>OY977939.1:17089209-18289209 GCA_963854355.1 Epinotia brunnichana
CCCTGGATGGTTACTTTGGCTTTCGCGAATTACTTGGTCCTCCGCTTTTTTATGAGTTTAAGAATGGTCTGATCATCTTATTTTTAGTTTCAGCTAACTGCTCACGTTGGTACTTTTAATATTTGACATTGCTATGTGTGGTTTTTATGCGGGCCAAAGTAACCCTCCATTGGGTTAATGTACCCCGAGGTTACGGTACATTGCACTTTCTCTAAATCAGGGTGGTGTAATCAGAGGGCCCTAACTCTTTGCAAAAGGCACCAGATCCCTAGGTATCGGGCCCTGGAGATAGTGTAGTGTAATTTAAAGTGCTTAAGAGCGGAGCAGCCCAGGAAACGAGTGGCCGCTTTTACTCACAGGCGGAATGTCTCGCGACACGCCGCGCGTCTAGACTCCACACCTGGCCATAAAGAAAATGCCAAACCGAGGTTTGACCGGTAGAGATTACCAATGCTACGACGCTAATCCGAATTTTCGATCTTTCTTATTCACACAATGTTGGTTTTTAGTAAATCAATGAATTCTAGATTACCATTAACCCTGGCTTACCCAAGTGCGCTTCCCTTAGCACCATTTAGTTAAACTCGCGGGAGCAGTGCTCTCGAGCCGTCGGCTGCTGAATCAGCGGTGCGTGCGATCGATACGCATCTCCTGCTTTCTGCCTGTGCCCTACTTACTTCATACCAACATTTACCAGGCTTTGGATTTAAATAGAATTAAAGATTTAAGAAAATAGTGCATCAGGGGCATAAGTATAAGTGTAGTAGGTATACAATAAAAATCACTCGGCTCAAGGTTTTGACTTCCAAACGGGTTAATTAGTTGAATGTCGAGTCGAGGTAAGTAGGTATTATTGAGTACCTTACCTACGCACTTACCTAGTGGGTAACTAAATAATATACAGGTCCTCTACAACCACTTATTACTATTTATATAAAGGCACCAGACAAAAGATGTAAGTAGCATTCAGCTTCAGGCATACGACTTCAAACGAGTATCGTGTATCAATAGTATCAATATCTAAGTTTCTAAAAACTTTTGTACGGAATCGGTGAAGTTAATCGATCCGTTAAGTCCGCGCCAGTAGAAAACGAAAAAAATATTAACAAATATGGTTGAGATTATCAATAAAATTGATCTCTCTGAATCTGTGAAAAAACTTCAATTGGTAGTGATGGGACATGAACAGTGTTATTTTGTTATCGATTCGATTTAGACACGGGACAACAAATGCAATTGATAGTCAGCCATATTTGTTTACATTTTTTTACAAGCTTTATATTAACTTGCACTGTTCGTATGTAAGTATATGGTAAGTATGTAAGTTGTCCGTCAAAATTTGCAATCCATTTTTCAGTCACTTCCCATTATCCAATTAAGCTGAAATTTTGCAAGCATATGTATATCGCATGACAATGCAATATTATGATGACTTGGAGCTGATCTGATGCTGGAGCTGGAAGAAACTCAAGGTAGGTATATGATATGATACTAAGCCCACATCCCGGACAATCCCAATCTCGAGAAGGGGTCTTTATACCCAGCAATTGCATAACTTAGGTACGAACCTAGGTACAGTAGGTAGGGTCGTTTCGCCGGTTAGCGACCACTTAGCCGAGTTGCTCACTTTAGATTAGTAAATGTATACCTATTCAATGTACACACATAATATATGGTATTCGTATAGGTTCAGAGTATAGTCAAGTTTTGAAACCTACAATAAAATATAGCACTTTCATCCATAGATTAGGAAAAAATATGGAAAAGGTTTCAAAATAGCGAATTCGCTGGATAGCGACCGCTTTAGTCGGTTTGCGACCACCTGTTAGCTAGTTGGCGACCACTCTTGCAAATAGTGTTTAAGTAGTTAATAAAACGATTTATCATCATCATCATCATATCAGTCGAAAGACGTCCACTGCTAGACATAGGCCTCCCCCAAAGAGTGCCACAATGACTGGTTTTGCGCCACCCGCATCCAGCCGATTCCTGCGATATTTACTAGGTCATCAGTCCACCTTGTGGGGGTCTATCCACTCAGCGCCTCCCGGTACGTGGTCGCCATTCGAGAACCTTTCCGCCCCAGCGGCCATCGGTTCTCCGTGCAATATGCCCCGCCCACTGCCACTTAACTTTAGCGATTCGGATGGCTATATCGGTTACCTACCTTGGTTATGTTGCGGATAGCCTCATTTCTGATGCGATCAAGCATATAAACTCCCAGCATAGCCCTCTCCATTGCCCTTTGGGTGACTTTGAGCCTTCTTATGAGGCCCATAGTAAGCGACCACGTTTCAGTGCCATACGTCATCACTGGCAACACACACTGGTCAAAGACTCTCGCCTTGAGACACTGCGGAATATTGGACGAAAAGCCATAGCGTAGCTTCCCGAACGCTACCCAGACGAGTAGGATTCGACGATCGACCTCTTTCTCAAAGTTTGACCTACCTAACTGCCCTTATTCAATTCAATTCAATCGTTTTATTTCAGACCATGTGATCCATATACTGTTAGTAACAAAATAAACTTAAAACTATGTTAGCAATTATTATAATACATAAAAAAAAAAGAACTGCGGTACTACTTGACATACGTCAAAGTAGTTCTGACCCGCTCGATCCAGTGCCACAATATGTTGCAATTAAATCTACCAGCCAATACCTTCAGAATGCCATTTTGACTTTCCCTGACGCGACCCATCAGCGACGTGGTTTTCTTTCGCATTATGGCGTGAAAATCGTCCGTGCGTCCTTATACCACTACAAATAGGAGTGTAGACTAACCATTTATTATTACTCCAAAAAAAAGAAGGCAAAATATTAAGCCTAAGTGACGAAAATCCCATTCATATATCTCCAAAAATACGAAGCTACAACCGTTTTAATATTGCTTGTTAGAGAGAGAAAACGCTAGTGGATCGTGACGTCACAATCCCCGAGCGGCATAGTAAATGACAATCATTTCATATGCTGAAGGTGCGTTTTGCGGAAAAGGGATAGAATATACCTACCCCCTCTTAAAACTTTGGATACTATAACTTTGTAATTACTTAATCCCCTGCTCTTTTTTTTCCTCCATTTGACATTACATTTAATTCTTTTTCGAGAAAATTCATCATTATATGTCATTTTATTTAGTGTTACTCTTCTAAATCTACTTTACATTGCTGTGTCAATGAAGAATAGAATCGAAAAAAGCGCGCCATCTCGCTCACACCATGGTGCTATTATATATATTGCTATTACAGTCACACATGTCATTCATAGTAGGTATCTAAATGCCACCTTTTTACAAGCTTTTATTTAACTTTTAGATTATATTCTACTTACACTAGCGTCTGCCCACGACTCCGTCCGCGTGGAAATCGTTTATATCGTAGCTCCATACAAACTTTCACCCGCTTAGGGGATTATTTCGGGGATAAAAACTATCCTAGGTATGTCTCTTCCCGGGACTCAAACTATCTCCATACCAAATTTCATCAAAATCGGTCCATCGGTTTAAGCGTGAAGAGATAACAGCCAGACAGACATACACACTTTCGAATTTATAACATAACCATCTCATATAAATTGTGTATTATTATATAATATAATATATAATTATATATTATTATATACAATGGACATAGCATGGATTGGCGCGGCTTAAATACCGACTCAATTGGCTAGCCAAGCTAAATATCGCGGGTGCCGCATAAGAATCCATAAGGAAAGAAAAAGAAAACGATGTGGTCGCTATCCGACTTCTTTGGTAATTATGTATTTGGGTACGCGACCACCCCATTATATTTAAATCTATTTTTAAATATGCCGAATTTCAACGAAATTATTACAACAGCTAAATCATTTAAACGATCAATTAACCAATTTCAGCATAATAATAAAATTAAGTGACGTAACTAAAGTTTTCGCGCCAACTGTCGCGTTATTTTTTTCACAGATTCACTGCACGTCAACACTCCACGGAAGCAATGTGTGAATTGAGGTTATTTTTTCTTGCTTTGGATTGAGCTTTCGGTTTTAAATTGTATATATTCTTATTCTGATACTATTCAAGAATAGTTAATAAGTTATTCTTTTTCTGTTGGGTTTGTAGAAATGTTAATATCTTTAATTGAAGCAGCCTAGTCCGTCAAGTGGTCGCTAACCGGTGGTGGTCGCGTTACCGGCGAAACGACCCTACTTATTATTTATGTATTTTATTCAAAATTCAAAATTATTCATTCGTTTTAACATGCAACTATAAAAATAAAACAGAGATATCCGGCGGACCCCAAACTAGGCTGAGCCTGTATCTTGGGGCCCTGGAGTGCAAATATGTGAAACAAATTTGGTAGAAAAAACATAGAAACAAATTAACAAGCAAAATTATGATGATGAGCACCTATTTTCAGCCGGTCAGTGTGGCGCTTTGATCTCATTCTTCCTCTTGAAAGTTATCGAAACGTTCAATATAGCAAATTAACCTACTTACTTAATATAAGTAGATATTATGTTCGAACCCGAAACTCCTTGGTTTGGTCACATCCACTATTGGTCGCGAACTCGTTCCGCGGACAAAGTCCTAAGTAATATTCTTCTACTTTGAAAGAAGTTTGTAAGAAGCAGGGAGCGAAACTATGCCGATGACAAACGTACGACGTCAATCTACATACCTACAGAGTGTTTTTATCTAGATTAAAGATACCTAATCAAATAACAACGTATTGGCCCCTTTACGCAAATAACTATTTTTAAAGTAATTGCCAAAGGTCATTGCCATCAAAAGAAATTGATTTAGATGAAGAGAGGTTGACATTCAACAATATTTGCTCCAGGTGCGGTTGTATGACCAGTGCAATGCAAGGCCAACTTTTAAACCTGGCGAGAGGTTCGAGAACTATTGCCCTGAATGTACATGTGAAATGTATATTATGTCAATATGAAAGAACATGCGATAATAGGTAGGGTCGTTTCGCCGGTAACGCGACCACCACCGGTTAGCGACCACTTGACGGACTAGGCTGCTTCAATTAAAGATATTAACATTTCTACAAACCCAACAGAAAAAGAATAACTTATTAACTATTCTTGAATAGTATCAGAATAAGAATATATACAATTTAAAACCGAAAGCTCAATCCAAAGCAAGAAAAAATAACCTCAATTCACACATTGCTTCCGTGGAGTGTTGACGTGCAGTGAATCTGTGAAAAAAATAACGCGACAGTTGGCGCGAAAACTTTAGTTACGTCACTTAATTTTATTATTATGCTGAAATTGGTTAATTGATCGTTTAAATGATTTAGCTGTTGTAATAATTTCGTTGAAATTCGGCATATTTAAAAATAGATTTAAATATAATGGGGTGGTCGCGTACCCAAATACATAATTACCAAAGAAGTCGGATAGCGACCACATCGTTTTCTTTTTCTTTCCTTATGGATTCTTATGCGGCACCCGCGATATTTAGCTTGGCTAGCCAATTGAGTCGGTATTTAAGCCGCGCCAATCCATGCTATGTCCATTGTATATAATAATATATAATTATATATTATATTATATAATAATACACAATTTATATGAGATGGTTATGTTATAAATTCGAAAGTGTGTATGTCTGTCTGGCTGTTATCTCTTCACGCTTAAACCGATGGACCGATTTTGATGAAATTTGGTATGGAGATAGTTTGAGTCCCGGGAAGAGACATACCTAGGATAGTTTTTATCCCCGAAATAATCCCCTAAGCGGGTGAAAGTTTGTATGGAGCTACGATATAAACGATTTCCACGCGGACGGAGTCGTGGGCAGACGCTAGTGTAAGTAGAATATAATCTAAAAGTTAAATAAAAGCTTGTAAAAAGGTGGCATTTAGATACCTACTATGAATGACATGTGTGACTGTAATAGCAATATATATAATAGCACCATGGTGTGAGCGAGATGGCGCGCTTTTTTCGATTCTATTCTTCATTGACACAGCAATGTAAAGTAGATTTAGAAGAGTAACACTAAATAAAATGACATATAATGATGAATTTTCTCGAAAAAGAATTAAATGTAATGTCAAATGGAGGAAAAAAAAGAGCAGGGGATTAAGTAATTACAAAGTTATAGTATCCAAAGTTTTAAGAGGGGGTAGGTATATTCTATCCCTTTTCCGCAAAACGCACCTTCAGCATATGAAATGATTGTCATTTACTATGCCGCTCGGGGATTGTGACGTCACGATCCACTAGCGTTTTCTCTCTCTAACAAGCAATATTAAAACGGTTGTAGCTTCGTATTTTTGGAGATATATGAATGGGATTTTCGTCACTTAGGCTTAATATTTTGCCTTCTTTTTTTTGGAGTAATAATAAATGGTTAGTCTACACTCCTATTTGTAGTGGTATAAGGACGCACGGACGATTTTCACGCCATAATGCGAAAGAAAACCACGTCGCTGATGGGTCGCGTCAGGGAAAGTCAAAATGGCATTCTGAAGGTATTGGCTGGTAGATTTAATTGCAACATATTGTGGCACTGGATCGAGCGGGTCAGAACTACTTTGACGTATGTCAAGTAGTACCGCAGTTCTTTTTTTTTTATGTATTATAATAATTGCTAACATAGTTTTAAGTTTATTTTGTTACTAACAGTATATGGATCACATGGTCTGAAATAAAACGATTGAATTGAATTGAATAAGGGCAGTTAGGTAGGTCAAACTTTGAGAAAGAGGTCGATCGTCGAATCCTACTCGTCTGGGTAGCGTTCGGGAAGCTACGCTATGGCTTTTCGTCCAATATTCCGCAGTGTCTCAAGGCGAGAGTCTTTGACCAGTGTGTGTTGCCAGTGATGACGTATGGCACTGAAACGTGGTCGCTTACTATGGGCCTCATAAGAAGGCTCAAAGTCACCCAAAGGGCAATGGAGAGGGCTATGCTGGGAGTTTATATGCTTGATCGCATCAGAAATGAGGCTATCCGCAACATAACCAAGGTAGGTAACCGATATAGCCATCCGAATCGCTAAAGTTAAGTGGCAGTGGGCGGGGCATATTGCACGGAGAACCGATGGCCGCTGGGGCGGAAAGGTTCTCGAATGGCGACCACGTACCGGGAGGCGCTGAGTGGATAGACCCCCACAAGGTGGACTGATGACCTAGTAAATATCGCAGGAATCGGCTGGATGCGGGTGGCGCAAAACCAGTCATTGTGGCACTCTTTGGGGGAGGCCTATGTCTAGCAGTGGACGTCTTTCGACTGATATGATGATGATGATGATAAATCGTTTTATTAACTACTTAAACACTATTTGCAAGAGTGGTCGCCAACTAGCTAACAGGTGGTCGCAAACCGACTAAAGCGGTCGCTATCCAGCGAATTCGCTATTTTGAAACCTTTTCCATATTTTTTCCTAATCTATGGATGAAAGTGCTATATTTTATTGTAGGTTTCAAAACTTGACTATACTCTGAACCTATACGAATACCATATATTATGTGTGTACATTGAATAGGTATACATTTACTAATCTAAAGTGAGCAACTCGGCTAAGTGGTCGCTAACCGGCGAAACGACCCTATGTCCACAACCGACGTATAAAATTTTACCGTCATGAGCTAACATGCTATACCATAATTTACGTAAAATGTGACCATTTATATGTCTTGCACATGAAACTATTTGCTTTACGTCAAATGCTAACATGCTCTTGATTTTGGCACATAAAACTTGACGATATGAGCCGTTGACGGACGAAATTTTATGTAGGTCACTCGAGAACCCGGATAAATTTTAACACTATGAAAACAATATAATTTTCGCAGGATTTCTCCGATTTCTGTCACAACACATACGGTTTCAGTCTCAAAACTCCTATCATCTCCTGAAACAATGATCTAGCATTTTTAATTTTAGCTAGATCATGATTTGCAGTGCTTATCATTACTCTTTAATTAGGTAGTATTATAATAGGCTTCTAACCATAGACTACTATTGAACGAATGAAATGAATGTAATAATTTTGCTACGTATATTTTACGCTATGGCATAAATATATGCTGCGTGATTACCATGTTAGCTAAGTAACGTAAAAATGGGCACAATCGTAAATTTATACGTCTGAACGTAAATATATGTCCGATTAGTGTGCTAGCTGGGCTGAGGCCCTAAGCATACTAGGTTTTATGTCGGAGAAAATGTACTGAAACGTCACGTCAAACACGACATAAAACGTAGTGTGCTAGGGGGGCAGAGGCCGCGTCCGCTGCGCCGTGTTTTCGGTGTTTGCAAACATCTAACATGTTTTTCGAACAGAAAAGGGGAGTGGCCAACATGTTTTTTGTTTACAAACATAGAAACATGTTATCCGTCACGGATGGAAAACATTCCCCGCGTTCGTCTGCGGGGGAGGGGGTCATGTTTTGTCATGGAAAGAATTGTACTGGGATGAATGACAGATGTAAGATGTCAAAAGAAAAGTGACAAACAATACATCGTTCACTCCAACCAATGTTTTGTTAGTTTTTTGGCGCAGCGGACACGCCTTTTAATAATAATCCTTCAGATTAAGGCCTCTCACAGACTGGCCGCGGCAGTCAATAGAAAACTTGACATTAGCTGTCCAATTTACTATTGACCGCCACCGCAGGTTGCACACGTGTGATTCAGGCCTCAGGCTTAATGGATAGGTGCGTCTTACAGTTGGTGTTTCTTTAGATTGCTTGCAGCACAAACTACAAAACAATAAAATAACGCTTTTGTCGCAGTAACGATTTTTTTTTCTATATATATTTTATTTTTTAGTCCTGTTGGCTGTTTGATCATAGTACAACGTTCGTAATGATGACAATTAAGAAACTTTTGGCAGCTGCAAACGTCAAACAAATGTCAAACTGACTGTGAGATTGGTGAATTGTTTGTTTTTACGAAAAACACATTAGAAAGTGCAAGCAAACAATTTACATTTATTGTTCGTAGTCAGTATAATGCGGAAACAATAGGTTTATCCATTAAAATCAAGGAACTCGGGAGTCATTGTGGTATTCATCTTTTAAAGTGGTTAGCCTTGAAGTAGATGTCATCTATTACGTTAAATGAGTGCTTGTTTATTTTACATTTAGTAATATTAGTTGCGAATTCACGATTATATGGCTTTGATGGTTGACTTATGTTTTGCGGTAAATCGGAAGAGGCATGTTTTTCCCACGCAATCGGGAGAAGGGAGTAGGCTTAGTCGTTGTGAGCTGGATCTGCCTGGCCGTGCTGTGCGCCGCGTCCTCGGCGCCCTGCGACAAGACGCGCAGGGTGTTCACCGAACCCAGCGGCGTCATCACCGACGGGCCCACCGACTCCAACTACACTCAAGTCAGTCATTCTAACCCTGACAGTACAATATACTTCTCCATTCCAACACAAACTAACCATTGTTTTCTTTTAGGACTCTCATTGTGAATGGCTTATCAAGGCAGCTAATAAAAATCAGTTCATAACATTGAGTTTCCTGCGTATGGGCACTGAGTGTTCATATGATTATGTGTTTGTGTATGATGGAGACTCATTTGATGCACCATTGCTGGGAAGTTTTAGTGGAAAAACTGAACCTCAAAATGTGACTGCCTCCAGTGGATATGTGAGTGTTTTTTACCATACAGTGACTGCAGTTATACATATACCAAATATTTTTTTCATAGTTATTAAAATGTCATTAACAAAAATTTATATTGATAAACACTTTATAGCGATCTCAAACTAAATGATCTAAAGAAGATTCAAATTTACAATTAATGGCTTTTTCGGGTTCTGTACCCAAAAGGTAAAATGGGACCCTATTACTAAGACTCCGCTGTCCATCGGTATGTCTGTCTGTCCGTCTGTCACTAGGCTGTATCTCATGAACCATGATAGTTAGACAGTTGAAATTTTCACAGATGTTGTATTTCTGTTGCCGCTATAAAAACAAATACCTACTAAAAAACAGAATAAAATAAAATATATAAAAGAGTCAGACTCTCACTTGGCTGGTTTTTTTTATTTCTTGTTTCTAATCCTTAAGAATGTATAATTTACTTATACTCTTTCTCAATGAAACCTTCTTTGAAAAACTGCAAAAAGAACTCAAATTTAGAGCTAAATTCTTAGAAAAGGCTGCTCTTATTTTCACTATGAACAACTCAGCTGAGAACCAATATTTTTACTTGCTATATGACACATTTTGATTATAACCAAATACAAAGTGCATGAAAATGTTATCAAAGCTCTAATAAGCTACCACTAGCGCCAGCTTAGAATTTAGTATTTGAAACTGAGAGTAAACAAGTAAAAAATGTTATCAAAGCTCTAATAAGCTACCACTAGCACCAGCTTAGAATTTAGTAGTTGAAACTGAGAGTAAACAAGTAAAAATGTTATCAAAGCTCTAATAAGCTACCACTAGCACCAGCTTAGAATTTAGTAGTTGAAACTGAGAGTAAACAAGTAAAAATGCAAGGCCTTTAGAATAACAGTAGTAAAAATTCTTTATAATTGTCAACTGCTTGAATCATTATTATAACATTTTAACTAACTATATGATTTTAAAATACTCCTTACTACTGAACCTCGCAACACACACTGGAACTCTATCAGCGACATAGATACGAAATACATATATGTACTAGTGTGTAAGCGCCATACGATAAATAAAATACATGTAAATATTTCAGATGTTGATATTGCTGTATAGTGATACCAACTATGTCCTGGATGGGTTCCGTGCCACATATGCCATACATGACTGCCCAAACAACTGCACCGGCCATGGTTTGTGTGTGCAGCACAAGTGCTTTTGTTTCGGCACCCGTGGAGGACAGGATTGCAGCCTGCAGCTCTGTCCGAACCAATGCTCAAATAATGGACAGTGCAAAGGAGATAGATGCTTATGTAAAAAAGGGTAAGAAGCTGTTATTTATGTAATTCAAGTATAATAATCCACTTATATTGAACAATGTCTATTAGAGTTGAAATTTTTGTAGCAAATACTGTTATGTATGTTCTGTCCACTGTTTGCTTAGAACACAATTTGGTACTGAAAACTGGTATTAGTTTAAAAAAAAAAACTAATCACAATTTTTTTTCCTACATTTGTAGTTATTTAGATAAATGAGACAACACTTACTTTTACTTTACTTTATCTATATGAAATAAAAGTCAAAAATATCGGTAGGTACAGGACTTTAGTACCACTGACACGAAGGTTTGTACATATATTTTTGACTTTTAGTTCATAATAGTACATTACTGCAAAGGCCGTGAAGTAAGGGATTGATGGACGAGTTTGGGCTAGACCGGATACAACGAGTCCCTGTTCCGGCCGAGGCTTGTATAGTGCTTTTCTCAAACGATGTGAGGAAATAATAAATAGTTATTTGTTATACAAGGGTGCAGTTATAATTAAACCGCGAGTGTGGAATTGAAACACGAGCTAGGGAATGTGAGTGGTTTAAAAATAGAATCCTTTTCACCTCACTAAAGTGAGAAAGATTCTAGATAAAAAAATCTAAAAAAGAAAAAAAAAACATTAAAAAAGAATAATATTAAAAAAACATTACAAAAGAGAAACATTAAAAAACAAAAAGGAAAAAAATATTAAAAAAAAAAAACAACTAAAAAAACAAAAAAAAAACAACTAAAAAAACGCCCAAAAAATGACAAAAAACAAAAAAAAAAAGGAAAAAAACTAAAAATGGACAAAAAAAAGAAAAACAAACAAAAAACATTAAAAAAAAACAAAAAAACGAAAAAAAAGAAAAACACAAAAAACATTAAACAAAAACAAAAAAAAGGAAAAAAAAAACATTATAAAAGGAAAACTTGAAAAAATTTAAAAAAACGACAAAAAAAAACAAAAACATTAAAAAAAGTAAAACAAAAAGGAAGAATATATAAAAAAAAACTTAAAAATAACATAAAAGACCCTACAAAAATTTTAACATTAAAAAATAGACAAACATCAAGAAAAGAAAAGATTTTTTTTAAATCATTAAAAACGATAAACATCACTAAAAAATAAACGAAAAATAACAAAAAAAATGTAAAAAACTAACAATTTTTTTTTTACAAAAAACTAAAACAATAAAAAAAAGTATTGGTGGTTAGCAGTATGTAATTTTTCCTTTGTCTGTTTAATATCAGTAAGCAAATTTAAAAAGTTAGAGTAGCGGCCAATAATGTTTTTAGTTAGGGTTTTCATACCTTACTTCTTGGCCTAGGCCAAGGAGTAATGTAGGCAGCCATAAACAAGGAACTTCATGTCTTCATTTCGTGACATTAACGCATACATTTCCGAGCATGTTTGAGAAAAGATATTTTTTGACCTTTTGTAAAAAAAATGTTTTTATCTGAATTCAATTTAAATTGGTTGCAATGTCTGTGAGTAGTTGAATTTACTTTTCTTATCCTCTTCTCACACTAGCTGGGACAATAATTCGACTGAGTCATAATTCATAGAAGTTATAATGCAACAAGGTACTTCTACTTTCGATGCTGACTGTACAACGGAGTTTAGGCAAATTATAATTAGGAAGTGAACAATTTACACTCTCCTTCTTGGACTTTGTTGTGAGGTGGCAACCACTTCACTGATTGCATTTAGCTAAGAAAAGGTGTTAAGGTCATCTTTGTCATGTGTAAACTGATTTACGTGTTTATTTATCAGTTATCCTCCTCTTCTATTGTGCATTCCGCATTCGTTGTGATGAAAGGTCAAGTAGTAACTGCAATTGACAACATTTCAAAATATGTAATGATGCCGTAATGGAAAACCATTTCGGTAATTATGTTACCTGAACGTAATA
This sequence comes from Epinotia brunnichana, assembly GCA_963854355.1. Taxonomy (NCBI): domain Eukaryota; kingdom Metazoa; phylum Arthropoda; class Insecta; order Lepidoptera; family Tortricidae; genus Epinotia; species Epinotia brunnichana. The sequence continues at coordinate 17,102,015 of OY977939.1, forward strand.
AAGTAGTTTTAATTTTTTTTTCTCCCTCGTTTTTAAGAAAATCGCGAAGTTGTATAAACTTGGTTCAAACCGTGTGTCTGTCATATGAAAGGTGTGTCAAACTGCCATACAGATCTATTTATAATATTTCTGAATGAAAATTACAATTTAGTTACAAATAAAAAAACACACGTCCTTTAAAAAAATAAAATGGCCCACTTGAAAAAATTAAATGTTGTCAATTAATGTGTGTTTCAGTTTTTCCGGTGAATCTTGTTCGTTGAAGAAGAGTGACAAGGTCGGCAACAGCTGGCACTGGCTATCCCGCTCCGAGAATGGCATGACCCGTCGCGCCGCGCACTCGGCCGTATATGTGAACCACACTGACTCTCTATATGTTTTTGGAGGATATGATCTGAATAAAGTTTTAGGCTTATTAGAAGTTTATAAGTAAGTATAATCTCTGTTGTCTTATATATTCCATGGCATTTATTGCAACAAATTGATCAAAATTATAAAAGCGTACAGTGCATTAAGAGTGCAATACAATAATGTCTTCAGGGCCTTGTTGCGGCTCCCCCGCTATTGCAGTTCGTCGGGAATGTTCGCCGACGCTGCCGTGGACGATTTTTACGCAATGATTCGCAAGAAGTATTATAAGACGGGTGCGGGGGAGTGGCAACAGTATCTTGCAGATGGTCGCTGAGAGGCTGGACTCTGGCGTCCTGTCGCGCTTCATAGATCTGCACGTCAGGGGAGATAGATGAAGCGCGGGAGGAGCCCTAGTAGTTAGTCTTAGTGTTTTATTTATTTTTTATCTATTTCATGTGTCTAACATAGTAGTTTAAGGCATTTTTTACTAACAGATTATGGAACCAGTTTTCTGAATTAAATGTTTTATTTTTCTTTTTTCGCGCACGTATTTCGATCATCATCATATCAACCGAAAGACGTCCACTGTTGGACATAGGCCTCCCCTAAAGAGTGTCAAAGTGACCGGTCCTACGCCACCCGCATCCAGCGGACTCCCGCGACCTTCACCAGGTCATCAGTCCCACCTTGTTCGATATTGAGATGTAAAAATGAAGTACATAAACACTTAAGTTCGAGTTATGTACTCACTTAGTAGATAACTCGAACTTACTAAAAAGACTCAAGCTACACGTTGGTGAAAACCCCACGAGATTCAGGTAGGTACAGATGTAGTGCATAATTATTAATTATTTTCCATCGTATTTTCACGGAAACGTGTCTTGCTATTTCAGTCGGTCTCGGTACAAAAAGTACTGAGGTTGACTGAAGTAGCATGACAAATACGAACATTTCCGAGAAAATACGATGGAAAACAATTATGCACTACATGTGTACTCTCATTGTTATTCATGAAAAACATACAGGTTTTTTTATCATAAGTTTAATTAGTTACCTAACTGCATCATTCCTTTTTCAGGTTTTCAACTAGTCAATGGTATGATGAAAATGGAAAAGTATTACGTAGATACCCTACTAACGAGGAAATAGATCAGTCATTTCTAACTCTGTTTACAAAGGTACCAACTTCATTTACTAGATTTATATAATAATAAATCATTTATTCACAGGCGAAACATTACCCAAAATACAAAATACGAATACAAATTAGGCAAGATACTTAATTAAAATTAAAGTATTAAACTAAAACATCAAAAATGATCATCGTCATTTCCGATGTATTCGATATATGTATGCGTTAACACGTTGAGCCATCTCTCTCGGAATGACTACAACCTTGACGAATTACGACGTTGTTGACCTAAACATTATCATTACAAAGAGCTAACTCATGAAAAATTCAGTACCACTTTTAATTATTTCACATCACATTGAAACAAATAGCGAAACAAAGCGGTCTGTGTTCTGTAAGAAATGGATAATCAAACTCGTTTCTTTTCAATCGCAGGGAAACACTGATGGCAGCTGGCAAATAGGCAATAGGAGCTCATTATTTAATTTACTTTTATCTTCGGTATCACACCATGACAAAACCACATTACCTCTAATGTACTCTCATTCGCCCACTCCTTATTCCGAAAGCTATTTGCATTTTACTGATAAACCAGACTTCTCGAATGCTATAATGAAGTCGAATGATACCAAACCGGAGCCAAGATACGGGCATTTCGCCTGCGCTTTTGAAACTGGTTTTGTTCTTTATGGTGGGAAACTATCAGACGGCAGTTTATCATCAGAGCTGTGGCTCTATGATGCTGAAACAAATCTATGGACATTAAGAGCTGTAAATTCTTCACTTTTACCTCCTGGACTAACTCGACATACTCTAACGGCTGTAAAGGATGAACTTTACCTTTTTGGAGGTAGTACTGTGGATGGGGAATTTTCTTCTGAGTGAGTATCAAACATGTTACTTTGTCGAACGGTATTGAATGGGACTTTTTATAACAGTATTTTTTTTTTCAGTTTGTTTAAAATAAAACTAAGTGACCCGAATACAGAGAGTTGGGAGAAGGTACAAGTCCGCGGCGGCAAAGAGTTAGACGTGAGGGTGGTCGCGCACTCGGCGGTGTACCATTCGTACTCGAATTATATCTTAGTGTATGGTGGCGTTGTCGCTAGTGTTGCGCGGTGAGTTGACACTACACATTATTATAAAGGTGGATCCACGCTAGACGAGCCGAGCACGAGCGGAGCCATTGTGGTCGTCGTCGTTTGCGGCTCAAGTGTGGACTTACAGCGAACGTAACCACACTTGAGCCGCAAACGACGGCGCCCACAAGTGCTCCGTGGCTCCACCTTTACATTATACATTACAGATCTGGCTTGTAATACCTACTTTTATTTACACATTGAATTTACTTTTTTCAGATTTTCAAAACTGTCCGACAGAATGTTTGCATTTGATATAGACAATCGTCATTGGAGTGAAATACACTATCCCCGGGCGCATTTACGTGACACATACGTACCCAGAGAAAGAGCTTTTCACACATCGACAATTATCGGTAAACCTACCAAGAAACCTTTGCTTGCCGTTAATTAGATTGTGTCTCAAGTGATCAAAATGATATATTACGACATGGGCGGTATATTGAATCCTGAGTAAAATTCTAAAGTAGAATCTTAACCGTAACGCTTGCCATGTTTACGCTCAAAACGAAAATACTTGCTACCGAATGGCACCTGCTGCTTCTCACACCTTTACTGAGGAAAAATTAAATTAAACTGGAATTATCAGGAAATAAAAGTTAAACTTTAATTATAACATTATTTGCAGGAAATTACCTAGTAGTGTTCGGCGGTTACTCACATCGTCACAACAGAGAGGAAATATGTTATGATGGGCAAATGTATCTTTACCACCTGGGTTGCCACTCGTGGATCCCCTTGGAGGTGCTGGGCAACCCTCGCGAGTTCTATCCCAAACGTCAAGGGGTTTTTGCCCATGCTGCTGCTTTGAAGCCGCCGTCCACACTGCTGATCGCTGGTGGATATCATGGAAACGTCAATGGTGAGAATCATCAGTCAAGAGTTCTTTGCAAACTCGTTTTCTACCTAGAGTTATAACGGCTTCTGGAGTAGCACAACTGTAGCCGCGACGCAACCTGCCACGAGAAAATCTGTCCCACTCTTTCTTATTTGCACAGAGCGAGAGAGCCAGTAATGAGTGCCGCGACTCGCGACTTGGAAGCAAAATTTGCGAACCCCTGAGTGATCGGTGGCGCGCACTTACTTTCGTTTTGGCAAGACGGGACAACTAATAGTCATGAATTGATAACGTGTTGCTAAATGGATAGTAGACCATCAAATTATTGTATTTTAAAGTATAAAATATAATTAAAATCATAATAAGATATGGACCTTGAAAGTTTAGAAAAAATATGCATTTTTTTACTGTCCAAGAGTAAATTGAAAGCTACCAATTAGAATCCTTACGCTTTTATAGAAACAAAATTGTATGATAACTACGAGTATGGACCTAAACGCAGTATTTCGAGAGCGAAACAGCAATTTACTTACTTACAAATAAGACATAAGACATTTATTTATCAAAATCGTTTACACGTAGTAAATAGCAGGTGTGACGTCATATATATGTGTGTCAATTCGTATGAAGCTTTTATCAGGTCAATCTTTGTGTCAAATTTTTGGGTACCTATTTATGTTCTTTAATTGTAGTTGCTCCAATACAAACATTTGTTCCTCTCCAAAAACCGGTACGAAATTAAGGCATCGTAAAAAAATCTTAGTCCATATCCATAATCCCTATTCTATAGCATTGACATTATAAAATCGACTCTCAACGTTCTCTGATGGGTTGTTTGTAGGCGATTTGCTGGCGTACGTGGTGCCTAGCTGGCAGGCCGGGATCAGCAACAGCGACCCGGAGTCGGCGTGCCCGCGCCATCAGACGCAGCCGGAGTGCCTCGCGGACCCGGAGTGCGGCTGGTGCTCGGCGGATGATGTAAGGTTTTATTTGCTGGCGTACGTGGTGCCTAGCTGGCAGGCCGGGATCAGCAACAGCGACCCGGAGTCGGCGTGCCCGCGCCATCAGACGCAGCCGGAGTGCCTAGCGGACCCGGAGTGCGGCTGGTGCTCGGCGGATGATGTAAGGTTTTATTTGCTGGCGTACGTGGTGCCTAGCTGGCTGGCCGGGATCAGCAACAGCGACCCAGAGTCGGCGTGCCCGCGCCATCAGACGCAGCCGGAGTGCCTCGCGGACCCGGAGTGCGGCTGGTGCTCGGCGGATGATGTAAGGTTTTATTTGCTGGCGTACGTGGTGCCTAGCTGGCAGGCCGGGATCAGCAACAGCGACCCGGAGTCGGCGTGCCCGCGCCATCAGACGCAGCCGGAGTGCCTCGCGGACCCGGAGTGCGGCTGGTACTCGGCGGATGATGTAAGGTTTTATTTGCTGGCGTACGTGGTGCCTAGCTGGCTGGCCGGGATCAGCAACAGCGACCCGGAGTCGGCGTGCCCGCGCCATCAGACGCAGCCGGAGTGCCTCGCGGACCCGGAGTGCGGCTGGTGCTCGGCGGATGATGTAAGGTTTTATTTGCTGGCGTACGTGGTGCCTAGCTGGCTGGCCGGGATCAGCAACAGCGACCCGGAGTCGGCGTGCCCGCGCCATCAGACGCAGCCGGAGTGCCTCGCGGACCCGGAGTGCGGCTGGTGCTCGGCGGATGATGTAAGGTTTTATTTGCTGGCGTACGTGGTGCCTAGTTGGCTGGCCGGGATCAGCAACAGCGACCCGGAGTCGGCGTGACCGCGCCATCAGACGCAGCCGGAGTGCCTCGCGGACCCGGAGTGCGGCTGGTGCTCGGCGGATGATGTAAGGTTTTATTTGCTGGCGTACGTGGTGCCTAGCTGGCAGGCCGGGATCAGCAACAGCGACCCGGAGTCGGCGTGCCCGCGCCATCAGACGCAGCCGGAGTGCCTCGCGGACCCGGAGTGCGGCTGGTGCTCGGCGGATGATGTAAGGTTTTATTTGCTGGCGTACGTGGTGCCTAGCTGGCAGGCCGGGATCAGCAACAGCGACCCGGAGTCGGCGTGCCCGCGCCATCAGACGCAGCCGGAGTGCCTCGCGGACCCGGAGTGCGGCTGGTGCTCGGCGGATGATGTAAGGTTTTATTTGCTGGCGTACGTGGTGCCTAGCTGGCTGGCCGGGATCAGCAACAGCGACCCGGAGTCGGCGTGCCCGCGCCATCAGACGCAGCCGGAGTGCCTCGCGGACCCGGAGTGCGGCTGGTGCTCGGCGGATGATGTAAGGTTTTATTTGCTGGCGTACGTGGTGCCTAGCTGGCAGGCCGGGATCAGCAACAGCGACCCGGAGTCGGCGTGCCCGCGCCATCAGATGCAGCCGGAGTGCCTCGCGGACCCGGAGTGCGGCTGGTGCTCGGCGGATGATGTAAGGTTTTATTTGCTGGCGTACGTGTTGCCTAGCTGGCAGGCCGGGATCAGCAACAGCGACCCGGAGTCGGCGTGCCCGCGCCATCAGACGCAGCCGGAGTGCCTCGCGGACCCGGAGTGCGGCTGGTGCTCGGCGGATGATGTAAGGTTTTATTTGCTGGCGTACGTGGTGCCTAGTTGGCTGGCCGGGATCAGCAACAGCGACCCGGAGTCGGCGTGCCCGCGCCATCAGACGCAGCCGGAGTGCCTCGCGGACCCGGAGTGCGGCTGGTGCTCGGCGGATGATGTAAGGTTTTATTTGCTGGCGTACGTGGTGCCTAGCTGGCAGGCCGGGATCAGCAACAGCGACCCGGAGTCGGCGTGCCCGCGCCATCAGACGCAGCCGGAGTGCCTCGCGGACCCGGAGTGCGGCTGGTGCTCGGCGGATGATGTAAGGTTTTATTTGCTGGCGTACGTGGTGCCTAGCTGGCTGGCCGGGATCAGCAACAGCGACCCGGAGTCGGCGTGCCCGCGCCATCAGACGCAGCCGGAGTGCCTCGCGGACCCGGAGTGCGGCTGGTGCTCGGCGGATGATGTAAGGTTTTATTTGCTGGCGTACGTGGTGCCTAGCTGGCAGGCCGGGATCAGCAACAGCGACCCGGAGTCGGCGTGCCCGCGCCATCAGACGCAGCCGGAGTGCCTAGCGGACCCGGAGTGCGGCTGGTGCTCGGCGGATGATGTAAGGTTTTATTTGCTGGCGTACGTGGTGCCTAGCTGGCTGGCCGGGATCAGCAACAGCGACCCAGAGTCGGCGTGCCCGCGCCATCAGACGCAGCCGGAGTGCCTCGCGGACCCGGAGTGCGGCTGGTGCTCGGCGGATGATGTAAGGTTTTATTTGCTGGCGTACGTGGTGCCTAGCTGGCAGGCCGGGATCAGCAACAGCGACCCGGAGTCGGCGTGCCCGCGCCATCAGACGCAGCCGGAGTGCCTCGCGGACCCGGAGTGCGGCTGGTGCTCGGCGGATGATGTAAGGTTTTATTTGCTGGCGTACGTGGTGCCTAGCTGGCTGGCCGGGATCAGCAACAGCGACCCAGAGTCGGCGTGCCCGCGCCATCAGACGCAGCCGGAGTGCCTCGCGGACCCGGAGTGCGGCTGGTACTCGGCGGATGATGTAAGGTTTTATTTGCTGGCGTACGTGGTGCCTAGCTGGCTGGCCGGGATCAGCAACAGCGACCCGGAGTCGGCGTGCCCGCGCCATCAGACGCAGCCGGAGTGCCTCGCGGACCCGGAGTGCGGCTGGTGCTCGGCGGATGATGTAAGGTTTTATTTGCTGGCGTACGTGGTGCCTAGCTGGCTGGCCGGGATCAGCAACAGCGACCCAGAATCGGCGTGCCCGCGCCATCAGACGCAGCCGGAGTGCCTCGCGGACCCGGAGTGCGGCTGGTGCTCGGCGGATGATGTAAGGTTTTATTTGCTGGCGTACGTGGTGCCTAGCTGGCTGGCCGGGATCAGCAACAGCGACCCGGAGTCGGCGTGCCCGCGCCATCAGACGCAGCCGGAGTGCCTCGCGGACCCGGAGTGCGGCTGGTGCTCGGCGGATGATGTAAGGTTTTATTTGCTGGCGTACGTGGTGCCTAGCTGGCTGGCCGGGATCAGCAACAGCGACCCGGAGTCGGCGTGCCCGCGCCATCAGACGCAGCCGGAGTGCCTCGCGGACCCGGAGTGCGGCTGGTGCTCGGCGGATGATGTAAGGTTTTATTTGCTGGCGTACGTGGTGCCTAGTTGGCTGGCCGGGATCAGCAACAGCGACCCGGAGTCGGCGTGCCCGCGCCATCAGACGCAGCCGGAGTGCCTCGCGGACCCGGAGTGCGGCTGGTGCTCGGCGGATGATGTAAGGTTTTATTTGCTGGCGTACGTGGTGCCTAGCTGGCAGGCCGGGATCAGCAACAGCGACCCGGAGTCGGCGTGCCCGCGCCATCAGACGCAGCCGGAGTGCCTCGCGGACCCGGAGTGCGGCTGGTGCTCGGCGGATGATGTAAGGTTTTATTTGCTGGCGTACGTGGTGCCTAGCTGGCTGGCCGGGATCAGCAACAGCGACCCGGAGTCGGCGTGCCCGCGCCATCAGACGCAGCCGGAGTGCCTCGCGGACCCGGAGTGCGGCTGGTGCTCGGCGGATGATGTAAGGTTTTATTTGCTGGCGTACGTGGTGCCTAGCTGGCAGGCCGGGATCAGCAACAGCGACCCGGAGTCGGCGTGCCCGCGCCATCAGATGCAGCCGGAGTGCCTCGCGGACCCGGAGTGCGGCTGGTGCTCGGCGGATGATGTAAGGTTTTATTTGCTGGCGTACGTGTTGCCTAGCTGGCAGGCCGGGATCAGCAACAGCGACCCGGAGTCGGCGTGCCCGCGCCATCAGACGCAGCCGGAGTGCCTCGCGGACCCGGAGTGCTGCTGGTGCTCGGCGGATGATGTAAGGTTTTATTTGCTGGCGTACGTGGTGCCTAGCTGGCTGGCCGGGATCAGCAACAGCGACCCGGAGTCGGCGTGCCCGCGCCATCAGACGCAGCCGGAGTGCCTCGCGGACCCGGAGTGCGGCTGGTGCTCGGCGGATGATGTAAGGTTTTATTTGCTGGCGTACGTGGTGCCTAGCTGGCAGGCCGGGATCAGCAACAGCGACCCGGAGTCGGCGTGCCCGCGCCATCAGATGCAGCCGGAGTGCCTCGCGGACCCGGAGTGCGGCTGGTGCTCGGCGGATGATGTAAGGTTTTATTTGCTGGCGTACGTGTTGCCTAGCTGGCAGGCCGGGATCAGCAACAGCGACCCGGAGTCGGCGTGCCCGCGCCATCAGACGCAGCCGGAGTGCCTCGCGGACCCGGAGTGCGGCTGGTGCTCGGCGGATGATGTAAGGTTTTATTTGCTGGCGTACGTGGTGCCTAGCTGGCTGGCCGGGATCAGCAACAGCGACCCGGAGTGGGCGTGCCCGCGCCATCAGATGCAGCCGGAGTGCCTCGCGGACCCGGAGTGCGGCTGGTGCTCGGCGGATGATGTAAGGTTTTATTTGCTGGCGTACGTGGTGCCTAGCTGGCAGGCCGGGATCAGCAACAGCGACCCGGAGTCGGCGTGCCCGCGCCATCAGATGCAGCCGGAGTGCCTCGCGGACCCGGAGTGCGGCTGGTGCTCGGCGGATGATGTAAGGTTTTATTTGCTGGCGTACGTGGTGCCTAGCTGGCAGGCCGGGATCAGCAACAGCGACCCGGAGTCGGCGTGCCCGCGCCATCAGACGCAGCCGGAGTGCCTCGCGGACCCGGAGTGCGGCTGGTGCTCGGCGGATGATGTAAGGTTTTATTTGCTGGCGTACGTGGTGCCTAGCTGGCTGGCCGGAATCAGCAACAGCGACCCGGAGTCGGCGTGCCCGCGCCATCAGACGCAGCCGGAGTGCCTCGCGGACCCGGAGTGCGGCTGGTGCTCGGCGGATGATGTAAGGTTTTATTTGCTGGCGTACGTGGTGCCTAGCTGGCTGGCCGGGATCAGCAACAGCGACCCGGAGTCGGCGTGCCCGCGCCATCAGACGCAGCCGGAGTGCCTCGCGGACCCGGAGTGCGGCTGGTGCTCGGCGGATGATGTAAGGTTTTATTTGCTGGCGTACGTGGTGCCTAGCTGGCTGGCCGGGATCAGCAACAGCGACCCGGAGTCGGCGTGCCCGTGCCATCAGACGCAGCCGGAGTGCCTCGCGGACCCGGAGTGCGGCTGGTGCTCGGCGGATGATGTAAGGTTTTATTTGCTGGCGTACGTGGTGCCTAGCTGGCTACGCAGCCGGAGTGCCTCGAGGACCCGGAGTGCGGCTGGTGCTCGGCGGATGATGTAAGGTTTTATTTGCTGGCGTACGTGGTGCCTAGCTGGCAGGCCGGGATCAGCAACAGCGACCCGGAGTCGGCGTGCCCGCGCCATCAGACGCAGCCGGAGTGCCTAGCGGACCCGGAGTGCGGCTGGTGCTCGGCGGATGATGTAAGGTTTTATTTGCTGGCGTACGTGGTGCCTAGCTGGCTGGCCGGGATCAGCAACAGCGACCCAGAGTCGGCGTGCCCGCGCCATCAGACGCAGCCGGAGTGCCTCGCGGACCCGGAGTGCGGCTGGTGCTCGGCGGATGATGTAAGGTTTTATTTGCTGGCGTACGTGGTGCCTAGCTGGCAGGCCGGGATCAGCAACAGCGACCCGGAGTCGGCGTGCCCGCGCCATCAGACGCAGCCGGAGTGCCTCGCGGACCCGGAGTGCGGCTGGTGCTCGGCGGATGATGTAAGGTTTTATTTGCTGGCGTACGTGGTGCCTAGCTGGCTGGCCGGGATCAGCAACAGCGACCCAGAGTCGGCGTGCCCGCGCCATCAGACGCAGCCGGAGTGCCTCGCGGACCCGGAGTGCGGCTGGTACTCGGCGGATGATGTAAGGTTTTATTTGCTGGCGTACGTGGTGCCTAGCTGGCTGGCCGGGATCAGCAACAGCGACCCGGAGTCGGCGTGCCCGCGCCATCAGACGCAGCCGGAGTGCCTCGCGGACCCGGAGTGCGGCTGGTGCTCGGCGGATGATGTAAGGTTTTATTTGCTGGCGTACGTGGTGCCTAGCTGGCTGGCCGGGATCAGCAACAGCGACCCAGAATCGGCGTGCCCGCGCCATCAGACGCAGCCGGAGTGACTCGCGGACCCGGAGTGCGGCTGGTGCTCGGCGGATGATGTAAGGTTTTATTTGCTGGCGTACGTGGTGCCTAGCTGGCTGGCCGGGATCAGCAACAGCGACCCGGAGTCGGCGTGCCCGCGCCATCAGACGCAGCCGGAGTGCCTCGCGGACCCGGAGTGCGGCTGGTGCTCGGCGGATGATGTAAGGTTTTATTTGCTGGCGTACGTGGTGCCTAGCTGGCTGGCCGGGATCAGCAACAGCGACCCGGAGTCGGCGTGCCCGCGCCATCAGACGCAGCCGGAGTGCCTCGCGGACCCGGAGTGCGGCTGGTGCTCGGCGGATGATGTAAGGTTTTATTTGCTGGCGTACGTGGTGCCTAGTTGGCTGGCCGGGATCAGCAACAGCGACCCGGAGTCGGCGTGCCCGCGCCATCAGACGCAGCCGGAGTGCCTCGCGGACCCGGAGTGCGGCTGGTGCTCGGCGGATGATGTAAGGTTTTATTTGCTGGCGTACGTGTTGCCTAGCTGGCAGGCCGGGATCAGCAACAGCGACCCGGAGTCGGCGTGCCCGCGCCATCAGACGCAGCCGGAGTGCCTCGCGGACCCGGAGTGCGGCTGGTGCTCGGCGGATGATGTAAGGTTTTATTTGCTGGCGTACGTGGTGCCTAGCTGGCTGGCCGGGATCAGCAACAGCGACCCGGAGTGGGCGTGCCCGCGCCATCAGATGCAGCCGGAGTGCCTCGCGGACCCGGAGTGCGGCTGGTGCTCGGCGGATGATGTAAGGTTTTATTTGCTGGCGTACGTGGTGCCTAGCTGGCAGGCCGGGATCAGCAACAGCGACCCGGAGTCGGCGTGCCCGCGCCATCAGATGCAGCCGGAGTGCCTCGCGGACCCGGAGTGCGGCTGGTGCTCGGCGGATGATGTAAGGTTTTATTTGCTGGCGTACGTGGTGCCTAGCTGGCAGGCCGGGATCAGCAACAGCGACCCGGAGTCGGCGTGCCCGCGCCATCAGACGCAGCCGGAGTGCCTCGCGGACCCGGAGTGCGGCTGGTGCTCGGCGGATGATGTAAGGTTTTATTTGCTGGCGTACGTGGTGCCTAGCTGGCTGGCCGGAATCAGCAACAGCGACCCGGAGTCGGCGTGCCCGCGCCATCAGACGCAGCCGGAGTGCCTCGCGGACCCGGAGTGCGGCTGGTGCTCGGCGGATGATGTAAGGTTTTATTTGCTGGCGTACGTGGTGCCTAGCTGGCTGGCCGGGATCAGCAACAGCGACCCGGAGTCGGCGTGCCCGCGCCATCAGACGCAGCCGGAGTGCCTCGCGGACCCGGAGTGCGGCTGGTGCTCGGCGGATGATGTAAGGTTTTATTTGCTGGCGTACGTGGTGCCTAGCTGGCTGGCCGGGATCAGCAACAGCGACCCGGAGTCGGCGTGCCCGTGCCATCAGACGCAGCCGGAGTGCCTCGCGGACCCGGAGTGCGGCTGGTGCTCGGCGGATGATGTAAGGTTTTATTTGCTGGCGTACGTGGTGCCTAGCTGGCTACGCAGCCGGAGTGCCTCGAGGACCCGGAGTGCGGCTGGTGCTCGGCGGATGATGTAAGGTTTTATTTGCTGGCGTACGTGGTGCCTAGCTGGCTGGCCGGGATCAGCAACAGCGACCCGGAGTCGGCGTGCCCGCGCCATCAGACGCAGCAGGAGTGCCTCGCGGACCCGGAGTGTGGCTGGTGCTCGGCGGATGATGTAAGGTTTTATTTGCTGGCGTACGTGGTGCCTAGCTGGCTGGCCGGGATCAGCAACAGCGACCCGGAGTCGGCGTGCCCGCGCCATCAGACGCAGCCGGAGTGCCTCGTGGACCCGGAGTGCGGCTGGTGCTCGGCGGATGATGTAAGGTTTTATTTGCTGGCGTACGTGGTGCCTAGCTGACAGGCCGGGATCAGCAACAGCGACCCGGAGTCTGCGTGCCCGCGCCATCAGACGCAGCCGGAGTGTCTCGTGGACCCGGAGTGCGGCTGGTGCTCGGCGGATGATGTAAGGTTTTATTTGCTGGCGTACGTTGTGCCTAGCTGACAGGCCGGGATCAGCAACAGCGACCCGGAGTCGGCGTGCCCGCGCCGCTATTCCGCCCGAAACGTGATACTTTGAATTGAAGCCTGTTATAACGCTTGTAATGACGACATTTCATTGCATGTTTGAGAAAAGTAATGAATGATCGAAATCGTAGGCATTTGCGCTAGTTCCAAACTTCGTCTTCGTCAAGTATCTGAACTGTAACTTGCTATAAAGAACCTCGTTTCAAAATCACCATCTGTTTGGGACCATAATGCCATCAAATTTAGAAGAAATTGTTGAGCATACCATATATGATAAAATAAGACAAATTACTATTTAATAACATTTCCCAGACATGCTACGGCAGAACGATCGGATCGAATTGCACCACCAACCTCCAGTCCATCCGCTGCGGCGGCATCTGCCCGGCGCTGGGCGAGTGCCACTCCTGCCTCATCCATGGGCCGGCCGCCGAGCGCGCCGGCGCGCGCGCGCCGCTGCCGTCCGTCAGCACCAAGCTGGGCCTGCACCAGTGCAGCTGGTGTGTCCAGAATGCTAGGTGCCATCACAAGGATGGTGAGTTCGTGGTCCTTGATCATAAAGTTGGAAGCACCGTACCGGCGAGGAGCTGCGGAACCCATGTTAACTCATTCTTACGCCAACACTAGTACGCCAAAGAAAGAAATGACAGATGATGGTGTGTCTTTTTGTTATCTCTGCTATTGATATAGTTTGAAACGCAAGAAATTAAAATGCGCTGGTGTGGGCTCAAAACAGGTTAAAAAACAACCTAATGCAAAGAATGAAAATGTATCTAGCTGGTCTTATTGTCCATTAATATTATTTACAGATAACTACGGCGTTTGCGGAGAAGATACTCCTTCTCAAAATCCGGGATGGTGGGGCACCACCGGGACAGAAGTGACGACTCCGGAAGAGTGCAAAAATTTAGACAAGCGACCCGGCCTCACATTCCTAAGATACCAGAAGCCGGCAGACTGGAATCACCCCGATGGTGTGTCGGTTGTTAACGCTACGACGGTAGATTGGAGTACGGGTGGCGGCAGCAACCACATCTTCACAGGGGCTAGTGAGGCTCGGCTAAGAGGCTGGCTCCGTATCCCGCAATACTGGAACGGTACGGGGGAGACCCTGCACGTTTGCGCCGGGCATTCCAACATATCGCTCGCGCTCGGCTCCAGCACAGAATCCGTGGCCAACCTGACGGCCCACCCGTCCGCCTGCTCCCCGGTCGACTGGCCGGCGCTCTTCCCGGGCAGACTCGCCGTCGATATGCACGCCAATGACACGCTACATACCGGGCTCTATCCCTCTCATCATCATGCCAAAATGGAACTGCTTCATAATAAATCGACAGAGAGCGCCAAGGTAAGTCTCAACCGTATAGCCAAACTTCGTAAAATATTTCATTCGAGATTCTTATCGTGTTCTCTTTGCAGGTGTTCACTTTCGAGTTCCTAGAACCGTACTCGGACGGGCAGTGCCACAACTACGACAACTGCCTGCTGTGCCTGGCGGACGCGGCTTGCGGTTGGTGCGAACTGACGAACAAGTGCGAGTCCCGCGCTGCGGACGAGCGCACCGTGTGCGCCGGCGAAGCGGGCGCGTGGCGCTACCTCACCCTGCAGCCCGCCGCCTGCCCGAACTGCTCCAACTACATCAGTTGCGAGCGCTGCGTCGCCGGCAACTACTGCGAGTGGTGGGCGGACGAGGCGCGCTGTGCCCGCCGCGGCCGCGCCGGCGGCGCCGTCGTCGAGGCCAGCGAGTGCCCCGCCCCCTGCCGCTTGCGTCTCGACTGCGAGCAATGCCTCGACGAGCGCGGCCGCTGCGTCTGGTGCGAGGCCACCCGCCAGTGCTTCAGCTTCAGCGTCTACACCAGCGAGTATCAGTTCGGACTCTGCCGCGAGTGGCTCGATCGCGCCTCCTCCGCGCCCGCCGGAGACGAGGCGACCCGCAAGGCCGGCCAGTGCAAGTCCTGCCAGGCGCACACGCAGTGCTCTACCTGCCTGCGCAGCATGGGTTGCGGCTGGTGCCACTCGCACGAGAACCCGATCACGGGCGCGTGCACGGAGGGTGACTTCACGCGCGCGTATGCCAACTGCGCATTGCTGCTCAACGTGTCGGCCACGGACGCGGGCTGGGCGTACGCGCAATGCCCCGACGTGGACGAGTGCGGGCTGAAACTGCACGACTGCCACGAGCACGCCGTCTGTAACAACACTCACGGCTCCTATACGTGCAAGTGCAAGCAGGGCTACAGCGGCGACGGCCGCAAGAGCTGCATGCAGACCTGCTACAACAACTGCATTCACGGGTACTGCCTCGGGGCCCCGCACTACAAGTGCCATTGTGATCTCGGCTGGACGGGCGCCGACTGCTCGATCAACTGCGGCTGCCACAACCACTCGACGTGTCGCACCGGCGTGGGCCGCTGCGACGAGTGCCAGGACTGGACCGAGGGCAAGTTCTGCGAGTCGTGCAAGCCCGGCAGCCATGGCAACGCGACCACGGGCCAGGGTTGCCGCCGCTGTGACTGCAACGACCACGGCGACGAGACGCGAGGGTTCTGCGATGTCGCCACTGGCGAGTGCATCTGCAAGGACAACACAGAGGGGCAGAACTGTGAGCGATGCAAACCAAAGTTTTATGGGGATCCTCGGCACGGCGGAAAGTGCTACTATCAGTGTGAGCCTAGAGGAATGCTCAACGCGTCACAGACCGAAGGTATAGGTTCTTATAAAAGCGATCCAGATATAAAGATCATCGGTCCTTCAAAAGAATGTCTATGGATTATATCGGCCGGGGATATCAAAGACGCAATAATTCAATTCACCATAAATTCCTCTACCCTAAATGTACCATGTGATGAGAACGCGGTATACGTGTACGATGGGCTGGGGGGAGTACCGGATATGAGCAATAACCAGCAAAGCCAACTGCTTGGGGTGTTCTGTAATGGCGCATCGTCAGGCATTGTAGAGGCTCGAAGTGGGAACCTTACGGTGCATTATAAACAGGGACAGGTGGAACAGGGCTTTGAAGGTGTGTATAAATCGCTAGCGTGCGGGCTCTACTGCCCCTGGCCAAGAGTTTGTACCAAAGGACATTGCGTTTGCCGCGAAGGCTTCGGCGGGCCCGACTGCGAAGTCGATATTTGCCGGAACAATTGCAGCATGACCAACAACGAGGGAATTTGTGACACCAGCTACGGACGCTGTCTCTGTAATGAAGGTTTTGGCAGCGATGATTGTTCCATAAAACTCGATAAAACCCAACTTGTATTCACCGAGCTTTTTAATTCCGAATATCTGTCCGATGGACTAGATCACCTTAGAAAGACTTTACCTAGATTCGGGCACAGTTTAGTAGCGGATAGACGAGGCCTCTGGATGTTCGGTGGGTACTCGCTTTCACATGGGCCGTTGAACGATATCAGATTTTTTGACACAAAGAATAACACTTGGATGCAGGTAACTGTCGAGGCGACCCCCGACGCTACAATGCCCGAAGGCCGATACTTCCACGCGTCCGAAATCTATCATTCCAAGCAAAACATTTATATATACGGAGGACTCAGTTTACAAGAAAAGAATGGACAGAATAAAACACTCGGAGATTTCTGGCAATTCAGCCTGAAAGACCAGAGATGGAATATCATCAACAACAAAGAGAAACAACCGCCTCCACTAGCAGGACACACCTTGACGCTTCAGAAATACCAAGATTACGAGAGCTTAGTGCTTATCGGAGGCTTCTCTTTAGAGGAGGGGATGATGGCCGATATGTGGGAATTTGATCTAGACAATGATAAATGGATAAAATTGAATTGCGGGGGCTCAAAACCGGCCGGTATCATAGGGCACAGCACGGTATACCATGCGCCGTCGCAGAGCTTGTACGTTTACGGGGGTATATTGTATTCTTACAACGGGACGTCGCTTTCGAATAAACTATTTGCGTTTCACTATCCGAGTAAGAAGTGGAGCGAGCTGCCTAACTTCCCCCGACGTAATCACCAGCACGAGCTGCCGCAGCCAGCGTACCTGCACTCGGCCGTCACCACTAACGAGTACATGGTCGTGTTCGGCGGACGGAGCGACCCTGATCACAGGTCTGACTCGCTCATTGCGTACATCTACAGTTGCAACCAGTGGGTCAGGCTTGTCAAAGGTAAGTTCGTTTAGTAACTGCAATGTCTTATACGTTTTTTCGTATTTGCTGACTTTATGATATGATACCATTGATACAAGGATCAAAGCACAAAGAATTAGTGGTGTATTTTACACATTAAATTATGTACCTAACTAATAAAACATTTAGAGATAACAAAGATTTTACTTTAATATAAAAGTAAATTATAGATTCTAATACCGAGTCTTTTACTTTCAGTATTTGAAAATACGAAAAATCTGATATCAGCTAGACTAGTTTTACTAAACAGATATATCGGTTTAAAGATCTTTATATATACATTTCTTAATGTTGCCATTCATTTTGTTTTTTTATCATTGTAGGCATCAGTATTGTAGGCCACCCGCCGCCACCCACCATAGCTCACGCGATGGCAATTGACATGGAGTCTGAAAACGACGGTTACATCTACATCATCGGCGGCTGGACCGGCAGCGCCCACTGCCAAGTCACCCGCATATCGCTCCCTGAAGACCTCTGCTCCCTGTGGAGCTCTAGCAAATTGGAGTGTCGCAGTCAAATGGGCTGCAGCTTCTGTAGCGCCGGAAACTATACTAAATGCTTCTCGGTTCATAAGCCTGGGTGCGAAAGCAGTGATAGAGTATCGACGAATTCAGGGGAAGCGTGCGATATGGAGCTGGTTTCGAGGCGCGCGTGTGAAAACTTTACTACGTGCGCGTCTTGCCTCGCCGCCTGGCCGCTGTATCCTGAAGAGAAACCGGCCTGTCGTTGGTGTGAATCCTGTGCCGCCGCAGTTGGTAAGCATATTTAGATCCTGTATACAGATACTCCGGGCTCCAAAATTGCTTACTAAATTCCCGTGGATGTCATTTTGTCACTTGTGGCGGTAGATAAAACATCCGTAACGTCCTGACGAGTATGCAAGTGGATGTCCTATCCACCGCGATACTTGATCAAATGGCAACGATCATACACCACGCCAGCAGGTTTAGAAGCCACGTGGCTATCGTCCTCTGAGCAAGATCTTGACATTCCAATTGCATTAACGTTTTCTGCTTGAATGTATTTCTAAAATCAACTTTGCGCAGGTGAATGCGTTCCTACGGACGAATCGTGTACGAGCATCAAGTGCAACGCCGGTACTACGTACATCAGCGACGTGGGTCAGTGCCCTGAGCACAGATGCGTCGCGTCCGACTGCGAGAAATGCGTCAACAACCAATGCACGTGGACTCGGGTTGCCAGCAGAGAAGGTTTGTACATTAAAATGAAAAGCATAATTTTTACATTTATGAAATGATACTGAGTAAACCATTTCTTGCAGGACAAATGACAAGAATTTCCGAGGAACCATCAGATCTGTTAAATTGGACGTGCGCCTTAATAGAAGAGCAAGGTCGCGCTAGCATCCGTCCACGAACCAGAGAAGAATGCCCCAGCCGATGCCACACGTACTCCGACTGCCAGTCGTGCCTCAGCTCGGACGGCGCCGAGGGCGGCTTCGCGGAATGCCACTGGGCGACATACCTTGGGAAATGCATCTCACCGGCTTACCAACCAGTTTACTGCGCGGGCGGCGTCTGCGGGCTCGTCCTTACCAAAGCTGATAAAAACAAATGCCCAGCGCCTTGCGACACGTTTGAGCAGTGCACGGAGTGTCTGCATCACTCGCACTGCGGCTGGTGTGCGATTGAGGGGGCAAACGGTGAAGGAGTTTGCACAGAGGGCTCGATCGACTCGCCACTCGAGTACTCGACGCGCACGAGCTGCGCGGCGGTGTATAGTAGCGCGCACCAGCTCAACGGTACCGACGACGCGTTCTCGTGGCACTACACGCGGTGCCCGCCGGAGAACGAGTGCGAGAATAATCATCACCAGTGTAAAGCTGACTCTGAGGTATGTCACAATGTTTACACAATCTTGCTCATTGAAATACGTAATCTTTTGAAATATTTATTGGTTAATATAATACACCTAGCCTAAATAGGTCTTAACCTATTTTGTTACAACATGATGCTTTCATAAAGAATCTGAATCTAATATCAGTATTTAACATAAATGTATTACTACGATGTGTACTTGAAATCCTGACAACAGTTGAAACTCAAAACGGTTTTGGTACAACTTGTTCTTATCTGAAATTATTGTCACTATGATTGGTCGGTTTGACTAGCGTTGTAATTTAATCCTTATTGTAAATCCATCAGTACCACAGCCATTAATTTAGTTTCACGACCCGCTACTATGTAGAAGAGGTTCGTCTCAAACAGGCGTTTGAAATAAGCAGTCAAGTTAGACACGTCACGTATGAGACATTGCACCGTGTTATGTTATGTTTCAGGTGTGCCGCGACCTGCCCTCGGGCTACGTGTGCGAGTGCGGCGCGGGGCACCGGCGCGGGCCCGACGGCTGCGCCGCGGTGTGTGCGCAGGGCTGCGTGCGCGGCGCCTGCGTGCAGCCCGACGTGTGCCGCTGCGACTTCGGCTACGTCGGCGCCAACTGCACCATCCAGTGCCAGTGCAACGGCCATGCGCACTGCGAGGGGCCCGACAAGCTCGACAAGTGTATCGAGTGTCACAACAACACTATGGTGAGTACCTCCGTCCTTTATTCGTCCGATTTACTCAACAAGCCTAAGGATGTACAGTGTTTTTCTCAAATCAAGTTATAAAGAAGATCGCTTTGAAAGTCGCAAGCAGGAGAAATAGTTGCTTTCATGAGTAATTTTAGCTTTACAATATAATCAATATTGCTCTTATTGTAATAAATATTCTCTAAACGTGTGTGCACAGTGACACCGGTGCAGAGGCCCAAAGATAATTGGGTATTTGACAAAAGTGAAAATAAATTGTGTTTTCATTAGCAACGGATAAACATTACGAAAATACTCGGAAAGGTTCAAGCTTTCATTTATGTTTGCTATTTTAAGTTTTTTAAATTCATAAAAACTAACAATAAGAACGTTGTTTAATTGTGACGTCACAACCAAGTAATCCCTACAAATTCCATACTAACGGAGCGTTTTTGACGTTTCATAAAAAGAAGCTGATTTGACTTTTGTCAAATACCGTATTATTCATCTTTATTCCACGCCTCTTCACAGAACTCATTATCTAATTGAAACTTTAACTTCAGGGCAACCAATGTGAGAAATGCAAACCCAACTTCGTCGGTGACCCAACCGATAACGGGCAGTGCATCCCCTGTTCCGTGTACTGCCACGGGCACACCAGCATCTGCACGAGCGAGGGCGAGGCGCGTGACTCTACGGACCTGGACGAGTACTATCAGAGCGCGAAGGCTCGCTGTGTGCGCTGCGCGAACAACACTGACGGGCCGCGCTGCGAGCGGTGTATAGAGGGGTACTTCAGAGGCTCGGAGAATCTCAGCGATCCGTGTCGACCGTGAGTACAATATCATCGATATGTCTATTGCATAACTCACATTCATGGGCATAATACGTATAGGTCCCCCTCCAGCTATGAAAAATAGAAGGGAGGTTTGGGGTATGTTATGTTGTTTATT
This sequence comes from Epinotia brunnichana, assembly GCA_963854355.1. Taxonomy (NCBI): domain Eukaryota; kingdom Metazoa; phylum Arthropoda; class Insecta; order Lepidoptera; family Tortricidae; genus Epinotia; species Epinotia brunnichana. Next base: position 17,122,282 of record OY977939.1, read on the forward strand.
GTTATTCACATTGTACTTATTATGAAATATTAGGATTTTGCGTCGCATCAGTCGTTTAAACGGATTTGTTTTACTCGTACAGCGTGTAGCCATATATCTACTGTGGTATAAATTAACCTACTTACGTTATGGTTTTTTTACGAACAAGACTTTAAATTATTTCCATTATGTACAGATGCGAATGCCACGGACACGGCGACACCTGCGACCCGGTAACCGGGGAGAAGTGCAACTGCGGCAACAACACCGAGAGCGACGCATCCTGCCAGACCGCCAGCTCCAGCAAGAACTCGGCGCAGGAGTGCTGGCGCTACCAGTGCGTCAAGTGCCGCGACCTGTACATGGGCGACCCGCGCAACGGCCACCAGTGCTACAAGACCATCAATATCGAGAACAAGCTGTGCTTCGACGGCAAGTCTATCGGTGAGTACAGCTCCAGCAAGAACTCGGCGCAGGAGTGCTGGCGCTACCAGTGCGTCAAGTGCCGCGACCTGTACATGGGCGACCCGCGCAACGGCCACCAGTGCTACAAGACCATCAATATCGAGAACAAGCTGTGCTTCGACGGCAAGTCTATCGGTGAGTACAGCTCCAGCAAGAACTCGGCGCAGGAGTGCTGGCGCTACCAGTGCGTCAAGTGCCGCGACCTGTACATGGGCGACCCGCGCAACGGCCACCAGTGCTACAAGACCATCAATATCGAGAACAAGCTGTGCTTCGACGGCAAGTCTATCGGTGAGTACAGCTCCAGCAAGAACTCGGCGCAGGAGTGCTGGCGCTACCAGTGCGTCAAGTGCCGCGACCTGTACATGGGCGACCCGCGCAACGGCCACCAGTGCTACAAGACCATCAATATCGAGAACAAGCTGTGCTTCGACGGCAAGTCTATCGGTGAGTACAGCTCCAGCAAGAACTCGGCGCAGGAGTGCTGGCGCTACCAGTGCGTCAAGTGCCGCGACCTGTACATGGGCGACCCGCGCAACGGCCACCAGTGCTACAAGACCATCAATATCGAGAACAAGCTGTGCTTCGACGGCAAGTCTATCGGTGAGTACAGCTCCAGCAAGAACTCGGCGCAGGAGTGCTGGCGCTACCAGTGCGTCAAGTGCCGCGACCTGTACATGGGCGACCCGCGCAACGGCCACCAGTGCTACAAGACCATCAATATCGAGAACAAGCTGTGCTTCGACGGCAAGTCTATCGGTGAGTACAGCTCCAGCAAGAACTCGGCGCAGGAGTGCTGGCGCTACCAGTGCGTCAAGTGCCGCGACCTGTACATGGGCGACCCGCGCAACGGCCACCAGTGCTACAAGACCATCAATATCGAGAACAAGCTGTGCTTCGACGGCAAGTCTATCGGTGAGTACAGCTCCAGCAAGAACTCGGCGCAGGAGTGCTGGCGCTACCAGTGCGTCAAGTGCCGCGACCTGTACATGGGCGACCCGCGCAACGGCCACCAGTGCTACAAGACCATCAATATCGAGAACAAGCTGTGCTTCGACGGCAAGTCTATCGGTGAGTACAGCTCCAGCAAGAACTCGGCGCAGGAGTGCTGGCGCTACCAGTGCGTCAAGTGCCGCGACCTGTACATGGGCGACCCGCGCAACGGCCACCAGTGCTACAAGACCATCAATATCGAGAACAAGCTGTGCTTCGACGGCAAGTCTATCGGTGAGTACAGCTCCAGCAAGAACTCGGCGCAGGAGTGCTGGCGCTACCAGTGCGTCAAGTGCCGCGACCTGTACATGGGCGACCCGCGCAACGGCCACCAGTGCTACAAGACCATCAATATCGAGAACAAGCTGTGCTTCGACGGCAAGTCTATCGGTGAGTACAGCTCCAGCAAGAACTCGGCGCAGGAGTGCTGGCGCTACCAGTGCGTCAAGTGCCGCGACCTGTACATGGGCGACCCGCGCAACGGCCACCAGTGCTACAAGACCATCAATATCGAGAACAAGCTGTGCTTCGACGGCAAGTCTATCGGTGAGTACAGCTCCAGCAAGAACTCGGCGCAGGAGTGCTGGCGCTACCAGTGCGTCAAGTGCCGCGACCTGTACATGGGCGACCCGCGCAACGGCCACCAGTGCTACAAGACCATCAATATCGAGAACAAGCTGTGCTTCGACGGCAAGTCTATCGGTGAGTACAGCTCCAGCAAGAACTCGGCGCAGGAGTGCTGGCGCTACCAGTGCGTCAAGTGCCGCGACCTGTACATGGGCGACCCGCGCAACGGCCACCAGTGCTACAAGACCATCAATATCGAGAACAAGCTGTGCTTCGACGGCAAGTCTATCGGTGAGTACAGCTCCAGCAAGAACTCGGCGCAGGAGTGCTGGCGCTACCAGTGCGTCAAGTGCCGCGACCTGTACATGGGCGACCCGCGCAACGGCCACCAGTGCTACAAGACCATCAATATCGAGAACAAGCTGTGCTTCGACGGCAAGTCTATCGGTGAGTACAGCTCCAGCAAGAACTCGGCGCAGGAGTGCTGGCGCTACCAGTGCGTCAAGTGCCGCGACCTGTACATGGGCGACCCGCGCAACAGCCACCAGTGCTACAAGACCATCAATATCGAGAACGTTTTTTTAATGTTTTTTTATTTATTTCAGATGAATGCAAAATCAAACCTCGTCCGCTATATCCCGGGCAAACGGTGTTCGTAGCCGTGAACCCGCGCTACATGAACGTGGACATACGAGTGGTGGTCGACGTCACGCAGGGCGCCGTCGACCTCTACCTCAGCCCCAACGACAGTTCATTCGTGGTCTCAGTCAACGGCACGCACGGTGCACATGTCGTTGAAATCGACCCGGCCTATTACAAACACGAGCCCTACCGGAAACCAACGTTCGACGACAATCTCGAAGAATCGCCGAGGATGACGTGGCATTACGAGAAAACGGAATACACTCTCGCCGATTACCAGGCGAAGGATCTAGCTACATATATAACAGTGGATAGGAAGAACATTCTGTTGCGCGTGCGAGATTTGCGCAACCGTCTCGTGTTGACACTTCCAGAGAGATACCACGAGCTGGGACACACTAAGTTCTACATAATCGTCCGTGCGCGGCACTCTGAAGACGGCGCAGCGAGCTTCGGGCTGGTGTTCTTCCGGCAGGACCAGCTGCACATCGATCTGTTCGTGTTCTTCTCCGTGTTCTTCTCGTGCTTCTTCCTGTTCCTGGCGGCGTGCGTGGTCGCGTGGAAGGCCAAGCAGGCGGCGGACGTGCGCCGGGCGAGGAGGCGGCACGTTGTCGAGGTGTGTATTACGTTTCAATAATTCATTTATCGGCTTTATTGACACTTCGAACTGCTACATGTAGGTTCACAGCATTATAGTGAACGAAAACTTTAATGAGGTAATAAACTAAGGTACTTAGTTAGTTGTTGGTTCTCGAAAGCTACTTGACGGAAGATTTCGTTAAGCAAAACTTCAAGAACTACTATCGGTGGCCGTGTTAGTAAAGCATTAGGCGTTGCTACGTCAAAGACACTGCACGGTTAGCAGAAGATCGTGATCCGTGTCTTTCTACTTAATTAGAACACATAGAAAGAGACCGATAGTCTATTTCGCCGCGAGACAGCTCGCGCGCCGTCTTAGCAAACCGTGCTGGACTTTCTATCACTTGTGCTATCCGTTAAATAGTACAGGCCCCGTAGCATGTATGGCCTGGCCTTATCACGCGATAAGTGACAAGATAACAGCGTCGTCTCGTTCTATCGGACGGTGTCAGCCAGGGACGGATGCTCTATCATGTCACTTATCGCGTGATAAGGCCCATCCATGCTACGGGCCCAGGAGTGGTATGAAAATTTGTAGGGCATAGGTCATAATAATTCCCACAAAGACAAAGTTTGATCTTTTTAGTTCTTTGTGTGTATCTTTTTGACATACTAAAAATATAGAAAAATCTAAGTGTGCAAAACGCGTTTTTTTAACCGCCAAAAATATGAAATTTGAAAAATTTATAAAAATATTTAAAATCATGTATGGTATTACGAGCACGCTAAAAAAGGTTATAACATTGATTTTATAAAATGGTGGCTGAAAAACTGAAATATTTTTCAATGTAAAAAAATATTTTCTACACGTATACACAACATTGCTACGACCGGTGGTCACAACACTTTCTATGGAATGGGAATTATAATGTGAAAATCCGATCCGGGATCACTTGGTGAAAAGTCGAATGTGTTGTCAGTTAAGAAGGTTTTGCGTTATAAAAACCGGCTTAACGCTGCAGATATTGCTTCACAAGGGAGTATAGATATTAGATTCTGTCAGTCATTTATATCAATGCCATGGCCAAAAACTGGAACATTTGGAGATAAGGACCGTACCGGAAAGAAAGTAGACAACTTCAAAATGGTATTATTTTTATTCTGTGTGAAAACTGATATGAAACAAAAAGAAACTGAAAAATAAGGTATTTATAAAGAACTGTTTTGAATGAATTCGTCGTATTTTATATATTTTGCCTGCAGCCTAACTTTCTTTTTGATGTGTCTCGTTCAATTCTGGACGATCACTTTTGACACATTTGATGATGCCCTGTTCCACTTTTTTTTAAGTTTTCAACTGAGGTGGCAGCTTTGACGTTTTTTTAGAGGTGTCGTTTCATGATAGACCAATATCGCTCAATTGGGTGAACTTCTGGGCAATTGGGAGGAATCATCTCCTTATCCACTACTTCTACCTTATCGGCTTTATACCATTCCTTCGTTGTTTTAGAGTAATGACAAGAAGCCAAGTATGGCCAAAATAAAGTGCTACTCCTGTGCTTCTTTATTAGTGGTAGTAATCTTTTCTGTACGCACTCGTCACTGTATACCGTAGCGTTCAAAGTCCCTGTAGTAAAGAAGTATTGCGATCGCATACCGCATTGAAAAATCGCTTGCCACACTAATTTTTTTTTGCCAAATTTCTCGATGTTGATGGCCTTATGTGTATGAGGCTGTAAAGTCCAATTTGCAATAGGTCTCGTCATCCATTATAATGCACTGATTTTTCTTGGTCAATATACGGTCGTATAATTTCCTTGCCAGTTTTCTGACAGCTGTTGTTTGATTTTCATCTCGTTTTGGTTGTTTTAGTTTTTTATAGGTCCTTATGTTGCATCTTAGTTTGATTCTTTGTATCATAGCCGAAGAAGTTTTGGCTCTTTTTGCCGCATCTCGAATTGAAAGGGCGGATTTTGTTTAAACATTCTTACGACTTTCTTTTCTCATGCCAAGTTAGTTGTCCCCGGTTTTCTTCCCGATTTAGGCAAATCTTGGAGAGTACAGAAGTCACCAAATTTATTTATTATCTTGTGCACGCCCGCGGGACTCAACTCGTACTTTTACTTTCTACTTTCGTACCAGTTTTCTAATCGTCATACCTTTTATTTTGCACCAATCGTCCAAAATGTTTTTACGAACGTGTAAGCTAATTCGCCCCATGTTGACAGTTTGACAAAAGTATTAATTGCTTTTTGTTGCAATTAACAGAAAATGATATAATTCGTTATTTAAAAAAATATATATGCCGATTTTATGTACGTACCAGTTTTTAGAGATGCCTAAAGTTGTCTACTTTCTTTCCGATACGGTCCTTATGTTACAACTATACAGCAACCATATTGCCAAGCAATATAAAGTTGTGACAGTTGTGTTTGATGGTTTGATGTTATATGTATATTAAAAGTCGTGTGTGGTATATCAAATTACAGGAAATTACATGGTGAAAAAGGTTAAAGTGTTGATTTTTGAAAATAAAAATAAATAACAAAATGGTAGAAGAAAAAATATTTGCATTAATTAATTGCGTTTTGTAATAGGTACTAATGTAATGATATATACATTTCAGCAATGTTATAACTAACACAAGAGAAAATCTAAATCTAATAATCTTCGGTTTCTTCTAAATCAGTTTCTATTTGGGCACTATTCGTTGCAATCGCTACCAGAACAGTTAAAACATTGTTCGGTATACATTCCACACCATAGCCATAATACTTATAATTGATTTTGTTATTTTTTTATCTTTAATGTCGACACGTAAATCTGCCACATGGCTCATTTGTATCCGTTTTGCAGGTGCATCGGATCATATTTAATAAAAAATTCGGTGCAGGGCTCAATTGAGATGTTATGGGCTGTAGTTGGTTTCCTACTTTTTTTCCAACCTCACTCTAAGGGATTGGCAATATTGGTGTCCATAGTTTTCCAACAAATACATTGTAAATGTACGCGGAGAAGATGATAAACAGCAGCATCTTCTGTAGGTGGCAATCTTGCAATATTAAATTCTGCTTTGGCCGTAGTGATTTCTTTCAAGTAGATATTATAACGCAGTATGTAGGTTCAGAGTCTCTGTCTTTGGATTTCCACCGTACAATGATACCAATTCTTTGGTTCCAAATTGGAACTTCCAATATCTATGAAATCCTTTGTGGTTGCATTTTCTGATCCAAATAGAGTACTTAGCACAAATGCTGAATTCTTCACATTTACAATAACGACGATATGCTGCTGATTTACTGTTACCAAATAAGGAGCTTGTGGTATCGCATCCAGTTTAAGCATGTGAAAACAGAATTATTTTGCACCCGTTCACACCAAGTACATCGATTTAATATCACGTTTTTATCACTGGACATAGATGACTGCAAACAAATATTTCGTGTATACTTAAACCAAAAGTACAAGAATGTCGGTGTCATCAGCAATGCAATGCAATGGTGTTACATGCTTTTTTTCTGCCAAGATCAGTGCGTTTTTTACAATAACTGTGGCAGCATCATCTCTAGTATAAATCACAGTAAGGCCACTCGCTTCTAAGTGTGTCCCAAGCACTGTTAGTTATGACTATTAGAAATAAAGGGTCCTTTGCCAATAAGAAGTGGAGAGCTTTCATTAAAATTCACTGCTACAGATGATTGTTTTGTGGGTATCTGAGGCTCTACATACTTTGTACTGGAGGTGGCAAAACCATCAAACACAACTGTCACAACTTTATATTGCTTGGCAATATATATAGTTGCTGTATAGTTGTAACATATCTCCAAACGTTCCAGTTTTTGGCCATGGCATTGATATAAATGACTGACAGAATCTAATATCTATACTCCCTTGTGAAGCAATATCTGCAGCGTTAAGCCGGTTTTTATAACGCAAAACCTTCTTAACTGACAACACATTCGACATTTCACCAAGTGATCCCGGATTTGCACATTATAATTCCCATTCCATGGAAAGTGTTGTGACCACCGGTCGTAGCAATGTTGTGTATACGTGTAGAATTAGTACATTATGATACAAGTGAGGTATGTTGATCATTACACCAGAGGCGGAATTGTCACGCGAACCGCAGGTGAGCGTGATAATAGAGCCGAGGATGTAATTATCAAAGCTCACGCGTGTCATACGACGTTTTTCAACACATTTGCGAGGAAAAAATCCTTTTCATAAAATTAACATGTTACAGGCTCCTAAGTTGTTTCCTTTAGTTATTGATGACAACAGGTTTTTACTCACATATTTGTACATCTCCAAGAATGTACAGTGGCGTCAAATCTATTTATCACTTTTCTATTCACTACGAGTCAACATTTTTAACAATAACCAAACAGGCAAACACGCATCATCAATGTTGTTTACAAATATTTGTGAAATTACCTATAATGGCGCGCAACAATTTTTTTTCGTGAAGTTCGCGCAGTGCGCCCGCAGCGAGACTTAGATGAAATCTCTAAACAGCCAATACAAAATAAAATAAATATTTTATTATTCATTATAAATTCATGTAAAATGTTATCAAAAGTAAATAGTTTTACTAAATTAAACGTTTCTATATCATATCCAACAAGAAATAATCAATTAATCCACAAGAAGGATTTAATTTGTTTAGTCGAGTAAGAATCCATTTGCCGAGAATTAAAAACAAACCTGTATAACCCGGTCAATTTAAGAATGCGCCGAGTCCATACATACACCTTGCTGCAAGGTGCCAATGTGTCTTAATCGGCATATAAATATAACTACACGAGTGTCGTAATGTTATTAAACACGCGTGTTTAATACCCAGGATTATGAGCCCAAAAGCGGCACAATAAGAGGCACGTTACGAGCAAATGTGTTGAAATAGTTGTTTGTTCAACAAGAGAGCAAAGTAGATTTTTGCTGCGAGTGTTGATGTTGAGTCCCGAGCAAGCGAAAGATTCTATATTTTTTGAAAAATTAGAATCTTGAGCGTAGTGAGGGACTCAAAGGCACGAGATGCAAATATCTTTGCTCTCGTGTGATACATACAACTTTTCACCTCAGCAGTGAGAACATCGTCACGTTAAAAAATATATCGCTAGGCTTTTACGGAAGGAGAGGAGGGTTATTTCTGAATTTGTAATAGACCCCACACTATGAAATGTCAGTGCTCGATATCAAAATTAAAAAGCTACTTTGACTCACGGAGTGAGCAAAATCGCATTTTGCTCACTGTTTTCACGCAGCAAAATATGCTTGTTAATAAAAATCTTTCAGTTTTTTCAGCCACTGTTTTATAAAATCAATGTCATAACCTTTTTTAGCGTGTAATAGCCCGTAATTTGATACCACACATGATATTTATTATTTTTATAAATTTTTCAAATTAAAAATTTTTGGCGGTTAAAAAAACGCGTTTTGCACACTGAGATTTTTCTATATTTTTAGTATGTCAAAAAGATACACACAAAGAACTAAAAAAATCAAACTCTGCCTTTGTGGGAATTATTATGACCCCAAAGGCTATATCTCCTCTACTAAAAGTATGGTCGCCGAATATGAAGTATTCCGTACGCGTCAATGGTGTCAATACATATTTGTAGATACTATCTGCCTGCAGTTATATTGCCGTCGAAGTTTTGTGCGTGGTGGGCATATTTTAACAGTCCCTACCGGACCCGTCCAGTACGTTAGAATCTCCTGATTGTTGTAATGTCACTGACAGATGCTGCACATGGCGAAGCGGCCGTTCGCGGCCGTGACGGTGGTGTTGTACGGGGCCGGCGCAAGCGCGGGCGCGGGCAAGCGGCGGCGCGCGCCCGACCTGCGCCCCGTCGCCATCGAACCCACCGGCGACGGCCGCGCCGCCGTCACCTCCGTGCTTGTTAGGTATGTTCACTTCTCTACTGGTGTTGAACCGGGCGGGCGAGGCTAAGCGGCGGCGCGCGCCCGACCTGCGCCCCGTCGCCATCGAACCCACCGGCGACGGCCGCGCCGCCGTCACCTCCGTGCTTGTTAGGTATGTTCACTTCTCTACTGGTGTTGAACCGGGCGGGCGAGGCTAAGCGGCGGCGCGCGCCCGACCTGCGCCCCGTCGCCATCGAACCCACCGGCGACGACCGCGCCGCCGTCACCTCCGTGCTTGTTAGGTATGTTCACTTCTCTACTGGTGTTGAACCGGGCGGGCGAGGCTAAGCGGCGGCGCGCGCCCGACCTGCGCCCCGTCGCCATCGAACCCACCGGCGACGGCCGCGCCGCCGTCACCTCCGTGCTTGTTAGGTATGTTCACTTCTCTACTGGTGTTGAACCGGGCGGGCGAGGCTAAGCGGCGGCGCGCGCCCGACCTGCGCCCCGTCGCCATCGAACCCACCGGCGACGGCCGCGCCGCCGTCACCTCCGTGCTTGTTAGGTATGTTCACTTCTCTACTGGTGTTGAACGGGGCGGGCGAGGCTAAGCGGCGGCGCGCGCCCGACCTGCGCCCCGTCGCCATCGAACCCACCGGCGACGGCCGCGCCGCCGTCACCTCCGTGCTTGTTAGGTATGTTCACTTCTCTACTGGTGTTGAACCGGGCGGGCGAGGCTAAGCGGCGGCGCGCGCCCGACCTGCGCCCCGTCGCCATCGAACCCACCGGCGACGGCCGCGCCGCCGTCACCTCCGTGCTTGTTAGGTATGTTCACTTCTCTACTGGTGTTGAACCGGGCGGGCGAGGCTAAGCGGCGGCGCGCGCCCGACCTGCGCCCCGTCGCCATCGAACCCACCGGCGACGGCCGCGCCGCCGTCACCTCCGTGCTTGTTAGGTATGTTCACTTCTCTACTGGTGTTGAACCGGGCGGGCGAGGCTAAGCGGCGGCGCGCGCCCGACCTGCGCCCCGTCGCCATCGAACCCACCGGCGACGACCGCGCCGCCGTCACCTCCGTGCTTGTTAGGTATGTTCACTTCTCTACTGGTGTTGAACCGGGCGGGCGAGGCTAAGCGGCGGCGCGCGCCCGACCTGCGCCCCGTCGCCATCGAACCCACCGGCGACGGCCGCGCCGCCGTCACCTCCGTGCTTGTTAGGTATGTTCACTTCTCTACTGGTGTTGAACCGGGCGGGCGAGGCTAAGCGGCGGCGCGCGCCCGACCTGCGCCCCGTCGCCATCGAACCCACCGGCGACGGCCGCGCCGCCGTCACCTCCGTGCTTGTTAGGTATGTTCACTTCTCTACTGGTGTTGAACGGGGCGGGCGAGGCTAAGCGGCGGCGCGCGCCCGACCTGCGCCCCGTCGCCATCGAACCCACCGGCGACGGCCGCGCCGCCGTCACCTCCGTGCTTGTTAGGTATGTTCACTTCTCTACTGGTGTTGAACCGGGCGGGCGAGGCTAAGCGGCGGCGCGCGCCCGACCTGCGCCCCGTCGCCATCGAACCCACCGGCGACGGCCGCGCCGCCGTCACCTCCGTGCTTGTTAGGTATGTTCACTTCTCTACTGGTGTTGAACCGGGCGGGCGAGGCTAAGCGGCGGCGCGCGCCCGACCTGCGCCCCGTCGCCATCGAACCCACCGGCGACGGCCGCGCCGCCGTCACCTCCGTGCTTGTTAGGTATGTTCACTTCTCTACTGGTGTTGAACCGGGCGGGCGAGGCTAAGCGGCGGCGCGCGCCCGACCTGCGCCCCGTCGCCATCGAACCCACCGGCGACGACCGCGCCGCCGTCACCTCCGTGCTTGTTAGGTATGTTCACTTCTCTACTGGTGTTGAACCGGGCGGGCGAGGCTAAGCGGCGGCGCGCGCCCGACCTGCGCCCCGTCGCCATCGAACCCACCGGCGACGGCCGCGCCGCCGTCACCTCCGTGCTTGTTAGGTATGTTCACTTCTCTACTGGTGTTGAACCGGGCGGGCGAGGCTAAGCGGCGGCGCGCGCCCGACCTGCGCCCCGTCGCCATCGAACCCACCGGCGACGGCCGCGCCGCCGTCACCTCCGTGCTTGTTAGGTATGTTCACTTCTCTACTGGTGTTGAACGGGGCGGGCGAGGCTAAGCGGCGGCGCGCGCCCGACCTGCGCCCCGTCGCCATCGAACCCACCGGCGACGGCCGCGCCGCCGTCACCTCCGTGCTTGTTAGGTATGTTCACTTCTCTACTGGTGTTGAACCGGGCGGGCGAGGCTAAGCGGCGGCGCGCGCCCGACCTGCGCCCCGTCGCCATCGAACCCACCGGCGACGGCCGCGCCGCCGTCACCTCCGTGCTTGTTAGGTATGTTCACTTCTCTACTGGTGTTGAACGGGGCGGGCGAGGCTAAGCGGCGGCGCGCGCCCGACCTGCGCCCCGTCGCCATCGAACCCACCGGCGACGGCCGCGCCGCCGTCACCTCCGTGCTTGTTAGGTATGTTCACTTCTCTACTGGTGTTGAACGGGGCGGGCGAGGCTAAGCGGCGGCGCGCGCCCGACCTGCGCCCCGTCGCCATCGAACCCACCGGCGACGGCCGCGCCGCCGTCACCTCCGTGCTTGTTAGGTATGTTCACTTCTCTACTGGTGTTGAACGGGGCGGGCGAGGCTAAGCGGCGGCGCGCGCCCGACCTGCGCCCCGTCGCCATCGAACCCACCGGCGACGGCCGCGCCGCCGTCACCTCCGTGCTTGTTAGGTATGTTCACTTCTCTACTGGTGTTGAACGGGGCGGGCGAGGCTAAGCGGCGGCGCGCGCCCGACCTGCGCCCCGTCGCCATCGAACCCACCGGCGACGGCCGCGCCGCCGTCACCTCCGTGCTTGTTAGGTATGTTCACTTCTCTACTGGTGTTGAACGGGGCGGGCGAGGCTAAGCGGCGGCGCGCGCCCGACCTGCGCCCCGTCGCCATCGAACCCACCGGCGACGGCCGCGCCGCCGTCACCTCCGTGCTTGTTAGGTATGTTCACTTCTCTACTGGTGTTGAACCGGGCGGGCGAGGCTAAGCGGCGGCGCGCGCCCGACCTGCGCCCCGTCGCCATCGAACCCACCGGCGACGGCCGCGCCGCCGTCACCTCCGTGCTTGTTAGGTATGTTCACTTCTCTACTGGTGTTGAACGGGGCGGGCGAGGCCAAGCGGCGGCGCGCGCCCGACCTGCGCCCCGTCGCCATCGAACCCACCGGCGACGGCCGCGCCGCCGTCACCTCCGTGCTTGTTAGGTATGTTCACTTCTCTACTGGTGTTGAACGGGGCGGGCGAGGCTAAGCGGCGGCGCGCGCCCGACCTGCGCCCCGTCGCCATCGAACCCACCGGCGACGGCCGCGCCGCCGTCACCTCCGTGCTTGTTAGGTATGTTCACTTCTCTACTGGTGTTGAACGGGGCGGGCGAGGCTAAGCGGCGGCGCGCGCCCGACCTGCGCCCCGTCGCCATCGAACCCACCGGCGACGGCCGCGCCGCCGTCACCTCCGTGCTTGTTAGGTATGTTCACTTCTCTACTGGTGTTGAACGGGGCGGGCGAGGCTAAGCGGCGGCGCGCGCCCGACCTGCGCCCCGTCGCCATCGAACCCACCGGCGACGGCCGCGCCGCCGTCACCTCCGTGCTTGTTAGGTATGTTCACTTCTCTACTGGTGTTGAACGGGGCGGGCGAGGCTAAGCGGCGGCGCGCGCCCGACCTGCGCCCCGTCGCCATCGAACCCACCGGCGACGGCCGCGCCGCCGTCACCTCCGTGCTTGTTAGGTATGTTCACTTCTCTACTGGTGTTGAACGGGGCGGGCGAGGCTAAGCGGCGGCGCGCGCCCGACCTGCGCCCCGTCGCCATCGAACCCACCGGCGACGGCCGCGCCGCCGTCACCTCCGTGCTTGTTAGGTATGTTCACTTCTCTACTGGTGTTGAACGGGGCGGGCGAGGCTAAGCGGCGGCGCGCGCCCGACCTGCGCCCCGTCGCCATCGAACCCACCGGCGACGGCCGCGCCGCCGTCACCTCCGTGCTTGTTAGGTATGTTCACTTCTCTACTGGTGTTGAACGGGGCGGGCGAGGCTAAGCGGCGGCGCGCGCCCGACCTGCGCCCCGTCGCCATCGAACCCACCGGCGACGGCCGCGCCGCCGTCACCTCCGTGCTTGTTAGGTATGTTCACTTCTCTACTGGTGTTGAACGGGGCGGGCGAGGCTAAGCGGCGGCGCGCGCCCGACCTGCGCCCCGTCGCCATCGAACCCACCGGCGACGGCCGCGCCGCCGTCACCTCCGTGCTTGTTAGGTATGTTCACTTCTCTACTGGTGTTGAACGGGGCGGGCGAGGCTAAGCGGCGGCGCGCGCCCGACCTGCGCCCCGTCGCCATCGAACCCACCGGCGACGGCCGCGCCGCCGTCACCTCCGTGCTTGTTAGGTATGTTCACTTCTCTACTGGTGTTGAACCGGGCGGGCGAGGCTAAGCGGCGGCGCGCGCCCGACCTGCGCCCCGTCGCCATCGAACCCACCGGCGACGGCCGCGCCGCCGTCACCTCCGTGCTTGTTAGGTATGTTCACTTCTCTACTGGTGTTGAACGGGGCGGGCGAGGCTAAGCGGCGGCGCGCGCCCGACCTGCGCCCCGTCGCCATCGAACCCACCGGCGACGACCGCGCCGCCGTCACCTCCGTGCTTGTTAGGTATGTTCACTTCTCTACTGGTGTTGAACGGGGCGGGCGAGGCTAAGCGGCGGCGCGCGCCCGACCTGCGCCCCGTCGCCATCGAACCCACCGGCGACGACCGCGCCGCCGTCACCTCCGTGCTTGTTAGGTATGTTCACTTCTCTACTGGTGTTGAACGGGGCGGGCGAGGCTAAGCGGCGGCGCGCGCCCGACCTGCGCCCCGTCGCCATCGAAACCACTGGCGATGGCCGCGCCGCCGTCACCTCCGTGCTTGTTAGGTATGTTCACTTCTCTACTGGTGTTGAACGGGGCGAGAATAGACATGATTTGGATAACAGATATTGAGTCCATGGTGTTAAGAAGTTGGCCTAGGGTTAGATTTCATAATTTTGTATTGGCTAATATGAGCTTTCACAAAAAGACACATTTCGTAAATGTACAATGTGGGTAACGGTAGGATTTTGAATTTTTTGAACAACGGTCTACATATGTCATATACATCTGTCGTTTTGGCGCCACAGATCGCTTCTAAGGCATTTTTTTTGCAGTAGTAACGTTCATTGGGCAAGTGTAGAGTTTCCCCATAAGATAAGACCGTAACGAAGGTTTGACATAATTTGGCCATGAAACGCCAATAGAGCAGAATCTTGGGATACCACCTGTGATATCCTGCGTAGAGCAAACACAAGTCTGTTCAGCTTACCGACCAGATACTCAACATGAGCTTGCCAGTCACAATGGCAATCCAACATCACTCCGATAAATTTAATGGTTTGAACGCTTTCGATGGCTTCTTGATTGTTCTATTACCAGATTTTTAGCGTTGCTTTGAGGAGCGTAAAATTCCATGTACAGTAGACGGCAAACTTCGTGCGCAAATGACCTTGCCTGCGCAAAGGCGAATTGTACGTGCAAGCTGCCCCCCCCACTTCCCCTCATTTGCGCACGAAGTTTGCCGTCTACTGTAACTTGGTTTTGCTAATGTTGGCTTTCAGTTTGTTTCTCAGCAACTATTAGGTGTTGATGTTGTTGAAAACTAAAATTGCCTCTGATTGGTAAGTTGCGGGGTTTTTACCGGGAATAATCACGGAGCAGTCGTCAGCAAAAAGAAGGACCTTATTGTGCGTGACATTGGGGAGGTCGTTAATGTATACTAAGAATAATATGGGCCAAGTATGCTCCCCTGCGGCATTAGATTGGTTGGAATGCATTTTTGTCAAAGATTTTGTCTTCTCAAAGTATGATGAAATTTCCGTTCTCTGTTTCCTATCAGATAGGTATGTCCGTAACCATTCGTAGCAATTCCCTCGTACGCCGTAGTGATAAAGTTTGCTTAAGAGTATGCTATGTGAGACGCAATCGAAGGCCTTGCACATATCCATGCATCGCTGTTACAGGTGTTCGATTATCTCATGTAAGCTTTGTCTCTGAATCTTACCACACCCGTTCTGGAGTCAGCCAGGGTTCGATTTTGGGGGCGTTATTGTTTGGAATTTTGATCAATGATCTGGCGTCCATTCCAAAGAGTGCCATCATCGCTACTCTATGCCGATGACCTGAAGCTGATGGCTGCTATGGCGCGCAAGAGCTTTGAGACTGCAAATCACTTCAGGAGGACATTGATCGGTTATATCGGTGGAGCAATCAAAACAAGCTTCTATTTAATATACATAAATGCTCATTAATGACCTTTGGCTGTATCCATAATCCCATACACGCCGAATATACACTAGGGACGGAACTGTTAACTCGCGTAGATACCGTCAAGGACCTGGGTGTCATTCGATTCACGGCTCACCTTTTATGACCACATAATAGTATTTTATGCAACTGTTGTATAAGAAGGGTCTTAAAAGGCGAGTGGCGTGGGTTGCGATGCGAGCCTTGGCGAGCATCGCAATTAAAGACGCCACGAGCGTTTTTAGACCAGTTATACACCGTTGCATACAATACTTTTTCTACGACAAATTTTAAATAAATAGCAGACACAGATAACGGAGGTTATCTGTGATAGCAGACTACAGAATAGTTAAACTTTTTAGGCAGCAAGTTTTCTATTCGTACTTTTGCTACTCGCGCAATTTCTTCAGGAGTGCAGTTATTAATTTCTTCGACCATTTTAAAAGAAACGTACACTTTTGTCTTCACAAACACGAATAAAATCTTAATAGTTTAGGACTAATAGTTTATCATCTTTCGTCTTTTAATTTTGAACTGTATTTTGGTGGGAAATCGGAAATGTGACAGCTCTTGCTTATGGTTTGTTTTGTTTTTAATTTGTTTGCACTGGCCATCCGAACCAAACCGAATCCGGACCCGGACCGAATTCGAGCTGTTTATTTTTATAAATAACACCAAGAATTTATAAAACATGTAATTTAACACACAATAGATGATGATTTATTATTATTGTAGTAAATAATTCATAATGTACAAATGTTAAATCGTAAATAAATCCTTTTATTTCGAAATATTTGTTTATGAAGTTGGTACCACTGCAATATAGCAGCCGATTAAAAAAAAGTTAAACAGTGCTTTTATGAAAAATGTATGAACCAAAAAAGTACGCTAAACAGTGCGTTTTTGGGCCATAGAGCATAGAGTTTTTCCACGACTTATTAGTGGTGTCATTGTATTAGAGCTACAGCCTATATAAATGACAGATAACGGTACAGGAGTAGAAAAATACGTTAGCGGCGAACTGTTTTAGAAGGTTGGGGTTCGTTATCAGGAATGCGCGTGATTTCGACTGTCCTTTTTTTTTCTTTTTTTTTTTTCGTACTGTCTTAGGGACTTTTACAACTCATATTCATCACCGCCCTAGTTAGAAGCAAACTTGAGACAGCATCTATAATTTGGAATTAGTTTTTAACTGTTATGCTGTGTAATTATTTTAAATAAAAGAAATGATTCCGTTGAAGTAGCAACTAATAAAATGTCAATGGTGATTCTGAGATCCTTAAGGAATAGACGGAACTCCTCAAATATTATGGGTCCACATATAGCGACTTGGTTTTTTTCTGTAATAATCAACGCATTTGCTCTCGGAAAGCAGTTCATGTGGTAAAATTGAAAATGGAAATGAAATGCGGAAATGTTCGTATGGATGTGGCTTGGCGAAGTACTGAATTGAAGTCGGTTTGCTCATGTGTGGCCGTGACGTGCACTTCTCCAGCGAATCAGTACCTTGTTCATGGACATCGATTTTGACATCCTGGCTTATTTACGGAATAAGTTGTCAAGTAAAGCTGGTCTAAATTGTCACACGTACAAGTGAAAGGTAGTTTTAAGCGAAGTGACATAATAGGGGCGTAGACTAAGATTTTTTTACGATGCTATTCGAACCAGTTTTTGCAGAGGAACAAATGTGTGTATGGGAGCAAATACAATTAAATATCATAAATACCCAAAAAATTGAGACAAAGATCGCTGGCGGTAGCCCAAAACGCATCATACTAATTGATTTAAAAGTATGACGTCACAATCCGCTATTTGTACTAATCGTTGTATGGAAAATCAAGTAAATTACTGTTTCGGTCGCGAAATACTGCGTTTAGGTCCATAAATGTCATACAATTTTGTTTCTATAAAAGCGTAAGGATTCTTTTGGTAGGTAGCTTTAGAGTTACTCTTGGACGATAAAAATAAATTAATTTTTTATGTAAACTTTCAAGGTCCATAATATATATTTTTATGATTTTAATTATATTTTTTTATTTATGCTTTATTACAATCATTAATCGTCGGGTGACAAGCAAAAGTCACTACCAAAACTGTCACTGTTCTTCAAAACCTCGTATCTCGGTTGGTGGTCGATATCGATATACAACTTTTGATTTAAGTAGGTATTTGTTACTTAGTGAGTTTTGCTTGTCACCCGACGAATTTTGATGGTTTACTATCCATTTAGCAACACTACGTTAGACTTAGCTATTACTTTTTTATTTATTTAAACGCACAAAAAAATAAAATTAAAAAAAAAGCGTAGTGCGAGTCGGACTCGCCCATGAAGGTTTCCGTAAAATAAATTGCGGTTTACGATTTATGACGTAATATAAAAAAAAACTACTTACTAGATCTCGTTCAAACCAATTTTCGGTGGAAGTTTGCATGGTAACTTACATCATATTTTGTTTTAGCTTTATCATTCTCTTATTTTAGAAGTTACAGAGGGGGGGGGGGGGGGGCACACATTTTACCACTTTGGAAGTGTCTCTCGCGCAAACTATTCAGTTTAGAAAAAAATTACATTAGAAACCTCAATATCATTTTTGAGGACCTTACACACGTATGGGTTTGATGAAAAAAAAATTGAGTTTCAGTTCTAAGTATGGGGAACCCCCAAAATGTATTGTTTTTTTTTCTATTTTTGTGTGAAAATCTTAATGCGGTTCACAGAATACATCTACTTACCGAGTTTCAACAGTCCTATAGTTCTTATAGTTTCGGAAAAAAGTGGCTGTGACATACGGACGGATACATGACGAATCCATAAGGGTTCCGTTTTTTGCCATTTGGCTACGGAACCCTAAAAACATGATATCAGCGCTTCCGAACACGAACTTCCATCTCGCTCACGCTTATGCTCAGTGAGAGGGAGAGAAGACCGTGAGCCTACGTTGCGTTAACATGAGTGAGAGTAGAACACTACACCCCTATTGTGTGTTGCAGGTTACCGGGCGGGCCCTGCGCGCCGGTCCGCCTCGCGCTGGCGTCGTCGCTGGTGCTGGTGTCGCGCGCGCCCGCGGTCCGCGCGCGCCGCCGCGCGCCGCGACACACCTAGCCCTGGGCCGCGCGGCCGTACGTTTCCACGCTGTAGCCGGGGTTGGGTACGAGTCGGTACATTCCTAAATGGGTAGGGACACAGATATCATAATATAAGAAGTGTGGTTTATGGGTCAGACGGCCTGATAAAAATGCTCAAAAAGAGTGGCCAATTGCATTCACGAGCGCTACGTGGCATTAAGCGTAAGAGCACGTGTACGCGCTCGTGATCCTGATGCTTACAATATTGTTTGCATAGCTCAAACGTGTACATTTTTCGACAATTGATCGCGAAGTTAAATGCTGTGACATCGCATCTCTTCTATTCTGATATCCATGGAATTAATTCATATGTAGATAATGGGGCGTCAAAGCGGTCTAGAATCAAATGAACGCTCCCAGTGACGTGATTAAATCGATGTAGGTATGGTAGCTCCGACTCCGGTGACTTTTCGATGCGACGCTTTGTCGAAGTTCCTGGCTGTTGATTATGAATACCATTTATTTTAAATTCGATCCATAAGTATATTTAAGGCGCGGTTTGTATCTGGTAGTTATAAGTAGGAGCTAAGCATTAATCTGTAATATTAAGCGTTAAGAAATCGATCATGATAATCGAGGAGAATTCGCAATTATTACGTGTAATTAAAATTTGTTATTTATTTACAAAATACGTGATATTAATTATGTTGTAATAGGTACACATGTAGAATGTAGGCGGTAAAAGTAACATTAATATTAACCCCTTGTTTCCTAAAGTTACTTTAAGGTCGGCGCCGGCGGGCTCGCGTGTCGCCGACGACGGGAGGTGAAGCTCCGCTCGGTCCTCGCCATACTCGGCCATGTTGATACGTATACCTTTATTTTTAATATTTTATTTGGACAGGGCGTTGTTTTATTTTTGTGTATGTGTTAATACTTTTAGAAAGCTGAATTGACCTCCAATTCGACGTGTGTCAAATACATTTTCGTCACACTTGCTCGTAAAGGGTGTATTATAGGCAGGTATATAGAGCAGCTATAGCCGATTTACCTCCCTAGGGAGTTATGGATTTTTATAACTCCCTAGGGAGTTATGAGCTTGTGTGTGATCTGATTGGTTAAAGCAAATCTAGGTGGTCGCGCGCTACAAGAATTCTGCTCTGTGATTGGTTGAATAAAAATCGAGCAGGCCATGCGCTGCAAGAATACTGCTATGTGATTGGTTGAATAAAAATCGAGCAGGCCATGCGCTGCAAGAATACTGCTCTGTCATTGGTCGAAATATTGAAGCTGCGCGCTCCACTCGCACTGATCTGGAAGTGAAGTTGTCAATTTCGTAAATTTTTGATTGGTGCGCTTGTATGAAACCTAGATTTTTCTGTCTTTTGTATTTATTTCCTCGCAAATGTGATGAAGAACATTGTGACGGGCGTAAGAATATTGCAAACTCGAGTCATCAAAAGCCCTCCGCCTCCGGCGTCGGGCTTCTGATAGACTCTCGTTTGCAATATTTCTCTTACGCCCCTTGTTAAACAATGTACTATCGGTGGCAAAGGATCTTATTGTCGTACGTACTCGTACCTAAATAAAATTATAGGTTTACGCCTGAACTCGCGTAGAAAGAGCCAAAGGAATCAAAATTGCGCCGGTGTGGAGTGCGGGTTGTGAGTAGCATAATCCCCGAATGTTTTGTTGTTTAATCGAAAATTTTATGTAGCAAAGAGTAGCTTATGTTGAAACGTTGTTGAGTGTACTGGCACTTTCCGTATTCATTCTTATAATATGGCAGCTATTTTAAAAATAGTCTTACGTTTTTTTCTTCAAATAGTTGGATCAATTTAGGGAATTAGATTGTCTCGGGTTCCATATGTGTGCTGACTGTGCTGTTGTAACGCCAGAGATGGCCATGACCATCATGGTACGTCAGGTTAACGTGCTAGCGTCTACAGCGACGATACTTACTGGCGACCCGACTTGTTTATTATTTACTATTTATTATACTAAAATTATGAATGCTCATCGGGAAAAGCACTATATTTATTACTCGAATACCTTAATTCGTTAATTTTACAAATATATATCGGTGTGTTACTTTCCCATAATTATTTATTACACACATGAAAATTGATACCTATTATATATACGGCTCAGTGAACATTTTCTAGATAGATTGTTATGAATAACTGACTGGAAAACTGGTCTGTAAAATGTTTCCTAAATTATTATTTAGATGCTGAGGTTGGAATCTCCCGTTTTCCGCATTGCTCATTTGTAACAATCAGTATTCTATAAATGAATTGATCAATTACTTGATGAGTAGGTAAAATGTTTTAAGTAAAGATATAATTTTAAGGTTTAAATTGTTTATTATCTAAGAGAGTACTGATACTGTTATACCTATTTTATTAAGTTTAAAATTAATTATACCTGATCAAGGTTAAAAGTCCAAATTACATTCCAATTATATTATGTGTATATACATTTTCTTTAAAGTATATATCACGTAAGATCAGGTATCTAAGAGCTTTAAGGATTTTACATAAGAAAAAGTGCTCATTATTTCAAGTAACTTGTGAAAATTCGTGTCGGAACATATAAAGTTTGTTTAAATCCTGAACATTTGAAGTTTAATGCTGAATTTTACACTGTGTCTACATGGCCGCACATGTCATAAGCAATTCCGATGGAAGTTAATGCCATACTTCCATCGGTATTGCTATAACATTTAGTTTATTATTTTTTACTGAAATTTAATTAGCATTCTCATGGAATTAACCGAATTTGATATGAGACGACACAATAACAATTCTGATTGCATTTATTTTGTTTTCATCTTTATTAAATCAATGATTTGTATGAATTAATCTGCACTTGTGATAAGTTTTTGAAAAGTGGATGATTTTCACCGCAATACTAACTCTTATGTACGTTACGTAGTTAAAATGTGATGCACGCAACAGCTTTTTTATTTTAAAAAATTCGCTTGGTTAAAAATATTTTGTCTTTTTAAATACAATTATTTTGAATTGAACTAGTTTAATATTTTTTCCTTATTTGGGAATATGAATGAAATCAATATAAAATGAATTGCATATTACTGTAACATTATTCAAACAAATGAAATCTATATTTGCTAAAATATGGATTTCGTTTAGGCCAAGTTTAGACTTGCAAATTTCTTGATTTTGTAGATTGTGTTTATTGTATGACTTTGAAACGGAATCGGAGTGTATGGGTGACAAGATATTCTCATACTAAGAATTGCTTAATAATTTACTTGCTCAAATATATTTTTGATGTAATGTACCATATTAATGTCCGTATAGATATCGCTCAGTGAGTATTATTTGGCTGTACAAATACATTTGTGTATGATGTAATTTTGTGTTTGCATTAGTGTGGTTTAAATTTGTAAGGAGTGCTAAATATGTATGGATTGTATGGTGCAATGCAAAGTATTGGTGGTCTATTTGTTGATGACAGAGATACAGACCAGCATACATACAGGATGTGTATCACCTTCTCATTCTATACCTAATCCAGCCACACCCCAGTATGGTTAACCGTCACAACTACTGAATCGCTTCGGCGATTCAGTAGTTGTGACTAAAAAAAATATTTTTATGCATCATTTCCGTGCACAATGAAAGGGTTGAACTATGATAATAAAGTCTAGCTCGTGACGGTATTATCATCATCATGATAATACCGTCACGCTCGCCCATAACCACACAAGCTTTTTAATGTCAGGGTTATTGACTGCCATGTAATTGTTTGTTTTTAGTGTGCATTGCAATAATTATTCTCCTGTTATGTACAGCCTTTAACGTTTATATTTATTTAGTGTTGTCAACCAAGTTGCAAGTCCCAACATGGTACCGCACAAGTTCATGACAGCAATCTCGAGTGGCAATACTTTCATGACATATATGAATCTAATAGCAGTATTATGTATAAGCAATATTATATGTATATGTATATTTTTGTTTAATCTCAAGGTATAAATGTTTATTAATAAAATATACTGTTGGTTGTAAAATGTGTTTTATTCAGTTCTTTTACAATATGCATGATGTTGACATTTATTTCTTAATACACAAGGATTTTAAGTCACAAAATGAAAACAATTATTGTTACACAAATGGGCATAATCATTCTCCAGTGCACAAATGCCGCAAAAATCTATAAAGGTAAGTTGCATCAGTTAGAATGCAATATCACTTATACGGAATATTTGCGCATCGGCAACAAATGGATTAACCAGTCCTTTCCCGGGCATTGTTTATATGAATAGGTCAGGAATACCCGGTTGCGGGAGATGATGGCTTAATGTGCTGGGTCAATACTCTTCCAAGTCTATTTAGACATTCCTGCAGTGCAAAGCCTGCCCCTCACTCAATAATAATAACTGAGACTGTAAAGTTCCAAAACCTATTACATTGTTACATACACGCAAAAGTTACTGTGGCAGTCTGGTAAAAATAGAATTGTATGTACAATTTGATCAAATAACAATTAGTTCAATAAGATCCGTTAGAGCTTATGTCAATCGAAATATTAGTAAGTAATACATTTAATGTTCTAAATTGCTAACTTACAGTCTAATAAACCTTTAAAACCAAAATGAAACCTCATTGGTCTTTTTGAGTAAGAAGGTGGGTCTTTATCTTTTGAAGTAGTTCTTTCTTCACAGTGTCTGGCACTAATGATCTGGCTCGTGGCGTCACTCTGTTAACCAGCATGTCAAATGTCACATTGCTACCCTCATTCTCCTTAACCATGTCCCGGCACGCCATCCTGACTTGATCACGCCATCCACACTCAATTAATCTTCGTCTTAAGAGCTCTTTGAACCTAAAAAAAATAACTTGTAATCAATATTTACAATGAGATACTGAGCTATTCAAAAATATCACAGATTTACATTACCTCTCACGGTCTCCACTGAGGATAAGTCGTTGATGTGCAATTGTATTGTTAACAGTCATTATCACTAGACCTGTAACAATATTTTTATGAAACAGCAAATAAAAAAAGTGTTTACATACCATGCGTGAAACAAAGCGGTACATTTCTCTATTTTATATCAAAGAAAACGTTAAGATGAGCAGTTGTAAATGACCGCATCACTCACAATTCCCTTTGCAGTTGTTATTGGTACTTAATTAATAGACCAGTGTTTGAATATTCTAAATTTAAATTTATACAATAATAAACCCCATGACCATCAACGAAAATATATAATGAAATAGTGTCATCCATCTGTCACTGTCAAGTTTCCGAACGGAGAGTTTCAAAATGTTAGGAGCGTTCAGAAACAATAACGGTACCGCGTAGTGCCCGCTGCACTAACCAAAGAGGCACTACCACGAAAATCGAAACTCGAAGTTCGTATATCGATACATGCAGACTCAAAGGGCGTAACAGCCATTACAACACATAGAGGTAGAATAGATAGAGGGACTCACCCACGCATACACACATGAGTGACAAAGATGTATGCATGCAGTGGGAACGAGATACAGTGTCATATTTTCTGTCCCTCATCGCGTATACGGATGGGACAGACAAAATCGGCCCGTGGAGTCTGTTTTAGAAATAAGGCCTGTCAAAGAGAATATACAGGGTGGAATTTCATAAACTGTACATAATAAAAGGAGAAAAATTTCAGCCAATTTCATCGGTGAAACGGTTGTCATTTGATTTTGACATGACAACTCATTCGAACTTAGCTAGCTAGTTTGAAATACCACAATACCAATAAAAATAAACGCTAGTACGGAAGGAGACTTACCAACCTAACGAACGAGGACGATAGTAGGGTTGTAGTACTTAACGTTATCGATATCGATAATATTAGAACCCAACGTTGTCGATATCGATACAAAATCTAAAGCTAATCCGATTTAGGTATGAAAAGAACAAAATGAAAAAAAAAAAACAAAATCCGCATGAAACCAAATATCACCTTATGGTGGAGCGTATCCAAAATAAATTCGTACGATTTCTGTATTGGAGGAAGTACGGGGTATACCCATTTTACCCACTAATGTATCCAACTCTATTTGTACTGGGCATGGTAGGGTACAACCACCTGCGGGTGCGCAGAGAGCTGTGCCTGGCCACCTACATATTTAAATTACTTCGCGGTAAAATATACAACAGCCAGGTATTGAGTGGTGTGAATGTGTGTGTTCCCGATAGGTACGTGTGGCGTAGACTCCGGCCGCGGCTGCTAGCCGAGCCGCGCGGGCGCACCAACCTGCTTGGTAGGGCACCGATGACGCGAGCAGTGCGTACCGTCAATCTCATAGCGGAAAATATTGATTTGTTTTCGTGTTCTCTAATGATTTCACAAAGGCAGCATTGCTCGTAATATCTTATATATATATATAGTCCTCCCTGTCGTATCCGACGACGGCGACCCTTACAATTTCCTCTGGTGAGCACGAATATGGCTCGCAAAACCCAACTTAGTTTTAAATGTCCGGGGTCACATTGTATGCAGTATAGCTGGCCCTGGTTATTGTAAGTATATGCATAGGATGGTCTAGGTCGAGTCTTCCGTAAATGGCGCTTTTGGTCCAGGTGTTCAAGTCGAGCTACTTCAAAAGAAGCTACACCTTTTTTGACTTTATTACGCCATTCCGGTCTCATGGACGCGACCTCCTCCCAGACCCCCAGCAGGTATATCGCAGATGATGGAGTCAGGAGGTGGATAGTGGAACTCCTCAACGACTACTTGTATACCCCTCGAGTTAGGGTTCATTTGGTTTGTTTTGACGAGTTCTATACATTATACTTGGTGACGATGGTCTGATGATGGAGTCCGGAGGTGGATAGTGGAACTCCTCAACGGCTACTTTGTATATCCTCGAGTGTGGGCTCATTTGGTTTGTTTTGATGAGTTCTATACTGCATTGTACTTGGTGACGATGGTCTGATGATGGAGTCAGGAGGTGGATAGTGGAACTCCTTAACGACTTCTTGTATACCCCTCGAGTTAGGGTTCATTTGGTTTGTTTTGACGAGTTCTATACATTGTACTTGGTGACGACGGTCTGATGATGGAGTCAGGAGGTGGATAGTGGAACTCCTCAACGACTACTTGTATACCCCTCGAGTTAGGGTTCATTTCGTTTGTTTTGAAGAGTTCTATACATTATACTTGGTGACGATGGTCTGATGATGGAGTCAGGAGGTGGATAGTGGAACTCCTCAACAGCTACTTTGTATACCCCTCGAGTAAGGGTTCATTTCGTTTGTTTTGACGAGTTCTATACATTATACTTGGTGACGATGGTCTGATGATGGAGTCAGGAAGTGGATAGTGGAACTCCTCAACGGCTACTTGTATATCCTCGAGTTAGGGTTCATTTGGTTTGTTTTGACGAGTTCTATACATTATACTTGGGACGATGGTCTGATGATGGAGTCAGGAAATGGGTAGCCCACACTCGAGGATATACAAGTAGCTGTTGAGGAGTTCCACTACTCACCTCCTGACTCCATCATCAGACCATCGTCACCAAGTATAATGTATAGAACTCATCAAAACAAACCACATGAGCCCACACTCGAGGGTATACAAGTAGCCGTTGAGGAGTTCCACTATCCACCTCCTGACTCCATCATCAGACCATCGTCACCAAGTATAATGTATAGAACTCATCAAAACAAACCAATTGAGTCCACACTCGAGTATATACCAGTAGCCGTTGAGGAGTTCCACTATCCACCTCCTTACTCCATCATCAGACCATCTTCACCAAGTGGTATGTATAGAACTCGACAAAACAAGCCAAATGAACCCAAACTCGAGGGGTATACAAGTTGCCATTGAGGTGTTCCACTATCCACCTCCTGACTCCATCATCAGACCATCGTCACCAAGTGTTATGAATAGAACTCGTCAAAACAAACCAAATGAGCCCACACTCGAGGGTATACAAGTAGCCGTTGAGGAGTTCCACTATCCATCTCCTGACTCCATCATCAGACCATTGTGACGTACGAACACGCCACAACGCAGCCGCCGCAGCGGCGCCGACGCACGGGGTCGACCGCGCGGGGAGCTGACCGACTCACCGCACCGCACCTCACCGCACCATACCCCGCCGGCCGTATATAAGAGCGCGCACCCACCAGATCGCGGGAGTGTCTTCCCGCCGGCGGGGACGTCCACCGCGTGATCGCGACAACACAGACACTTATAGTCCATATTCATCCCGGTACCGCCGCATACCGGGTAGAGTCAGTCCGACAAACCCGACCGATGTCGGGCCTAGCTGAGTTTCTTGCTGGACTCTTCTCAGCTAGGGTAGGTTTTAGCGAACCAGCAATCCCAGTAGTTCATCACCACTCACACCTCAGATTCGGTTGAAACCGTTCAACCAATCTCACTGGAGCGCAAACTTTTAGAGTATTCCAGTGTTTACCCTTTCCCGCGTGGTCGTGCCGGAGGTTCCCCTTGGATTTTCCCCAAGCTACCCTCCAACCACGCAGTTCGACTGCTATATTGGGTTCGTCCTATCATAGCAACAGTCAGGTTCAAAAAAAAAAAAAAAAAAAAAAATAAAAATCGCGGGAGTTTTGCTCGCGGCTTGCCGTGTGCACAACTCTGCCCTCCACCCTTCTCCCGCTCCCTTTCCATGCGCCGCTTGGTAAGCCGAGTGCACCGCCGTGGAATCCTTCCCCCCTCACCCTTCCATGAGCCGCTTGGTTAAGCCGAGTGCACCGCCGTGGAATCCCTTCTCCCTCTCCCCTCCACGCGCCGCTTGGTGAGCCGAGTGCACTGCCGTGGGATACCGACCCCCTCACCCTTCCATGAGCCGCTTGGTTAAGCCGAGTGCACCGCCGTGGAATCCCTGACCGCCTCACCCGATCCCGTCTGGAGTCGCTTCCGTCCCTCACCAACCCCGTAGCATAATCGACAGGCTACCGCGCCGCATTCCGCGTTTTAACACGAATCATAATTTAAGAGTTGCTGTTTAAATAAAAGGGCATAAGACCCACTGTTAATATCTTGTGAACGCTGGTATCATTTATCCTGCTCCCGAAAGGCTCCTCCCCGACTGAGTTATCTAGGAAACCTTTTTTTTTTTTTTTTTTTTTCGTGTGGTGTGAAATTGTTTTAGAAAGTGACTCAAGCCCTTTTATATGATGCCCCACTTGATCTATTTACTAGACATAGATTTTTTAACCCTCCTCGTATTCGTCATTTACACAGATAATAAAAAATTAAATATTTAAATTTTTCATTTTTCATACACGTGTCTTAACCCTCTCAACAGTTGTTCCAAATTTCAAATTGATAGCACAAGTAGTTCCTGAGATATTTCACGTTGTGACAGACGGACGGACGGACGGATAGTGTCCCGCCATAAGGGTTCCTTTTTTTACCTTTTTGGTACGGAACCCTAATGACGATATTTATAAATACACCTCATTATTATTTTTTGTAGATTTTGAACGCTCCCATAACCCTTTTTTTAACACCAAGAACGGGTATAGGGAACATTACGCAAAACTCTTCGTAGGCGACACTAGCAGCGTTGACATAGTATCTCGTTCCAACTTGCGGTGTTGTCTATGCAAGCATCCTTGTCAGTCATTTGACAATCAATTGTGCATGTGTGTGTGAATCCCTATATTTCTATACTGGTTTACTATTAGTGGTAGTGGTAGTGGGTAATGTTCCCTATTATAGGTGTTGTGGTGGACGTTGTAACATTGTAAGGGGGATAATACTTGCAAATAAAAGGCGGCTATACCCTTTACTTGAAAGCATAACGGCCAGGCCACGGACACGCGCGGCGGCGGCAGCGGTTTTTCTAATTCATTGCGTGTGATCCCTACTAACTACAGTGCGTTGCGCGTCTCGACCGCGCAATGAACAGATAAAACGCTTGCCGCTGCCGCCGTCGCGCGTGTCCGTGGCCTGGCCGTTATGCTTTCAAGTAAAGGGTATAGCCGCCTTTTATTTGCAAGTATTATCCCCCTTACAATAGGTTACTCCGGCCACCCGAACGTGTGGTACGCAGTCCGTACAACAGATGGCGCCACTCATTTTTAATAAGGACAGATGTCAAGCGAATTGTTCGGACAGGCGTATCTTTACTTTATAATATCTATGGGCATTACCCTTTCCGCTTTGCTTTCTAGATAATATGTAGCAATGATTTCCGTGTGGGTGACAAACCGTCAATATTTAGGATTCAATGCACTAAGTCAAATCATAAAGTGGGCGGACGTCCAACATTAGGTACCATTAGGTACGTTGTGTAATCAGCTCGTGGATACGGCTTTTTTCCCATTTCAAAGCAAGTTATCAAATTTAGTACAAAAATGGGTATAAAGGTGCTAGAGAGAAAACTAGACCTTATTGAGGTTATAAGTAACCAATTGCACAAAATGAAAAAAAAAACGCTTTTAGGTATTAAAAAATGTATATAAATTTAATACGGAAGTAATTAACATAAAAAAGATGTAGAATATAATGACAATATAATTGGTTAGTACTTAACAATAGAATTCTTTTCATCTTACCCGCGCAGCTTCTTAAGCAAATGCGGTAACGCATTTATACTTAAAATTAACAGTCATAAAACTCCCACGGCATAATTTAATTTATTATATTTATCAGTACCATTTGGGTAGCAATACACCGACGATACCAACATTTATAATTTGATTCCTGACAAAAAGGATCACAGTCGTTATTTATAATTATAATATACAAGTCTATAAAGCATTGTCAGCAAATAATATCTCCCAATGAATTCCTTCTCAGTTCTTGATTGCCTCAGCTCAGATAAGCCAAGTTGACGCGGACGCGGTAAGATTCCGAGGCGGTTGGTGCGCGGTCACACCGTGACCCCAGTTTGTCTCGCATTATTGTTTTATCGGCACATCCCAAATAGCCCGTAAGCCCACTCCCAATACGCCTACGTCTCATGACAACACGATAAAATGCATGGCGGCAGGTCGAGAATCAGAAGATTATCGCACCTATAGTCTGGACGTTTAGGTATTTAAAAAAAAGTAAACAAAAAAACCCACGTGACTTGGTCATTCAACCAATCATAGCAATTTTTTGTATCTATGGTATTATCTTATTGGCTGAAAGACCAAGTCACGTGGTGTTTTTTGTTTCATCAAATCAGCCGAAGGACGTCCACTGTTGGACATATGCCTCCCCCAAAGAGTGCCATAATGGCCGCTCCTGCGCCACCCGCATCCAGCGGACTCCCGCGACCTTTACCAGGTCATCAGTCCACCTTGTGGGGGGCCTACCCACGCCACGCCTTCCGGTACGTGGTAAATTTATTGTTTACATATTTTTTAATACCTAAACGTCCAGACTATACAATTGGCCGAAAGTTTGAAAAATCCTTCACTTCCGGTCAAAATGGTAAAGGGTAGGTATATTTACGTCATGTGACAACAGTACGACGTGTCGCGTGTACGTGGTGTTCTCATCATGATTGAGGTTCTACAGTTTAGCCTGTGTAGTCTGCAAGAGCACGTCATGCATGTCCTGTAGAGCGTGTTCGAGAGCGCCCCTGTACTTGTTGCAACAGGTCTCGGGGTTGTCGCTGAAGGCCGCGGTCGCGAAGTTGACGTCGTCGTCGCGCGGGTTGTAGCACGTCGCGTACCCGTTACTCACGAGCGGGCCGTAGCACATAAATCCGTCGCATTTACACGCCACCTGCAGGAATAACGCATAAAATTGTACTGTACACTTACTTAAATTGTACTGTTAACAAAAATCGATTTTAATGCGAATGAGTAGAGATGTTTTGGACAGGAATAGTTTGTGCCCTTACCGCAAGGCGCTAAGCAGCGCTAGTGCAGCGTAAAAAAAATAAGTATCTCAGTTTTCAGTAGGGTGAGCAGTGTCCAGGCCTTTTAAACGTTATAATTCCGTTATTTGCCGAGATTTGTATATAAATTTTAAACAAATCGTTATTTATATCGTTATAATATCACTATTTTCATAACGTTTGAAAGACACTGCCAGTGTCTTTCTGCATTTATGGAATGCAAGGTACAGCTTATGTCCTTCCAGAAAGTCAACACAAAAATACAACACATAGAAAGATGAAAGTTTTTTTTTTAAATCGGTTAAATGTTTCTAGAGATACAAACTTACAAAGCTACAAGCTAACAGACTTTTCCTCTTTATTTATTAATATATTTATTCAACATCATTTTTAATATTAGTATAGTTTACCTGACTGGTAGAAAGTCGCATGTGGGCACTTCTTGCGTAACCCGGGTCGGAATACAGCTTATGTAGATCGATGCCATTCTCCATCGCGATCAACTTCAACCCAAGAAGGTGACGATCCACGCCCAGCCCTTGTAGAGCCTAAAAAATTACATTCAATTATTACAAACATACGGTACGGGCCCAGTACGTACTACGCGGGGCTACGGTAGCCCAGTGGTTCAGGCATGCGGCTGTCAAACGGCGGTCGTGGGCTCGAATCCCGGCTCGTACCAACGAGTTTTGCGGAGCTTATGTACGGAATATATTTTGATATTTAGGTACCGTTAGCTTATCGGTGATGGAAAAAACACCGTGAGGAAACCTTAATACATCTGCGAATATGCGAAGTCCCCAACCCGCCCTGGGCCAGCGTGGGGAGTACTGCCCGTTCCCTCTTATCCATGAGACCCAACAGTGAAACGTATATAGGCTGATTTATTTTTGCTTTTATTACAAAAATACACATTTTGGCTGTTATTTCAGGAGCATAAAGCCGCGTCCGCTGCGCCATGTTTTCGTGGTTTTTAAACGTCAAACATGTTTTGCCAATCAAAACAATACCCTATTTGTTTGCTGAAACTGACGGAAAACATGTTAGATGTTTAAAAACATGGAAAAAATGGTGCAGCGGACGCGGCTTTGCAGTTAAATTCTATAAAATTTGACAGGACAAAGCAGTCAAAATTATTTGAAACTGTTGCATTTAACTAGCCATTAGTGTGTTAACCACAATATTTATAATATAAATATGTATATTATAGGCCCTTC
The DNA here is from genome assembly GCA_963854355.1 of Epinotia brunnichana. NCBI lineage: Eukaryota > Metazoa > Arthropoda > Insecta > Lepidoptera > Tortricidae > Epinotia > Epinotia brunnichana. The sequence continues at coordinate 17,153,867 of OY977939.1, forward strand.
CATCAAAACTATTGTACTTGAAATGGTGTTAAACTTTGTTTGTCTTTGTATGTAATTTTTAAAACAGATCAGTTCCAAGTCGGGCGCTCATACAAAGGGGACCAGCAGTCTATGGATACGTTACCCAAAGAACATTTTTTGGATTTTAATAGGAATAGCTAACCTTATTCCGATGGCCGTTGGGGCGGAAAGGTTCTCGAGTGGCAACCACGTACCCAGGAGGCGCATTGTGTGTGGACGTTCCACGTGGCCTTAGGGTGCGGCTCCACTGAGGCGGAGCAGATTTCACTAATGTTTAAGGTCACTGAAACGAGCTTAAATTCCATTGGTGAAATCAGCACATCTCCGCTCCGCTCTGCCTCAGTGGAGCCGCAGCCTTAGCAAACTCGACGGACTCGAGCGAGCACGAGCGGATCGTCTCCGTGCGCCCGCCGGTGAACATTCTCGTCGCCGCCGACTCGTAATGTGCGCCGGGCGTTTTGTGTAACCTGATGACCTACCATGACTGTGTAATTATTGTGCGCGTTAATGGCGTTCTGCATGGCCGCCTTCTTCTGCTTGGGCGAGCACTGCGAGTCCAGCATGGCCTTAGCAAACTCGACGGACTCGAGCGAGCACGAGCGGATCGTCTCCGTGCGCCCGCCGGTGAACATTCTCGTCGCCGCAGACTCGTAATGTGCGCCGGGCGTTTTGTGTAACCTGATGACCTACCATGACTGTGTAATTCTTGTGCGCGTTAATGGCGTTCTGCATGGCCGCCTTCTTCTGCTTGGGCGAGCACTGCGAGTCCAGCATGGCCTTAGCAAACTCGACGGACTCGAGCGAGCACGAGCGGATCGTCTCCGTGCGCCCGCCGGTGAACATTCTCGTCGCCGCAGACTCGTAATGTGCGCCGGGCGTTTTGTGTAACCTGATGACCTACCATGACTGTGTAATTCTTGTGCGCGTTAATGGCGTTCTGCATGGCCGCCTTCTTCTGCTTGGGCGAGCACTGCGAGTCCAGCATGGCCTTAGCAAACTCGACGGACTCGAGCGAGCACGAGCGGATCGTCTCCGTGCGCCCGCCGGTGAACATTCTCGTCGCCGCAGACTCGTAATGTGCGCCGGGCGTTTTGTGTAACCTGATGACCTACCATGACTGTGTAATTCTTGTGCGCGTTAATGGCGTTCTGCATGGCCGCCTTCTTCTGCTTGGGCGAGCACTGCGAGTCCAGCATGGCCTTAGCAAACTCGACGGACTCGAGCGAGCACGAGCGGATCGTCTCCGTGCGCCCGCCGGTGAACATTCTCGTCGCCGCAGACTCGTAATGTGCGCCAGGCGTCTTGTGTAACCTGATCGTTACATATTATTTAACGAACGGTAGTTTTGACCACTATTGTTATTTTCCGCCCGCCACTTCTGAGTTCATCAAAAAATTCATGAAATACTGCCGATTCTACTTAATTGTTACCCTAAGAATATACTTATTTTTACAAGCTTTCTATTAAATTGCTATGTATGTAAGTACCGAACTAACTATGTAAGTATGTTGTATGTACCTATGTAACTATGTTTGTTCGGGTGGAATCTTGCAACTCCATTTTGAAGCAGATAATTTCAACCGATGGAGCTGAAATTTTGGGCAAAGGTATAGTTTGGATGACAATTCAATATTATGGTACCATCGAGCTGGTCTGATGATGGAGACAGAAGGTGGCCATAGGAATTCAGTACCTAACCGACGTAACCCCGTTGAGTATGGGCTCGTTGGAATCGTCTCAAATAGTAGTTTATGACGGTATACAGAAAAGTACAGTCGGCAATAAAAGCTTGTACCAAAAATGTCATTTTTGACAGAAACTTAATATTTGCTATGCATTCTCTTTAGCGTTGAAAATTTCCGGAAAAAATCCCGTTTCTTTCCAAACGGCTCGTTTTTTCGGATTTTTACGGAAAAAAACCATGAAATTTTCCGCTTCAATTTTTCCGAAAAAAAAAAAACGATTTAAAAACAGGTTTCAATCGGTTTATTTTTCTTAATACTGGTGGATACATAAGTGAATGATTATAGACTTACTTTGATATTGACATCGGTGTCAGTTCAGTTCAGTTGTCACAGTTGTGTCATTACGCTTATTGGTATTTTTTTCTTTAAAAATCCGAAAAAAACGGAAATAAACGAAAATTTTATAAATTCCCGAAAAAATTAATTGATTTTTCCGAAATTTTCAAGGCTAATTCTCTTCTCACCATCATACTCTTCAGGCAGTCGCCCCATTACTTTATTTTTGTGCTATCCGCGATTAGTTTCGCCATAAAATAATGTTCGCCTTTCAATGTCTAGTTATCTGGAAAAGCTGGAGGTTACATATATATATATATACCTGTAAAATGCGAACTGCATAGCCATCTGCAGGTAGCTGTCTGGACTCATCTTTTGTGACTTGATGAAGTTCTTCCCATACTTGTCATATGTAAAGCAGTTCAGTTCAAGATTATTTACTAATCTGTAAGTAAATGAAACGGTACTTATTTAGTAATGGCTGCGCTGCAGAGAACCCAGGGGAGACGCGGGATAAAATAAAGCCTATTTTGTTAATCAAATGAGTAGTTCTTCCATCAACTACTTTGTTGCTCGTGAACATGAAATATCTATTTCTTTGGGTGTGATCCCACTTGTTCTGTTATCATTCTTAATAATAGTGATATGTTAGTCTCTTATCAGCTATATTTATAGAACCACCAGTTGGGTTGCAATGATTTAACTCGAAAGAGGGCTTTATTTATACCCCAAGTAATTTAGTTTAATTTAATGACATTAAAGTCTGCGGGCGTAGCATGGTCGCCATGTTATCAGTTATCGTTGTGGATAGGACATCCGTCACGCTCGCACTCGCATACTTGTTAGAACGTGACGGGTGTCTTATCCACAGCGATAAGTGATAAGTCCAGGGAGCGGACAAATGGATGTCATTACTCGCATAACATGGACATGACTTCAAAGATTAATTCATTATTTTTTGCCTGTAATTTAAGTTGTATACTTAGTAAAATATTCATAAATAGATTAAACACAGATTTAGTGAGTATCTTTATTAAAGAAAATAAAAAGTAATTTTTGTAAATTTTCAGGGGTAAGTTGGTTCCTTTTCACATCCAAAATATACTTATGAGCTGAAAAACTCCGTTCACAATCTACCGAAGTTAAGGGAGCAAACTTAAGTAGTTTAATGGGAATATTGTTACGCCAATATGATTCTGAGTCTATTTTGTCTTGTAAGTATTGGATGACAGTTTCAAAATCTGGATTTCTTTTAAGTATTGAGATACCATTGCCACGTCGTATTTTATTTACTTCAATTTTCGCCATGAGCTCGTTAGAAAATTGACGATATTGAAAAGGCGAAAATAAAAAATTTGCCATGATTTTATTTATTACGATATCTTTCGTGATACACGCAAAGAATCACAGAGTAAATTGAACGAATGTCAGCACATTACAATCAATGTCAAAAAAATCATCGTATTTTTAAAAAGGAAATCAAAGAAGGTATGATATCTTTCTTTTATTATTCCATTGAAGTCTTAGCAATATTCACTAAGAAATCAATTAATTAATCTTTAGAGTCATGTCCATGTTCTTGCGAGTAATGACATCCGTTTGTCCGCTCCCTGGCTGATAACTGATAACATGGCAACCATGCTACGCCTGGTGATAACGAAATATAAAACTGACTTGTCTAGACTACCCTGTGCTGTTTTGATCATGCCCACCACTTCCGATTTCACATTAAACTTCAGCAGTCTCGGCGGTTTCGGGCTGGACGAAGCAGGCCTTCCTGCCGCCTTGTTCTGATCTCTGCAAAATTATTATAATTCATTACAAATACAAATTACAAAATTCTTTATTTGATAAAAACACACAAAATATGATCTAAGGGATGGAGCCGCCCTGTAAGCAAATACATGCCAAATAATAAATGCATTATAACTCATCTTGATACATCATAGGTACCTACTACTGAAATCACACACACACTGACATTAATCGTTATGAAGGACCCGAAAGCAGAAACGTAACACACGAAGTATAAAAAAGCGGCCAAGTGCGAATCGGACTCGCACATGAAGGGTTCGGTTAAATAACTTGCTTTTTTACGATTTATTGACGTATTAAAAAAAAAAACTACTTACTAGATCTCGTTCAAACCAATTTTCGTTGGAAGTTTGCATGGTAATGTACATCATATATTTTTTTTAGTTTTATCATTCTCTTATTTTAGAAGTTACGGGGGGGGGGGAGGGGACACATTCTACCACTTTGGAAGTGTCTCTCGCGCAAAATATTCAGTTTAGAAAAAAATAATATTAGAAACCTAAATATAATTTTTGAAGACCTATCCATAGATACCCCCACACGTATGGGTTTGATGAGTTTGAGTTCTGAGTATGGGGAACCCCCAAAACTTAATGTTTTTTTTTTCTATTTTTGTGTGAAAATCTTAATGCGGTTCACAAAATACATCTACTAACCAAATTTCAACAGTATAGGTCCTATAGTTTCGGAAAAAAGTGGCTGTGACATACGGACGGACAGACAGACAGACATGACGAATCTATAAGGGTTCCGTTTTTTGCCATTTGGCTACGGAACCCTAAAAAAGACGCTCGTACGAATCGAATTTACCTATACCCACATAGATTCTTTGGGTACTAACTTTAATCCTGATTATAACTGTGTGCCAAATTTCATCCCAATCTGGACATAACAATAAATATCGAAACTTTCACATTTTTAGGGTTCCGTAGCCAAATGGCAAAAAACGGAACCCTTATAGATTCGTCATGTCCGTCCGTCTGTCTGTCTGTCCGTCCGTATGTCACAGCCACTTTTTTCCGAAACTATAAGAGCTATACTGTTGAAACTTGGTAAGTAGATGTATTCTGTGAACCGCATTAAGATTTTCACACAAAAATCGAAAAAAAACATTAAGTTTTAGGGGTCCCCATACTCAGAACTGAAACTCAAAAAATATTTTTTTCATCAAACCCATACGTGTGGGGTATCTATGGATAGGTCTTCAAAAATGATATTGAGGTTTCTAACATATTTTTTTTCTTAACTGAATAGTTTGCGCGAGAGACACTTCCAAAGTGGTAAAATGTGTCCCCCCCCCCCCCCCCCCTGTACTTCTAAAATAAGAGAATGATAAAACTAAAAAAAATATATGAATTGATATACAATTACCATGTAAACTTCCACCGAAAATTGGTTTGAACGAGATCTAATAAGTAGTTTTTTTTTTAATACGTCATAAATCGTAAACCGCAATTTATTTCACGGAAACCCTTCATGTGCGAGTCCGACTCGCAATTGGCCGCTTTTTTTTATTTGACTCAACAGCGGCTCCGATTTCGGGTCCGACAACAGTGATTGTATGTATGTACTTGTGCTTTCAGCTGCCGAGAGAAGTAAGTAGCGTTTGGTTATATGTGTGGATATCTCTGTCTTTTGCTTTGCATTATACATATGATGAAGGGAATGATAATCTTACATAAAATTGATGAGGAAATCTGTCAATACGGCAATGGGCTGACCTTCAGCTGGGGAGTGTTCGTACGTCAACCCCGTCACGCCGTCGGCGCCAACTATAAACTGAAAAATAATTATCAATGTAACAAGAATGTAATACATATATGATTATTATGAATAATTGATCGATGACTATCGTTCCCAGGTGAAAGGCACCCCTTTCCCAGTTGGTACCATTAGCGCCTTGAATATTACTACTGAAAAGCGCCATTTGCTTGAAAACAACACAATTTTCGACAGCGTTTGACGGCGTAGTGGATAGTCTGCGCTCCAGCGATGTTTTGACGACCATGTTTGTACCTGTACTGTCTTGTCGAACCACCGGTTGCCTCCATTGAGCCCCGCGCCACCCCCGTGGATAGTCTGAGCTCCGGCGATGTTTTGACGACCATGTTTATCAGGAGACTTCCACAGTCCAACCGGCTGGTCTAAGCATAGTACTACTAGACTCGACTGCACATCACACAATGATTCCCTGTTTTGATTATCTGAAAAATATTTATACAATATAAATTAAAGCTGAATGTTGACATAATACATGACTGAAATCTGCATATTTTAACTATAGAATACCAATATTTGTTTGCGGTGAACTACCTAGTAATATTTATTGAAAACATAGAATAAATGTAAATATACAAGAATCCAAACAAATAACCAAGGATAAACATTATATTTACACATATTTTTTTACAAGGATATAGTGGAATGTTGAGTACCTTTTATCAGTACATTATAAGCTTATTGCCCATGCATTCCGATTTTCCGAGGTGAGAATACCAATTCCATCTTGAGCAGGTGTATTGGACAATTCTGTTACTTTCTGCAACTGTTGTACTATTTGATTTTCATTTAGGATTTTACCGTCGTCACCCCAGAGGTCAACATGGAACATCTGCAAAATTCATAGCAATTTAATTAGTAGCTGCGTAACAAAATAAATTTGCTCAATTTGATGAATAGATGCCATTTGTTTCCTTACATGATTGTTATGGATGATGGTAACATGTTTGCTGGTAGTATTATATGATAACGAATCTCTCTTAAGACCAGGAATCCTACATGTTCCAAATATTTTCTTATACTGTTGCATATCCAATGGACTTTTACCCATCATCTCAACAGGAATTTTCTCACTGCAAATGATTTCTTGTTAATACAGGTAAAATGATCAATGTTTATAGTAAGTATTAAATATCTATTAAATAATGCAGGTATATATAGCCACTTTACCACAAGCGCAGCAAAGAGCGCGAAACATTGGGATTTATTTAACATATAATATATTTGATAAAATCAGTTTTAATCTTTTTATTTAACGTGTAATAATCGCGGATACCATCAACCATATTATTCAATATTTAGTTATCGTTTTTGGAATTTTTCAATACACATTCACACATAATAATAAAATGTGCTCACAACTTGATCGTTTTCATGTTACTATTATGACATAGTTATTGATTTGGTTTGAATTGAGATCATTAAACTAAATTACTATATCATAACATTTTAGCACAAAAGGAAACGAAGAAATAGTAAACTTCATACAGAGAACTCCCATCTCAGTCAGACATATTAAAGGTCCGGTCCGCCAGGGCAAAGATGCGTAGTGCTAATCGCGCTGGCAACGCGTGTGCTCAAGAATAAGAACCATATGTGGTAAAATTCTTCTGTACATGTGTTTGTCACCCAACTTCTCCTAAACGGCTGGACCGATTTGGATGACAATTTGTGTGTATATTTCAATGGGTTCCTGGATGGTTTGAAAACACAATTGGACCTTTGGTATGTTGGTATTGAAAACACAATTGGTATGTCACTGATCTCTTCCTAAACGGCAGGGACGATTTTAATGATATTTTGGGCTGGTCTATATGTTAAAATGTAATTTCAAAATCAGGTGTGGGGGGGGGGGGGGGGGGGGGGTCTGACCATTGGATGAAGGTAGCATCTTCAGATAGTGCGTAAAATAATTAATTCCGTGTTTTCTACCAATTACCATAATAAAAATAAAACGTAACTATAAACTATTTAAAGTCACCTTATATCATCATACAGTTAATTTGTCAAATAAAAGCGATATAAATAATTTTATTTGTAATATTAAGCTAAATCGTATTTTTTATGGAAATGAGGTCATTTTATTAGGTGGGGGGGGGGGGGGGAGGGGTCTATTAATTATGATGCTAGGATGATGTTACGGGGGGGGGTCACAAACTGACAACAAATGATGATGTGTATGGACAAGCCCAATTAAAAACATGTTGAGCTATATTCAACATCAAAGTCTTGAGTGACCCGTTTCATCATATTGAACTTATTTAAATCATTATTACAACACTAGTCTTACTTGTCAATTAAGGATTTATAATCAAGTGCAGCAAGCAAAGTTTTGGCAGCATATTCTAACTGGTCATGCTGACTATTGAATTTCCGGAATGGAAAGACTAAACCAGGACTGGAGTATACTACAACAGGATCCCGGTACTCCAAATAGGCTGTGTTAAGCCACCATTCCTCAAGCCAATTTATGTGCTGTTGTGCTCTTTTTTCCAACAAACCCTGAAAAAAAACATACCATTAATATAGCCCAAATATAAACTAAGTTCAATAAAATATATAAAATTATAATAATACCTGCAAATCCTGTCCAACTCCGGTAGCAAAGTCTTTAGCAAGATTGCAAGTCACATCATACTCCTCATTGCTCAAATGTGGCTTAGCGGACTTCAAGTATTTACTTAGAGTATCATCTAGTTTTGGCACTGGTAGCCGAGGCAGCTTCTGAGCAGTGGAGTAGGTCTTGCCAGAAGTGAGGTGAGCTGACAACTGTAGTGAGCTGATGTATGGCTCCAAAATGAAGGCATTGTGCCCACACTAAAAAAAAAGTTTAAACAATTTTTATACTAATGTAATACTCAGTATGTTAATATTTACTTTGACTTTGGAAAATACTTACAACTTTATGGACTCCACGAATCATTGTATCACAAGGTCTGCAAGTGTAAGAAAATGTAACAAACAAAAAAGTGTAACAGACTAAATTTCATTGGTGAAAACTTATTTTCAGTCATCTGTCATTACAATAGTGGACTTTAAACTGTGCTCTAATGATAAACAGAGAAGATTACCTAAACAATATAAGCCTTAGTTAGCCCTGATTACAATACTATAGTACTTATATCTCTATGTGAACATAAATTTGATGTGGATCTATTTCGTAGCAGAGAATATATTATTAAAACTTCCCGTCAATTAGTCAGTCCGTTCTTATGGTCGCTCTATTTTAGGACTAACAGTTAACGTATTGAACTCAAACGATATGAAGGCTGATTTATTTGCACTACAATGGAAATAAGGAAGAAACTTACTCAGCAAACCAATGATGTGGCAGTCGTAGCCTCTAGATCGAGTAGAACGTATTCGAAGGATGAAATAAAGAGAGTGGTTTGTCGGCTGATCATTTAGTGATAGTGATAGTGAACTTTCAAACGAAACTTGTTTTGTTTTTGACATTGACAGCCGGCCCTGGGGTTACTAGATTTTATTGAATGAACTTTCAGTATATAAATTGGCTTACCCTATTAAACGGTATTATTAACTTTCAGTATAAAATTATCTTAGTTTCTAAAAAGAAAAGTGGTTTCTAAAAACATAAGTTCGGTAAGAGATATGCGCGTTCTTATAGTATGCATCTAGTTCTTGCATACTCCCTGCTAGATGCAAGCGGGCATGTTCATGTATAGTGAATGGGACGGCTTTTTGCTTTTTACCTCAGACTAATTAAACTATAGAAAAAAGCGCGGGAAACGTCCACCGGTTCGGTTGTGTTTTTGGCTTTTGTTAATTAAAATTGATCTATCGCTGATAGTTACCTTCATAGGATCAGTTTTGTATATATTCGAATGTAGTTAAGAGATTTGTATATATTTGTTACTTTTTATTAGTGTAAATAGCTTATATTCTCGGGTAAGTCGATTTTTGTTTCTTGCCGCCTATCATGGCGGACGAGCCCCCCGATCCGGGGGGTTCTGAAAAGGATCCTCCGGACATTGCTCAAGAAATAACAATTTCACATAATAATGATGAGTCTATGGACACGGATGTGTCTGTTTTATCTCAGGGCAAGAGAATTAAACGTAAAGTAACCAGACGCGTATGTAAACATTGTAACAAGAGAAGGAGACACCGTAAGGATAGTGAAATGAGAGCATAGGATTGTTTATGTAGTTTGGAAGATGAATCGGCAGTGGCTTATAAAAATAACTTGACAGTACAGGATAATAATATTTTATTAGCTGAGAATAACAGTGTTCCCCCATCAATGCCTCCCCCAAATCTTTCAGTTCAGTTGCCAAATACCTTGCAAAATAATAGTTCTACACAATCGTCCCCACACCAAATACTTCATCCCAGATGAAAGCGCCTATTGGTAGAGCTTTATATCAATCATCTGATGCTGCTCCATACACTGTTCATGTGCAGAGACTGCAGGCCTCACCAAATGATGGTATCACTCTTCACCCAATATCTCTCGGCCGGACACTTAAAAATAACAACATAAAAGGAATTGTGAATGGTAGCTTAAAGCGTATAGGTAGGAACAAAGTGTCCATTTCCTTTCAAAAATATGAAGAAGCCAACAGTTTCCTGGAAAATTCTGCCCTGAAAAATTTGCAATATAAAATGTTCATTCCAACTTTTTCAGTGACTCGCATGGGAATTGCTCGTGGTGTTCCCTCAGAATGGTCGGAGGAGGACATTCTAGAGAATGTTTCTCTTCCTATGGGTTGTGGCCCAATTCTAAAAGTTCGAAGATTGAGTCGGAAAATAATTACAGATGTAGGTCCTCAATTAAAACCAACTGAATCTGTAGTTCTTACTTTTGACGGACAAGTACTTCCCAAACGTGTCTTCCTTTGCTATACAGCTCTGCCTATCGAAACTTATATATTCCCCACAATTCAGTGCTATAAATGTTGCCGCTTCGGTCATGTTAAAGTGAATTGCAGGGCCAACAGTCCCAGATGTTACAAATGTGGTCAGTCTGGCCACTCAGGCGATTCATGTTCCGTAGAAGAAGATAATACTATATGTTGCCTGTGTCAAGGAGCCCATTTTGCTATTAGCAAATCGTGTCCCGAATTCAGCCGTCAGAAAGCCATAAAAGATTCAATGGCAAAAAGCTGTATTTCATATGCTGAAGCTTCTAAAGTTCACCCAACAATTTTTAAAATTTCATATGCTGATGTCGTAACTTCAAATAGCAATAGTACTCCTTCTCCTACAGGCCCTCAATATTCCAAACCTATGCACCCTGGAGTTTCTTCACACAAGAAAACAATTTATATGAAATCAAAACCTCCTCCAATTCTTGACAAAGGGTATGATTGTGCTGCCCATAACTCCATTATAAGAGATTATAATATGACAGAACCTGGCAATGGCTGTATGTTTAAAAATAATAGCAATTCTCCCAATGAAGCTTCTGTTGCAGATCTTATAGCTGCACTTATAAAGTTATTGTCTCAATCAAATTTCTTCACACCGTCCAACGCTGCCCCAATATTTGATGCTATATCTAAAATACCTGTAAACAATGGACCAGTTAACTCTAATTCAGTGGAACTGTCGGAGTGTAATTCCCAAAAAGAGTGAATTAATTCATCTAATTAATAAGTATAAACCATTTATTGTTGCCCTACAAGAGACATGGTTAAAACCAGGCTATTCTTTTAGGATTCCTGGTTATGCCTGTCTTAGAGAAGATAGGTCTGATGGGTATGGTGGTACAGCCCTACTCATTAACCATTCTTTCTCCTTTACCCATTTTGCTACTCCTCATGTGAATAAAGATTTTTCGATAATAGCTGTCATAGTTAAGAATATATGTTTTGTTTCGGTATATATTCCACACCCATCCTCTATTATTTTTAATGAAGTTGACTGCATCATCTCCACACTTCCTAAACCATTTATTATTCTTGGTGATTTTAACTCCCAACATCATTCATGGGGTTCTTCTTCAAATCACTATGGTTCCATTATACTAGATATATTGGATAGTCACAATATTTGTGTGCTGAATAATGGCAATCCAACCCGTCGAAATGGTCCTAATGAGGGATTCAGTGTGCCTGATCTTTCGCTTAGCACACCTGGTCTGGCATCTACACTTACTTGGGATACTTTACCATCAACATACGGAAGTGATCATTTTCCTATATTAATCACTTTTCCTTTTACTGGTGGTCCTGTGCATAAGCGCCCTCCCCGACTGAAATACAATTTAAAGAATGCAGATTGGGCATCATTTAGTGAGTGCATTGAGGCTAAACTTTCGTCTTTTCCTAATGTCAGTTGTGGAACAGAGCCTGTCTGTGCGTCAGTTTTAGCCAAGGCGTTTATGGAGGCTGCTGACGAAGTGTTTCCTGAAAAGAAAAAATGCTTAAATTTTATTCCTTCGCCCCCGTGGTGGGATAATGAATGTAGTGAAGCGGTTAAAAATAGGAAATATATAGAATTAAAGTACAATGAGTGTGGCTCTGACGAAAATTTTGATTTATTATCGACTGCTATAGCGAATACAAGCAAATTATTAAAAAAAAAAAAGTTTGAAAGCTGGAAAAACTTTTGTTTGTCCTTATCTCCACATGTCTCTCCTACAGAAGTCTGGCGTAACATTCGACGATTTCGTTGTGCATTCCGTGAATCGTCGTCGACACAACATTTTCCCCAAACACTAGCAAATAGCTTTTTAAATAAACTAGCTCCTTCGTCTGTTTCTGAGGATTTACTTTCAACCTACTCTATTCCATCTTGTATTGCAAATGATCCTGATGGACTGAATGATCCATTTTCTATTTCTGAACTTAAAGGTGTGTTATCTAATGTCAAGAATAGTGCCCCTGGGTTAGATGGCATCCCATATTCTTTTGTTTCTCATCTTGGGCCTAGCACTCTCTCATATTTTTTGGACCTAATCAATTCTATTTTTATCTCAGGCAATATTCCTAACTCATGGAAATCTCAAGAGGTTCTTCCGATATTAAAACCTAATAAAATTTCGTCTGATCCTTCGTCATACAGACCAATAGCTCTTTCTTCGGTTTTAATGAAAATTGCTGAACAACTAGTTAAAAATAGACTAGAATGGTTCATTGAAACCAAAAACAGTTTAAGTAAAACCCAGTTTGGTTTTAGACGAGGTAAATGTACCCTAGATAGTATAAGTATTTTCATAACTGACATAAGATTAGCATTCTCTAATAACCAGTCTGTAGTCGCGGCTTTCCTGGATATAAATTCTGCGTATGATAATGTTGTCTTAAGTATCCTGAAGGAAAAACTAAATACTTTGAACGTCCCGACTCTTCTGAGTAAATTCATAATTAACATCCTATCAGAAAGGCGTATCCACTTAATTTTAGATGTAGACAATGAGGAATCTAGATTAGTATGGAAAGGTCTTCCACAAGGATCTGTATTAAGCCCAATCTTATATAACTTGTACACCTATGATCTGGAAGCATCAGTGGGTAATAATGTTTGCGTTCTTCAATATGCGGACGATTTGTTGTTGTATTGTACTGACCGATCTATTGAAAATGCCAGTTCTTCTCTAACTTCCTCTTTAAATCTTTTAAGGAAATGGTTAGAACAAAATGGTCTTGATTTGTCTCCATCTAAAAGCTCTGTTGTGTTATTTTCTAGAATGCGTTTGCCCCCGCCAGTTTCTGTATATTATGATAACTGTGAAATTCCTGTAGTCAACCAAACAAAATTTTTAGGTGTTGTTCTTGATTCTAAATTAACTGGTACTCCACATTGTGAATATATTCTTGCTAAATGTGAACGTTTGTTAAACATGCTTAGATGCCTCTCTGGTGTTTGGTGGGGCGCTCATCCGTTTTGTATGAAACTAATATACAATGCTCTGATTCGTAGTATCTTAGACTATGGCACCTTCCTTTTACAACCTGGTAGTGTTGTTGCTTTCAAAAAACTGGATAATATTCAGTCCAAAGCTTTAAGATTGATTGCAGGTGCGATGAAATCTAGCCCACTTAATGCTTTACAACTAGAGTGTTGTGAACCTCCATTACAGCTACGTCGTCAATACCTCGCTGATAGATTTCTGTTTCGAGCCCTACAAATTTCTGATCATCCGCTTCATACTAAACTCAAGTTACTTTCTGATCTTATTATTTCTTCCAGTTATTGGTCACATAAATCTGTCACATGCCTCATAAATAGCTACCAAAAGTTTACCTCTATCCAAGCTCCCACTCACTCTTCTATTTCTTATCCTTTATTCTGTGCTTCGTATAAATCTCTAACTGACACTCCTGACGTAGCCTTAAATATAGGTATTTCAAAAAATGCTCCTAATAACAATATAAGTTTTAACCATGTGAAGGATAACTTTTGGAAAGACTATCACACAATATACACCGATGCTTCTAAACATTCTTCTTCTAGCCATGTCGGAGTTGGGGTTTATCATTCTCAGTACAAAATTTTCCAACAAATAAAACTCCCACCTGAATCATCTGTGTTTACTGGAGAATGTTTCGGTCTCCTTAAAGCAGTCGAATATATTCGAACGGCAAAACTTAAAAAATCAGTTATAGTAACCGATTCAATGAGTGCCTTACAGGCATTAGTCAAATATCCTTTTCAATGTAAAACAATTTTTCCAGTAATCATAGACACTCGAATACTATTAAGTGATTGCATAACTCGTGGGCTTTCAGTATCTTTCGCTTGGGTCCCGGGACACAGTGAAATAGATGGTAATGTTAAAGCAGATCACCTGGCCAATGAAGCTGTGACGTTTGGGGACAGATTTCCTTATAAAAATTTTAGTCATGACTTGATTGCTTTACCTTCTTCTTATCTCAGTGATGCCTGGAATCAGTTGTGGGCTGAAAGTGCCCAGACAAAGGGCAAATTTTATTACGCAATTCAACCTAATGTTCCTACTAAGCCCTGGTTTGCAAAGCTAAGGCTCGGTAAACGAGCCACTAGTATTATAATACGAATGAGACTGGGTCATGTGTGCACGCCGGCTCATCTCGCCAGACTACATATTGTGGAGTCAAACTTGTGTGAATGTGGAGAAATTGGTGACTTGAATCATATTTTCCTTTCATGTCCTTTATTCAACCATGTCTCTTTTTACAATGATCTCTCCTCACTTAAAATTCCTTTTCCTACATCCATCCCTGTCTTGTTAGCCTCAAAAGATCCTTATGTGTTTAATTCTATATCCTCTTATATTTTACTTAATGATATCCGTATTTAGTTATTTATATATTTTATTAGCTCCTATTCTAAACTGGGGGCCGATTTTTGAATCTCACCAAGTGACTAATTCTCACCGATGTGAGTGATTTCCGAAAGTTCGTATTTTTGAAACTCATCGGTGACTTACATTTGTCATACCTATGATATCGATTTACGAGTGCCCCTACCCACTCGTAATTGAAATCACCATGTGATTGTTTTTGACAAAATAGAAACCGGTATCAAGGACAACACTATAACATCTGCGTAAAAAGGAACGTAACGGGAAGATTGTCTCTGACTGACATTGTAAAATTTCTGCATGTTGGTAAACAGCGTGTGACTTTCAAAAATACGGCTTTTGGAAAATGGTGACATAAAAGTCATCGGTGATAATTTTAGTCACCGGTGACTTTGATATCACCAGTGAGATTCAAAAATCGGCCCCCTGATCCTATCCTTCCAAATCCCGTTTTTCGAACATATTACCTAATTTCCTAACGTTTCCCTGCTTTGTCGGTGGCAATACGCAAACCGCGTTCAGCCAACAAAAAAAAAAAAAAAAAAAAAAAAATTAAACTATATGGACACGAAATACCTACGAAATGAGCGTGTATCAAAGCTTTTTACACATGGTATTGACGTTTCACAATTGACTTGACACTGACAAGTGAAGTGATAACGTGCAACCACAGACAGACGTCCAAGTCGTCCAACAATTAGTTATGTTATATGCAAATATTTTAATTATACATTCATAATGGCACAAGTGGTGGTTCTCGATTCTATTAATGAAGATATATTTGTGTGCGGTGTTTGTAAATTAGTTTTTAATTCCCTTCAAATTTTCTTAGACCACAAAAAGCAGGAATGTAGAAACCAGTTTTCCATGAATGCAAGGTCATCATGTGACAATATTGTAACAACGATATCACAAAATACTGATTTGCATCAGACAATTTCTGCAAGTAACCCAGTAACACCTCCGGAAAACTTATCCAATGAAGCATCATGTAAATTGTGTACAAAAACATTCAAAAAGGTTAAATCCTTGCTGGCCCATTTGAAGACTCACAGTGATAAACCATATCAATGTCCTGTCTGTGGCCGCTGTTTTGTTCAAAATTCACATTTACAACGCCACATAGCCTCCCACAAGGTCTGGCCTGATGGTCTGACTGAGACAACTCCAAAATCAGCAGAGGCCGAACTCTTAAGTTACTCTTGTGCTTATTGTGATTTGACATTACCAAATTACAGTCAATTTAGAATGCACTTAAAGAAACATCAGTCTAACAAAAAGTTCAAATGTATTCAGAGTAACTGCGTTGGGCTATTTTCAAACATTGAATGTCTGCTGGAACATGTCTCCTGTAGTCACGCTACAACTGTTTACCAATGCCACATTTGCAACCAAATGTTTAATACACTTGAAGATATAGCTGCACATCAACACACCCACATTGAACCTGAAAATGCTGTACAGGATACTGCTGCAGTGAGGCACAAGTGTGCACAGTGTGATGCAGTCTTTAAAAACCCAGAAAGACTTTCACTGCACCTGCTGACAGAGAACCATAAAAAAGTTTGTATTCATTGCAGCAAAATGTTTGCTAGTGGTAAAAGATTGCGGTTGCACTTGCAGATACACAGAAAAAACAAACCCTTCCAGTGTAACATATGTGACAGTAGTTTTCACATGAAAAAATATCTTTCCTCACACATGTTAAAGCATGGGGATAAACAATTTGTATGTTCTGTATGCAAACATAAGTTTAATAGAAAAGACCTGCTTCAGCGGCATATGAAATCACATCAAAAAAATAAACTCTTCAAATGCCCTTTCCGTGATACTTTGGATTGTTTGAAAGAGTTCAGCCGCAGTGACAAACTCAAGTCTCATGTGAAATTGCACACAAAACGCATGGTGGTTGAAAGCCCTCAACAACCTGTATATGAAAATCCAGGCACAGTGGAAATTTGCATAGTACCTTTAGATGGTAGCATTGTCACTAAATAGAGTAAATAGAAAATCAATGTTTATTATTGTGCCCAAAATTAGTTCAATTTTTCATATTGATTGCACAATGATTTCAGTAACGCAAGACTACACCAAGTATGGCTTCATTATAGGTATGGCTGGTAAGACTATTATCCAATTAGCTACTATTCCTCTACAAACATCCAGTATTGATTCAACCTCAATGAGCTTGCTTGGGTGTTGCACCCAGGTAATTTACATAGTTCATTATGTTTTTCTATGGAAAACTGTTGTTATTGACATATTTGACAAAGTGTTTTTACATGGTTGATGTAGGTTGAAACGATATTTTAAGGAAACAATATTGTACTTGGGTTTGCACTTGAGTGATGTAATATTTTTTTACAGTCTCGCCAATTTCGAGTAACTGATCAAGTGTACCTGGATATTCAAGATGAGAGTAAGCCGTTGGGGAGAGTAGTGATTGGCTTATTTGGTGACTTGGCTCCCAAAGCTGTGAAGAATTTTAAAGTTCTGGCCACAAAGGGTATCAAGGGAAAATCATACAAAGGAACCTCATTCAACCGGATCATTAAGAGATTCATGGTGCAGGGTGAGTAATACCGAAATTAATTAATACAAAATGTATAAACCTGGAATTGTTTAATGTTATATTGACCTTACCACTGTACCTAACCAACTCCCACTCATCGTAATGTTATTCCGGGTACATCCTCCACCCGGGACTCACTACTATATAGCTATGCAATGGAATCATGCAAATTAATTGTAACCACTGTTGAATTGACTTGAAATTGCAAAATCATAATTATGTAGAGTAAATTGTCAATAACTGGCCACCACCATTCAATAACTAGCCACCTCATACTAAAAATTAACTCTATTCACCTATAATAGAATTATTTTTTAGTATAAGGTGTCAATTACTGGCCAGCCTCCAATAACTGGCCATGTTATTCTAAATTGAATTCTGTTTGTAGCAATGACAATGTTAAGTAGGTATGGTTTATAAGAAGGCTTAGTTAAAATGAAGATTTTAAATTTTGTAACAAATCCAATACGTAATAATCTAATTTGAATTATTGTTTGATATGTATTATATAGGTGGTGATGTGGTTTCCGACGATGGTTCAGGATCAATCAGCATATATGGAGAAACATTTGAAGACGAAAACTTAGACACCCAGCACACCATAGCTGGCTTTGTGTCCATGGCTAACAAAGGTAGTTACAGTTCCCGGTAAACAAGTTGAACATGCGGGACGAAGTGGGGGGGCGGTTCGCACGTACAATTCGCCTTTGCGCAGGCAAGGTGTGCGCAAGTTGTTTGCCGCCTATTATACTTACTTTTTCATAACTTCCACAATCTTACTGAAGGACTGACCATATAGTTAATTTAATTGTCTGTATGGTTTCAGGAAAAGATACAAACGGATGTCAGTTTATAATTACGACAACAGGGACTCCATGGCTCGATAATTTACACACTGTTGTGGGGAAGGTAAGGCTGCTTTTTATAAAATGTGATGGTCTCAGAGAAAAGCCTGTGTCTGACGTTTGGCGCTTATGCCATTATTACGCAGTGAATCGTCACATTTGTATTGAAGCATCGATAGAAAAGGCGTATGTACGCGCTAATCGTACTATGGTCCGTTTTCCCTGAGAATGACTTGTAGTATAAACACCTTTGTACTTAGTAGCGGCAGTTTTAAACCCCTTTTATGAATTGTTCTGAAAATATTGTGGGTTTGACTCTTCTTTTTAAGTATAAACTGCACATACAAGATGTGATTTGTGTTTCTACTCTGAAAATGTTAACTGAAAATTGAAAACCCGTTTAAACTTTTGGGCGCCATTCTTCACGTACTTACTACTAGACGCCAACTTTTTTTCCATAAGAGTGTAAATATGAAACTTAGTTGAAAGACTTGAAAGCATGAAGGCGACTTTCACAGCGTACGCCATAACACCCGTGGTCACCCTTGGCGCCGTGGGCACGACGACACGCAACGCCTTTAGGTGTTAAGGGATACATTCCCCTTTATCCCTGTTTTTTTTTGTATATGGATTTCCAAAATAAATATTACTTATTTATTATTACAAGCTTAATATTAACTTGATCTGTTCGTATGTATGTAAGTAGTCCATCAAAATTTGCAATTCATTTTTCAATCACTTACCTGACACCTACACCGTTATCCGATTGAGCTGAAATTTTGGGACAATTCAATATTATGGTACCATCGAGCTGATTTGATGAGGGAGACAGAAGGTGGCCATGAGAATTCAGTATTTAACCAACGTAACCCCGTTGAGTTTGAGCTTGTTAAAATCGTCTCAATGAGTAGTTGATGATGGTATACAGAAAAGTACAGTCGGCAATAAAAGCTTGTACCAAATAGTTATTTGTGTCACAAGGGAGCAGAATAGTATATTTACGGCGAGGGTGGTGCATTGAATCCTGAACGTAGCGAGGGATTTTTTTTCTTTAAAGAAAGAAAGTGTTTTTTTTTAATAATAAAAAGAAAAAAAAATGTTCGTTTTTAATCGATTACGATGAAATTATAATCGATTATTTTATTAAGACCTGTGTTCAATTGGCACATTGCGTAAATGCTACATGCCAATGAATAAATTTAAAAAAAAGTAGCTTGAACAGAAAAGTTGCATTTTGCTCCCTCTCGTCGGGGACCAAAACTTGCTTTTCTGAATGAAAGGTGTGAAAAATGAAATTTTTGACAGAAACTTGTTATTAATCAATCAATCAATCAATCAATCAAATCGTTTAATTCAGACAAAGTCCATATACAATAAATTTCTACAATTATTCATTTTAAATACAAAATAAAATACAAAATAATTACAAATAATCATCCTAAGTCTAAAAAAGGGACATACAAAACAAAGACACTACGAGTACACTACATACAGTAAATTGGTTTGCCTGTCAGTAGATGAATCATGTGGCAATGGTTCAAGTACTGACAGTCAAACCTAGCTGCAAATGCCCTCAGGATGCCGTTGGGGCTGTCTCGCACCCTGCGCGTCAGGGATGTGCATCGCTTGCGCATGGTAGTGTAGAAACAGTCTACCCTGGCTTCAGCAAACATTCCTGACGCGCTACAGTAGCGTGGAAGACCCATCAGCGCCCTGAAGGCATTGTTGTATTGTACACGAATGGCCATATATGAATATTGTAAATGAATTAAGGGGACGTAGGTTCGTGGTCTTCTCTCCCTCTCACTGAGCATAAGCGTGAGCGAGATGGAAGTGCGTGTTTGGAAGCGCAGATATCATGTTTTTTAATTTTATTTTTTTGTGCGTTTTAAGAAATAAAAAAGTAATAGCTGATTTCCCTCAAACATGACATTGCCGATTTTTAGAACCAATTTTAATATGTTTAGCTGTTGTGCATAATTTGTTATGATTTTTTTAAGTGTATTTTAGACCTATGTTCGTGATTTTTTTTTATCGAGCGAAATTCAAAAACTCAGGATTCAAATAGCTGATTTCCCTCGAGAAAGGCCTCAAAATTGCCAATTAAATTTAGGGCAGCCGTATTATAATCCAAACAAGAGCTACGATTTTTTTAAAATCCGTTTTTGGAGCTCACGTCGCCTTAATACATGGCAACCTAATCCAGTGTATTGTGCAGGTGGTAGAGGGCCAGAACGTGGTGCACATGCTGGAGCACATCCCCACCGACGTGGACGACCGGCCGGCGCGGCGCGTGCGCGTCGCCCGCTGCGGCCTGCTGCCCACGCAGCCCTTCTACATCTCCGATGACCCTTACGAGTAAGGCCTATTGTCCACGTAAACCGCACGTCAAAAACCTTCAAAACTGTGTCCACGGAGCGGCAACGTCGCGTCAGCCGCTCCGGCATGCGTTCGTTGCCGCTCCGTGGACACAGTTTTGAAGGTTTCTACGCAAGATGCAAGCGTTCGTCTTGCAATCGTCAATTGACGATAGCGTGCGCATGACGTGCGGTTTACGTGGACAAATAGGCCTAAGTTTTACTTCAATCTGTGTTAGCAGAGTTGTATCAAGGAAAACCGTTCAATAAGAGACCTTAATGTCCAAGCTAGAAGATTCAAAATTAAATAACAATTTTATAAAATGTCACCCATATCAAATAATTTCTAGTACTTATACTCACACATTATTGGTAGTTGGCTAGCTGCGCACGTCTAGTCTAATTTGTCAAAACGAGCTTCACTATCTACTAAAACCCTCTAATTGTCAATATGCAATCACCCATAAATTGAAAATATCGAAGAGTAGTTGATATAATTTCGACGTTTATAGTATTTAATCTCAGATTAAGTTCATATTCCAGTTAGACCCTTAAGTAGTCTAATTACTAAATACATCAAGTTAGTAATTTGCGTAATTGCTTGTTATTGCAGTTTGTGGGCGTGGATCAGGGCTTCAACAGTTCCCTTGACGATGTCTTTCTCCATCTTGGGATTCTTCCACTGGATGATAAGGAAAATGGACATATAATAACTCTGTTAGTACCTACCTATACTTATTATCTACTTTTCCTAAAATTACCAATATTATAGATAGTAAACATCTGAGGTAAGATTCCCACTCCAATTATCTAGGTAACTAATATAATCAACAAAAACTAGACTTACATATCTACTTACCGCAACTATTTACTTAGCCATTGTTTGGTATTTTGAGTGGGAATTGCGATGGATTTTACTAGAGCAAATAAAAAGTCATAATAATTAATTTACTTTATTCCTCCAAATGTACAATATTCACACATAGTGAACTTTACGCTACCACCACACTTTACGGTATAATTGTTACGTTTTAAATTGAGATTTTTTATTACAAATTGATATTGCTATAGATTACTATTTTATATTGTCTGCCTGTATTTGAAACCGGCTATCGTTCTAAAAAAAGTTACTTAAAAGATCTTAGAAATAGGCTTGTTGCGTGGTGTTAAAATTGATAACGTCGTGTTGCTAAATGGATAGTTAACCATCACATGATTGTAATAAAGTATAAATTACAAAATATAATTCAAATCATAAAAAGATATGAACCTTAAAAGTTTAGAAAAAAAAGTTTTTTTTTTATTGTCCAAGAGTAAATTTAAAGGTACCAATAGAATCCTTACGCTTTTATAGAAACAAATTTATATGACAACTATGGACCTAAACGCAGTATTTCGCAACCGAAACACCAATTTACTTCATTTTCCATGCAACGGTTAGTACAAATTGCACGGTGTGACGTCATACTTTAAAACCAATCAGTATGAAGCGTTTCGGCTGCTGTCAGCGAGGTCCGTCTTTAACTCGATTTTTTGGGTATTAATGTCCTTTAAATGTAGTTGCTTCCATACAAACATTTGTTCATCTACAAAAACTGGTTCGAATGGCATCATAAACAAATTTAAGGTCACAAGCCCATTGCTGAGTTACGGCCAGGTAGCAGGTAGGAATGGTTATTTAAGTATGGTAGATACTACTCTATCGCCCTCTACGCAGCAGTGACGGCGCGTGAACATTTTCGACGGGCAATCCGGAACAAACAAAAAATTAAAGAATTTAGAGTATGTAGGTAACTATAGAATTGCCTAAGTATACATTTTAGGCAAGCCGAGCCGGTGAGAATGGGCTTGTATGGACGCTCCGCCACTGCGAGGCAGTACATTCATAAGTGACGTGCTCGGCACGTGCCTTGCCGGGTACTGCCATTCTTTTTTAGGGTTCCGTACTCAAAGATTACAACGGGACCCTATTACTAAGACTTCGCCGTCCGTCCGTCTGTCTCTCTCCAGGCTGTATCTCATGACACCGTATCAGTTGAAATTTTCACAGATGATGTTTTTCTGTTGCCGCTATAACAACAAATACTAAAAAACGGAATAAAATAAATATTTTTATTGATAATGGTACAGAACCCTTCGTGCGCGAGTCCGACTCGCACTTGGCCGGTTTTTAAAGGCTTGCGGTTTCTGATACAAAGGCAGACAATACTATTGTGTAAGTACAAAGCTACTCTCTCTGAATGAAATAGCTCCGTTTAAAATCTAACAATAACAACTATCCATGGTGTTAATTTGCGCTAATATGTGGCCTTCACATATTTCTTTCTAAAATACATTACATATGTACGAATATTTGTGAAAATCTGCCAAGTGTGTAGTCAGCATCACAGTCATGTTCTTAATTGTTTAATACATTAATAAATTATGTACAGTTAAATAAACTACCTTACTTACGAATTCAGATTAAACTAGGTATTAGTCAAAATATAAAGATAAATATCGCAATTTTGGTGACAATGGCACCCAAGCACGTTTTATCCTTAACTACATTATATCACATTAGTCGATTAAAAGTCTATGAGAGAATAACTGTGTACCTATAACTTACACTACGATAGTATTCTTACAGTTTCGGCTCGGCCACAACTTGCGGCAGCGGCGTGGTGCACTATATACGGGAGCGAGAGATCGGAGCGCGGCCTCTCGCTCTCACGTATGGCGCGCCGCTGCCGACGCCGCTCGGTTGTGAGTGACCGAGCTCTTAAAAGTTGTCAGACGGGCTAACACGTAAAATTTCTATGAAATCACTGAGCTGTTTTGGAGTCTCTACTCTATATTTACCTAATAATCTGCAGTTGTTTTTTGGTCTTGAAAAGCTGCCAGTCATGTTAATTTTCCACTTCATATATTGGAAATGACAGAATTTAAGACTCGATTTATTTGAAAAAAATATATATATCAGAAGTTCAGAATTGTATTCTGGTGACTCTTATGTTACGTTATAACTTATCAGAAGTTTTCGTAGCATCTCTCCAATTATATCAACGTTGTGATCATTGGTAAGGTCCAAGATAAACAAACCTTTAATTCTTAAATTCTTTCGAGTCAATCATACATACTGTGCTAGTAGGCACTACTTCCTACGATCGGTGTTCTTGTGAGTCCCAAGTGTTTGTCGGCGGGTACTTAGTCTATAGAACCGTGTAGAAGAGCGCAACAAGCGCTACCAAGACGGGCGCTGCCCCGTGCGGCGCGGCGGCGTCGGGCGCGGCGCGCGGAGCGGCAACGTCGCCGTCCGCGCGCTGCGCCGCCGCCGCGCCGCACGCGTCCGAGCACGACGCCCACGCGCGGCACACGTCACACGCGTGCGTGGTTATCGGCTGGAAGAACACGCGCGCTCTGTGACCTGCAACAACAACCCGGCTTAATAATATACAGAGAGTTTGACTGTAGAAGCTTTTATGGACTAGTGGCGCCCGTGCACCGACGTTTTGGAACGTCGGTCGCGTTCAGTCTTTAGATGGGTGACTACTTTGAGTGGTTACTGAGCGCATCCGTACTGTGAAAGGGCCAAGTCCGTGACACGGTTGTTATAGACTACAGATGTAGTGAATAATCATTTCCCATCGTATTTTCTTTGAAATGTTCGTATTTGTCATGCTACATCAGTTAACCTCAGTACTTTTTGTACCGTGACCGACTGAGATAGCAAGACACGTTCGTACATTTCCGTAAAAAAATGATGTGAAACCATTATGCACTACATCTGTACATCAATGGTGACGCCGAGATAAGTCTCACTAAAGCCTACTCCATGCAATGTGCTTCTCCTCTGGCTTCCGCAATAAATTGTGTCTACGCAATTATTTAGGATAACGTCGTTGCAAGCAAAACCCGAGATCCTTCAGAATGCATCCCTTAAGATCGCTTCGTGTAACAAGAAAGAAGAGAAAGTAGTTCGCTGATTATTCTTCGCGAAAGGATTGACCCATAAAAGATAGGTATGCCTGAAATTGAACTGAAATGCATGATGATAAGAACTGACTAGAATCATAAAGGTCCTTGAGCGTGGCTACGCCGGGGCGCTGCCTCGCGACCGGCAGCGCGCGCGGCGCGGCCAGCGTGGCGCAGCGCTCGGCGCGGCCGGCGCGCAGCCAGGCCAGCACCACCGCGCCCGACGACTCCAGGCGCGCGGCCGATACGTGCGCTGCCGTCTGAGGGTTCATACAACAGGATGTATATTCAATTCAATTCAATTCAATTTTATTTCGGACAAAGTCCATAAATTGTTAGTAACATATTACTTAATTCTAGGGTTAGTATTAATATTAATATAGGTCTAGGTGTACATACATCTATACAATGCGGGATACGGCAGAGGAATACGAGTTCCAAATATAGTAGCCCCAACTTGGGCGCCAGTTTACAGTTATGATTGAGGTGGTATGGCGGCAAAAGGAAACGAGACTATTCTGTACCTGAGTCACTCAACTTCACATGAACTGAAAGAATTGTTTAAAATATAATTTTTATTGTGTCCAGTGAATGTTAAAATATATAGAACATGAGCTCCTAACAAATTTCTACCCAAACTCGTACCCAAAACCCGGTATGCGCATAGTCAACTCGTATCCAATCACAGCTACCCAAAATGTCAGCTTATTTTCAATTACCAAACACAAATGGATGTGATTGGTCAATTTAGGAATACATTGCTGTGATTAGCCGTCGTGCCGTCGTGCGTCACGTCGGACGACAGCCATGTGACAGTGACAACGAAAACGGATAATTGTTGAATGGTTACTTACATGCAACAAGAAGCAACTTAGTTATGATAACGTTCGCGTGATATTTTTTTTAAGAAGTAGGGTTGAGTCGCGAGGGAAAATAACAAATTGTTTATTTTTATTTACAATATAATACAAGTAGGCCACACGGTGGGTGAGCAGAGATACGCAAACATTGCTCTCTATTTTTTTACATATGGATATATTTCCAATTACAAAATAAGTCTTCGTTTGTTTATGAAAAAAAAAAACCTAAAGACCTAGATCTCAAGGTCCTCTAAATAAAGTTACTTTATTTAACTTTTGTCTTGATGACCAAGCATCTGAGTTTTTATCGCAAACACGTTAGCGAGCTATGGAGTCAACATTAGCAATAAAATGTACGAGTGGTGCGACTGTGACTTTTTCCATATTTTCTGATGATCAAATATCCACTTGTGAATAATTGACACGTCTGAAATAGTCAGTGAATGACACATACTATTCAATTTAATAATCGGTCAGTACATGACATTAGGTCTATCGCAGCGATGTAGTTTGTGTATCAGAGTATGTATAGTTGTATATTAAAATAGTTAAAGCTGTCTATCAGTTTGTAAACTAATAGAAAAATAATTTTATTGTTAATTTGAATCCGATTTTTAATCACGATCGCTATAAAGGCATTTTAGAATTAAATTGATGAGTAAGTATGAGTATGAATTCGAGTTGAATTTTATTGTTAATGTCGACTTCATTGCTCGCTAACGTCTTACCGTGCGATATAAACTCCGATGCCTGTTGATGACTAAATCAAGGAATCGTTTTTAGCAATGTAGTGCAGCTGAATCACTAAAAACTGTTCTTTTGCGCTTTTAATGATTAGAATTTGATGGCTGCAAGAATCGTATTTAAATGCATCAGTCACATCTTTGAAAGAGGAAATATAACCAAAAGATTTATTTGCAATGAATGCAAGATGAAACGTAAAGAACAAAGAACATAAAACATTTTTTTTCCATTTTATAGTTAGAATGGCATCGATAAAAACTACAAAATATTGATAAGATATTCAATGGTTAAAATAGAAACCAACTAATTAAAAAAAGTAATGATGTCTGTTGGCATAATACCATCCCTATACAAAATGTGATCATAACAAAAAAATCAAAATAATATGTTTATCGCTGTATTAACTTGTGAAAAGTGATTCCATCTTTTTTGTTGTGCTTGTCCGAACGACTCACACACCATTTTACGGCACAACAATGCATATTTAGGGCTCGTGCACAAATCACGCGAGGTTTTTTCGGCTACTTTTTGACCCTCGCTCCCCCCTGGTGATATTTGGTGAGATTCGCTTGGCTACCCCCTCCCCCCCCCCCCCCCCCACGTAACCTCACGTATATTTTTTTTCATTCGACCTAATTGTATGATAAATAGTATTGTATATAGTAAATCTTGTTTATTTTTCTATCTTATGAAGTCAAGTCAAGAGCGAGCGGGCGGGGTCACAAAATTTCATAAAATAGACTCGCGATTTTGAACTGCTAAGTAAACGTACTCGTGTGGTAGATATTTTTTCTTAGTTTCGTTCACTGTAGAAAAATACACGTGAGGTCTCCTTATACCCCCCCCCCTCCCCCAACGTGATCTGTCGTGATTTTTTCCTGACCCCCCCCCTCCCCTATCGAACCTCGCGTGATTTGTGCACAAGCCCTTATTGAAACCGAACGTTTGGTTTATTTAACAGTTTGACACGGTGGCCATGTTCGAACTGAACGGCCGCCAGGCATCCTTTTTAATCCCCACCTATAAGTGCATCCTTTTTGTGGGGCCACTTTTCGGCGCTAGTTAGACTTCTAGATATTATCGTTCACTGGTCCACACCATAATATTCAACATAATACAATACAATACTATATGGCAGAGGAATACGCATATATAGTAGTTCCACGTTGTGCACCAGTATTATAAAAATGGGAATTAACTAATCTATGGTTAATGTTAATCTAATCTAATGCGAGTAGGTACCTACTTGTTAATTTTTTTACAAGATTCAGAGTAAAAAGTGTATTTCTCTTAATTTAAGCATGACGTTCTTACCGTTAGCTCGGTGAGAGTATGTATGTCGGCAAGGTATCCAGAAGGCAGTCGCACGGTCAGCAGAGACAGCCCGCTCTCGGTCTCATTTCCGAGCGCAACGAATCTGTACACAACAATAAGTTAAAAAACATAAGGTTCACATCAGAACTTCAGGCATTATACGTAGATATTATATACGAAATTGATATACTGACCCTACGCAGATGGATAGTTGCAAGCGGTCCCTGGTAGAGACCTGGTCCACTCGAGGGTCCAGATTGAACCGGGGCCATGCCGCCGTCACGTTGGTGCTGCCTTTGGTCGACAGCCCTACTATAGCTATCCCACGACCTTCGGTTACCGCACTCGCGGAACGCGCCGCGCGAACCTGAGTACCAACAGTTACTTACATCTCTTCGCATCAGAATAGGGAATCTCTGCATCTTTTTATTTTATTAAGAAAATCAAAAGTATGATCCAGAGGAATATCAACTGTAGCATTAAAACTTTCTTATGATTTCTTTTTCTGATGTTATATGCATTTGAAATCTGCACGCGCGACAACGTTCTATATCAAACGGGCTTATGATATGACGTCACAACTTATGTTCTCCGCGCGTTTACTATGGAGTACTGAAGTCGTTAATTTTCAATTATCTCCACAAAATTTGCGTTTAATTCTATACTTGTCATACAAAATATCATTTCTAATTCAATATTCTGTGTAACTGTTATGTTTTTTTTCTTTTTTTAAGGGTTCCGTACTCAAAGAGTAAAACGGGACCCTATTACTAAGACTCCGCTGTCCGTCCGTCCGTCCGTCTGTCTGTCACCAGGCTGTATCTCACTGATACCGTGATAGTTTCAGCTGAAATTTTCACAGATAATGTATTTCTGTTAACGCTATAACAACAAATACTAAAAACACAGAATAAAATAGTTTTTTTATAGATAATGGTACGGAACCCTTCGTGCGCGAGTCCGACTCGCACTTGGCCGGTTTTTCTTTTGTATGATATCTCTACGTATATCCGCATCGATTGAGTGCAATTTATTTTAAATTGAAGTCCCATGTCCCATGCAAGTTCCCCAATAGGGTAATGTAAGCGATTACACTTGATGAAGATGTGCCTAAAATTGAACTCTGAAATGCATGATGAAAATATGAACTGACTAGAATCATAAAGTTTTTTGTGTGAGACTACTCAAGATGATGATGATGTGACTTAAAACATTAAATTTTACCAGTTGCGTCTGTATAACGAGTGCATTTTCGTCGTCTATGTTGAATTGTCTCGCTTCTTCAAATCCTGTTACATTCACCGACAACCGAAGTTTAGTTGGAGATCTAATTGTCTTGGCGAAGATAGCGAGTGAATCCAGCTGAAAAAATATAAAGGATTAGATAAGACAATTTCAAATTAAGCTACCTACTTAAAAATACATCTTTTAATCAACCTACCACATCAGGATCAAGGTCATTCTGAGCCTGAAGAAGATACCTAGCGACCGGGACCGCCTCTTCCACCAGTCTCTCAGATAGCATGGCACGAAGACCCCAAGCCGCCGTGGAAGCTTCTAGGCTGTTGCCTCTTAACCACGGATTGCGCCATTCGTTGCCGATCAGCTTGCGGGACCAGAATTTAGTTGCGCCTGAAAAAAGGTCAAAGGTTTAACCACATAATACAGGCATATCTGACGCTTTCGTATGCATGGATATAAAACTCATTATTTGTTGCGGTAAAGGATAATGCTTAATAGGTTGTCTTAGGCAGTTGTTATTTTATTACCGGAAGCGTTGGCGTAACGATCCATCATTTCAAGTGCCGTGGCGGCCTGAGGATGCTTCGCGGCGGCCAGAGCGCCGGCCGCCACCGCCAGGGAGTACGCGTCCTGCTGCGGAGACAGCCAAGCGGCCACGACGTCTGAGGTCTGTTGGACGGCGCGCCTCAGGAATATGTCGTTGCCCTGAAAATTATAATAAATAAATATTTGCGGACAATCTTACACAAATCAACCTAGTCCCAAACTAAACAAAGCTTGTACTATGGGTACTAGACGACGATATAGATACTTATATAGAGAAATAAATACTTAAATACATAGAAAACATCCATGACTCAAGAACAAATATTCGTGCTCATCACACAAATAAATGCCCTAACCGGGATTCGAACCCAGGACCTCTTGCTTCGTAGGCAGGGTCACTACCAACTAGGCTATAGCGGTCGTCTAATACTATCTATTTATATAACTACGCTTCGACCGTTATGGTCTCTAACTAAGCCTTTTATTATCCAGTCATTGTCCGTTTTCTTCACTCACTATCTTCTTGCAGTTTTCACGCCTTTCAGATGTACCGTTTTCAGCGAAGTAACGGGATATTTATTAGCGGTTTTATGAATAAGGGTGTAGGTATATAAGTGGTTGACCTGTGCCTGCGTGAACGCCAACAGCACGAATGCCGCAGTGGGCAACGCAGCCTGCGCGTGTGGGTTGAGTCGCTGGTCGGGCGCCCGGAACTCGCCCTCGGGTCCCTGCGCGTCGGCCAGCCAGCGCAGCGCCGCCGCGCCCGCCGCCGGGCCCACGGCCACGTGCCGCGCGCAGCGGGCCAGCCAGCGCGCCGCCACCGCCGTCATCCTGCACGAGCCGGAATATAAACCTGTGCTACACGGTTTAATGTAGCACAATAGCCGCCTTACAAGCTGCGGGCGAGTACTTTCAAACATTTTGTATAACATCGGTATAATGGGCGCGTCCAGTAGCGGCTTAATGTGTGGCAGTGTGGTCGCGTTTAGTCGCGGCCTCTAGTGGTTGTAATGTGCGGGTGTGTACCTAATCCTCGAAATATTGAAAGAAATTGAAAACAGTCTCTGTCTATGATCAGATAAAAGCAATGAAGGTTATTAATGAAGTTATTCCTTGAAAGAAAGTATTATTGAAGGTACCTATTATTGAAAAGTTAACAATGAAGGTATTATTGAAAGGTTAACAATGAACTTGTGATCATGCAAATAGCCATTTTTTCTGGGAATTGTTCTCGCCTTGACAAATTTGTAGTCGAATATAAAAACTTGGCTACTTTTATGGAATAAGTTTGCCTTCTTCTATTGATGCCAATATGCCTTTGAGAAAAACTCTCAGTAGAATCCAATTCAATCAGTAATACCAAAATCACTAGGTTGAAAGAACAACAAAATCCAAAATTACACGGTTCACAGAGAGTACTAACCACACGTCCCCGATAGACTCGTCGTCCGTATCGGGCGCGAAGGAGCCGTCCGGACGGCGGTAAGCCATGAGCCGTTGGTAGCCGGCAGCCGCATTCACGCGCGCTTCGCTCGTTACGGCAGAATCTTCTTCGCCAATGGCCTACAGAAAAATATACAATTAGACGCCCACCCATCGTCTTGTCTTTATCTTTTACACAATCAAGGGAGCACAATTGACTGCGAGGGAGGTATACTTATTGAATCCTGTGTGAACGGAAAAAAATCTACAATATATAGTAGGTAACATATATAACTTAGTTAACTTACTAAAGTAGAGTCTTGAGCGAACGAGATACCTATCCAAGTATTTACTCCCAAGACGAGAATAATTTTGCTACCAAATGTGGCATATATACCTAAAAAAAATCACACATTCTACGAGGAAAATAGAAATACCTCCCTAGAGGGCAACAGCAATGACTCTTTTCTGAATAGCGGGCGTGTGAGTGAGAATATACTACGTGTTTTTGACAATTTCCGTTAATTGCAAGGGGGCATAATTTAGATCAAATAAAGTTAATTTCTCCAAGACAATAGTATCTTAACTCTTGTTATCAAGATATTAAATATTTTAATTTAATCAGTTTTGCAGATTTAACCAGTGCCTCTTAACTGTGACGTCATAACAGCTTTTTATCTCCTCTGCGCAGTCGTTCTATATATGTGTCACTACTCACTATATACCACCAGTCGGAGGGTACCTGCAGGTAGTCGAGCAGCACACAAGCCACCGCCATAGGGCGCAAGGCGTGCACGGGGTCGGCGGCCTTGCCGGGCGCGGCGCGCGCGCGGGCCAGCACGCCGGCCAGCACGTCGCCCGCCGCGTGCAGCGCCGCCGCGCCCGCGCGCGTGCCCGGCGCGGGGGACAGAGAGACGTTCGCTCGAGCGGGGCCGCGCCGCCCATCCAGCAGACCCCAGGAGGAAATCTCCTCTTCGTAGCCGTCCTGAAATTAACCACGTCATGTACTCAAATCGTAGACGTAGCGTGGAAAGCGGCCAAGTTAAAGTGGAACTGGGCCCAGTGAGTGATGCAAAGAGCTCCACGGAGTGGAAACCTTTGAAATCGAAATGGAGACTCGGCAGGCCTCGTCGGTGATTGCGGGATGAGTTGGAGTATTTCTTAAAGGGAAGCGAAAAACCGAGAACAGTGAAAAAAGAGGGCCTTTAACCAGCAGTGGGACACATCAGGCTTCATTATAATATAATGCAAAGTAAGTAATGTCGCCGGCTGCGCATTCACGAGGGCGTTTCCTGGACATTGCTCCCTCCAGAAGCAGATGGAGACGTTGGAGATTCGTGACAAAAGATGGTGCAGATTCTGCCATGAGCCCGGTTCAATTTAATAAGAGTCCTCGTGGAACGAGGTCCTAAAGTTCTTTGAAATAGCTTGACTTGACAATTAAGACAACGTGGCTATAAAAAGGCCAAGGCTAAGAAGAATATTGCTTGTTATAATGGTAACGGACTACGAAATACACGTACCTACTAAAAGCTACGTTCATCTCTAACATGATAATCAATACTTTTGTCGTTGCAGTTACCTTAACGTCAATAGTTCTGAAGAGTGAGGCGGATACTCCGTCGCCGGTGACCTCCACAATAATAGGTGCTTCGCCTAGCCGCGTCGCGCTCACTAGGAACGCCGTACTGGCGGAGCCTCCCGCAGGCACCGTCAGTCGAAGTCGGCGGTACACCTCGATTTCTGCAAAGGGGCACACATACCTATATCGGAATCTGTTCACGCTCCCAATATTCTCAAGTATCGAAGCCCGGCAAAGTTGACTCACTTTTGTTCGAATCGATGTTGTTTTCCAAAGGTTCAAATTCAAAGTACTGCTCCGAATTGTGGAAGGTAACTTCGACACTTGTGTCGACTGTCAGCGTGCTTTTCAAGGTGATAACTGCCGCTATAGCCTCTCCGCGTTGTAAACTGGCCGGTAGCTCTGCAGTTATGGTCAATGGTATGCTGGTGACCAACTTTTGTGGTGAAGCGAGACCCAAACCAAGTTCGGGATGTACCGCAAACGCTCCCACCAACCAGTCGCCACTGGTTATCGGAGATACTCTGCTCTCGGATCCTCTTCCGTCATTGCTAAAAGAGAAGATTACATTAAGACACCTATTCTAATTTGTAAGGTTTGCTAATATTTATCACTAGAGGAATTCTTACGCGATTGAGAAATTAGCGAGTGTCCAGGTTGGCTGGGGTTCCAGCTTGAGGTAGTAGCGCGGCGTCGGCGGAGTCGGCAGGCGGCTGAAGGCGTACGGTCCCGCTAGCGGAGGCCGAGTACCCGTCTCTGGAACACTTGGCGGTGGTGGCTTTCCTGTCGATTAATATTGCATTACAACAAAGATGAAAATGGAGATGAGGGATAACCCTCATATAAATAAAAATATAAATTTGTAGCAAAAATTATACTAAATCTATTAAATTACATACCTCTAGGATCACTCTTCATTACTAAACCATCAGTTAAGATGACGACGCCTGCATTCTGGAATGGAATAGTACATTTTGATGCTAGTGCGGAAAGTATGTCATTATTTCACGAGTGCCGAGATACGGCCGTAGGCGAGTGGTAAGACTCGGGACGAGTGAAGAATCACATTTCCGCACGTGTATCGAACGACGTTTTTTAATACAGTTGCGAAAAAATAAGAAAAACAACAAGTAAGAACGATTAAAAAAAAATTTTTTTTGAACAACTTCATTATTTTTCAACTGTTTTACAATGATGTTACAGAATTAATAATATAAAAGTTTCAAATTCCTTACTTGTTGTTTTTCTTATTTTTTCGCATCGTTCGATACACGTGGAAAAGTAAAAAGCACAACTTTAGGTACGCACTATTTGCAGCTACAAAAAGTACCTACCACTTTTTGAGGAACTGTATTAAAAATTAGGTTTATTTTATAAAAATATGTCAATGCATAATAGAGAAGACATCATTGGACTAAAGTATTTACACGTACGGTGGAAAAACCTTTTCCACAGACCAGGTTAATTCCAATATCATGGCAACGTGATAAAGACAGACAGAAAAACTAATCTTACTTTATTTGTTGGTACTAACCGTGAATACGTCAAACGTAGCGTTGCCTCCCAGGTCTAATCCCATGCCGGGCAAATGGTCATCATTCTTGAATATGGAATGTCTCAAGCCACTGAAGCTTTCTACTTCTCGTTCGATCTGTTCAGGCAAGGGTTAGATTAGTTACCTATTGGTCAATTAAACCTTAGAATAACCTTCCCTTCGGTGACCACAAGAAATACCTAAGATAAATGTTTGGAATACATTGGAAGTACATCCGGGCATATTTTGAGGTTGATGAAGTAATATTTCGGAGTGAACAGTTTGATTTGACACGATTAACGCCATATGGAAAGGTTAGGCGCAGATAAATTATCTTGCTCATATTCCAAGTGGAGAAGTACGTCTACCTTACATAACGATCCATCCTTATATTAGGTTTACAACTCACATCTTCAATTGCAAGCGTGAAGCGTCCATAGCCCCACCATCCGGCGCCGGCGGGCCGTGTGCATGTTTGCTGCTAAACGTGGTTTAAAAAACAAAAAACTGAAACAGCTTTCAAAGAACGACATCGTTACCGTGTGCATGTCGAGCCCGCTGCCCAGCCCGTCGGTGGCCGCGAGTCCGGCGGCGGCGGCGCGCGCGTCCTGCGCCTGCACGGCGGCGTGCGCGCCGGGCTCGCCCGTCACGCGCAGCTCCACCGCGCCGCCCGGCCGGGAGCCCCCGCCTACTGATAGGTATACCTGGAACGACATCGTTACCGTGTGCATGTCGAGCCCGCTGCCCAGCCCGTCGGTGGCCGCGAGTCCGGCGGCGGCGGCGCGCGCGTCCTGCGCCAGCACGGCGGCGTGCGCGCCGGGCTCGCCCGTCACGCGCAGCTCCACCGCGCCGCCCGGCCGGGAGCCCCCGCCTACTGATAGGTATACCTGGAACGACATCGTTACCGTGTGCATGTCGAGCCCGCTGCCCAGCCCGTCGGTGGCCGCGAGTCCGGCGGCGGCGGCGCGCGCGTCCTGCGCCAGCACGGCGGCGTGCGCGCCGGGCTCGCCCGTCACGCGCAGCTCCACCGCGCCGCCCGGCCGGGAGCCCCCGCCTACTGATAGGTATACCTGGAACGACATCGTTACCGTGTGCATGTCGAGCCCGCTGCCCAGCCCGTCGGTGGCCGCGAGTCCGGCGGCGGCGGCGCGCGCGTCCTGCGCCAGCACGGCGGCGTGCGCGCCGGGCTCGCCCGTCACGCGCAGCTCCACCGCGCCGCCCGGCCGGGAGCCCCCGCCTACTGATAGGTATACCTGGAACGACATCGTTACCGTGTGCATGTCGAGCCCGCTGCCCAGCCCGTCGGTGGCCGCGAGTCCGGCGGCGGCGGCGCGCGCGTCCTGCGCCAGCACGGCGGCGTGCGCGCCGGGCTCGCCCGTCACGCGCAGCTCCACCGCGCCGCCCGGCCGGGAGCCCCCGCCTACTGATAGGTATACCTGGAACGACATCGTTACCGTGTGCATGTCGAGCCCGCTGCCCAGCCCGTCGGTGGCCGCGAGTCCGGCGGCGGCGGCGCGCGCGTCCTGCGCCAGCACGGCGGCGTGCGCGCCGGGCTCGCCCGTCACGCGCAGCTCCACCGCGCCGCCCGGCCGGGAGCCCCCGCCTACTGATAGGTATACCTGGAACGACATCGTTACCGTGTGCATGTCGAGCCCGCTGCCCAGCCCGTCGGTGGCCGCGAGTCCGGCGGCGGCGGCGCGCGCGTCCTGCGCCAGCACGGCGGCGTGCGCGCCGGGCTCGCCCGTCACGCGCAGCTCCACCGCGCCGCCCGGCCGGGAGCCCCCGCCTACTGATAGGTATACCTGGAACGACATCGTTACCGTGTGCATGTCGAGCCCGCTGCCCAGCCCGTCGGT
The DNA here is from genome assembly GCA_963854355.1 of Epinotia brunnichana. Lineage (NCBI taxonomy): Eukaryota > Metazoa > Arthropoda > Insecta > Lepidoptera > Tortricidae > Epinotia > Epinotia brunnichana. The sequence continues at coordinate 17,189,581 of OY977939.1, forward strand.
GGCCGCGAGTCCGGCGGCGGCGGCGCGCGCGTCCTGCGCCAGCACGGCGGCGTGCGCGCCGGGCTCGCCCGTCACGCGCAGCTCCACCGCGCCGCCCGGCCGGGAGCCCCCGCCTACTGATAGGTATACCTGGAACGACATCGTTACCGTGTGCATGTCGAGCCCGCTGCCCAGCCCGTCGGTGGCCGCGAGTCCGGCGGCGGCGGCGCGCGCGTCCTGCGCCAGCACGGCGGCGTGCGCGCCGGGCTCGCCCGTCACGCGCAGCTCCACCGCGCCGCCCGGCCGGGAGCCCCCGCCTACTGATAGGTATACCTGGAACGACATCGTTACCGTGTGCATGTCGAGCCCGCTGCCCAGCCCGTCGGTGGCCGCGAGTCCGGCGGCGGCGGCGCGCGCGTCCTGCGCCAGCACGGCGGCGTGCGCGCCGGGCTCGCCCGTCACGCGCAGCTCCACCGCGCCGCCCGGCCGGGAGCCCCCGCCTACTGATAGGTATACCTGGAACGACATCGTTACCGTGTGCATGTCGAGCCCGCTGCCCAGCCCGTCGGTGGCCGCGAGTCCGGCGGCGGCGGCGCGCGCGTCCTGCGCCAGCACGGCGGCGTGCGCGCCGGGCTCGCCCGTCACGCGCAGCTCCACCGCGCCGCCCGGCCGGGAGCCCCCGCCTACTGATAGGTATACCTGGAACGACATCGTTACCGTGTGCATGTCGAGCCCGCTGCCCAGCCCGTCGGTGGCCGCGAGTCCGGCGGCGGCGGCGCGCGCGTCCTGCGCCAGCACGGCGGCGTGCGCGCCGGGCTCGCCCGTCACGCGCAGCTCCACCGCGCCGCCCGGCCGGGAGCCCCCGCCTACTGATAGGTATACCTGGAACGACATCGTTACCGTGTGCATGTCGAGCCCGCTGCCCAGCCCGTCGGTGGCCGCGAGTCCGGCGGCGGCGGCGCGCGCGTCCTGCGCCAGCACGGCGGCGTGCGCGCCGGGCTCGCCCGTCACGCGCAGCTCCACCGCGCCGCCCGGCCGGGAGCCCCCGCCTACTGATAGGTATACCTGGAACGACATCGTTACCGTGTGCATGTCGAGCCCGCTGCCCAGCCCGTCGGTGGCCGCGAGTCCGGCGGCGGCGGCGCGCGCGTCCTGCGCCAGCACGGCGGCGTGCGCGCCGGGCTCGCCCGTCACGCGCAGCTCCACCGCGCCGCCCGGCCGGGAGCCCCCGCCTACTGATAGGTATACCTGGAACGACATCGTTACCGTGTGCATGTCGAGCCCGCTGCCCAGCCCGTCGGTGGCCGCGAGTCCGGCGGCGGCGGCGCGCGCGTCCTGCGCCAGCACGGCGGCGTGCGCGCCGGGCTCGCCCGTCACGCGCAGCTCCACCGCGCCGCCCGGCCGGGAGCCCCCGCCTACTGATAGGTATACCTGGAACGACATCGTTACCGTGTGCATGTCGAGCCCGCTGCCCAGCCCGTCGGTGGCCGCGAGTCCGGCGGCGGCGGCGCGCGCGTCCTGCGCCAGCACGGCGGCGTGCGCGCCGGGCTCGCCCGTCACGCGCAGCTCCACCGCGCCGCCCGGCCGGGAGCCCCCGCCTACTGATAGGTATACCTGGAACGACATCGTTACCGTGTGCATGTCGAGCCCGCTGCCCAGCCCGTCGGTGGCCGCGAGTCCGGCGGCGGCGGCGCGCGCGTCCTGCGCCAGCACGGCGGCGTGCGCGCCGGGCTCGCCCGTCACGCGCAGCTCCACCGCGCCGCCCGGCCGGGAGCCCCCGCCTACTGATAGGTATACCTGGAACGACATCGTTACCGTGTGCATGTCGAGCCCGCTGCCCAGCCCGTCGGTGGCCGCGAGTCCGGCGGCGGCGGCGCGCGCGTCCTGCGCCAGCACGGCGGCGTGCGCGCCGGGCTCGCCCGTCACGCGCAGCTCCACCGCGCCGCCCGGCCGGGAGCCCCCGCCTACTGATAGGTATACCTGGAACGACATCGTTACCGTGTGCATGTCGAGCCCGCTGCCCAGCCCGTCGGTGGCCGCGAGTCCGGCGGCGGCGGCGCGCGCGTCCTGCGCCAGCACGGCGGCGTGCGCGCCGGGCTCGCCCGTCACGCGCAGCTCCACCGCGCCGCCCGGCCGGGAGCCCCCGCCTACTGATAGGTATACCTGGAACGACATCGTTACCTTGTGCATGTCGAGCCCGCTGCCCAGCCCGTCGGTGGCCGCGAGTCCGGCGGCGGCGGCGCGCGCGTCCTGCGCCAGCACGGCGGCGTGCGCGCCGGGCTCGCCCGTCACGCGCAGCTCCACCGCGCCGCCCGGCCGGGAGCCCCCGCCTACTGATAGGTATACCTGGAACGACATCGTTACCGTGTGCATGTCGAGCCCGCTGCCCAGCCCGTCGGTGGCCGCGAGTCCGGCGGCGGCGGCGCGCGCGTCCTGCGCCAGCACGGCGGCGTGCGCGCCGGGCTCGCCCGTCACGCGCAGCTCCACCGCGCCGCCCGGCCGGGAGCCCCCGCCTACTGATAGGTATACCTGGAACGACATCGTTACCGTGTGCATGTCGAGCCCGCTGCCCAGCCCGTCGGTGGCCGCGAGTCCGGCGGCGGCGGCGCGCGCGTCCTGCGCCAGCACGGCGGCGTGCGCGCCGGGCTCGCCCGTCACGCGCAGCTCCACCGCGCCGCCCGGCCGGGAGCCCCCGCCTACTGATAGGTATACCTGGAACGACATCGTTACCGTGTGCATGTCGAGCCCGCTGCCCAGCCCGTCGGTGGCCGCGAGTCCGGCGGCGGCGGCGCGCGCGTCCTGCGCCAGCACGGCGGCGTGCGCGCCGGGCTCGCCCGTCACGCGCAGCTCCACCGCGCCGCCCGGCCGGGAGCCCCCGCCTACTGATAGGTATACCTGGAACGACATCGTTACCGTGTGCATGTCGAGCCCGCTGCCCAGCCCGTCGGTGGCCGCGAGTCCGGCGGCGGCGGCGCGCGCGTCCTGCGCCAGCACGGCGGCGTGCGCGCCGGGCTCGCCCGTCACGCGCAGCTCCACCGCGCCGCCCGGCCGGGAGCCCCCGCCTACTGATAGGTATACCTGGAACGACATCGTTACCGTGTGCATGTCGAGCCCGCTGCCCAGCCCGTCGGTGGCCGCGAGTCCGGCGGCGGCGGCGCGCGCGTCCTGCGCCAGCACGGCGGCGTGCGCGCCGGGCTCGCCCGTCACGCGCAGCTCCACCGCGCCGCCCGGCCGGGAGCCCCCGCCTACTGATAGGTATACCTGGAACGACATCGTTACCGTGTGCATGTCGAGCCCGCTGCCCAGCCCGTCGGTGGCCGCGAGTCCGGCGGCGGCGGCGCGCGCGTCCTGCGCCAGCACGGCGGCGTGCGCGCCGGGCTCGCCCGTCACGCGCAGCTCCACCGCGCCGCCCGGCCGGGAGCCCCCGCCTACTGATAGGTATACCTGGAACGACATCGTTACCGTGTGCATGTCGAGCCCGCTGCCCAGCCCGTCGGTGGCCGCGAGTCCGGCGGCGGCGGCGCGCGCGTCCTGCGCCAGCACGGCGGCGTGCGCGCCGGGCTCGCCCGTCACGCGCAGCTCCACCGCGCCGCCCGGCCGGGAGCCCCCGCCTACTGATAGGTATACCTGGAACGACATCGTTACCGTGTGCATGTCGAGCCCGCTGCCCAGCCCGTCGGTGGCCGCGAGTCCGGCGGCGGCGGCGCGCGCGTCCTGCGCCAGCACGGCGGCGTGCGCGCCGGGCTCGCCCGTCACGCGCAGCTCCACCGCGCCGCCCGGCCGGGAGCCCCCGCCTACTGATAGGTATACCTGGAACGACATCGTTACCGTGTGCATGTCGAGCCCGCTGCCCAGCCCGTCGGTGGCCGCGAGTCCGGCGGCGGCGGCGCGCGCGTCCTGCGCCAGCACGGCGGCGTGCGCGCCGGGCTCGCCCGTCACGCGCAGCTCCACCGCGCCGCCCGGCCGGGAGCCCCCGCCTACTGATAGGTATACCTGGAACGACATCGTTACCGTGTGCATGTCGAGCCCGCTGCCCAGCCCGTCGGTGGCCGCGAGTCCGGCGGCGGCGGCGCGCGCGTCCTGCGCCAGCACGGCGGCGTGCGCGCCGGGCTCGCCCGTCACGCGCAGCTCCACCGCGCCGCCCGGCCGGGAGCCCCCGCCTACTGATAGGTATACCTGGAACGACATCGTTACCGTGTGCATGTCGAGCCCGCTGCCCAGCCCGTCGGTGGCCGCGAGTCCGGCGGCGGCGGCGCGCGCGTCCTGCGCCAGCACGGCGGCGTGCGCGCCGGGCTCGCCCGTCACGCGCAGCTCCACCGCGCCGCCCGGCCGGGAGCCCCCGCCTACTGATAGGTATACCTGGAACGACATCGTTACCGTGTGCATGTCGAGCCCGCTGCCCAGCCCGTCGGTGGCCGCGAGTCCGGCGGCGGCGGCGCGCGCGTCCTGCGCCAGCACGGCGGCGTGCGCGCCGGGCTCGCCCGTCACGCGCAGCTCCACCGCGCCGCCCGGCCGGGAGCCCCCGCCTACTGATAGGTATACCTGGAACGACATCGTTACCGTGTGCATGTCGAGCCCGCTGCCCAGCCCGTCGGTGGCCGCGAGTCCGGCGGCGGCGGCGCGCGCGTCCTGCGCCAGCACGGCGGCGTGCGCGCCGGGCTCGCCCGTCACGCGCAGCTCCACCGCGCCGCCCGGCCGGGAGCCCCCGCCTACTGATAGGTATACCTGGAACGACATCGTTACCGTGTGCATGTCGAGCCCGCTGCCCAGCCCGTCGGTGGCCGCGAGTCCGGCGGCGGCGGCGCGCGCGTCCTGCGCCAGCACGGCGGCGTGCGCGCCGGGCTCGCCCGTCACGCGCAGCTCCACCGCGCCGCCCGGCCGGGAGCCCCCGCCTACTGATAGGTATACCTGGAACGATGCCATATGTTTTACGATCTGGCTACTGAAGAGAAATGAGGAACGAATAATTCGTAGGTATTTTTAAATTCAAACAAATGTTGGAACGAAGTTCCTTTATCGCACATTACATTACATGTGCAGGGAACTTGGCGAATGAGTAAAAAAAAATCAAGATTTCAACCGTTACGATACTTTTTCTTCAGTACCGGTGTAAAATCCTGAGGGGATTCCACAAAAATAATCTTTGGGGAGAGCTCCAAGATATACCAATCTAACTTTGACCAAACTTCGTTCCAGCTCTTGGTTTTCTTATGTAATTATGACTATATAAAATAATTCAAGATTTGATGGTTACTTTGTGCTGGAGAAGATTCCTTTGCGGAGCGTATATCGCTGACGCTAGTAATGCGTCTCGAGAGGAGTTCAAGAATGGATACCAGGCCAGCAACACGCAGCCGGGAGCCATCTGCGCTTGCACTAGTATGGTCACGTCCACACTTTTACGAGCAGGGCTCAGCTGAAAACGAACATACATTTTAGGTTTTATCTACAGAATAGTACATTACTGCAAAGGCCGTGAAGTAAGGGATTGATGGACGAGTTTGGGCTAGACGGCCGAGTCGTAGACGAGGCCGGATACAACGAGTCCAGCAATCCCTGTTCCGGCCGAGGCTTGTATAGTGCTTTTCTCAAACGATGTGAGGAAATAATAAATAGTTATTTGTTATACAAGGGTGCAGTTATAATTTAACCGCGAGTGTGGAATTGAAACACGAGCTAGCGAATGTGAGTGGTTTAAAAATAGAATCATTTTCACCTCACTAAAGTGAGAAAGATTCTAGATAAAAAAATCTAAAAAAGAAAAAAAAACATTAAAAAAGAATAATATTAAAAAAACATTACAAAAGAGTAAAACAAAAAGGAAAAAAATATTTAAAAAAAAAACAACTAAAAAAAACAAAAAAAACGCCCAAAAAAATGACAAAAAACAAAAAAAAAAGGAAAAAAACAAAAAACTGGACAAAAAAAAAAGAAAAACAAACAAAAAACATTAAAAAAAACAAAAAAAAAAGGAAATAAAACAAAAAAAAACAAACATTATAAAAAAAAAAAAAGGAAAAAAAACAATAAAACATTAAAAAAAACAAAAAAACTAAAAAAAAGAAAAACAAACAAAAAACATTAAAAAAAACAAAAAAAAGGAAAAAAAAAACATTAAAAAAAGTAAAACAAAAAGGAAAACTTGAAAAAATTAAAAAAAACGACAAAAAAACAAAAAACATAAAAAGGAAAAATAGATAAAAAAAAACTTAAAAATAACATAAAAGACCCTACAAAAATTTTAACATTAAAAAATAGACAAACATCAAGAAAAGAAAAGATTTTTTTTAAATCATTAAATACGATAAACAACACTAAAAAATAAACGAAAAATAACAAAATAAATGTAAAAAACTAACAATTTTTTTTTTACAAAAAACAATTGAAAAAAAGTATTGGTGGTTGGCAGTATGTATTTTTTCCTTTGTCTGTTTAATATCAGTAAGCAAATTTAAAAAGTTAGAGTAGCGGCCAATAATGTTTTTAGTTAGGGTTTTCATACATTACTTCTTGGCCTAGGCCAAGAAGTAATGTAGGCAGCCATAAACAAGGAACTTCATGTCTTCATTTCGTGACATTAACGCATACATTTCCGAGCATGTTTGAGAAAAACTAATAACGAGAAGATTTTCTAATTAACTTACTTCCACAGTTTTAGCAAGAAGGATATCTCCACGTCCTATTACAGCATAGTTCAGGAGATCCATACGCTCGGTGGACGAAATACGCGCCCGCATCTCGCCTCCTACGGATGTATCCCGAGTTAGCAGTTCCACTGTGAGGTACTGTCCGTACGACCCAGCAGATTTGATCACGTTTATTACTCGCTCGGTGACCTCCTTGTATTTTATCTGGAAGTGTTGATATCCAGGATTAGTAATATGTCTCACCGTATCGAAAGTTCGATTCATGTAAACTTCGTTACAATTCAGGTATTACCACTAAGTTGAGGGTTAACACAGCGTACGCCTGAGCAGGGGTCAAAGTGTAGGTCGCTAAACCTTTTTTCAATGTCACTGTCGTTGTGTTAACCGGCGCTCCATCATCCCATAAGCGTTCTACAGTGACGTCATCGTCCACGTCTATTTTTTGGCCCATGGGATCCACTACCTCGATCTGAAAGTATAGGAAGTTATTTTTGTATGTTCTAAATTGATAATTCGACCTTTAATCTGTAGATTCTAGTGATGGTAACAGAAAAACGCCATTCCCAAATTCGTTCTGCTGTAGGAGGGTTAGGTAATGTAAGCGTAGGCAGGCAATAACAATGGCATGAGTTGCTAACCTGGACAGTATATGGTAACATAGGCCTGAAGTACTCCGGAGCAGTAACCTTCAGTCTATAAGGAGTCCTTAACAAAAGAATTCTTGAGGATACATTTTGTCTTATAAGTGTGTCTTTTTCTTCTAATACTGCTTCTACGACTAGCGGCCTTGCTGCGTCCTCTGCAAGGTCTAGATCAGTTTTAAGGTCGTAGGTCACTTCAGCGTGACCGTTGAATTCGACAACCTTTCGGGCGGGATTCGAGAAAACTGGCTGGAGAATGTCAGAGAAAAAGACAGCATATGCAGATAGAGTCAGTTCTCCCCTTACTGGTAAACCGTTGAAGTGGCTGAAATTAATATAAGTTTCATTAGAACAAGTTCGTTAGGATTCGATATTAAGTAATAGATTCGTTATGGTCATTGACTCCCACAGCCAAGGTACCTAATGGCGTAAGGTAGATCGGAAAGCGATGGTATTTATCAGTAGGTATATCTACTTAGTTGCCACACCGAGTAACTAACAGGGAATAGACGTATGCAATTACAATTGAAAAGTATTACATTTAATTGACAGGTGAATTCATATCTTTTGCCTTCCGTGGGAAAATGGTCACATTATCGTTCATGAAGTATTGCATACAATAGGAGGCTCGCCTTTTATCAATTACTAGCGACCCGCCCCTGCTTCGCACGGGTTTATGCCTATAATACATGCATGTATGGTTTGTATTATACATATAAACCTTCATCTTGAATCACTCTATCTATTAAAAAAAAACCGCATCAAAATCCGTTGCGTAGTTTTAAAGATCTACGCATACATAGGGACAGACAGACGGACAGACAGACAGCGGGAAGCGACTTTGTTTTATATATGTATTGATATAATTAATAGATTGTATTAATTATGTAGGTGGTAAATATTGTCAAATGTTAATGCATGTTAGTGATGATGATCCGTAAAAATATTTACGTCCCGTCCGTATATATTTAGATAATAGATCACAACGGAAATTTATATCTGATTCCTTATCATGCGTTCTTAAAGGCAAATATAAAACCGAAAAACAGCGTGCATTTTAATTTGCGACCTAAAGGTGACGCCATCCGTAAAATTATCCCATTGTATATAATTGCACGAAGTTACATTCAAGTGTTTTTTGCGAATTCTTGAGTTATTAACGTCACCCAATATTAATTTAAGTACCTAGATTCTAAAAGAAGCGCTGTAAAAACCTTGCGTCTTATGGCTCGCTACAATCAAATGCAATAAAACCTAATTCCACTGAATAATGAGTTTTCCATCATTGTTACGACTGTTGACAGCTTTCACGGAGAAAATAGAACTCCTTTGTTTCCAATGGGAAGTTATTATTGATGCTTGTTTTCACTTCAATCTACTGGAATTCGATGTTTGTTATTTGTTTATTTTAACTCTGAGTTGAGCCTGTTACAAATGTGATGGTATTAGGGTAGAGGAACCAAAAAATGAACACCACCCAATAGTTGAACGTTTTGTCGTAAAATTGAAATAAAAAAATCACGATAAATTTTACGCCTTCGGGATGTTTTTTTCCTAACACATCATCCCTTTGCCGAGTCTGGCATTTAAACTCCCATACAGTTCCCACACACACACGGCTGTGAGCGGTTGTCGCGTCGAGGTCTCGCGCCAAAATCACCGTTTGTATGGAGATTTACTTAAGGAAAGCGCTCTTAAATTTAAGCTCTAAATTATGTATAAAATTGAATAAAACGTCTACATGGATTGTTTTGCGTGATATAGATTCTTGATTAATGCTTTTAATGGATTATCTATCACAAATTGCGTATTTATTGTTAATTTAAGAGATATTTAGCGTTCAACTAACGGTTCCAACTTTTTGTACCTGAGCCAATAGATGAACTGCGTTCATCTACTGGGCAAGGTATAGTTTTTTCAAATGCTTATATAAATTCTTATTGTAAAGGTACATAAAACTTTTATGGCTCAAATTAATCGTTTTTTAACTGTTGATTTTTGAACCAAAAGTTGAACGTGAGTATCCATTCGCAACACGGTTATTTTGGGCTTTGTTTTACTATGAAAAGCACGATTGTTCAACAAAAAACCGCTGCCCAGAAGATGAACGAATAAAATTAGTTCGTTCAACTTTTGGCTTCGATTCCAATAAGTGAACGCTCTGTTAAATTTAGTCAGTTCATTCCTTTGCCATCGTGCCCAATACATGAACGAACAAAATTTATTCGTTCAAGTTTTAGGCAAGGGTTAGTACAATGAACATCTTAATAACAAAGATACGTAATAAATATGAAATCTGACTTATACATATAAAACCCAACAATTTATCTATTTTAATCTAATGATAAATTAATAAAAAAATGTTTTAATCATTAATATGTAAAAAGTAATCTCTTATAATTGTAACCATATGAAAAGGGTACATTTGAACTGTTTTATTCTGTGTTTAGTATCAATATTGTGATTGTTAACTAGTATAAATTGCTATAACAATGATTATATAATAACTAGACCAAAAGTCAGAGGCTGCGCGGTGTTACGTTTTTCTTCGTTCAACTATTGGTGTCAAAATGTTCAACTATTGGGCACAGTGTTCATCTTCTGGGCAAAATGACATACTTCAGCATAAAACCATTTTTAATAAAATACTGTATTGTAATAGGATGATTTAAAATAGTCATATCCAATCTCGACTATATACGAAATCGTATAAAAAAATTAAATGTAAACAAACTAAATCACCACTCCTCGAAAAAAAATTGTAAAGTTGGGATAGTCGCTTAAACGTTCATCTTTTGGTTCCTCTACCCTAGTACTTACCTAAATGTACCTACCTAATTGAATGCGAGATTATATTTACTTATATTGTACCTAAAATTGATTAACGGCTCCTGAAATATGAGGTTAAGTATTGATACTGTATTGGTTAGTACGATCTCGCTCACATATTTGGCTATTTTACCCAAAGTGAGAGTGAACTAACTAATTTGGTTACAATTTAGGTAGGCAGTAGGTATCAATCGAATGAGCGAGCGAAGCGAACGAAGTTCTATGCTTCAGCTTGGGCCGAAAATCGTTTGTCCGGTGTCCGTCTGTCCGGTTGTTCTCCTCTACAGGTCGCATTTCTCAACCGATTCTCGTGAAATTTTGTGAGCAGGTTCGTCATTGTCATTATATATACCTACCTTTATAATTCTTTTTTGTGGAGTTACTTTTTTAGAGCGACTAGTATATCATATACGCGTTCTCCTAATAGAGTCTCTCTATTAATAGGTAGGTATAGATGAATTATCGAGAACATGGAATTGCATTTGTAGTGGTTGTACCTACCGTTTGCAACAAAAGGAGAATAATTTTCTATTAATTTAATAAAATTACATACCCTTAAGAAATGGAATAAGTAGTAGTCCTCTGTTTTTAGGGTTCCGTAGCCAAATGGCAAAAAACGGAACCCGTATAGATTCGTCATTTCCGTAGCCAAATGGCAAAAAACGGAACCCTTATAGATTCGTCATGTATGTCTGTCTGTCTGTCTTCTGTCTGTCTGTCCGTCCGTATGTCACAGCCACTTTTTTCCGAAACTATAAGAGCTATACTGTTGAAACTTGGTAAGTAGATGTATTCTATAAACCGCATTAAAATTTTCTCACAAAAATATAAAAAAAACAATAAATTTTGGGGTTCCCCAACTAAGAACTGAAACTCAATTTTTTTTTTTCATCAAACCCTTACGTGTGGGGTATCTATGGATAGGTCTTCAAAATGATATTGAGGTTTCTAACATCATTTTTTTCTACACTGAATAGTTTGCGCGAGAGACACTTCCAAAGTGGTAAAATGTGTGTCCCCCCCCCCTGTAACTTCGAAAATAAGAGAATGATATATCTAAAAATAATATATGATATACATTACCATAAAACTTTCACCGAAAATTGGTTTGAACGAGATCTAGTAAGTAGTTTTTTTTAATACGTCATAAATCGTAAAAAGCAATTTATTTAACGGAACCCTTCATGTGCGAGTCCGACTCGCACTTGGCCGCTTTTTTGCTTTTAGTCGCTATCACAAAATTATTCTGATAATTGTGAGAATACAATAAAATCAGACGTAAAAATATATGCACAACGTAAATAATATTCACAATTTGACACTGACATTATTTTGGTATTTACTTCTTCAATATATAACAAACCTCTTTTTATGCTGATAGTACGAGAAAATAGAACATTCAAATATAGAATGCCTGTAAACATACAATACCTACTACTACATATGCAATTCCATGCTCTCGTTAATTTATCTATAGCACGTCACTATCACAGACTACTAAGAGATACTAACGTATGTCACTATCGTTGAGAAGAAGTATCCGCCAACCTATGTATTTTCGATCCTGCATCGGCTTAGACTAATAAGGGTTATTAGGTAAGTACCTACTTGTTAATCAGTAACAATTTTTTTTTCTCGACACATGTAACTAAGTATTGCCAGAGGAGTAGATAGTTAGGAGGTAAACATACTTAGCGCTGACGTTGATGGTGAACCGGCCTTCGCTGAACAACACCTCTTTAGGCAGCTGCATGTCCATCTGGAACTTGGGCACTACGTAGTCGGCCACTAGAATCTGCCGCGAGTACACTTGGTTCCTGACCTCCACCTAAAAACACCAGAGCTTTGCTTTAGTACGTCCAGACATGCAAGAAAGCGTTAATTGGACCAAACAAAAATATTCCATACAGTTTTGACCCTTTATCTCAGACAAGGTCCTTTTTTATGTTTGGTTGAATCCGGTCTATTAGTATATATCAAACCAGGCCCCGTAGCATGGATGGCCTTATCACGCGGTAAGTGACAAGATAGAGCATCCATCCCTAGCTGACACCGTTCGATAGAACGAGACGACGCGCTTATCCTGTCACTTATCGCGTGATAACGCCATCCATGCTACGGGGCAAGTTTCCAATAAATTAAGGATTGGTAATTTCTGAACCGTTTTTTGAATATGATTTAAATAAATATGGTGTGTGGTCACATATACATTTGATCCCAATGAGATCGTTAGAAAAGGGTATTACCTGTTCAGTTTAGTTTAGTAGTTAAACTACTCTATCTCTTCTCAATTTATGAGTTACAGTCAAAAATACTTGAAATGTGCGAATGTAAATGCGCCTCAAGAACCAAATATAAGGTCATCTCGTAGTGGGTGTTAAATTCAAAGTCACGATAGCTATCTGTTTCCGCCACCTGCTTCCTTACTTGTATAGTCCATTCCCCGAGCGCCGGTTCATCGGCAAGCAGCAGCTCATCAGAGAGAATCCCTCGCTCCAAGGAAACTGCGCCCCATTCTCTCACAGGAGAGCCTCCCGCATCCATCACGCTCAAGTCAATCGGGATAGACAGAGGCAGCAGATACCTGCGGGCGAGGTCAATAACCGTGGTAATCACACGTAATCTTACTCGCTCTAGCTCTTCATCGGCGAGGGTATCGAAAGCGAAAGTGTGTCTTGTGTTACGGTGCTGATGAAATTTATACGAAGTAACATTGTTCATTACAGTAGACGGCAAACTTCGTGCGCAAATGACCTTGCCTGCGCAAAGGCGAATTGTACGTGCAAGCTGCCCCCCCACTTCCCCTCATTTGCGCACGAAGTTTGCCGTCTACTGTAGATACGATTGACTAATGCTAAGCAACTTTTTAGCTGTGGGTTCGGGAGCGAAAAACATATTTAATTTATAAGATAAGGTACTTTACGTTGGGGAAGCAGATAAATAAGCAGAATGCAGGTCATAAGTTCGAACCTCGGCTCGTACCTATTACCACTGGGTTATTAAAAAAAACGTATGTACGGTAGGTATACTAGGTATATCAATCAGTAGGTAGCTTTTCGGTGAAGGAAAACATCGTGCGGAAACCGGTCTAATCCCAACAAGGTATACTTTTTCTGGGGTGGAAAGTTTAGGGTTCAACCGGGAAAACGCTAGGTGAATGATGTGTATATGCCAGTCAGTCATCCGAGCCTAAGTAGAAGGTACCTACATGATATAAAATTTAGTTGAGGCTTCGCGGACGGAATTCCATGATTGATTTATCTTTCTTGTCAAGAGCGACGACTCTGGGCTTGACGGTGTCGCCGGGCTGGTTGGTAGACGCGCTTGTCGGTCTGAACGAACACAGAAGCGGCGCGGTTGGTACGCCAGCCGCGCGGACGTCGAGAACAGCACGGCTATTACAAGACGGCGCGCGAGCTCGCTCGATTTATCTCGCACTATACCTACGTCTAAATATTTCTAAGTTTTCTAATAAGAGATAGATAGATAAACCCTTTATTCAAATCCACAACATACATGTTATTAACATGATAGAGAGAGACGGATAGTGCGAGAAAAATCGAGAGAGCTCTCGCGCCGTCTTGTGATTGCCGTGCTGCGCGCCCGTACGCGACTGCACCACCAGCTCATAGTTGCCGGGGCCAGGATCGTCTATCTGGGAAAACAGAATATGCAAAACACATACACTTACTTGTCAAGAGCGACGACTCTGAACTTGACGGTGTCGCCGGGCTGGTAGACGCGCTTGTCGGTCTGCACGAACACGCAGAAGCTGCGCGGTTGGTACGCCAGCCGCGCGGACGACGAGAACTGCGCGCCCGACCGCGACTGCGCAACCAGCTCATAGTTGCCGGGGCCAGGATCGTCTATCTGGGATGCAAAACACACATACACACACATACATTATACTTAAAAGCCCTGCTGATATTGTTACTTTATGATCTAGCAAACAGCCAAACATCAATATTTCCGAAAAACAGAAGGTACCTTAGTACTTTATTCCTAAGCAAATAATAGGTATAACTTTTTATGGGCTTTGAGATTAGTCAGTCTGAACTTAATTCGTTATCATACTGCAGGAACAGTAAAACTGACACGTGAAACATAAGAGTATAAGTTTTCCCTTATAGGTTTTCTCTAGATAATTGAAAAGATCGTAAAGTAACCTACGTTCTCATCGTTGCTCAGCCGGTATGCATGTAGTAAAGTAAAGTTATAGGTAAAGTGTATGCTTGAAGTATGTACCTATAAAGACACTCACGCTTTCCTTTACAGAAAAATAAACTAGGTGCCTGTTGTTAGCACGCTAACTTATCGTTTCACCAATAACACATCAGGCGAAAAAAGAGAGTGTCACCAACGGCGGTATAGATTTAACTTTGGCTATTGGTTGTATTACCTCAAGATCGACGACTCTGGAGGAGGCAGCCTGGACCTGCACCTCTCGTCCTTGTGAGTAGGGTTCCCCATTGGCCTTCCTGCCCTCGACGGCCACATACACGCTCTGCGCGCTGGGCCCGCCCGCGACTGCCACGCGGTAGGCGCTGTACGGCCGGAGCACCCGTGGCCCTATCACTGATAAGCTGCAAGGATACTTACATCAACATAATCTCCTCTAATGACTGTCACAGGTTAGTGATTTTTAAGCATCAGGGTTCAAAAGGATAATTATATTAATTATCAATGATAATTATCACGATAATTATCATGATAGTTATAGTGATAATAACAGATGGATAATTATCGATTATTAATAACAAAAAAATTGCGCTCATGAAAGTGAACTGTATTAGAAGAAGTATTCGAACGTCTATCCGCACTTGCGTCTATGCGAACGCACGAAGTGTCAACGTTACGTATCGCGACGTGGGGATTCCCCTTACAAGAGAAAAACATTTCAGATTATGCAAAGTTGAGTAGCACACTGGTGATAATTATCCGATAATTATCAAGAAGCGTAATTATCTTGATAATTTCGAACCCTGTTGTTTATGGACATGCGTGCTATAAGGCGACATTGGGAACGCTCGCGCCTGTACATAATCAAATCACTCCTAAGCAAGGCCATGTGTGTTTATGAGACTTCTGACGCGGCCTAACACCTTATTCGCTAAATCAATCCAAAGAGTAGTTGTACCTACCTATGTACATAAGTTTATGTAATCGTTATTTTACCACACAAAGGAACGAGTGTTATGGCTTATTACGTTAGGTACGCAAGGTACACATTTACACAACTAAGCATAGTATGTACCTATATACATAGGTAATACATACAAGCATGTCGACCTATTATTTACTGATCGCCATATGCACATCAAGTATAAAATATGAATATTAAATAATAGCTTTCAGCGTTTTAGAAAATTCCACCCCTAATTTTCCTTTCTACATTATGAAAAAAAACAATTTAAGTAAGCAGAATCGTCTGTTGATGATACCGAAAATATTTATATTTGTAAAAACGGACATTTCAATTTAGATTTTTTGCAATTTAAACTGACAAACTCATCGCACTGTTAACTTTTACGCTTAATCCCTGAACGGATTTTGATGAAATTTGGCGTAGAAATAATTTGAGACCAGACGATAACAAGTTTTACCCGGCGAAGTCGCGGGCAACAGCTAGTATGATATAAAATTATATTATTCATTCAAGATACATCTTACAGCATTGCGTTTTTAATGAATAAGAGAACGTTGCGTTATAATATAAGTGGGGAAAATCTTCGAGACGCGATTCCTGTGAGGGATGACATTTGTACGGAACCCTCGGTGCGCGAGTTCAACATATACTTGACCGGTTTTTATTTTTATTTGTGCAATATAATATGTCGTATAAACTTACCATTGAATTGCAGCTGGACCAACCACACTTATAAGAAATATATGAAATGTGAGAGAGCTCATCGTTCTGAAAACAAATATTAGGTGGTATTATTTTGTTAGATCTATGTTTACTACGTAGGTAATAAATAGTCAAAGATTTACTTAAAAAAAATTATGAACGCTACGATAATCGCAAAATATGTAATGGAGTACCAGAAGTTAACGAAATTGAAACCCGAGCGCAAGCGAGGCTCTCTAAAAAGCGAGTCAGGCAATCTCGGATTCAGCTGAGATTATTTACGTATAAGCGGCAGTGTAAATGTAAAGAAATATTGCATAAAAATCAAAAATCAGTTAGAGGGCCCGAAACATAGTAGGTTATACTTGGAATTTATATAGCTGGGATGAAATGTTCGATAGGCTGTATTTAATAGCAAGTGTGCTCCGAAGCCTATAAGACATATATGAAATAATTGAATAACTAAGCAATAACAGTCTTATTAAACTTCAAAGAAGGACCTAATCAATACACGTATTGCAGCTGCGATTATTTTATTCAGTAGGCTACCTATTCCGACATCGCAAAGCCGATAATAAGTAGCGTCCCAATAAAAGAACTGATGAACTCGAGATTTGCAAAAGGTACCTTTAAACAGCTGTTACAGCCTGTATAAGGAAACTTAACAGCCTTCTGAACGACCATGCGTGCTCGGAATGTACACGCATAATAACGCGTGGTTGATATTCATTTGCACATTTAAAATAATTGCGTGTGTACTCGTAACTCGATTATATTTGGATGGTATTTTTACTGTGAAATTGACCCGCATGTGTGAGAAACTGACGGTCTAGGATACATTGGTAGATTAAGTATACGTATCAGTCGACCAGACAAGAAGTTAATTCCTAATAGAGAATCTTGAAATAATCGAGACTAGTCCATAGAATTTTGACGTACACCTAATCCCAGATTAAGTCCACATCCTATTTATATATGTACCTACCTAGTTTGTATAGAGCTTATAGGTATGTACATTTGACATTACGGTCTACAGAAAGGATAGTAGGATAGAAAAACAACAAGCAACAACACTGCAACAAGTATAATGGAGAATGGATGAAAATTTTAGAAGTGTCTGATTTTTTTTTGGTGACAGGAATAACCTTCCTTAGTACCAGAAAAAAGTTGCAGACTTTTCAGATGAGTCAATTCTTTTTGAAAAATATAAACACTTTCCTCACTTACGTTTTGGGTTTAGGACGGCAAATAAGACATTTTGCTTGTTCCGTCTCATATTACAAAAAAACATCATAAAAATCCGTGGTAAATTGACACTGGCAATGATATTGACAGCTGCAGCAGCTATATTTGTCATTGCCAGGGTCAGATATTTAAAATATTTTTTGTAATATGAGACGGATCAAGGAAAGTGTCGCATTCGCCGTCCTAACTACAAAACGTGAGTGAGGACATTGTTTATATTTTTCAAAAATAATTGACGCAGCTGACAAGTCTGCAACTTTTTTCTGGTGCTAAGGAAGGTTATATTATCACCAAAAAAATAAACAGGCACTTCTAAAATTTTCATCCATTCCCCATTCTACAGCTTTGTCAATGTATTTTCCTGAGTTAAAATGTGTTTTCTTGTATAAGTGAGTCACAGGTAATCTTTTGTATAAAGTGATGCATAGTTGTCATCAGTAATTTTTTATTTTTTATTCTTAGTTATTGATGCTTGAGGCGAGCGTTAGTGGGCATGTGTGTGTGTCAGAATACCTAACTACATAAGTTACGGAAGATGTAGTGGGCGAGCTACCTACCTATATGAAATAAATTCATATATGTTTACGTATTGAGCTCACCGTCCTTGTGTCACAGCCTGTCTGACTCACTTCGCTGTATCAACACAGGCGTTGGCGGAACCTATACCAAAATTGGTAAAATGTCTGTTTTTAAGTTTCCTCCAAGCATTACGAAAGTTATTAAAGTGATCTCCACAAGTCTTTAAAATTTTGTTAGGTTACCTATGTGTATTAGGTGGTACCTCAGAGCATGGAATACTATATTCATACATCTGTGGGTGGTACCTAGTTTAAAATTCAATACAAGTATTGAACCACATTTTAACATAATGACTCTCTACAAAGAGGAAAAAAGTACACTTACAATAGAATTTACAGAATAGTGCCTAACTTAACTTTCTCTGCAGACACATGAGCGAGTACCTCTTAGAAACCGCGGGCGATGTTTACGTCTAACAACCAAACAATCGCTGCACCGTCGCGTCGGGAACCATTAACGGACTCTTGTTTCTCACTTAAGAGTCCGCAGTAATCTAATCCGCAGTTATGGTAGGTATCTCAAGCTACATAAACTAGTTAAAGACCTGGATGGTATGTAACTTATTCTAAGTACAAAACTTCAGAGCAAACTAGCTAGTCGTGTTAAAATGAGAGCGTAACTACGTTTGTATGGAGAATCGAGCTTACTGCGGACTCTTAAGATTTTTTTAATCCTCCAAGTTTTGAAATAATTAACGCCTGACCTTCAGTCGGTGACACGCGTATTATTTGCCATTTAAAAGGACTCTTTCATTAATTTCTGGTTTCCAGTTCATATAAAAATAAAGATTGCGCACGCACATCACTTCACTTAAATAAAGTATTCAGAGCGGAATATCTCACCTGCGTAACACTAGAGTCATTATTCAAATATTTAAAACAGTAACTTAACACTATTTGATAGATCGTTTCTGTCGGGTGCACATAGTATTTGTGCAGAGCGTGACGAATAGCGGCGACGCGGGGCCTGCGCTGCGCGAGATGCGGTGCAACTGAGTGCGGCAGGTTGCGCGGCGGCGCCCACGCAGCGGAGGGGCGCCGCGAAGCCTTGCGAAAATCCGCCGAATCGCGGCCCGGCCCGCGCTGCCTCTACCGTATACATCCATCATTGATGCTCGTAACATCCAAATAAATGACCGGTGATGATGCAACGCAGCCCATGTTATGATTTGCATAACGAAATAATAGTAGCCAGCATGCAAAATCACAATAAACTTGCACAATTCATCGTTTCTAAACAACTCTGTATCTGTATTGTATGTTATATTTTATTTGATAGTTTCTTCACGATCACAAGGTAGTATGCAAATATTTGTAATGTGGAATAACCTTGCGTTAACATTCAGACAGGTTTCCTTAGATATAAAGGATTCCTTATTAATTAGTCGTTCGTCCTACTTATTATGCTGTCGCGAGTGGACGCAGTTGTGAGTAGAGACAATCGTCGCTGCAAGCGGCCGCGCATTCCTAGGAACATGTTTTACCTCAAAGCTGCTCAATGGCCGGCCGCCTGCATTCATACTACTATTCCACTTAGCATGTCGTGTGTATGTATATAGAGAATAACTGTAATCCATTAACGGATGGAGAAAACTCTACACTGCTTTAAGACCGAAGTGCGTATTCACTAGCTCTATTATTACAAAAATAGAGCAAGTGACCAGGTAGGTATATAACATATTTAATAATGCGTAAGTTATATAAGTATGAACGTGCGAGTTTGATGAAAAACCTGTTTGAAATATCAAAAGACTTATACATAATACATCTTATGAGAGCCACGACAAGTTCATGCACACTCTCTCTCTTCCCAGCTATATATCCCACATGGTGGTGGGGTCAGCTTTCCTCGTCTTACTTCTCCACTTCGCTCTGTCCTCGACATCGGTTTCGGATAACTTGCTCTCTCTTATATCTCTTAGCACTACATCGACAAGTTCATGCACACGATTCTGTTAAAATAAAAGATATATAATGTGATTGTTGTATAGTGATGTGCGAACCGAAGACATAACTTTCGAACCATTCACTAGGAACATGAAGCCAATAAAACTGAGCAAAACCTTATTCCCATGCACTTACTTAATTAGAATTTAGTGCGTAACTAGGCATGTTAGATATATTTACGTCCCATTTTTAATGATAAGATATCTTTTGTTCCTGATCTCCACTAATTTGGTCAAACGTTAACTGGAAGAGATCCCTTACAAGAATAAGTTCGCCTTTGAACCGATTTTACCTAGTTTTGTCTGTATTTTTACCTGTCTTGTGTACAATAAAGTATTTACATACATACATAACTTTTCTCTGTGTCAAGAGTTCTGGAACTGCAACCAGGTAAAATGGTCAGTCTTGCTCAGAAAGCGCATCTGTGTTGCCTGTTTAGGCTTGTAAAATTGTAACTTAATTGTGGCTTCGTGAAAAGTTAACAAAACTTGCAAGGTAGGTACACTAGGTACACTAGTACCTATACAAGGTGGACCGACAATCTGCTGACGCTTTTTGAGATCCGCTGGATGAAGGCCGTAACATACCTACGAGTATTAGGTGATTTGTGGGTCGCCTACGAGCAGGCAAGTTCAGTAGTGGACCATATTTCGTCTGATATGACCGTGATGAATGAAAAGGTACAGCAGAAACATTTTTACTGAGTATATTTAGTAACTATTAGATACAGGAAAGCAGTTCGCATTGTCACTTTTAATTATACCTACATATAAATGCAATCTTGTAAGTGTGTAATTAATTAATCGGCTAAAAAAGAATCAATTGGAGATATTTTAGTGTTCCCATCTTTAGCAGGAGAATTTGGCGGGGGGCGTTCTAGTGCGGTGTGGGTGTTATCCATGTCGTGCAAGCTGGCTGCAAGTGAAACATTGTCTGCCAGCGCCGCGGCCAGCGCCCGCTCCAGCCGCGCAGAACCCGAGCGCTCCGCTTCTAGGGCAGCCTTGGCTACACTCAATGCTTCTGTGTCCGGGTCCACCGCCACTTTAGACTCCCTAGTACTGGCTTCTGATAAACGGGCCTGGAGTTCTGCTACGAGTGTACTTAGGCGAGTTATTTCAGCTGAAAAGAAAATACTTGGTTATTTTTTTATTTTATTAATGCTCCACGCGTCAAAGTTCATTCTCTACCCCCAATGCCTCGCTATTCTCGCTATCGCTACGTGTGTACTTAGGCGAGTTATTTCAGCTGAAAAGAAAATACTTGGTTATTTTTTTATTTTATTAATGCTCCACGCGTCAAAGTTCATTCTCTACCCCCAATGCCTCGCTATTCTCGCTATCGCTACGTTAAATTACGAGTATCAACGCTATGTCAAAGGTAAAAGTTGTTAACCACACGTCATGTCGACAAAAACCTTATGTCATTGCAGGAAGGTTGCTATCGCACTGTACTCCTTGACGGATTATCCGTCAATGGCGTTGAACCAGTGGTGAGGATACCGTCTTAGGCTGGGCGCAAACGTTTCGACTTACAGCCCTCTAGAGCGATAAATATTGTTCTGTAAACGCCTGCATGCCCTAAGTCGAAAATCGAATTCGGAAACCGTACGCGGATTGGCGTCTTAGGAGATGAAAAGGTTAGCAAAAATGTCAGTGTAGACATATACATATTTATTCAGTAAACAATACAAGATTGTGTTTGAATTCCTTACAGCTAACAATATAATATATCTAATAACTACGCTCTAATATCTAATAACTACACTCTACTCTCTATCAAATATTTCTTCAACACTGTACGAGTTTTATTGTACGATACCTTTTAGCTCTACAGGAAGTTTATTAAACAACTTGACAGTCTGGTTCCTAGTACATTGCTTCTCTATATTAGTCATCCGGCGAAAATTGATTTTCATATTTCTGGTGCGCGTGAGTACACGAAACTCTTGTTCTTCATATGTTTCAAACCTTGTTCCTATGTTTAATAAATGCAGTGAGCAGTATAAGAACGCATAAACTAGGCACCAGTGTACTCACTGTTGGCTGTGTTCAGTTCGCCGGCGGTGTGGTGCAGCTCGGCGGCGGTGCGCCGGCGCTCGCGCGCGTGCGCGGCGGCGGCGAGGCGCGCGCGTTCGCGGATCTCGGCGCCGCCGCTCGCGCACCGCTCTACGCGCCGGAGTTCGCTCTCGAGTCGCGACGCCTCGCTATGTTAACATACTCGTCATATACTCGATTTTTCCTGTATTAACCTTTAATTACCGAGGTGGTTTTTGAGTAGCACTTACACCGAGGTACTGTCTGACAGACGCCATATTTCAACTCGGATTAAAAAAAAATCTATTGACAAATTAAAATGTAAGTATTTGTACTTTTTCATACGAAATAAATTTATGATTTAATAAATTTATGATTTTAATTTATGCGAGTATTATCAAAGCTTTTAAACTAGTTGGGTAATTATATTAGGTAATTAAAAATGGGATAAAAACACTGAATAACTTCAATCATGCTAACAATATTTTTTTAATTATGAGGCGACATTTTTTGATATGCTAAATTTCCAGTTTTGGTCCTGGCCCCGTAGCATGGATATCACGCGATAAGTGATAGGATAAGCGCGTCGTCTCGTTCTATCGAACGGTGTCAGCCAGGGACGGATGCTCTATCCTGTCACTTATTGCGTGATAAAGGCCATCCATGCTACGGGGCCTGGTCTTATTTTTTACTAAAATGATGAAGATATTATCTATGAAACATAAAATATCTTTTGATATTAAGATTTTTCATCATATTAAATAAATGAAAAGCTCCTAACTTTAAACATAAAAAAACTGACATCATATGATTTAGGCATATTTTTACTGAACTAATTGGTAGTTCCTAATGATACTAAGCTTCCTACGGGTAATTAATAATATGTAGCGAGCAGAACCTTATACTGACAGTAAGCCTTACCTGTTTTTTTCTTAGAATTCTATATAAAAATAATATAGCTCAAACTTTAAAGATAACGTCACGAATGGGATAGGTACATGATAGTTACTATAGAGTCACAAACACTAACACCGAGGTGACGTCCAGGAGACGTGCATATTTTTTGTACATAAACACCGTGGTGGCGTCTGTGAGACGTCGATCGCTCCGTAACCGACTCGTGCGCACTCGCCGCGGTTGCGGTCTTGGCTGCGGCTAGAGGACCCCAAAAAAGGAAGCTAGCGGAAAGGATAGCTTCAGATGCCACACATACGCAAAAATATTTTCGAAATAAAAGTGGTGACGTCTGTGAGACGTATACCACGGTAGTTAAAGGTTAAAGGGTTTCAAGGGGCAGAGGAAAGTTTTACTGTGATGGGTTGCACTTGTAGCAATCCCACTTTGCAGACCGGTAAACATAAATACCTACCTATGGCGCCGGCAGCTGTCAACCCATAGAAAAGTGTGAAACTTCCCATAATTTTAACGGACGTTATACATAAAATAAAAAGCGGCCAAGTGCGAGTCGGACTCGCCCATGAAGAGTTCCGTAAAATAAATTGCGGTTTACGATTTATGACGTATTAAAAAAAAAACTACTTACTAGATCTCGTTCAAACCAATTTTCGGTGGAAGTTTGCATGGTACATCATATATTTTCTTTAGTTTTATCATTCTCTTATTTAAGAAGTTACAGGGGAGGGGACACACATCATACCACTTTGAAAGTGTCTCTCGCGCACACTATTCAGTTTAGAAAAAAAATATATAGAAAACCTCAACATCATTTTTGAAGAACTATCCAAAGATATAGGTTTGATCAAAGAAAAAATTGAGTTTCAGTTCTAAGTAATGGGGAACATCCAAAATGTATTGTTTTTTTTCTATTTTTGTGTGAAAATCGTAATGCGGTTCACAGAATACATCAACTTTCCAAGTTTCAACAGTATAGTTCTTATAGTTTCGGAAAAAAGTGGCATTGACATACGGACGGACAGACAGACAGACAGACAGACATGACATGACATCTATAAGGGTTTCGTTGTTTACCATTTGGCTACGGAACCCTAAAAAGCATATTACTCTGTCAATGAATATTCAAGTAATACAATTGAATATACCTAATGTAAGTAATGACTATGATGTTAGTTTTAAGGTATTTTTTATGAAAACATAGCTGAAAAGAATGCATGACGTACCAGTGCGGTCGAAAAGTTACTGGCTGGAGAATTATGGCGGTTTAAAGAAATAAGGCAGTTTATGGCCGGAAACTTTTGGACCGCCCCTCAAATAACGAACACCTATCATACCTATGGTTCAGAAATAAAGTATTCCTCGGTAGCCCAGTGGGTAGTGACTCTGCCTACGAAGCTAGAGGTCCCGGGTTCGAATCCCGGTCAGGGCATTTATTTGTGTATTTATCACGAATATTTGTTCCTGAGTTATGGATGTTATTTATGTATATAAGTATCAATATGTATGTATCTATTATATATATCAACGCCTAGTATCCACAACACAAGCCTTACTGAGCTTACCGTGGGCCTAGGTTGATTTGTGTAAGATTGTCCCGTAATATTTATTTAATATTTATTTATTCCGATTCTGATTCTGATAATTTACGAAATGATTACCGACGGATTTAAAGGCCTCCATCTTCACACATTGAAACTTAAGAGTCCCCGGACCCTCGATTCCCATACTAACGTAGTTTTGTACTAATTTTAAAACGGCATGCTGGAATACCAAGAAACTTTGTATACACAATGGGATCGGCCATATCTAGATTGGAAACTATAGTTTTGTCGCTCCGGCTGCGGAAGAAAGCTCCCTGCCAAGGGTTTCCCGTGGGCTACAGTTTGGGGTTCATCAAAAGAGGAGTGTGCACGTTTTTAAAAAATTGACAAAGCGCATGCGTGTCTTCTGAATTTTTACGGTAACCTGTAACCACCAGGCAGTCCGTACGCGTGATTAACGTGGTATAAAAAAAGCAAAGGAACATACTAAACAAAAATATTTGTACGAACCATTATACCTAAGTACGCATAGTATAGTGCTTTTCTCAAACATGCAATGAAATAAATAAATAAAAATCCTCAAATCAAACTAATTTTCATGGCTGAATGCCGTGATGCTGTGCCACAAATAGTGGAATAAAAAATTAAAAAGTTACTTTGCAGGCCTAGGCCTGAAAAGTTGCATGAAATCACATTTCAGGCAGCCTCGAGATGCTGCGCCCGAAAAAGGGTACTTCCGATTCTATTATAAGGAACGTACAGAGCATATTTAATTGCATGTTTGAGAAAAAGACATTAGTAGTAAAGGAGAGAAGTTATAAGTTGTTACCTACTGTGTTTTTGTTTTAAAAATGCTCATTCGTTATCAAAATTGAATTGGCTATGGATAAATATTCATACTAGTTATCAGGTATCACCCGTTTAAATAATCTGAGCCAATAATCGTGTCTATCTTAGCTCTATTGCCCTTAAAAGGCTGGGCGGTAATAGGCCGCCAATCGTGGATAACGACATCATCGCAAGTCGGTGTGAATTAGATTCCAACGCAAGCTGCTCACTCGACTGTGGAAGGTTAGGCGCTGTTTCCTATGATTCATGATTAGATTCAATTTCAGATGAATAAGTAAGTAAAAACATTTCAAGAACATGAATTATGACGAAATATTTATGTAACATAATAAAGAAAAAAATGTAGGTGCATTTATTCTATCTAGGTAGGCTATGATTATTTTTAATTGGCATACCTACATATACATAGTATGATATCATAAAGTAATAGGTATGTAAAAAATAATAGAATATAATTAAATATATTTTGGATTTTCTTTGTTTTTTGTTAATCAATGAGCCTATGGCGTGCGTGGCCTGCAGCGCCCGCGGCTGCTGCACCTTGCTCTGTAGTCTGCCGGGGCAAGCTGTTCGTGCATATCTTCGTGCGTCAGTGAGGTGGACCTGGTCCTGCAGAAAAGCATACTGACGTGTGCGGCCTGCACAGGCCGCAACTGCTGCACTTCGCGCTTCATTCTACAGCTGTCGGGGCATACCTTCGCGCGTCTTCAGCGGCGAGGTGGACCTTGGTCCTGCAGAAAAGCATACTGACGTGTGCGGCCTGCACAGGCCGCAACTGCTGCACTTCGCGCTTCATTCTACAGCTGTCGGGGCATACCTTCGCGCGTCTTCAGCGGCGAGGTGGACCTTGGTCCTGCAGCTCAGTATACTAGCGCTGCAGCGCGATATGTGCGGCCTACAGCAGCCGCAACTGCTGCACTTCGCGCTCCAGCCCTAAGCTGTCGGGGTATACCTCCACGCGTCTTCAGTGGCGAGGAGGACCTGGTCCTGCAGCTCAGTATACTGGCGCTGCAGCGCGACGTGTGCGGCCTGCAAACTGCTGCACTTCGCGTCCCAGTCTATAGCTGACGGAGCATACATTCGCGCGTCTTCAGCGGCGAGGTGGACCTGGTCCTGCAACTCAACATACTGGCGCTGCAGCGCGGCGTGTGAGGCCTGCAGAGGCCGTAACTGCTGCACTTCGCGCTCCATTCTACAGCTGCCGGGGCATACCTTCGCGCGTCTTCAGTGGCGACGTGGACCCGGTCCTGCAACTCAACATACTGGCGCTGCAGCGCGGCGTGTGAGGCCTGCAGAGGCCGTAACTGCTGCACTTCGCGCTCCATTCTACAGCTGCCGGGGCATACCTTCGCGCGTCTTCAGTGGCGACGTGGACCCGGTCCTGCAACTCAACATACTGGCGCTGCAGCGCGGCGTGTGAGGCCTGCAGAGGCCGTAACTGCTGCACTTCGCGCTCCATTCTACAGCTGCCGGGGCATACCTTCGCGCGTCTTCAGTGGCGACGTGGACCCGGTCCTGCAACTCAACATACTGGCGCTGCAGCGCCGCGTGTGAGGCCTGCAGAGGCCGTAACTGCTGCACTTCGCGCTCCATTCTACAGCTGCCGGGGCATACCTTCGCGCGTCTTCAGTGGCGACGTGGACCCGGTCCTGCAACTCAACATACTGGCGCTGCAGCGCGGCGTGTGAGGCCTGCAGAGGCCGTAACTGCTGCACTTCGCGCTCCATTCTACAGCTGCCGGGGCATACCTTCGCGCGTCTTCAGTGGCGACGTGGACCCGGTCCTGCAACTCAACATACTGGCGCTGCAGCGCGGCGTGTGAGGCCTGCAGAGGCCGTAACTGCTGCACTTCGCGCTCCATTCTACAGCTGCCGGGGCATACCTTCGCGCGTCTTCAGTGGCGACGTGGACCCGGTCCTGCAACTCAACATACTGGCGCTGCAGCGCGGCGTGTGAGGCCTGCAGAGGCCGTAACTGCTGCACTTCGCGCTCCATTCTACAGCTGCCGGGGCATACCTTCGCGCGTCTTCAGTGGCGACGTGGACCCGGTCCTGCAACTCAACATACTGGCGCTGCAGCGCGGCGTGTGAGGCCTGCAGAGGCCGTAACTGCTGCACTTCGCGTTCCAGCCCGCTAAGCTGTAGGGATAGCTCGGCACAACGCTCTTCGAATAAGCTCCGCTGCCGATCCTATAAAAAAATGGTCAATCAATTAAATTCTTAATTTCGTAATAAAAGGCTTTTTAGGCAAGTTCATGGTTAGTAAAAGAGGTAAGTACATCAAGTTTTGAACGTTCTGTTAGTATCTGCCTACTTAGACCTCATTCCAGATTTTACCGGACAAATTCGGCTGCGTTTCTTTGTTTATCTACTCGTATATTGGATATCAAATAGAAATATTTCAAACACCGCAATACCTACTTTTTATTTACTTTTCACAATGGTTTTCTTGGCAATCGCATAAAGATTAACGCACTATATTTATTTTAGTTTTTGTTTATCGTGTTATATCGTTACCGTATGTTTTAAATTTCGCATAAAGTGTGTATAAATATCTTTAGTTATGTTATGTATTTTGTAGGTACCACATAAGTGGTTTGGTGTCATACTGTTAACCTATGTGTGAATTAATAAAAATTCTTAATTCTTTAGAAAAGTTCATCTTATATCTAACACTAAAAGCGACCCGCCCGGGCTTCGCACGGGTTTATATTATATGTGTAATACATGCATGTATTGTACATATAAACCTTCCTCTTGAATCACTCTATCTATTAAAAAAAACCGCATCAAAATCAGTTGCGTAGATCTAAGCATACATAGGGACTGACAGACAGACAGCGGGAGGTGACTTTGTTTTATACTATGTAGTGATAACTCACACATTAAGCTTGTATGTATATAAGCTTGGATGTAAGCACTTAAATTATTGTACACAAAACAGGTTAAAACATAAACATGATAAGTAAGATTAAAGTAGCTACAGAGGCGGACTA
The DNA here is from genome assembly GCA_963854355.1 of Epinotia brunnichana. Taxonomy (NCBI): domain Eukaryota; kingdom Metazoa; phylum Arthropoda; class Insecta; order Lepidoptera; family Tortricidae; genus Epinotia; species Epinotia brunnichana. Next base: position 17,217,628 of record OY977939.1, read on the forward strand.
GTTTGGTTTGTTTACTTTACTCGCTTCTAGCCTTCTAGGTTTACTTTACAACGGCTTTATGTAAAATATGTATGCCGTAGCCGTAAGTAAGTAGTTAAACTAGTAGTAAGTTGTAAGTAAAAGTAAGTTGAACTAAGGTAAACATCCGAGAGCTCGACGCTGTAGGTAGGTAAGGTACTAGTACAGTCGCCATCACATACATCGGGGCAAACAATCACGTCACAAACATCGGAACACACCTCTATTTTCAAGGCATTAGGGTGCATGTGCCGATATTTTTGAACACCTATAATGTACCTATGTATGTGATGGCGACTACATGGGCACATTATGTCAAAGCAATATAGATTAAATTCGAATTAAGAGGATTTTTCTTCATTCGAATTTAAGCTATGTCACTTTAAGTCATGCCATATACCTACTGTATGTGTATAGTGTACAGCGCCGAACACTCGGACCTTTACCTACCTGACAGGAGGTCTGGTTTTCGAATTTGCTAACTGACATTGAAATTGGATGGCAAACGATTCGATCGAAGGACGAACGAAAACGACTTTCACTAATTGGTTTATACCTATCCGAAATACTCGTGTACCGGTAGGTACTTAGTTAGTACAGTCTGTACATTGGCACGCTGTGACGCTCTGGGCAAGCACCCTGGGCCTAGCGATGGGGTCTCCTAGCTACTTCAAGATCACGGGCTAAGGCTTTTTATCTATAGTGCACGCAGTGTTCATTAAAGCTGACCCTGTAAGGACAGTAGACCCCTGTAGACCCTACATTAGTCAAGTCATTATTATCCTCAAACTGCGATTAGAATGGGAGTGGAGGTGACAGTTTTGCCATATAAATACGTCAAAGTTGTTCCATTCCAAAACTCATCGCGGTCGAATAATACCCACCGTTATATCCATCTGCGTTTTAACGCTCGCGAGCTCCTCGTGAGCCTTGGCCAGCGCGGCGGCGGCGTGGGCGGCGCCCGCGGTCGCAGCGGCGGCGCCGTGCCGCGCCTCGGCAGCGGCGCGCTCGGCGGCCTCCCGCCCAGCTTCCGCGGCCTCCGAGCGCGTCGATTCGGACTGGACTGCTCCGCGCAAATGTTTTTCTGATATCTAAGCAATGCGTGTATTTCATGGGAATGCCAACAGAGCAAAACGTAAACATTTTTTGATAAAATGCGACTCCTTTAGGGCTACCTACGTGGGGGTTAAGCTAATGGGAGTTTTAAGACATACCATCAAATTCTGTTGTAGGCATATGACGATAGGTGCCTACCCAAAAATATCAGTAGCATTGTACATATACGTTAGTAGGTGTAATTAAGTAGGTAAATAGATGGTAGTTTTTATAGCTTTGTGCACTGGTTGAATTATTCGGTAAGTTAAGAAGCTCTGATAGGTAGTAGGTTATATCTAACAGTTACAAAAGACACAAAGCAAAATTATACTACTCACGCTAATAGATTCAAATTCAGCAATCAGTTCTAAGAATTGTTGTTCAAAGGTTTCAAATTCTATTGTATTTATTCCCATTTTTTTGTAATTGTAATAAACTGAAACTGTATGTTAGGTAATGAAAATGATGTCATTCGATAATTTTTTACAAAATTGGCGGCAAAAATTTTTTTTAATAATTATGGTCATAAAATAAAATGTCTATGGTATTACAAAGCAAAGTACATAACTTATAATGCTAATGCCGCTATTCATTATCCATCGGTAGGTATAAGCCGCGCCAATAAAGAATAGATTTTAGACTGGCAACATTTCTCGCGCCATTTCGCTACTACACTTGTACTACACCAAAGTGTGAGCGAAATGGCGCGAGAAATATTGCCATTTCAGATTATAGGTATTATTTATTGGCGCGCAGATTATAGGTATTATTTATATTTAATACATTATAGTATATTTAAAAGAAAAGGAAGTAGGTACTTGCCTTATTTAAATACCTATGTCCACGTAAAGCCCAGTTCATAATACCTACATGTGCCTATTTTACGTTCCCGAAGGTTCCAAAATATCTGAGCAACCTCAAAATAAAGTTGTGTTCACATATTTTTAATCACTTTGTCCTTGCACATATTTTCGAACTCGATAAACTTCCTGAGATAAAAAAAACTTGATGAAACAAACGCAATGAAATTATTAAAGCCACTAAAAACCAATAACAGGGTAAGTCTTGGCTGTCGAGATAATTGCAATGTCAATTCTAATTACGGTGCTTGCGCAGACTACAGAGAGGCATCAATGCGAGGGGAATATTAAACAAGGGGGAGTTATTTTTCTACCAAAAGGTCTGGTATAAAACCGCCTGTTGCTATTCCAGTCCCTCACTTGATAATTCGTCGTCTCCTCGGGCTACTAGGTGAGTACCTACACTTTTTTTTAACACCAATTATTCGTTTGTTAATTATCTATCTTTAGTCTATAGGTACCCACGTAATTTTTTCTCGATGGAGACATCCGGTCTCCATGTTCCCCCCTCTCCAGCTCCAGAGCAGTGGTAGTTGCTGACATTGAGTATAATGAATAACCTGTGAACGTAGGCTGTCGCATTGATTCGTCATTAATTTGGTGCGATAGAATAAGGGATTTTTTTTTAATAGCGGTATTAGTTAAGTTGTTTTATCATGTCTATTGTATGCCCGCGGCTGAGGGGTTCTTTCTAGTTTCACGATCACGATCGTGGTTGCGAAAGGGATCGAATTCATATGCGCTTTTTGAAAAGTTAGTCATCATAAAGCTAGTAAGCTGATACGTGGAACATTACGACACTCGTGTAGTTATGTTTATATCCCGATTAAGACACGTTGGCACCTTGCAGCAAGGTATGGACTCGGCGCATTCTTAAATTGACCGGGTTATACAGGTTTGTTTTTAATTCTCGGCAAATGGATTCTTACTCGACTAAACAAATTCAATCCTTCTTGTGGATTAATTGATTATTTCTTGTTGGATATGATATAGAAACGTTTCATTTAGTAAAAATATTTACTTTTGATAACATTGTACATGAATTTATATTGAATAAGAAAATATTTATTTTATTTTGTATTGGCTGTTTAGAGATTTCATCTAAGCCTCGATGCGGGCGCACTGCGCGAACTTCACGAAAAAAAATAGTTGCGCGCCATTATAGGTAATTTCACAAATATTTGTAAACATTGATGATGCGTGTTTGGTTATTGTTAAAAATGTTGACTCGTAGTGAACAGAAAAGTGATAAATAGATTTGACGCCACTGTACATTCTTGGAGATGTACAAATGTGTGAGTAAAAACCTGTTGTCATCAATAACTAAAGGAAACAACTTAGGAGCCTGTAACAATTAGGTATTCACACATTTTATTACTTATAGGATTATAAACAAATATTTACAACAAATATAAATATAAAAAAAAGAATGGATGGTTGTATGTAGAGAGTAGAGAGGGGTTAGGGAGGGGTTAGGGGGCGATGTTGGGTAGAGCTGCCCCCCGTCGTTGAGGCCGAAAAAATGCTTTACTGATCTGAATTTGTGCCGGGTCCCGCGAATGCACATGCTTGTGGCTCGGATTATTGATATTATAATCTTTGACCTTAACCAGCCTGTAACAATTTCATGTTATGAAATAGTATTTTATGCAACTGTTGTATAAGAAGGGTCTTAAAACGCGAGTGGCGTGGGTTGCGTCGCAATTACAGACGCCACGAGCGTTTTTAGACCAGTTGTTGCATACAATACTTTTTCTACGACACATTTTAAATAAATAGCTAGCCTGCTTATGGACCATAAGTTCACATGGCAACCGCATGTCAACAGTGTGTGCAATAAGTTAAGATCGGTGCTTGTAAAGTTCCACCATCTGAATTTTGTACTAGACAAGGCTACTATGTATACAGTGTACTATGCGCTCGTAGACTCACTTTTATCCTATGGATTGACAAGCTATGGTCGGACATTTAAGACTTACTTAGACAAAATAAAAGCGTTACAGATACGATTCATGAAACTAATGGTTGATAAGAAAACAAAAATAGAATGTAAAAATAACACCTACGAACAGCTTTTCTTAGAATGTAAAATATTGCCAGTCCATAAAAAAGTAATGTTGTTGTTGGCTGTGGAACAATTTAGTAACGACGAGTTTAAACAACCTATTGGTGCTCAAAGGCTTGTTAGAAACAGAGACAGAGATAAACTAATATTGCCTAGGTTTACTAATTATTATGGCCAAAGACATAGAAAGTACCTAGTTCCGAAAATATATAACGACCTGCCGTCCGAGACAAAGAGTGCAACTGTCACAAAACAATTGTTTAAGAAGAAAGTAAGCGACGTCTTATTAAATACATTAAAAAATGAAATTCAGCTATCTTAAGTAACTTTATAGATTCCTTTAATTGTATCTAGCATAAGTAATACCGTACATATATATTACTATTCATACAGCTTTTAGCTAATAAAATGTAAAATCAATTAGGAGCGTTGTTTGCCAACAAACCGCATTGTGGTTTGGCAGATTAATTGTACCTATGTAAATTTAGCTATAAGCCTTAAAGAGAGAATAAAAAAATAAAAAAAACAAAAAAAAACATAATAGTTAAACTTTTCAGGCAGCAAGTTTTCTATTCGTACTTTTGCTACTCACGCAATTTCTTCAGGAGTGCAGTTATTAATTTCTTCAACCATTTTAAAAGGAACGTACACTTTTGTCTTCACAAACACGAAACTTTTCTACGACAAATTTTAAATAAATAGCAGACTACAGAATAGTTAAACTTTTCAGGCAGCAAGTTTTCTATTCGTACTTTTGCTACTCACGCAATTTCTTCAGGAGTGCAGTTATTAATTTCTTCAACCATTTTAAAAGGAACGTACACTTTTGTCTACACAAACACGAAACAAATCTTAATAGTTCAGGACTAATAGTTTATCATCTTTCGTCTTTTCATTTTGAACTGTATTTTGGTGGGAAATCAGAAATGTGACACCTCTTGCTTATGGTTTGTTTTGTTTTTAATTTGTGTGCACTTGCCATCCGAACCAAACCAAATCCGGACCCGGACCGAATTCGGACTGTTTATTTTTATAAATAATACCAATAATTTATAAAACATGTAGTTTAACACACAATAGATGATGATTTTAGTAAATAATTGATAATATACAAATGTTAAATCGTAAATAAATACTTTCATTTCGAAATATTTGTTTATGAAGTTGGCACTACTGCAATATAGCGGCCGATTTAAAAAAAGTTAAACAGTGCTTTTATGAAAAATGTATGAACCAAAAAAGTACGCTGAACAGTTCGTTTTTGGGCCATAGAGCATAGAGTTTTTCGACGACTTATTAGTGGTGTCATTGTATTTGAGCTACAGCCTATATAAATGACAGATAACGGTACAGGAGTAGAAAAAAGATTTTTTTGTACTCGACGATTAAAATATGTGTATTAAGATTTCATAGAGAATACTGCAACGTCACTCTTTTCATAGTTGTAGTCCATGTTACTGTCGAAACAATCGAAATAACTACTTTTCGATACGCTCCAGACAACTAAAATATATTCGACCAATCACGTGGCTGCTTTACTGAACTGTAATGAATTGGACCAATAGAATCGCTTTGATGTCGTACGCTCGTTGATGTCTTTTAAGATATCAACAAGCGTACGAGCGATGAGCTGCACTTCGTTTCAACAGTATCGAGTTTGTTTAATTAGTTCAGTTGACTCGTAGAAAATTAATTTTAATGAACTCGTACAAAAAGTATTGTTCACAATAGTGTTATAATCAAGCTTTTTAATCTCGTACCTTACTTAGGCCACTCAGCAAGCTTCGTGGCCTAAACACGGTACACGACTAAAAAGCTCTCTATTATAACACGATTGTGAAAAATACTATTTCCTCGCAAATGTATTGAAAAACGTCGTATGACACGCGTGAGCTTTGATAATTACATCCTCGGCTCTATTATCCCGCTCACCTGCGGTTCGCGTGACAATTCCACCTCTGATGTAATGATCAACGTACCTCACTTGTATCATAATGTACTCGGATTTTGTAGTAAAATTTTAACTGATTAAATAGTTCGTTAATGGAATTTCGATTTGTTCCTGATTCGTCATATTTTTTATCCGACACTTTCCTAACTGGTCATATTCCTGATTAGTCATATTCCTAACTCGTCATTGTACAGTAAAAATGAAATCGCGAACACGTGCGAAGTAGAACTTGTACTACGGTTATTAAACAATAATTTACTTACGTTGGAGTCCCAAAAAAACGGCAAATAATGTAACCAAACGGCAAATTTGTATGACTTGGCAAATACGCAATTTTTTTTGTCAAACTTGTTTATAACTTAAATATAAAATAAATAAGAGATATTTTAACCTAAATGGGCTAGCCATTAAAAATGTAAGCTGCTGCCTCGTACAAGATAAAACCACAAATATTATTATGTACTTAGATTGATTTCTGGTTTGTGCAGGCATGTTATGACGAGTGAGGAATGTGACGATTCAGGAACATGACGAGTTAGGAATATGACCAGTTAGGAAAGTGTCGGATAAGGAATATGGCCAATCAGGAATATGACGAATCAGGAACAAATCGGAATTTCCGGAGTTATGAAGATTCTTTTTCTCTTCTTTACTTTCTTACACAAAGCGAGAGGCACCAAATACAACACAATTCGACTTTAATCTCACCAGTAGCGCGTTCTGGAGCTCTCGGCTAGTTATCAAAACTGATAAAAATGTGTGTAGGGTATAGTATAGGTCATTGCGCCGTTTCGCGACCACCTAATTTGATGTGCCGGTTTGCGACCACTTAGCTGAGTTGGTGAACTTGAAGTATATTTTCTCGTTTTCTTAGTAGGTTCCCATACTATGTATATATCCAGAAGGCAAGTGGGCGCGTGTCTATTATAATGACTTTAAAGTTTAAGTTATTCAAATCCACTCCGCCTTCGTGAAATGCAAGAAGTATACTTAACTTTTTGCATATGGCTCCCTATTTTTTTAGGGTCTGCAGAAATTTTATTCATCATTATTTGAAGAAACCTAGTCCGACCCCCTGGAGTCGCTAACTGAAGCTGGTCGCATAACCGGTGCAATGACTCTAATTAAAAAAGGAAGCAGATTAACCGTTGTTAAAAGGAATTTCTTTTGTAGTTAAAATGCGGCTCACAACGTTGGTAGCCCTGGGATTGACCGTGACCCTGGCGACGCTGTCAGCGTGCTGCGACGCCAAGGACCGCGTAATGGACATGGACGACGACGACGACTTCCGCCCGCTGTACCGCGACTACGCCGTGCGCCGCGGCGCGCGCGCCAACGACGTTTTCGGGGATTATGGATACCTCCGCTACGGCCGCTCCGACGAATGACGCATGCGCCGACGCCGCGTCGTACGCAAACACAGACGAACGCTTTTTTAAATTATACTTACTGATATGGTCACTCGTTGCGATATGATGTCATACAAAAATAGGCAGCTGACGTGAAGTGTCTATGGCTGGTACGGCACTTCACGTTGGAACTTGAGATACTAGAATAAGTATTAAATTAAAGTAGGTACTTAGATCGGTTTTCCACCAATGTTATAGTAGTTGAGATTAGAATAAACGGCAATTTATTTCAAATAATGTATTATAACCAATAAATACATTTTACAACAGTTATTTATTACAATAAATGTGTTACATTTAACATTAATATCTTAACGAACTGAATATCAATAAAGAATTAAAATAGAATTCTTAATTAGATCACTGGTGTACTCTTATAAGGCATTTGTCTATGGCGACAAATATTGATTACGGGTACATAGATAATAGTATTCATCGATACGACATATACATATCATATATCCATCGATGATATCCCATCATATTGCTATCATTGTACAAGGCAACTGTATTAACATATGTATCGTTCTCTGGGAAAACATGCCTCATCGCAAGATGTAACAAGTCAGCACTTCGCAGAGAACGCACATAAGTACCTGTAGATACTTATATTTCATACGGTAGGCACTGCCTACCTACTACGCCTACGTTGTTTCGTGGGCATAATATTAGACAAATTATTTAATAATTTGTAGTAAATGTACCGATTCTATGAATTTAGAGTGCAGTTAACATTTACGAGTAGGTACTGGCTGTGCTATAATAGGCAATAAAATAATATTTAGCATCTGTTTGATTTTTAAGCTACAATGTAGTCTTTTTGTTAACTTTTTTTTTTACATATTATTACTTATTAAGTAGGTGTGTCGTTTTTATATTAAGTAGATAAGTAAGTCGTTTTTTAGCATTCTTGTACTCATTTTATTCGTTGTACTATTACTGGAATTGTTTGAAGTTATTTCATTTATATATAGCTGCCGTGTTAGCGATAAGACTATACATTACTTGCATTGTTTTTATATAGTTCCATCAAATTTAAAATTGCTTCTATCTAGAGGATTATAGTAGTTTATGTGACTTTACATAATGAAGGGCATTAAACACGAGTGTTTTAATGCCTAATTATGAACTACTTTACACATATCATAAGCCTCCATGATGCATTCAGGAACCGCATATTATGACCGGCATCGCGGCGTTGTTTTCTGGCAGCTGTCATCGTTTTTTTTTAATTCAGAGACAAACTAGAGTCAGCTCCAACCATCATATCGTTCGATACCTTACTTACGTGCGACAATTGTCAAATATGTATGCAGATTGACAATTAATTTCAAACTAAACGTCATCTCGACTGATATTAGAATAGAGGTTAAATCAAATTTATTTGTTTTTCAGAGGCGTTCAAAATTTGAATGAAATAATATTATGGAAATCGATGTTATTATTTAGCAGTAATAACATTTTCACGGATAATAAATTTGCTCTAACAAACCAGTCTATTTTTATGGTGGTCATAATGTGCGGTTCTTGAACGCATCATGGAGGGTTTATGATATTTGGATAGATAAACGATTTAAGTTGATTTCTACACCTCCCTCGCGACCCGCATTATTGTAAAGTATTATCCATTTGATGAACTATCTACATATGTTATTGATAAAATAATTCTTATCTTTTGTCATACACATTGGTCGGTGCATCAGATGGTTAATTTAGATTGTTCTTTATTTCTGAAACTGGGCTTTCGTTTCAACATATTGATCTACATAGACAAGGTAGAAGTTTTAAACATTATATAGGCACGCTTGATATCACTACATTATATATTAAATTACTATATGAGACTAGTTAGTTTCTTCTCTATGCTACAGTATTAATATAACATTTATATTAATTTAGCTTAAACTAACAATAGGGTTGGTTAATTGTACTTGGTGAATACGAAGCGTATTAATAATAAAATCTTTGAAGTTAATTCATTTAGTTACAAGTAAATGAATTGTTCATAGTGACCAAGTTCAATTTGTGATACACGATCTCACAAATGTAGTTAATATACTCAATGTCTACCCCGGCAATAATCCTTTATATAGGTAAAATGTTTCATCGCCTCCTGCGACTCGGTAGATCACTGTCAGAGCTTAACACGTCTCATGAGTATTCAACCGACACAGACAAACTCGTCACTCTGTCTCCTCTGGGTGCTGTTTAAATGATGTCCTTTTTCTGCGTGTTCCCAAGTAATGCCTGTAAAGAGAAATGCATATGTGAGAATAAACAACCGCCATTAAGGTTAGCCGAATACAATTACTGAGTACCTGATTGAAAGATACTGCTTCATAGATCTGTTAGACCTTTTGTTATTTCAGTAAGAAGGAAAGTCATAAATAAATAAATATTGAGGGAAAATCTTACACAAATCGAACTAGTTAACTAGAAACCATTATAAGGAAAAAAATCGTCTCGATGATGGGTCGACTTAGGTGCAGCTCCAACAGCATTCTGGGGGTGATATGACAGTCCAATTTTGGCTCACTGGATAAGGATGACAAAGAGCTTTCTATCATATACCTAGGAAATAAGTTAGAATTATTTAGTATTATTATTTACTAACACTAGTCTTAAGTCTTCATTAACAAAATATGGATTTTATATCTGAAATAGAGATTTAAATTAAATTAAACTAAAATTAACCGAATGGATTCTGTTCGATAGTATTCAAATCTATGGAATCGTGAATGGTTTGAGACAAAATGCTCACAGGGAAACCAAAGTTCGAAACATCGATAAGGTGTCTATAAGTTAACTAGTTGCCCGCGCCGCTCCGCCCGCATATTTTTAGGAACTCAGGTGGAACCGCGGCATGAAGCATTAATAATAGGTATATGTCTATCCTGATGGTCCATTCTAGACACTGGTGAGAGAAATTTTGAAATCGGTTGACTAGCTAGTTCCGGATATCACCCCTACATACAATCTCACAGACTTTTCCTTAAAATGAGTACCTAGGTATACTCGTAGATTAGAAAATTAGGTATAGGTACCTTGTTGACGAAGTTGACGATGGCGGTGGCTGGCTGCTCGGGCTCGAGCTCGGCGAACACGTGGCACTGGTTGTCGGCGCCCGTCGCCGCGCGCGCCACGAACGCGAAGATCCGTCTGCAAGTAACGAAGGGGGTTCATATGACTTGACAAACTCTATGGAGAAGAGCTAAGGTTGAAAGTGCGATGAGGTTTTGTATCATACCTACTTTCCCCCCGGTGCTTTCTAAGGAGGCCTCAGTTAGGCCCTAAGTTTTCCCCACGAAAATATGAGCAAGAGTAAAGAAGATGTGCTTAAATATTTCTTGGCCTTGTTGCACAAAGTGACGCTCGTCAACTTAAGGAACTAGTTCGTACAGCTCGTGAGCATTTAGAATGACATTCGGGTCTATTTTTCTCACTCGCTTCATTCGAATCCAAATAGCGTCATTTCACCGGTTAGCAACCTAATTTGGAGTGCCGGTTTGCGACCACCCAGATGAATCGGTGAACCGAAAGGATATTCTCTAGTTTTTTCAGTAGATTCCTTTTTCAATAACTACTAAAAAAATTGCATACGGCGCACAGTTTATTTAGAGTCTGTTGAAATGTTATTAAGTATCATTAATAGAAAAATCTTTGTCCTTCAGGTGGTTGCCAACCGAAGTTAGTCGCGTAACCGGCGTAATTACCCTACTTTTCTAAAACCTCTCGAACTGTAAGAATATTGGTTGGAGAACTACGATATTACAATAGGGTGGTATTCCAATTGTGTTTCTGTCCAAGATGTTTAATCAAATGTATTTCGATCTCACATTTTGCTTGAAGAGTGAGTGAGACGCAATGCACATTGGACAAAGATCTTGGACAAGTGGAATGCCACCCATAGCCATAAATGAAATGTGTGCTCACTTCTCTGCCTTGTTCCCGTTGTCGACGTGCGCGAACCGGCGCTCGTCCGGGTCGAGCCCCGCGTACGACACGGCGGCGGCGGGGTAGTGCCGCCGGAAGAACAGCTGGCGCGCCGCGTCCGTCAGCGTGATGCCGCCGCCGAACACTTTGAAGTGCACCACGTGCGCGCCGCCCTGCACCCGAACACACGACGTTAACACTCGCTACCCACGACGCTCTTGTGCGTTCCCAGAGCTGCCCAACTGGCTTGATTTAACTCAAGATGGCAGTTTGTCAAAGTTGACAATCACTGACTACATCGATATAGTTTGACCTTAAATTACAAAACAGCGGTAAAAATTAAGCAAGTGTCGACAATAGTCAATAAAGTAGGTATGCAGTCACGAACTTTAATTTAGGGTCCACTTAAGGTTGACAGTTGTGTCTATATATTTTTGCGAAATGGGTCTTAAACTAAAGAGCGCGACCGTACAAGTACCTAGAGTTGTAGGAGACAATCTATCTCAGACTGGATCCAACGCATCACGATTTTTTTATATCCTCCAACAAAAAGTGTGTGGAAGAGAAGCATAAAGCAACGAACCTTCTTGGCAATAATGTTGGTGACGGCGCGCTTGACGGCGGCGGGCCCGGTGAGCGCCTCGGTGTTCTCGGCGCCCAGCAGCAGCACGTGGCACGCCGCGCCCGTCGCCAGCAGCGCGCGCGCCGCCGCGTTCGCCGTGCCGCCGCTCCAAGGATCCCTGAAAACAACTCTACATTTCAGATACATGGTATGACGTTATAAGCTCTCAATCGAAGTCTGACGAAGTCATGGACGAAGAAGTCCATCGTCTATTTACACTTAGAGCGTCCGCACATTACGGCTCGTAGTGACCGCCACTTAATGCGGCCACTCTGCCACACTTAACAACCACTAAACGCGGCCACTAGTAGCGAACGCGAGCCATTCCCGCAGCTTGTGAGTCACAACACTGCGAACACGCGGTGTGCGCCGATGCTAAACAAAACAACTTGTTTTTTAGGGTACCGTACTCGAAGAGTAAAACGGGACCCTATTACTAAGACTTCGCTGTCAGTCCGTCCGTCCGTCTGTCTGTCACCTGGCTGTATCTCAAGAACCGTGATAGCTAGAGAGTTGAAATTTTCACAGATTATGTATTTCTGTTGCGGCTATAACAACAAATACTAAAAACAAAATAAAATATTTTTTAAGTGTTATACAAAAAACGCGATTTTTTTTGCCGTTTTTATAGATAATCTGTCACCAGGCTGTATCTCAAGAACCGTAATAGCTAGAGAGTTGAAATTTTCACAGATTATGTATTTATGTTGCCGCTATAACAACAAATACTACAAACAAAATATAATATTTTTTTAAGGGGGGCTCCCATACAACAAACGTGATTTTTTTGCCGTTTTTATAGATAATGGTACGGAACCCTTCGTGCGCGAGTCCAACTCGCACTTGGTCGGTTTTTTCTGTATGCTATCAATTAATGATGATTCTGAGCAGGGAAAACCAAAACTTACACTTAAAAGTGAAAACACCCTCCGGAAAAATAGTTTAAGATGAGAATAGTACATTGTTGTAGAGGCTAGAAAGTAAGCAATACCGGACGAGTTAGTCCAGGTATTGCACTTTCGGCCGAGGCTTAACACAGTGCTTTTCACGTCTACTGCGAGGAAATTGCAAATAATTACAATTTTAAATCTAAATTAAGTACCTAATTATAGATCATATCTAACCAGATAGGGTATAAACAAAAAACAAAAGAGCGCGGGCCCGCTCGCCGGCGCGGCGGGAGGAGGAGGACAGTTTGATATTATAGATGGCCTGTTCGAGCGAGTCCAACTAACCCCAGCTTCGAAGACTGTGGCGTAAAAATAAAATAGTCTATTTAGAAAATAACCTGTCAGGCAGCCGCAGCGGCGCGGGCAGCGCGAGCGGCGTGACCGTGTGCTGGTAGACGAGCGCGGACAGCGAGCCGAACACGGGCTCGTCGGGGCAGCCGCGCAGGCGCACGCCGCGCGCCGCCGGCTCCACCAGGAAGTGCCGCACGCCGCTGCCCGCGCGCACGGCCAGCCCGAACGCGCCCGGGAACGAGTTCGAGTCGCGCACGATGAACGCGCCCGGCTCGAGCTGCTGGAGCGCTGCTACCGCTGTGGGTGCGAGATCATTTATTTCAATTAAAAATACAAAGACATCATACATACCCTGCATAAGGGCGTCATTTTAGTTCACAATTTCTCTTATAGTCGAGTGTGTGTGGTACCGAGATACCGAAGATCTGACTCGTGGTCCTAAATGGCGTGCAGATGCACAAAACAGGAAATACTTAGTCACGTTTTCGTCATTCAAAAGAGAAGATGATGAGGCATCGTTGGTCCAATTTACAGGAAGGATAACCTCGACTTTTCCGATAGTTCCAAATGACGCTTAAGTGATTTGACTAAAAAGGGAAGTAGACATTATTACGAAACGAATAAGTAAATAATGCCTACATAAAACTAGCAAGCAATTAACCCATTCGAATAGGATATCTGTGTAACTAATTTAGAAATAGGTCCAATGCAGGCCTTTGTCTTACGGATAGTCAAGCATATGATAAGGATGTTCACCGTCGTCCCTAGAGATGTTGGGCTTGTACCAGTAGTGGCTGGTGTCCCTCGCGAACCGCTCGCGGTCGGGCGCCACGTGCTGCGGCTCCGAGCCGCCCGCGCTCGAGCGCCGCGACCCGCAGCTGCCGTTGTATATGCGGTACTCGGACTCAGGGCTGCTCTCGCGCTTTTTCCTGTCATATGATAAGGATGCTCACCGTCGTCCCTGGAGATGTTGGGCTTGTACCAGTAGTGGCTGGTGTCCCTTGCAAACCGCTCGCGGTCGGGCGCCACGTGCTGCGGCTCCGAGCCGCCCGCGCTCGAGCGCCGCGACCCGCAGCTGCCGTTGTATATGCGGTACTCGGACTCAGGGCTGCTCTTGCGCTCTTTCCGGTCATATGATAAGGATGCTCACCGTCGTCCCTGGAGATGTTGGGCTTGTACCAGTAGTGGCTGGTGTCCCTCGCGAACCGCTCGCGGTCGGGCGCCACGTGCTGCGGCTCCGAGCCGCCCGCGCTCGAGCGCCGCGACCCGCAGCTGCCGTTGTATATGCGGTACTCGGACTCAGGGCTGCTCTCGCGCTCTTTCCTGTCATATGATAAGGATGCTCACCGTCGTCCCTGGAGATGTTGGGCTTGTACCAGTAGTGGCTGGTGTCCCTCGCGAACCGCTCGCGGTCGGGCGCCACGTGCTGCGGCTCCGAGCCGCCCGCGCTCGAGCGCCGCGACCCGCAGCTGCCGTTGTATATGCGGTACTCGGACTCAGGGCTGCTCTCGCGCTCTTTCCTGTCATAGTTATGAAATATTAATAAGTAGGTATAGTTGGATAGAACCTGTAACAGTAACTTCTGACAAAAACCGTAGGTAAATAAAAAACTAGAGCGCGGTAGGGCGTGCGCGGGTGTGTCGGGAACATGTTGGTGTATGTACCTGGTGACGGGCGGCGAGCGCGGCGGACGCGCGCTGAGCGAGGGCGTGGGCGTGGGCGGGTAGGGCGTGCGCGGGTGTGTCGGGAACAGCGGCGTGCCCGCGCGCGACTCCGACCGCGACCAGCTCTCCGCGCGCTCCCGGACCTGCACAGTTCATACTTGTAGACTGTACACTGGGTAACTCCTGGTAAGGGACACCATATGAATATTCGAGGCGTCGGCGGTAGGTAAGACGGGTGATTTTTTTTCGTGGGGAAATGCTTTACTCATTCCGCCTGGCTGGGGAAACAGTACCCTTACCTAACCAGCAGCGTTTTGCGCGTGGTTAATGTAACCAAAAAACCGCTATTACGCGTGTCGTGTGTCATATATTTTCATCGTCTGCAAAAGGTTGGTCAACGTTTTGGAGTAATCATTCTATGGAAGATAAATGTAATTCTCAATGACTTTAGTTATTTACTTCGATAACCAGACACAATTTAACAGTTAGGCAACTGCAATCGTCGTTAAATATACCTTATTAAGGTAAGACTGCACAAAGATGTCCAATTGCGCTTTAAAGTAGGCATGTTCAGATTTTAATGAGCTCTTTGTTTAATGACCGTTGGTTCAATACGGCTACTATAATAGGTACTTACGAGTAGATACCTTAGTTTAAAATTTATAATGCATATGCAACGGCGCGTGTATTTACGTAGACGAAAAATTTGTAACCACATTTTTCCTAAGGGTAGCTGGAAGAGATCCCTTGAAAGGATAAGTCACCTTTGTACATATATTAAGGTTTTTTTTTTTACCTAAGTACTGTATTCCACCAGTTTTACGAACTATAAAGCTTAATACATACATTTACCACGATTCCTTTAATGCTAAGATGTATCATTTAAGAAATGTACCTATAGATAAAGGACTTACGATAGTGTCATTGCTGCCAGGCTCCGCAAGCGACAATAGACCAGGTGCAGTCGTGGACGTGGGCGTATTACTGCCACTCCATTCTCGCGTCGTCATCTTTTCGAACATGAATTTTCTAGATGAGGTTCTGCAAAAAACATGTCACATAATGCCACTCACGTTCGAATATGTTACCAATTTATTATAGGTTGCTCGGTTTTTTGGTATTCACCTGTCAGGTGCTTGCGGACTGATGCTATCGTTTCTAAGTGGAGTTCGTAACGTGTTGACGTGCAATGGAACGCTGAAGTCGTCATCGTCGTCGGCAAATGCGGTTGTATCGCTCGTGTAGCCGTCCATACTGAAAACCGGAATACAGAGTATATAAACAACATTACTAGACCAAGCAAAATCCAAGCATATTGTTGAAGTATATGCCAATAGAATGCAATGTACAATTACCGGTGACTGGCAGATCGGCGGACATGTCGGGAAGAAGCGTCCCACTCGAGGGGCAACCGGGCGACCCTCTCTCTGGCTTCCTTCCTCTCCCGAAGTTTCTGTTGCTGCCGCTGCAGCCACGTAAGACCTGATGTGCTGCCTTCTAGGGCGCTCTCTGACCTTCGTGGTTCTCTTGCCCTAGAAATTTCATGCCACCCCAAGGTGCTCGCTGACCGCCACGTCCCATTTTCTTCGATGACTTTACGGGCGTTACTTGCTGGTCGGTCGATCCATTCCGCGTCATCATTTAACCACCTAAAACAACATTAGGAATACTTGTTTACAAAATATAATAACTACTTGCTCATTTTAGTATAAGTCATCTGTTCGTATTTGTCTTCAAATAACCTAACTAACCCACAATTTCCTGCATGTGGTGTATTTTAATATAGGTGATACATAGTAAGTAGTATTGAATTTGGCAGGAATTGGTACGTGTTAGTGTGTATTTGCACAGCTGGCACAAAATAACATAAAGTTTTTTCTGCGTAGGACTTGACGTTGGCTTGGATTCATATATGGTAAAGATAAATACGCATATATTTATGTCGCTATGTAAGTATGCGATAGTGGGTGGCGAGGATATCCCACATCGCACACACAACATGAGCTATTAATTAGAATCTATGGTTTGTATCTCATACATTACTTATTGATTGTTGAACTAATCCTATTCTTTATGTTCTGACAACCTACCTAAACAATTATCAAACTATTGTTAAAATGCGTAGTAGATATAACAGGAACCGCGTAGATCAGTTAAGAAACGGCATTTACTTCAATATAGGCAGGCGCTATGTATGGGAGGTACCGATAGGACGGCGGGTGCTGGTCGTGGCGCGGTCGCCGGGCGCCCGTTTATGGAGACGTTTATCTCGAAATAGCAACTTGCTCGGGTCGCGATGGCAGCGGCGACGCAATCACACGCCATCGCTCCAAATCAATTTCTAAGAGCCGACCGACTCGACTCTCATAAGCCGGCACATGTATGGCATACCTAACTGATTTAGTGCATTATGTTAAGCAATGTATATCTGAAATAGTCTAAGCAATGATTAAAACTTTCATGACCATATGCGTGGGAGTTGCGAAAGATGTTTGCGTCCACCGTATCGATTTATAAGTTGTCAGCAAATAGAGTTTCTAAGAAAGGGCCTTGCAGGGCGAAGTTTGTATAAAGTGATCAGTCAGTAGGCGCCACATAAATAATTCGCAATAAGCAGTTTGCCGGGGCGCATGTGGCTGCGTGTAATGTTGCGGAACGGCTGAGCGCGCTCGGCCCACACTTAATTCACGTCTATACTTCCGGATATTAAAATACGACGCAGATATCTTCCTATTAAAATGTCAAGTCAAAGTTCGATCCTCAATTGCATTCGGTATTGAAGGTACGTATGTATCCATGTGACTGCATCAAGCTTTTTTCTTGGTATTAGATAACTTTTCTAAACCTATCAGATTAAAGAAATAGAGTCTAATTAAATACTACATATTCATGTAAGAAGGACTGTGTGGGTTTGTTTGTAAGTGACTATGTATATCGTATCCCACGTACGGCTAACCGTTGCTATGAAATAAGATGTCAACTATTAAATATCGCTTTAATTTGACACCTCCTTAATTGAAGATCCAAAATATTAGCCTTATTATGGACTAGCTGTTGCCCGCGACTTCGTCCGCGTAGAACTTTTTATCGTCTTAGAAAATTATTTTTTCTTAATACAAAATTTGAACCCTCTTTTAGGGGATAATTAAAAAAAGTTGATGTTCATTTTTTAGTTTGTGAACAAACAGTCTAAAACTAAAGTTAAAAATCTCATACTTTAAAAATGCCTTGAAATACTCAAACTTTGAACCAATTTTAACACTCCTAGGGGATGAATTTGGAAAAACTCTGAAATCAGTTTTGTAGTCTTTTAACGTACAGAATAAGACCGAAGTTAAAAATCTCTTACTCACACTTTAAAATTTTATTGCTCGCCATTTAAAATTTGAACCCCCTTTTAAACCCCCTTAGAGGTTGAATTTTTCTAATCGCTGAAAGAACTTTTTTCGTAACCTTTTAAGTCTCTAGCTCAAAAAAAGTGTTGCCCATACAAAGCTTTCTTAACCCCCTTAGGGGTGGAATTTTCTAAAACACTGAAAGTACTTTATTATTAATTTTAATAAGTAACATTTCGAATAGTTTTAAGTCTAGTAAAAAAAAAAGTTTTTCCCACACAACACTGGCTACCCTTCTTAAGGATCTTAAGGATCCCCTTAGGGATGGAGTTTTCTAAAACGCTGAAAGTTTTTTTATAAGTAATCTTTTTGCAAAGTTTTAAGTCTAACTCAAAAAAAGTGTTGCCCATGCAAAGCTTGCTCTCCTTTTTAACCCTATTAGGGGTGGAATTTTCTAAAACGATTTGTGTTCTTTTTTTGTATTTTAATAAGTAATCTTTCTACAAAGTTTCAAGTCTCTAACTCAAAAACATAAACTTTCCCTGATTAAAACTTTGCACCCCTTTTTATCCCCCTTAGGGATAGATTTTTTCAAAACGCTGAATATCTTTTTTTTTGTATTTTTATAAGTAATCTTTCTACAAAGTTTTAAGTGTCTAGCTCAGAAAAAGTGTTCCCCATACAAACCTTGCACCCTTTTTTAACCCCCTTAGGGAATGATTTTTGTAAAACGCCGAATGTAGTATTTTTCATGTTCTAATAAGTAATTTTTCGACAAAATTTTAAGTCTCTATTAAAAAAAAATATGTTTTTCCCATACAAACTTTGCACCCTATTTTACCCCCTTAGGGGTGAAATTTTCCAAAACGCTGAAAGTACTTTCTTTGTATTTAAATAATCTTTCTACAAAGTTTTAGGACTCTTGCTAAAAAAAATAGTTTCCCACATACAAACTTTGCACCCCTATTTTAGCCCCCTATTTTTAGGGGTAGAATTTTCTAAAACGCTGAAAGTACTTAATTTGTATTCTGATGACTAATCTTTCTACAAAGTTTTAAGTCTCTATTTAAAAAAAATATAGTTTCCCCCATACAAAATTTGCACCCCTATTTTACCCCCTTAGGGGTAGATTTTTTTAAAACACTGAATCTAGGTACTTTATTTGTATTCTAATGAATAATGTCTCTACAAAGTTTTAAGTCTCTATTTAAAAAAAAGTAGTTTTTCCCATACAAACTTTGCACTCTATTTTACCCCTTTAGGGGTAGAATTTTCTAAAACCCTGAAAGTTCTTTATTTGTATTCTAATGACTGATCTTTCTACAAAGTTTTAAGTCTTTATTTAAAAAAAAAATGTTTCCCCCATACAAACCTTGCACCCCTATCTTACCGTAGGGGTGGAATTTTCCAAAACGCTGAAAGTGTTTCATTTGTATTCTAATAACTAATTTTTCTACAAAGTTTAAGTCTATAGCTCAAAAAAAAAAGGTTCTCCCATACAAACTTTGCACCCCTATTTTACCCCCTTAGGGGTAGAATTTTCAAAAATCCCTTTTTATCCCTAGCCCACGTTATAAAAGCAACATACTGTGCAAAAATCAACTCTCTAAGATTAGTAGTTTCGGCTGTGCGTTGATGAGTGAGTGAGTGAGTGAGTGAGTGAATAAGTCAGTCAGGACATAGGCATTTATTATGTATAAATAGATAGAAGATAATGAAACTCCCATTCAAATATCTCAAAAAATTATGAAGCTACCGTTTTAATGTCGCTTCTTAGAGTGAGAAAACGATGAGGGACTGTGACGTCAATATACTCGAGCGTCATAGTAAAAAACAATCGTTTCATATGAAGGTGCGTTTTGCGGAAAAGGGACAGAACATACCCCCTTTTAAAACTTTGGACTCTTATAATTTAATCATTACCTATATAACCTCTTGCTTTGTTTTTTTCTCCATTTGACTATATTTATTTTAAATTCTTTTTTCGAGAAAATACATTATGATTATTTACCATATTTTCGATTCCTGAGCTATAACCACGAACTTCGGAATTCGAAAATATTCGGGTATCTCTATCTCTATCGCACTAACCATACTCGAGTGACAGGGATGCAAATATATGAACATTGAGTATCGGTTTTCGTGGTAGCGCCGCAGGTACTTTGGCTGAATGCGCCGAGCGCGTGCCATTGTCATTAAAAAAAACAAATTCGTGTTAATTATATTGTTCAAATTTGTTGATTTCATTTATTGAAATTACGACATAAAACGACATTTGCGCATATAAGTTCTCATATCAGAATCGAATATTTTTTTATGGTTTATATTTTAGCGTTTGTCTCGTAAAGGTCTATCGTAGACGGGATTTAAATTATTAATAAGTGAAAGGCAAAGCAATTCCGCCATTTTGACGAAAATTTGACGGTTCTTATAGCTGACAGTTGGAGCAGCGTTTGATTTCAATAAAAATAAATGAAAAATTAAATGAAGTCGTATATTTCGGAAAATTAATTAACTGTCGCAGTCGGATAAAAACTATCCTAAGTTGCAGCTAGAATAATAATGTACCTATATAAAATGTTTCATATTTTTCCGTTCATGGGATGCTGAGAACATTCGAACCGCGCAAAGCTTAGTTTCAAACTGGCTGATTCTTTTTTTAATTTAGAGATTTATTATAAGTGGAGATAACACGACTCTACATAGCAAGTTACGTAACTATTAAGTGCTCCTTTCAGAATAATTGATTTGATTACAATGCATGGCATTGTAACCACGACTCTGTGATTGACAAGATCGATATCGCTATGTAGCAAGGTACTTATTTATCTTGTTGTCTATCATGCTTGATACCTGTCATGTGGTACTGTTTGAACATCATGCGACAGCGATAATCTTGCATGTCGTTACAACGCTATTTAGTAAGCTAAAGAAGCTATTAAAAATAAAAACATGCCCACTAACCACAGTAAGTGATTACTCAACAAGATTGTTATCAAATGTAAATAAACCGTTCCAATTACCGCTATATATTTAATCTTAAGCAGGTTCATGAATGGGGCCTTTGTTGACGCTGCTATTTGAAATATTCAAATAAGCTTTATAAGGCTGAATGAGTTTAGGTAACGCGAAAACAGGAGTCTTTATGTCACATGTGCACTAGGTGACGATGTAGGTACTGTACCCGCACCGCCACACACGCGCTCGTTGCAGTAATAACAGTAATTTGCTCCTTGTTAATGTTGACACACTTGGTGATTGGCTATTATCTAGCAACCTGTACACTTATACATACAGTTCAATCATTCCTTACGTAATGCTTCTTTAACAACGGTTCTTGGTAATAATATAACATTTTGTTAGTTAATAGGTGACTAGGTTATTCGACCAAAATCAATTCGCCCGTTAACGTTTAATTTTGAACAGTAATTCTGTGTTAGATTAAGCTTTTGTTTAAAACGTGGTGGCACTTGGTAATAAACAGTTAATTTTTACAAGCTTTCTATTAACTTGCAATGTATATGTAGGTATGTTTGTTCGGGTGGAAATTTGCAACTCCATTTTGAAGCAGATAGCTTCAACCGATTGAGCTGATATTTTGGGTTTTGGGTAGTTTGGATGACAATTCAATATTATGGTACCATTAAGCTGATCTGATGATGAAGACAGAAGGTGGCCATGAGAATTCAGTACTTAACCGAAATAACCCCGTTGAGTTTGGGATCGTTAGAATCGTCTCAATGAGAAATTAATGACGGTAAACGGTAGGTATACAGAAAAGAAGAGTCGGCAATAAAAACTTATTTTAACCCAAATATAGGTAGGTGCATACCTTTAAATCCATCAAAGGGTTAAGAGTAATAGGAAGAATGTTATGGTCTAAACATAAATCATTAGATGCCTTCATTAATCTGTCAATAGGTCAGTTACCGAATTGAATCATTATCGTATCTTTTATCTTACGGTCGAACCTTGAATAATGTACCATACAGTCACAAATCATTATTAAAAAAGCACAACAGCGGCTTACATGGAATGGTTGGTTTTTGTTGTGAACATTGTTCGTTATTCAATTAACGCCCACGGAATCTCAATCCCACGCATCTATCAATAAATGATCAACGGGATCAAATTTATTTAGGTTTATTTTCATGCTTGCTCCGTGTAATCAGCTTTAACCGACATTAAAGTGTTCAGTAAACATGGGGAGAGAGCACAATTGAGCGTGTCTCATACAATTAATGGCTTTAGTACTGGCAACTCCATAAAACGTACGAAATTACCTATACAAGCCATGATATGAAATGGGTTTGTGGTGTGGTATAACGGCCTAGATTGGTTATGGTATACCTACTTTATGGCTCTCTTTTTGATTCACATTCAAGTGGGTCGAGTGGAACGAAACTAAATAAGTTAGAAGAGTATTGTAACATTTTATATGGTGGACTATACAAATTAAAGGGTCTAGCAGGATAAGCTAACAAGAGTGGCCCCCGCAAGGGATTTGGTTGTAATTTGAGGTGCAGTAGTGGCAGGACCTAAGAACACTGTATGCGTAATATCAGCCTTCGATCTTCTTTTGTTTCAGACTTATTCACGAAAATGTCAAAAAATCAAGGTAATTTTTAAAGTGATGTTTTAGCCAAACCAAGCAAGCGAGAGTAACCAAATAAATTCAGAATAGAAGAGCATAAAATGGAGTTCACAATGCATATTTTTACAGACATTCATACCCTTGAACTTGGATGAAAAAAAGAATAGTTTTTTTTTCGCTTAATTTTTTTGCCACTTCTCGCGGAGGCACAACTATCAAAAAAATTACTCAAGCCACAATTGTCAACTACGTATACATTTAAAAACATTTTGAAAAATCATGTTGCGTCATGTGAAAAAAAACATTTACATACGTATGTTTACTATATCATATCATATCAATAGAGTAGTAGTGGCAAATCAGTCTGTAGGTAGGTATAACATCCTCTTTGGTTCATTATGAAAAAATAATTGACGTTGATCAACAACATTTACACCTGCTTCCAGACATACACATTTATCCTTAAACTAGGATGAAAAAAAAAATAGTCTTTTTAATCGCTTATTTTTTTTGCCATTTCTCGCTATCAAAAATTTACGTAATAAGCCACAATTGTCAACTACATATGCATTTAAAAAGATTTTGTAAAATTATGGTGCGTCATGTCAAAATTTGCCACTACTACTCTATTGATATAGTAAACATACGTATGTAAATGTTTTTTTTTTGACATGACGCACCATGATTTTTCAAATATGTTTTTAAATGTATACGTAGTTGACAATTGTGGCTTATTGAGTAATTTTTTTGATAGTTGTGCCTCCGCGAGAAGTGGCAAAAAAATTAAGCGAAAAAAAACTACTACTGCACCTCAAATCACAACCAAATCCCTTGCGGGGGCCACTCTTGTTAGCTTATCCTGCTAGACCCTTTATCTCCACTTATAATAAATCTCTAAATTAAAAAAAGAATCAGCCAGTTTGAAACTAAGCTTTGCGCGGTTCGAATGTTCTCAGCATCCCATGAACGGAAAAATATGAAACATTTTATATAGGTACATTATTATTCTAGCTGCAACTTAGGATAGTTTTTATCCGACTGCGACAGTTAATTAATTTTCCGAAATATACGACTTCATTTAATTTTTCATTTATTTTTATTGAAATCAAACGCTGCTCCAACTGTCAGCTATAAGAACCGTCAAATTTTCGTCAAAATGGCGGAATTGCTTTGCCTTTCACTTATTAATAATTTAAATCCCGTCTATGATAGACCTTTACGAGACAAATGCTAAAATATAAACCATAAAAAAATATTCGATTCTGATATGAGAACTTATATGCGCAAATGTCGTTTTATGTCGTTATTTCAATAAATGAAATCAACAAATTTGAACAATATAATTAACACGAATTTGTTTTTTTTTAATGACAATGGCACGCGCTCGGCGCATTCAGCCAAAGTACCTGCGGCGCTACCACGAAAACCGATACTCAATGTTCATATATTTGCATCCCTGTCACTCGAGTATGGTTAGTGCGATAGAGATAGAGATACCCGAATATTTTCGAATTCCGAAGTTCGTGGTTATAGCTCAGGAATCGAAAATATGGTAAATAATCATAATGTATTTTCTCGAAAAAGAATTTAAAATAAATATAGTCAAATGGAGAAAAAAACAAAGCAAGAGGTTATATAGGTAATGATTAAGTTATAAGAGTCCAAAGTTTTAAGAGGGGGTATGTTCTGTCCCTTTTCCGCAAAACGCACCTTCATATGAAACGATTGTTTTTTACTATGACGCTCGAGTATATTGACGTCACAGTCCCTCATCGTTTTCTCACTCTAACAAGCGACATTAAAACGGATGTAGCTTCATAATGTTTTGAGATATTTGAATGGAAGTTTCATTATCTTCTATCTATTTATACATAATAAATGCCTATGTCCTGACTGACTTATTCACTCAATCACTCACTCACTCACTCATCAACGCACAGCCGAAACTACTAATCTTAGAGAGTTGATTTTTGCACAGTATGTTGCTTTTATAACGTGGGCTAGGGATAAAAAGGGATTTTTGAAAATTCTACCCCTAAGGGGGTAAAATGGGGGTGCAAAGTTTGTATGGGAGAACCTTTTTTTTTGAGCTATAGACTTAAAATTTGTAGAAAAATTAGTTATTAGAATACAAATGAAACACTTTCAGCGTTTTGGAAAATTCCACCCCTACGGGGGTAAAATAGGGGTGCAAGGTTTGTATGGGGGAAACATTATTTTTTTAAATAGAGACTTAAAACTTTGTAGAAAGATCAGTCATTAGAATACAAATAAAGAACTTTCAGGGTTTTAGAAAATTCTACCCCTAAAGGGGTAAAATAGAGTGCAAAGTTTGTATGGGAAAAACTACTTTTTTTTAAATAGAGACTTAAAACTTTGTAGAGAAATTATTCATTAGAATACAAATAAAGTACCTAGATTCAGTGTTTTAAAAAAATCTACCCCTAAGGGGGTAAAATAGGGGTGCAAATATTGTATGGGGGAAACAATATTTTTTTTAAATAGAGACTTAAAACTTTGTAGAAAGATTAGTCATCAGAATACAAATTAAGTACTTTCAGCGTTTTAGAAAATTCTACCCCTAAAAATAGGGGGCTAAAATAGGGGTGCAAAGTTTGTATGTGGGAAACTATTTTTTTTAGCTAGAGTCCTAAAACTTTGTAGAAAGATTATTTAAATACAAAGAAAGTACTTTCAGCGTTTTGGAAAATTTCACCCCTAAGGGGGTAAAATAGGGTGCAAAGTTTGTATGGGAAAAACATATTTTTTTTTAATAGAGACTTAAAATTTTGACGAAAAATTACTTATTAGAACATGAAAAATACTACATTCGGCGTTTTACAAAAATCATTCCCTAAGGGGGTTAAAAAATGGTGCAAGGTTTGTATGGGGAACACTTTTTCTGAGCTAGACACTTAAAACTTTGTAGTAAGATTACTTATAAAAATAGAAAAAAAAAAGACTTTCAGCGTTTTGAAAAAATCTATCCCTAAGGGGGATAAAAAGGGGTGCAAAGTTTTTATCAGGGAAAGTTTATGTTTTTGAGTTAGAGACTTGAAACTTTGTAGAAAGATTACTTATTAAAATACAAAAAAAGAACACAAATCGTTTTAGAAAATTCCACCCCTAATAGGGTTAAAAAGGAGAGCAAGCTTTGCATGGGCAACACTTTTTTTTGAGTTAGACTTAAAACTTTGCAAATACTAAAAAAGAACTTTCAGCGTTTTAGAAAACTCCATCCCTAAGGGGATCCTTAAGATCCTTAAGAAGGGAAGTAAAAAAAAAAGTTTTTCCCACACAACACTGGCTGTGTTGTGTGGGAAAAACTTTTTTTTTTACTAGACTTAAAACTATTCAAAATGTTACTTATTAAAATTAATAATAAAGTACTTTCAGAGTTTTAGAAAATTCCACCCCTAAGGGGGTTAAGAAAGCTTTGTATGGGCAACACTTTTTTTGAGCTAGAGACTTAAAAGTTTACGAAAAAAGTTCTTTCAGCGATTAGAAAAATTCAACCTCTAAGGGGGTTTAAAAGGGGGTTCAAATTTTAAATGGCGAGCAATAAAATTTTAAAATGTGAGTAAGAGATTTTTAACTTCGGTCTTATTCTGTACGTTAAAAGACTACAAAACTGATTTCAGAGTTTTTCCAAATTCATCCCCTAAGAGTGTTAAAATTGGTTCAAAGTTTGAGTATTTCAAGGCATTTTTAAAGTATGAGATTTTTAACTTTGGTTTTAGACTGTTTGTTCACAAACTAGAAAATGAACATCAACTTTTTTTTAATTATCCCCTAAAAGAGGGTTCAAATTTTGTATTGAGAGAAATCATTTTCTAAGACGATAAAAAGTTCTACGCGGACGAAGTCGCGGGCAACAGCTAGTTGGATATAATACCCAATTTAATGTGAACAAGTAAGAAGATTTGAACTAGTGTTTTATTATCTATGCTTATTTAATAAACACTATAACTACGACTATCTACGTTATTATTTTACCCGAAACATTATCTATTTTAAGCACCTAAGCAACTAGGCTTGAATAAATAAGTATTTTTTGTCTACTGAAATGCTCGTTGCACTCAGGTAGGTAGGTTATTACTAATGTTTTTAATCTACAACTGTTAATCTAGCTAATGAATTAGACCTAAATTAATGCATTTGTTTCTTAAACAGTATGTTTTTCAAGGTTGTTGACAACCTTGAAACAAATATAATGTGTTTTTTACACGACTGCCCAAACAAAGCGCTGTGATGTTTTCAAAGTGTATGAATTGATAAACTGTTTTTAGGGAAAGCTAAATTAAGTAGGTCAAACGATTTACGGTCAAGTTGTGCTACTCGGTACATACTGAGCAGATTCTTTCGTGCATGTGTTTATTGATGATCTAATCGAAATACTTTGATCATGGCTGGACGGTGAAGTTTGGCTATTTATAATATAAACTGTATTTGCTAAAAAATACAATGTAAACATTGAGGTTATGAGAGTAAACAGTAGCTCGAGTTGAAGGAGTGAGTAGTAAGGTAGGCGGCGTGGCCTCCAGCGCCTCGGCCGCCGCCTACTGCACAGGAACACATGTTTACATTTCACGCCAGATCCCTTTTTATTTTAACTTTAGCCAACTTTTTATTGACTTTAACTGTTCTGTTGCTAAAAGAGTTATAACAAATGGGGAATTCGCTTTAACAATACTAAAACAAACCTAAGATATATCGATGCTTGCACAAAGCACGGGTGATTTATTATTGAAGTTGCGAGGTTCTGAATTATTTATAAAGCAGCATAATCCTTTATCTCCACGCATCCGCTTTGCGTCGCATTTTTGTTACCCCAACTTGAATTGATTAGTTTTAGTTATTTTACCATAAGATAACGATAAATTTGCATTAATTCCTTCCCCACTAAAACCCGTTAAGCTGGATATAAACACTTACTCAATTAGAATATCCTGATCTGAGAATTAATTTAAATCTACAATATCTAATTTAAATGAGATATATGTAACACTCACCTGCCATTGCGTAAAGGAGAGGTCGGCGGTGGTGCCGCTGTAGTAGTGGTGGTGACGTCTTCATGGGTGAGTTTACGAAGGGTGCGCGGAGACACGGGGGTGCGAGGCGACGCCGGCTCAGGGGTAGCGACGCGTTCGTCGTCGTCGTCTTCGATGGGCCGGTAGGAGCGGTTTCCGCCGAGAGCCCGCCGCACCAGCTCGGGGCTGGCGAGGCGGTTGGGCGTGCGCAGCATGCCGGGTCGCAGGCCGGGAGCTCCGTAGGTGAAGGGCGCGGAGTCGGCGCGCGCGTGATACGGTATGTCGGGCGCACGGTCGGCGTGCGATTGCGCGGTGTCGGGCGGCGGCGCGCCGGGCGGGTCGGGCAGCGCGCTGACGGTGCGCAGCATGTCACCGAGCAGCGCATCGAGCTCGTCGGGCGGGCTGGGCGCCGCGCGCCGCCCCGCCGACGAGATGCCGGAGTCCATGGACGCGCTGAGCAGGGACGCGGGCCCGCCGCCCGCACGCACCACTGTGGCGTAGATGGATCCGTCGAGGGGACCGAACGTGTGCACCGCTTCAGCCCCCTCCCCGGCCTCGCCGCCCGACCCGGAACCTTCTGCGCTGCCGTTGTTTTCACCTATGGCAAAACGTTACTCTCAATCATTTTATTGGATTTAATTTAATTTAAGCTAATATCTTGTAATTGAAAGAACTTTTTTGATCGTTAATTTACAGTAGAGTATACACAAAACGTAGCAATGGACCTGATTACCTATACATATTTTAATATATCTGATTCAAGGCATATCTATTGCCAAATCCAATTAAATAATTATATAGTCAGATCCGGTTCGAAGGAACACTTTGTAGGTCCTGTAGGTGTTCCACAATAAAAAGCACTGATTTACAATGTTGTATATTTTTGACTAGACGATACTTAAAAGCGAGTAGGTATTAGGCATGTTTTGTAATATCCTTTAACCGCCTAGCTCAAGCCAATCTGTTTAGCTTCGGTTTAATTAATGACAGCTTCTAAATTGGATTCGACTCGCTCCAATAAGCGTCTCATGGCCCCTCCTAACAAGTTGGTGTATGTGTGCAATTTCCTCTTTCATTTAGCTCTTAGGCAGTTTCGTTGTAGTAGTAACGAGATAGTTCACACATGTTTATCGTCAATGTGTTTTGGTGCATTGAGTAGCGCGTGCATCGTGCGCCCGCGCAATGGTAGCTGACACAGGTGAGCCAGCGGCCCGATGATGCCATAAAAGGATTAGGTTCGCTTCCCGTTACCGCGTCTACTGTGGGATAACACCGTTGTACGTCGTCGGGAGGAATGAATGAGTACTTATCTACAATAGGAAGCGATAGTCTATAGTGTCGACATTCATAATACGAGTACGTACCGAAATATACGAGTTTATTGTAGGACAAGAGCTATTAAAATAATCCAAATACAATAATTAACTTGTAATTGTAATCATGATAACCTCGATTCTGTCAAACAGCTTCAAAGACGAGGATTTTGCAGGCAGGTTGGTCAAGGACCTCCCAATTAAGGTAAAAAGTTACCTACTGGGCACATACTTAAGATAAACTTTGACATTTTTACGTGTGTTGATAACAACATTACTAGGAAAACTAGTTAAGCGGTTAAATATAGGTACTTATTCTTATCGGTTTTACATCTACTGCATGTAATTAAAGACACCATCATAAACAAGAGGTCAATCTGACACTTATTTCGCAATCGTAATTGATATCAATGAGTGCACACAGGGCGTGAAACATGCGAAATGCAAGTATCAGATTCACTTCCAAGCTATTGCATGTTAAACCAACATTTTGGCGGAACAAGCATCTTAACGATCCTCAAACTTGCCAAGCGAGTAAATACTGAATACAAATAAGGAATTGAGACCATCTTACATGGTTCATTAGCATAATGACTGTGTGTTTTTCGCTCACTAATCGAATATAATACTTAGGGTGTCGTTAAAATATGTCCTTTAACATGGTCCTTCGAACCGGATTACCATCGTGTGGCAACCACAAATTGAGGTAAACTACCTGTCTACCAAACGAAACAAAAAGCAAAAGCATTGTCTGATCAGCAGGAATAGTATGGGACTATGGGATTAGAGTACAATACGCGCAATCTTCATTCCCGCGCCTGTCTATAATGGATAGCCGATTTCACAACTAAACTAAAAGTAGGGTTGTCAATAACGCAATTAGTGTAAAGATATCAACGTCAGCGTCTGATGACCGTCGGCGTCGGCTGTTAAGGAAGATGCGGTTATTTCTGTGATGTCAACCGAAATAACGTGTTGGTTCGGGCTAGTGTTACGAAACGTGCGCCGCCGCAGGAAGAGGATGTGCCCCACGGTCGGCGGTGCGAGCCCTACCGGCACTACTTCTAAATCATGTATGATGATCTTAGATAACTTACTTTTGCAACTCCCTTACACTTGTGTTGGCAATTAAGTCATGGTGTTTATTATTATTCTAAATTCTATTGTGTTTTCAGATGCGTACACTATTTTAGCAAATGTAAAGGAATTAAGTGCATATTTATGGTTTGCAATAAATACAAAATTGGAAGGATCAATTAAGTCGCGGTGTATAAAATAAATTACCCATGATTCCAATAAGAATCCATCCACTAATATTATAAATGCGAAAGTGTGTCTGTGTGTCCGTCTGCAGAACCGATTTAGATGAAATTTGGTATAAATATAGTTTGAGTCCCGAGGAAGGACATAGGATAGTTTTTATTACGGAAATAATCCCCTGAGGGGGTGAAATGCGGGGAGAAACGTTGTACAGAGCTACGATATAAACGAGTTCCACGCGGACGGAGTCGCGGACAGAAGTTAGTTTAATATATGCTTAGAATATTGGAATGAAGCCAAACGAGTTACTTAGCGTGGCGTTTGATAATTATTGGCGACTTCCGCGCATTACGAATACATAATACAGTCGCCATCACCATCGGAGCAAACAAGCACGTCACAAACATCGGAACACACCTCTATTTTCAAGGCATTAGGGTGCATGTGCCGTTATTTTTGAACGCCTATAGTGTACCGATGTATGTGATGGCGACTGTACATACCTACGAGAATGATACGTTTTAAAACGATTCGTCTACTTTGCCCAAAGTTTTACTGGTAGAGAATGATTAGGCTATTAAGTCCGCCTTTTGTACGATAAGTCCTTCTTTTGTACACTTAAGATTGATAAACAAAAGGAGTCGTATTTCGCATTTTATACTTTTTATCCGTAGATATGTAGGTACCTATACCTATGCAAATGCAAAGTATTAATTAATGAATGTAAAACTAAGAGCTCTACATTTTTAAACTTTACATTGCCGTGAAACGTTTTAAAAAATAAGCTCTGTATTTTCTAAGGTCAAAAAACCTAGGCATCTCAGAGTTATGTTCATAAAAATTCTACCGACGTAGACTCGTAGAGTCGTAAACCATCCAAGTATCTGTGTTGCGCCTCTTTGAGCGTTCATAATTTATCATTTAATGGGGAATGGATGAAAATTTTAGAAGTGCCTGATTTTTTTTTGGTCATAGGAATAACCTTCCTTAGCACCAGAAAAAAGTTGCAGACTTTTCAGGTGCGTCAATTATTTTTGAAAAATATAAACAGTTTCCTCACTTACGTTTTGGGTTTAGGACGGCGAATGAGACACTTTCCTTGATCCATCTCATATTACAAAAAATATTTTAATTATCTGACCCTGACAATGACAAATAATAGCTGCTGCAGCTGTTGCCAGTGTGAGTTTGCCACGGATTTAAAAGATATTTTCTTTTATATGAGACGGATCAAGCAAAGTGTCTTATTCGCCGTCCTAAACCCAAAACCTAAGTGAGGAAACTGTTTATTTTTTTCAAAAATAATTGACGCAGCTGAAAAGTCTGCAACTTTTTTCTGGTGCTAAGGAAGGTTATTCCTATCACCAAAAAAATAATCAGGCACTTCTAAAATTTTCATCCATTCCCAATTCATTCATTTTCAACAATACAGAAACGGGAATATGGAGCCCTTGATAACGTTGTCGAAATAAGTAACAACAGCCACAATAGGAAGTTAGAAAGTGACCGTGGTGTCAATGGCGTGGCAAGATTTATTGTCCGCCATCGTTCGTTAGCTGATGAACATTGGCGTGACCGTGATGCGCGTCCGTCGGACGAGTCACGCCCACTGTCAGAACATAAATTAAAAATCGAGGAAGGCTTGACATTTAAAATTATACATTTCAAAATATTTTGAGAATGTTTTGCCTACTGCTACAGGCATTGTTAACAATTATTGACAAGGATTGGTCAGTAATGTGATATGTCACACCTTAATTTCACGATCCCTGGTTGAACTATGGCGGGCATTACACAGTGAGTATTATTGCAATATCTTGATAGCAACATTATCGCGATATTAAAAAATGTATGGATAAGTGGCTTCAATATCGTCAATTTACTGTGATGCGTGATATGAGTGTATCGCGTGATAAAAGTCATGGTGTATTCGGCTCCGATGACTCTTCTGTGCCTCCAAGGAATAAGGGTGTAACTAGTATTATGGCCTATTTTTTACTCCATTGGAAACAGAGAGTCGTGATACATAACATATGAAAAATACATTACTCTGTCTCCTGTCTTAGTTTTTGATTATCCTAAGTAATTTTGTTGACTAAGGGCCTGGACACATGTCGCCGGTACGGTGCCGTCTACGGTACCACGGCGCGGTGCCGTGTACGGCGCCGTGCACGGTGCATCGCTTGGTAGTTTAACTAGTTTTCGTTTTGCAGCTGAACGCATAACACGCAAGTAAATAGTGCATAAAAATGGCTGAAGATTATGATGTAGATTTTATAATTTCTTTAGCAGTAGGAGCAGGAGAATACGTTTTTCTTGGTCCATGTCAAGGCAAAAACTGTATACTTGTATATATTTAAAACGAAAATTGTTTTGTATATTTGAACCGATGGTTGTACTTGCGTGTTATGCGTTCAGCAGCAAAACGAAAACTAGTTAAACTACCAAGCGATGCACCGTGCACGGCGCCGTACACGGCACCGCGCCGTGGTACGACGCCGTTCGCGGCGCCGTGTACGGCACCGTACGCGGCACCGTGTTTCGGCACGACGCCGTTTGACGGCGCCGCCCGTGACACCGTAGACGGCACCGTACCGGCGACATGTGTCCAGGCCCTTAAGCCGAGCTTTCCTCAGGGAATATGTAATTCGTTAAGAGTGTCGGAAGGTAAAAATCGAATCCAAAAGTCAAAGACTAAATGTCAACGCCAAATGTACCGAATTTTCAAAAGCAAGCAGATAAAAAACAAGGTGGTTTTTTATTTAATATAAATAAATGGGCATTTTTTATTTTTCTTGTACCTTGATGTTTTTGGCGTGTCCAGTGCCTTTGACACCCTACAAATACGGAACACGTTGAAAAATTGTATTTGTAGCGATTTTAAAACGTCAATAATATATCTAAATCGTATAAAAACCCAAAAAAAACCTATCATTTAGCATTAAATTTACCACATTTTCTTGGTTTTTCTGGCTGCCGACCCTCGATTTTTGCCTATCCACCTGCGGAAAGGTAACTTCAAGTATCGATTCGAAGTATTAGGACTTGTATATTGTGCCTTGAAATACTTGTTTCTGATAGTAGAAAACATTAATTTTCTTAAATCAACCTTATATTTATCTCGCTAAAGTATTTTTTACATAATAAACTAAAATTAATCTTGTCCAGTGATTTTGGAAAAGTGGATATGTCCACATTCCGTTACGATGATTTTGTGGGAACGAGGTATTTTTATCACCAAATTAGGTGTTTATTTTCATCTAGCATCACATACCGTTACGTAACATGATTCGTTTTGTTTACAAACTGTCAGTAGTGGCTAGAAATCGCGCGCGAAGGGTGCGTCGAGTGGTGGACCCAAAAACTAGTGTCCTGGTTCCGTTACGAGATTACGAAGGTTCCTATATTTTTTCTGCTAATGCGACTCAATTATCTTAATCTGCCATTATCATTAACCATGATTTCAGTAAAATACTATTACAATTGTTAAAAACAGTATATTAAACACGTGTTTTAATCTGCGAAGTATTCGTTCCGTTACGTCTATTCCGTTACCATTTGTATGGTAAAGTAGCCCTCTTGAGTAATAAAATGACGCATATTCAAATAAAATGGTACACTTTGAAAAAAAAATGCCCAAATAACCATTGCGTGTAGGTAACCTCGTAAGAGTCGTACTTAAGTATATTTGCCCGGTCATGATGACATCACCGGCCCGCCCCACTGACCATTCTACGAAAATCTAAGCTATACCCCGGCTCCAAATTGCACCTTCGCCCGCTGTTTATCTGCTCCGTATCTCTTAGCATTTCGTTGGCTTCAAATCGCAACCAGTTTGCGTTTTTTATGTCTTTTTGCCGGCCCTAATGCATTCGTTTACGAAGTTCTCTACTAAATATCTCTAATTTTGAAGTGTTTTCAACTTGATTATTTATTTTATGATTCAGAAAGTAGTAACAGAATATTAATTATATATTGCAACCATATTTTTCTTAGATGATATTGAAAACCTTCCGACAAAGGTAGTCTTCGTTAATGTGTTTAACCTAATCGTTTATATTCGTTCTATGCAGGTTTCTAGTTATATTATGTATACCTACTTTTTTAAATTGTTAAAACAATTACACCAGAAACATGTCAAGGACGTACAGGTAGGTAGTCCTACTGGCCCATTGTCCCATTAAGGTTTATAACCACCGACTATACCTACAGTTAGTGTGAGTGTTACTTAACTAATTAAGTACCTAGAGGGAGTGGTCCTTCCGAGAATATGTTAGTTAGGTTTCATGTGACTAAATGAACGTGACATTGAATCCGATCCGTTATTCCATTAGATGATGATTTAATGAGCGTGGTCTGGCTGCGCTGGCGGGCGGGCGACCTCGCCGCCTCAAACCTTTAAACATACGCCCGAAGTAAAGCAAACAAACCTTCGCGATATGACGTTGTGCACCATTTTTTAATCAAAGGGCTATCGGAAATCCCATAATTATACATTAACAAATTAGCCTTAATGCACTTTTTATAGCATTGACTTTGAATAACCGCACTTGTACGTTGATATAGAGATAATAACACTAAATACAGCTCGCGTATGAGATCGATTCTGTGACGAGTGACGCCACGTCTCTAACTAGCACACCTGTGATATGAACTGTTCGTCAAGCTGAAAGTAAACACGATAAAATATTGTTGATATTTATGGAACTACTAATATGATCTTTAGCTACGAAGCTATGATTGCGAGATGTAGGTAAGGTACCTACTCGTAGGAATGTACAAACCTACTAGTTTAATTTCAAAGTTATATACCTTATAAGTATAAAAACATCCTGTAAAAATAAATATGCTGTGCATCACTTAGTATCATCTATGATTGTCGTATGATCATGATAAGTGGAAGGGACCAGCACGGTAAGAACATACTGTGTACTCACTTTGTTTTTTCAAAATTATATTTAAATGTCACGTAATAGTTCATAATCCCGATCCCATCCCGACGAGATATAGTAGAGAACTTCCGTGGACCCTTCAGTTGTAATAATGTTAATTATCCACATGTTAAGCTATTATGTATGTATCTTATCTTATCTTATCTATATGAGGGCCCTTTCGGATGCACTTCGACCCAGTGGGATCTTTTGTGCATTTGCCCTTTTCTTTTATACCTGCTCCCAGGCTTTCTCCATCATTTCCACAAAGAGGATGATGCAGTTCGCCGGGAGCACATTGAATTCCTTTGGTTGCGGGTAACCGTTACCAAAGTAGTTCATTCTTTGTCTGGCAAGGGCATGTTAAGCTATTATGTATGTGTACTACATAGGTAGGTACTTTATTGTAAACAAGACATTGGTAAAATACAGATAAATTAGGTTAAGCTATTAACTCATTTAGTTAGTATAGAGTTCCAGCTTGATACTCGTATATCTGTATAAGAATAAAATGTTGTCGTCTCACCTAACCGTATACGTATGATACAACACATAAAACTGTGAAAGATAAAAACCAAACCGTGTGTGGATGCGTAGGTATGTGGCTTTATTAGGCTAAAACACTACAAGCGTTCAAGGATATAGCAATCAGCATTTGCGACTTCGGTGAAAATAATTTTCGTATTAGGTTGTTGTTAGGAATATTTGTAAGTATAAGTTAATATATTAACTACCCATATGCTAAATGTAAGTAATAAAATAGATTGTTCTGAACATCTAACATGAAACCCTATTGAAGGGGACTTGTGTAGACGCAGACCGCTTAGTTTCAAATTTTCCTCGTGCCTTATTTATTACACCATCCACAAGGGATTATACCGCATAGGCCGGCGCGCCACTGCAAGTAATCAAATCAATGACGTCAGACCAGCTTTGCTTTCTACTGGCCAATGTTAACGCATGAGCGAGTGCGAGTCAGTGATCTCGGTGGAGCTTGTCGAATCGAATTAAGTTGACGTGTGACGAAAGGAGGCGGCGGGCGCCGCGCCCTCGCCGCGGTGACGAGCAAGCGCTGGGGACATCCATCACCGATTAACCACGCCGGTCAATTAGCCGACGCCGTAGGCGCCGCTGCCTGCACTCCCAGCGGAACTGATCTCCATGCCTAGATCTCGCTTGAACTCTCACAAAGCATCGTTCGTTTCACTAATAAGCACAACCATTGTTCACGTATGATCAACATTTGTTAATTTCTACTTAACTTCGACACCGTTTTCAATTACTTATATGAGTAATTGGGTTTTTGTAAAGGGATCGCTTGCATCGGTAATAAGAGAAGATAATTAAAGAAGTGCGTAGGCGCGAGATTGTGTAAAAGTCGATTTGTTCCGAAGTGTAAACTTGTATTGTCCCACTCACCTCGTTTCCGATTGTCGTCTAGCGAAGTTTAGGAAACACGAGCAACTGAATACCGGGGTCGTCGAACTTTGCCGGTAGGCATTTATATATTGTTTATATGAAGATTTTCATAGATGAATATTGTTTGATTTGTTGGGAAGACACATGGGAGGCGAGAGTACGTGTGCCGGTCGGCGGAGGGCGCGCGACTGGGCGGGCGGCGACGGGCGGCCGGCGCTCGGCTCGGGCGGATCTAGTACACTAAAATAGCCCCCACACCTGCGGCACCACAGACTGCGACCTCTCGGTTAACTGATGCCGCCTCGAATAATTATATTGTCGCTTGCCGACACTACTCTACCTGCGTAACGGTTAATTGAGAACTTCATTAGTGCGTAGGTATACGGGTTGAAATTAAAATATTTTTTTGCCACTAAATTTTCATCCAATATTTTAATATCAGTTTAAATTGCAACTGCTTTATGAATACTTACTAGTACACCGGCGAACATTTAACTACATATCCTGATGAACTATTGACTAATTTTAGTCAGTAAAGCGCTTATTATTATACTAGCTTCTGCCCGCGACTCCGTCCGCGTGGAACTCGTTTATATCGTAGCTCCGTACAAAATTTCACCCCCCATTTCACCCCCTTAAGGGAAAAATTCCGGGATAAAACTATCCTATGTCCTTCCCCGGGACTCAAACTATCACTATACCTAATTTTATCTAAATCGGTTCAGCGGTTTAAGTGTGAAGAGGTAACAGACAGATATACAGACACACTTTCGCATTTATAATATTATAGTATATAGTATGGGTATTTAGTACTAGCTTCTGCACGCAACTCCGTAGCTAAGTAGTTTGAGTCCCGGGGAAGGACATATGATAGTTTCTATTCCGGAAATCATCCCCTAAGGGGGTCAAATGGGGGGTGAAAGTTTGTATGGAGCTACGATATGAATGAGTTCCACACGGACGGAGTCGCAGACAGAAGCAAGTTTTAACATAAACTGTTATGAGTCTTGGCCACCTAGTCATACAATGTAATTAGTAAAATGATCATTGCTCTTGTGGTAACTTGATAACAGACCGTGAAACTCTGTTTCCGGCGCTTTTGTAAACATTGATTCTAAATGCAAACTTGGTGAAAATTTCTATACCACTCGGAGGCCTTATCAACAGTTTTTAGGGTTCCGTACCGAAAGCGTAAAACGGGACCCTATTACTAAAACTCCGCTGTCCATCCGTCTGTCTGTTTGTCCGTCTGTCACCAGGCTGTATCTCATGAACCGTGATAGTTAGACAGTTAAAATTTTCACAGATGATGTATTTTTGTAGCCGCTATAAGAACAAATACTAAAAAACAGAATAAAATAAATATTTAAGCCATGCAACAAACGTGTTTTATTTGCCGGTTTTATAGATAATGGCACGGAAGCCTTCGTGCGCGAGTCCGACTCACACTTGGCCGGTTTTTGTTAATGAACAGCAAGCCATACCCTCAGAAAAAAAATCCGTGTTCTTCTTTTTTGTTTCCGAGCTCTAATATGCCTGTAAGATAACTTTTTAGTCGACTCTCTATTCTCTAACTTAGTAGATTTTAGAACGATTTTATTTTGTTTACCTTTTTAAACCTACCACGTACATAGGTAAGGATAATTCCCGGAACCGCTAGTTTCGGAGGTAGGGTCATCGGGGCTAGCACAACTATTAACACCGCGACGCGAAGCGAGACGAGAAAATCTACCCAACTTGTTCTAATTTGCTCAACTGAGCGAGTGAGAGTCATAGAGCCGCGCGTGACGGTGTGTCTGCAGCTTATCAGTGTTAACTGTTATTTGCGCATTTAGCTACGTGTTTCGGTGTTTTGTGCGCAGTCTTAGTACCCTATGAAACAAGAAGCATCATTTAAATGTACAATTACACTTACCGGGGTCATCATCGGTGAGCGTGGAGAGCGGGCGCAGGTGTTCGAGCGAGTCGGCGCGGGCGAGCGCGTCGGGGGCGGCGCGCAGCGGCGCGGCGGGGGTCGGCGCCGGTGCCGCGCCGCCGCCGCCCTCGCTGCGCGCGAACACCAGCTCCACCGCGCCGTCGCGGGGAAACGACGGGTCTGTTGAACAATGCTGCTTTAAGTCACTGAGTGATATATAAGTTTGCGCATGGTAAACTACTCTCATGGGATTAACTACCTTTGCATAGTCAGGGGCCGGTGCCGCGGGCGGGCGGGCGCTAAATAGTAGGTACTGAATTCCAAGACAGCGCGGCGGCCTGATGGAAGATGACAAGAAAAATGTTCTAGGTGGCCAGCTGGCCAGCTGGCCAGTCGCAGTAATTCCTAGTGAGGCAATTGTTGAAGGACACGACGGATTAAGATGCTGTTCTAAGTGCAAAGTTACATTGACGCGACACGTCTTCCATCCGAAATTAGCGGTAAAGAAAACTATGCTGGCTGAGGGAGGCATACCATGACATCATGTATGTCCACCTCCTCCCCTTCATCACCCCATTGATAGCAAATACGTGCCTC
The DNA here is from genome assembly GCA_963854355.1 of Epinotia brunnichana. NCBI lineage: Eukaryota > Metazoa > Arthropoda > Insecta > Lepidoptera > Tortricidae > Epinotia > Epinotia brunnichana. The sequence goes on from OY977939.1 coordinate 17,256,880, forward strand.
TTTAAGGTGAAGTCAAACAAGATACAGATATAACAGTTTCTCTAGATGGAGTAAAGTTAGGTCTCAATTCGTGCATAAGGAGAGCAAGTTTGAGTCCCAAGCAAGCCAAAACTCAAAGTTAGAATCTTGGGCGTACCTATAGGTATTAAAATCTCGTGTGAAACATACCTATAACTTTACACCACAACAGTGACAATATTCATTTATCTTTTAGTGTCGCGATTTTTCAGGAATAAATCCTAATTTAAAGGTACAGCTTGAGTAGGTATAATTTTTTAAGGCTTTAATTCCTCTGGTAAGTATTAAAACTGAAATTATTACTTCGTCACTGATTTCTCTGGCACCTATTCTTATAATTGTAACCCCGTTGAGTTTGGGCTCGTAAGAATCGTCTCAATGAGTAGTTTGACGGTACAGTCGGCAATAGCCTGTACCGAAAATGAAATTTTTGACAGAAACTTATTTCTCTAAGCATGAGCAGTTATGCCGATATACGGCTGAAAACAAAAGTAAAACTAAAAAAAAATACATTTCTGAAAACCATGTAAATGTTTGAAGCATCATATCTCAAAAACTATTAGACATACGGAGCTGCGGGTTGTTTTTAATTATTTCAAATTGAATATACCTACTTTCAAAATAATTGTAGCAACTAGTGTCAAAAGCCCATAGTTTTTGAATTAAACTGCAAATACTGAAAAAAGTCTGAACATTTGAAGTTTTTTATTAGTAGCACCATAGTAAAAGGACGGCAAAGTATGTTATCTTTATACAAGCGCACCGCGCGCGGCTTGTATGTGTGCGCCACAGTATCTTTCGCACACTCAAACAAAATGTCGACCCGTTTCGCAGTGCGCCAGTCGGGGCTAACACCGCAAGGTTCGCGCGTTACGGCTTTTCGGCACCACTATATAAATGAAAAAAAAAGTGTGATAATCGGCGGAGAACTTATTGCTGTGTGTTTGGGTGTCTAAATAATACATCGATTCCAGAGTTGTCTCTGTTCAGATTACCTACTGAATGGGAAAGGTCACTTATTCTAGCATTAAATTTTTACTTGACCTATTACTTATTCTTTTGTTGTCAGACAGACGAAGTAGGCCTACTATCCCACTAGAATGTGTTAGGCACTTTTGATCTGTCAATTGATATGCCGCTATTCCTTTGTTTACGTTTAGTCATGCCGATTTCTCAGTAGGTATTGTAGGTAGGTATAGTAAACTAAGTACCTACTTTTAGTTATAAAATCGTTATTTAAAATAATTGACGAGTTGTGAATCAGATAAATCGAGCAAAGTTCGAAGCGTAACCATTCGTAACAACAGCACAAAAATTGATTATAGTCTAAGAGACGGGCGTTGGTTTTTTTAAGTTGTTTTACGATGTTTTTTTAGGGTTCCGTGCTCAAAGAGTAAAACGGGACCCTATTACTAAGACTCCGCTGTCCGTCCGTCCGTCTGTCTGTCACCAGGCTGTATCTCACTGATACCGTGATAGTTTCAGTTGAAATTTTCACAGATGATGTATTTCTGTTGCTAATAAAAATAAAATAAATATTTTTATTGATAATGGTACGGAACCCTTCGTGCGCGAGTCCGACTCGCACTTGGAAGATTTTTTTTCATTTTTATATAATATTTTAGTCACTTTATTCCACTTTTTATGATAGATACCAAATGTATATTAAATATGCTTTGCATTTCAGACGCCTTCAGTGGCTGCGCTTAATTGACCGCGAGGATTTTATATAATTATTTTATCTCCTTATTTATAAATTAAAATTATTAATAGGTGAAAGAAATGCAAAGCAATTCCGCCATTTTATCCGTAGTATCTCTTATTAGTCTGTGATTTTGACGTTTCTTTTAGCTGACAGATGTGGCGGCGTTATACTTTAAGAATAATAAATGAAAAATTAAATGAAGTCGTATATTACGGAAAATTAATTAATTGTTGCAGTCGGATAAAACCTATCCTAAGTTACAGCTAGAATAATAATGTACCTATAAAAAATGTTTTATATTTTTCCGTTCATGGGATGCTGAGAACATTCGTAACAACACAAAGCTTAGTTTGAAACTGGCTGATTCTTTTTTTAATTTAGAGATTTATTATAATCGGAGATAATACTGCTCTGAATCTTGAGTACATTTCTGTATTTGTTAGGAAAACCATGGTTGAACTTTATTGAATCACTGAATTAGTTATGCAGAGATGTTTTATCTTTGGCAAGGGCCGGGCTTTATTTAAACTAATTAATTGGTTGACAGTAGGTACTATCAGTAAACTACGGTTACTCGTGCTCATCACCGCCCCGCGCCGCCCATCTGCTGGCCCCGCAACCACATAGGTATCGCCTGTCGCTCTTTCTTTCATCGTGAAAGGTTTAGGTAAAACCGACCTCAAAATCCCTGAACCCAGACAATACAAGTAACAAATACAACTTCCCGGCCCTTGCCAATTTCTAGGCACTGAATTAAAATTTTGCTCAAAGTGACAACCCTGAGACAGGCAAGTACGGTAGGCAATTATATCGCGGAATGGGCCGGAAATAGCCTACTGCCCTCTTGCCTTTTACTATTTTTTATTTTTTTATTTTATCCAAACAATTATTACACAGTATTACAGTTACAGAACTAATGCACTGTGAATCTTAGAATTAAAATTTCCAGCATACTTAATATACTATCGAAGACTGGCGGTCATCCATCGTCTCGCTAAACCTCAAGCATTCACGACAGACTTTTACTATGGTAGCACAACTCTTTTTTGCTTGCAAAACGTAGTTCCAGTAGCACCGTCACCTTCCTCTAATAAGGGGACCAAATAACATACCAAAAAAGCAGCTTTACATCGTGCTTTGCGTTTTAGGTTTTTTTTGTGTTGGATTTTACTGGCATATTACCCTTACTATCCATCCAGGACGGATAGCATGGATGGCCTTATCACGCGATAAGTGATAGGATAGAGCGAACGGTGTCAGCCAGGGACGGATGCTCTATCCTGTCACTTGATCCATGCTACGAGGCCTGGTCTGGATAATTTATACATATGCTACGTACTTATTTAACTACTTAGAATAATAATAACTAATGTACAGTCGCGGAATGAAAAGGTTGACCACCTTAAGATCTGTTTTTGCTTGCTCAGTATATGTTATCAGTATATGCTTTATCGACCGAGTGTCAGACACATTCCGTCATAATGAATGTTATTTCACTGCATGGCCTACAGATACGTCCACTATGAGAATTGACCACTTTGAATTTTGGAAAACGAGTTAAAAAAAGAAAAAAAACGTATACAAGAAATAGCAATGATGACATTGACAGGACATGTTAGTTCACATTTATAGTTTTAATAATTCTAAGCGAAGAGGATTAAATCATTAGATTTATCAAACTTGAGACAACGTAATGGCAAGATCAAACTAATAAAATGGTTTTAGTTCAACTATTAATAGTAAATTTGAACTTTGTTGTCAAACGGTTGAACATAATTTTCAATACAACACTCTCGTCTGATACACAGTTTAAAAAAGCGGCCAAGTGCGAGTCGGACTCGCACATGAAGGGTTCCGTTAAATAAATTGCGGTTTACGATTTATGACGTATTAAAAAAAACTACTTACTAGATCTCGTTCAAACCAATTTTCGGTGGAAGGTTTGCATGGTAATGTGCATCATATATTTTTTTTAGTTTTGTCATTATCTTATTTTAGAAGTTACAAGGGGGGGGGGACACATTTTACCACTTTGAAAGTGTCTCTCGCGCAAACTATCCAGTTTAGAAAAAAATGATGTTAGAAACCTCAATGTCATATCAATCTAGTAATTAATTTGACTAAAACCAATGTTATGCACTTTTATCAACGAACTAAAGTAAAAGATGTTAGTATTAATTATGAAGGGAATAATATAGCTAATGTAGGAGTGACAAAATTCTTGGGATTACTTATTGACAGTCAGCTGACGTGGAAATACCATGTACAAGACCTGTGTAAAAAAATAAATAAATCTGCTTTTGCTCTTTACAAACTTTCCAAATTAGTTAATAATGATGCTCTACTAGCTGCTTATCATGGTCTTGTTGCGTCAGTATTAAGATACGGAATCATTTTTTGGGGCAATTCAGTTGATAAGGAGTCGGTATTCAAGGCTCAAAAAAGGTGCGTCCGAGCTATGTGTGGATTAAAAATGACAGATAGTTGCATTCCATATTTCAAACAATTAAAAATCTTGACATTCCCCTGTATGTATATTTTAGCAGTAGCAATTTTTGTAAAATGTAATCCCCACCTATATAATAAAATTTCCGACACACGAAAGCTCCCTACAAGACCACAGTATGAAAATATGTTGCGTCACAAAGCATGTAAAACTGCTATTGTGAGTAAAAGTGTACTGGGAATGGCACCTCAAATATATAATAAAATTCCAAGCATTATAAAAGATTTACAAATTGGACCCTTTAAGAAAAAGTTAACGCTATTATTAAAACAAAAATGTTATTACAATACTCAACAATTTTTAAATGACATTGATTTATAATTGACTTTAAAATTGCAAAAAATGTATTACTTCCAATTTGACATAAATATTATAATTATAGTTAAGTTTATTTTGACATTATTCCATTATATAATTATTTTGCGCTGTAATTTCTATTTTTTGATTTTGTTATTAAAATTGCATGAAAAATAAAAACATTATAAAATATTTGTACGCCAACCGGCAAAACATAGTGGTTCGCTTTATGCTTTAATTTTAAGATCTATACATGTACCTATGTTTTACAAATAAATACATTCATTCATTCATTCATTCATTCATTCATTCATTCATTCAGTCATTTTTGAAGACCTATCCATTGACAAGTATGGGTTTGATGAAAAAAAAAGTTTCAGTTCTAAGTATGGGGAACCCCAAAAATGTATGTTTTTTTTCTATTTTTGTGTGAAAGTCTCAATGCGGTTTACAGCATACATCTACTTACCAAGTTTCAACAGTATAGCTCTTATAGTTTCGGAAAAAAGTGGCTGTGACATACGGACGGACAGACAGACAGACAGACGACAGACAGACATGACGAATCTATAAGGGTTCCGTTTTTTGCCATTTGGCTACGGAACCCTAAAAAGGTAACATGTGCTTGCAACGCGTGAATGATTTGATTTGAAAACTGGTCAAACTTTTTATTCCGCCACTGTAGGTACACCTATCCAAACATGAGTTTGAATACATAAGTTAAGTAGGCACCTACTAACGAAATAGATCAGACAGGTCGTCGCTATTAATACCTATACATAGAAATGCCAATAAAACAAAATTACCGAATTAAGTAGGTATTACCCTTTTTTAAATCATTAAAATATTTCACGATTTCGGAGATTCGAGTTTTCAGAGGTCGGTTATACACGGCGATATATATATTAGAATATATATACACTTCATGATCGATTGAATCTGCTATTTTCACAATGTAAAATTTAATTTTACTTCAAATTCTAATACCTATTCTTTTCTTTTCTATGAACTAAGTAGACAGCAACAAAGATAAATTAATTTCATGATAACACAGCTTGGCTCACTTGGCTGTAACGAGGTTTTGTCAATAGCCGTTAGATGGCGCTATCATTAATCATGATATTAATCATATTGCTACTATAGGCACAGAATAAGTAGTAGTATTACTACGTACCTACAGAAGGTTCTCTGTTAACAAATTCCATGTTTAGGTACGCCAAACGTGCCTAAATGTGGCCACCCCTTTCTATAAACTGCTGCTGTGCTTAACAGAGCAAAGCGGTACTTCTCCCCGGGACAAAGACTTTTATTATATAAGTCTCAAGTCCGTCCCCACATGGAGTATTGCTGTCATCTCTGGGCGGGAGCGCCTGGATACCAGCTTGGGCCTTTTGACTCGCTTCAAAGACGTGCTGTGCGAATCGTGGAAGAAAACATTTGTATAATAATTTCCATAGAAAAAGTATGTGATTATGGTTTGGTGTATGAAGTCTTAATTCAAACATTAAAGTCGACGAGTATAAAAAGATTATATTACATGTCCTTATAATTTGCTTAATAGTTTTTGGTTATATAAAGAAATAAAATACAGTAACAAAAGTGTCGTTTCCGGTGCATTGATTATTCAGCGTGAGTTGAACGAAGTTGAAAATCAGTTACCGTGCTGCTGTATGTCAGCTCCAGCTGTCGCTTGGCGAAGGAGAGCAGCAACACCGAAACTGCTGAACTCACCTCACATAGTCAATCTGGATACCAAGGTCCTTACAATTATGCGTAATTGGAGGTCAGACTTACATTAGTATTCGTCAAGCGGGTTGTCCGGTAGCGTAGTGAATACCAAGCTTAGTTTCGAGAGTGGCAGGTGATCCAGAGGTGACGCTACGATGGTATCGCTTTCGCGAGCTGGCTGTACTCGCGCGCAAGCATAATCCCGTCCAAGCTCCTCTAACAATGTATGAGTGGTGGAGTCGGCATCTACGCCGGCCACCGGTACTCACGCAAAAGCATAACCAAGCTCCAAGTCCTAGCTCCGCTAACAACGTATAAATATAGATTAGCGGTGGTTACCGTGCGCGGCATGGTCCAGCTGCTGCTTCGTGAAGGAGAGCGTGTGGTCGGCCACGGCGCACGTGTGGAACTGGCAGGCGAACACGAGCCGCCGCTGCGTCGAGGCCTGCGCCTGCGCCGGCCGCCGGTACGCGCGCACGAGCACGTCCCCGCGCAGCGCCAGCCGCCCCACGCCCACCGTCCAGCCGCCGCCGCTCACCATGTACAAGCCTGGATCAAACGTACGACAACTAAGCATTGTGCGCTGCGAGAACCGATTGGTGGCTTCGTGGAGAATGTATTGTGTGATAGTAGTGCATTATCATTCAGAACGATTGATGGTAATGTATTTATATTTTGAGACGTGCATGTAAACATCAAGTGCAAGTGAATCCATTGACAAGTGCGGTGGTAGTTTATGTTACGAAGTACGTATAATATAATTATATCGCTCCACTCCCCCAATTCAGAGCTTATTGAATATGCACCGATTGAACAGAGTAGGATACCAATCATATCAGAACATAGTAAGACTTCTTCTTCTTGTTGTGCCATATCCTCAGCGGATGTCAGCGACCATCTTCAGACTAGGTAGTCTAAAATTAGTTGATTGAGGGTGTTATCATGCCTAGTCTCCCACTGCTTAGTGGACAGAGGTTTGCTTTTATTATCACTACCTATTTATTTTATTATTAAAGTATTTATACTAACGTACTTATGCCACTTCGCTACTGTCATTTCTAACCACGAACGAATGAATCGGCTCAAACATTTCATAATAAGAGTTCTGGTCGAGGGGTGTACTTTTCGGGTTTAGCGGTTTCAAGGCCGTTCTATTGACTCCCTGAATATGCGCCGTGCGTCGCCGTCTTAAATTCTTAACATGTTATTGTGATATTTAAGTTATGTATGTTAGTCTTTAAGGTAGATGACCTCGATGACCTTGTTGCCTGATGCAAATAAATAAAAATAAATACTTACCAGAGGTATAAACACAGACGAAGTTCTCGTATATCTTGAGGAAGGCGATGGTGGGCGAGGCGGGCGCGGCGAGCGCGCCGGCCACGCTGATGTGCGTGAGCTGCAGCGGCGACGCGTTCACGCGGATCTGGCCCGCCAGCAGCCCGGCGAACGTGTCGATGTACCTGCGATTGAGAAGATAAGGCTTCTATTAAGTGTCAGAAAACGAACCGTTACCGTTACGTTTATCACGCGACTAAAATTGTATTACTTACCTAGGGCGGTAAAGCATAGAATGTCTCAGATCGTAGGTATTTGATGCCAGAGCCGAAGGTGAGGGCGATAAATATGCGATCTGAGGCTGTCTTTATTACCGCTCGTAGTGAGTTCAAAATTTTACGTCTCTCCCTGGTCAGGAAGTGGGATTTCCCGCATGCGTTGTGTACGGTAATTACTACTTTATGGCCAGGTATGACATAAACAAATAAAGCTTGTACCTACTAGTTGTAGGTAGGTAAGAATAAGAATACTTTATTACTCTCATGTAGACATATCAGGTCCTAAATATCTTACAGTCTATAGTACAACTTGTATTAACGTATATCGCATAATGATAGTCAGATAATGCCACTATCAATCAGGACACCGCTTTGACAGTTGTATTATTCTGACAAGAAGGCGTGTTCTAGCTACGAAGGCGAATCATAGCCACGTTTATCATGCGGCGGCAAACACAACTTAGGTACCTACTTAACCGTGTAGGCTCGGACAAGAATAGGTCTACGGTCTCCCCCGCCTGTCGTAGAAGACGACTAAAGGGGGTCATCAGGGGTCGCAGTGTTTCTGGCGGGGGCCGGGGCACTCACCTAAAAACCCCAGGGCAGGCGACCATCATCATCCTAGGACGAGCAAAATGTGGCGAGGCGTGAGGAGGGCTCCAGTGCGTTCAGAATGAGATCCTGGAGTCCTCCGCATGAGAGTGCATATGCCGGCTGCCGTGGAGTTTTCAGAGGATAGAAATACCACATAACCCATTCATCCCCCGATGATTGGGTACCTGGTAGGTACGTAGTTTTCCTCCACGAAATAAAAAAAACGTACCTACTTAAAACATGCACTTTTTTGGTGCCAAGATGGTGTCAGAAATCGGTGTCTTTTCTTTACTACACTCATCACAGAGAGCAGAGCTACGAATCGCTTTACATATTTATCAGGTTTTTTTCTGCTTGAGCCATGGCCTCCAAGAGTTGTATAATAAAAGGCACAAATCGCTTAAAATGGCTTATTATCTCGTGATCAGGTAAAACATGAAGGTTGAGGTGAAAGATATGGTAAAGCATCGATTCCTTCTATAATAATCCATGTCAGCTGTCACGTGGACGGGGTTTGTGTCAACAACATAAGTTATGCTGACGACATGGTGCTACTGAGCGCGTCGATATGTGGATTGCGCAAGCTTTTAAATGTGTGTGAGACCTACGCGCTGAATCATGGTCTGAAATATAATGAGAAGAAGAGCCCGTATATGGTCTTTGAGAGCGATCGCAACAAGTCATCGGAGGTCCCTGCCATTTATTTAAATGGCAGCCCTATGGACAGAGTGTGTAATTTTAAATATCTGGGTCATGTTGTTGCGGCCGATCTCAAGGACGACCTGGACATTGAACGGGAGCGGAGGGCTCTGTCGGTGCGTGCGAATATGATAGCTAGGAGATTTGCTGGGTACTCCAGGGAGGTAAAGGTTACCCTGTTTAGAGCCTTTTTGCACATCCCTTTATACCTGGGTGCATTATTCGCAAAAGGCCTACGGGGCCCTTCGAGTCCAGTACAATAACGCGTTCCGTGTGATAGTGGGACTGCCTCGTTTCTGTAGCGCATCAGGGATGTTTGCGGAGGCGCGGGTTGATTGTTTTTATGCTAGTATGCGCAGCCGCGCCGCATCCCTGCTGCGCACAACAACAAGCCTGACTGTGCGATAATGCTACACTGCGCGGGGATGCATTCTCCCACCAGTGTCATTGTCATCATCTCCCAACAGTGGTAAATTTTGTTGTATTTAATGTTATTTTAAATATGTGTATTCATTTACACGAAATAAATAATTTGAATTATTAGTTTACTGTAGTTGTACAGTTAAGTTAGTTATTTACCTCTTGTTGGAAGGCAGGTGGAAGACAGGCACTCGATCGTCAAGGTAGCGCCGCATGGCGTACCGGTCGAGCGCGTGCTCGGGCGCGCCGCAGATCGCCGAGTAGTGCATGTACGCTGCCACCAGAACACCCAGGCGCTCTCGGTTGCCCCTGCACACATACATATTACATTAATAACTACAATATTCATTATATTATTGAATAAATACTAATAATTACATACAATTTTCAACAGAGGGAAGAGCAATCTAATAGCAAAAATGTCGTCCGTCACCGGTCGAGCCCGTTTCAATTTACATTCATGCTGGTCGGGTTGAGACAATATTCTTTCAATTCAATTCAATTTATTTTACATAAAAACATGGTGTACAAAAGGGTATTACAATAAAAACAAAAGTATCACATGTTTTGCTGCTAGTGCAACACGTAAAATGTAAGGTACCTAATATTAACAGGATTTGTCACACTTCATGCTAATTAATAAATAATAGATACAATTCTATATTTAATGTTAGGTACACTGCAATGCTAGTAAATAGTAAAAGTAAAATTAGTCAGGTATGTCAAATCAATTGTCAAATAATTGTACCTAGTAGATAAAATAAAATAATTTTTCATCTCTCCTGCTCTGAAAGTTGATTTTTCATGGGCATATAGCCGGGTGGAAAATAGCTTTTTCTCCCCTAGGGTGGAAAGTATTTTTTTTTTATTGTTACGGTCAGCCACGGAGTCGAAGATAATAGAGTTACGTCAAATCATTAAAATAAAAACTTTTCACAAATCGACACTCAGCTATATGTACCTGCATTAACGAGTTGTTTATTACGATTATAGGTTGATATTAAATTATTTTTCCTCACAGTCGAAATGAAAAGTAGAGTGTTTAACTCGGGTGAAATTACCCATTTAACCCTCGAACAATTGGCGCTCTCACTTCGTTCGAGCGCCAGAAATATCTCGGGTTAAATGGGTCACTTTCAACCCTTGGTTAACAATCTACTATTGGAATACATTGTTATCACATCCTTGATCATAAAATGTCATAATTTAAATATTCATTGACCGAGTAGAAGCATTTTTGCACTAGCCATATATTAAGTTGCCTTCTATAGTAGATTGTTAACCAAGGGCTGAAAGGCACCCATTTCTGACGAGATAGAGCCAAGTTCGAGTCAGAAATGGGTGACTTTCAACCGAGGTAAACACTCTACTTTTCATATCGAATACCTACGAGGAAAGTAAAAAAAAACCACAGAATGAAAATTTTACAATATGTTTATTCAAAGTATAGGTACAACCAGTGAACGAATATACATAGAACACGAGCTCCATACTCTACCCAAACTCGAGCCCAAAACCCGGTATGCGCATAGTCAACTGCGTATCCAATCACAGCTACCCAAAATGTCAGAAGTTCTTTTGAAATTTGCGGTAAAAGGCCTTGCACGATAGATTGGGCTTCTGTTCTGATCAAATCAGGCGTTAAGTCAGTTTCAAAATCACTGGATGAACTCATTTTATTCGCGAAAATGTATTTAAACTAAATTCGTCTGACAATACAAAAGTTTGCACTAGTTTGGCTTCCCCGCCCTCACAGACTAATACAGACCCGCAGTATTAAGCAAGACCATGTTTCATACAGTTGTCTCTGTCACTTCTTATGGTCAGCTGACATGAGTTAGAATGAGACGAATATTAAGTTATTTTGAGGCTTTAACGAGCTGTCTTCAAATACTGCTCACCGAGGCGTTAAAAAAAGTAAACAAAACACCGACCCGTCAAAGTCAATCAACGTCAAATCTTAGATTATTGTGAGATTATTATAAAAATATTTTGTGTTTTGTGTGGCAAAAGTGTACGATACAATTTATATGAAATGGCAAAACTGGCAAAATGTCTTGTGTACTTAGTTCCATATTGCCGGACTTACTCCAGATTAACAAAGAAGACCGGAGAAAATACTGGTTTTCATCGGTAATAATCTTTTGCTTATTTTTCAAATATTTCATGTACCTACATTATGCAATATAATGGTCAGGGATTACAGCAGATGCTGGATACTATCAAATAAGTACTTTTTACATGGTTGCAAGTTGATCTTATTGGGATTTTAAGTAAAAATATGTACAATTGTCGTAAATACGGGTAGTGTTGTAACTAAATTAAAATGTATATGTCGATATTTTATCGACATGAATTATTTATGTAGGCGTTTAGACAAAATATTTTGATGTTACACGTAGTTAACTGTTAAGTTCAGATTTCCGAAAAATATCCTTCGACAAAAATGGATTCATATAAATGTTTTCAAGATGCGTATTTAATATCAGGCTTTAACTTTTTTCATTGTTTACATTAGTGACACTCGATGACTTTTAATGTGTTTATCGTTGTCATTATAACTTACTTTAATAACAAAAAGTTTTAACCGACTTCAATTCAATACTTCACCAAGGTGCAGGAACATTTCTTTTCCACGTTACCACATGAACTGCTTTCCGAAAGAAAATGCCCGAGTCACTATTAAAAATACCCAAATCGTTTCAAGTATGTCTATACAATTTGAAGATTTCCCTCGTTTTCTATAGGATCCCATCATAAGATGAACTACTGGGAAAAGATACCCAACCTTTATTACCCTTTCTAACAAAAAATATTTTTTCAAATTGGTCCACGCGTCTTGGGATAATCGGGAAACAAACATAAAAAATAAAAAAATCCGAAGAATTGCCAACCACCTCATTTTTTGAAGTCGGTTAAAAATAAATTAGTTCCACTAAAAATCCACAAAAAGGCCAGGGTTAAAAAGTAACTTGTCTGACTACCTATTAGATGTACTTGCATAAATTAATTTGTAGCGAATACCTAAATCTTGAATGCAGTTTATTATTTTCGTAGTACTTAATGGATTTTGTTTTTAATTTGGTAAGTACCATATGAATTTTGGAATAGTATGGATGGGAGGATGGAGAGAGTATAGTTACGAGTATCGCATATTACGAATATATTATTAACAGTAAATATCGATATCGATAAATTGTAAGGAAATATCTTTCGCTGCACTAAATCTCAAGCGAGCGAGAGAGCGAATTACATCGTGCGAGCGAGAAAGCGGAGACAATGACGTATGAAGACCTGGCAGATTACGTGGTTCTATCCCTTTCTTACTCGTTGTTCAGTACGTAAGTGTGAAGAGTTTGGATGTATAGAAAACGTTCAATTTATTAGGGCCTATCTGCCTTTCTCTGTAATCTGTGCCCGCCCTTTAACTTTTTTCAAGGACCATAATGCACGCAAACTTTTTTTACGCGCGTTTTCGGTGAATTAATCGGTGTCTTAAATAGCATATTTTTCTTCTTCTAAAAACGTCGGCTTCGTTTAAATCCGTAACAGTACACACAGTACGTACAGACTACCCCACCGCACCGCGACCTTCGTGCGCCGCACCCATAAATGAGAGCGAGAAAGAGATATCTCTTTCTCGCTCTCATTTTTATACTATTTGTATTTTTTAGTAGTATTTAGTTGAAGGTTGGCTGTATGCGTTTCTGCCTTAGCTCACATTTAGATAAAAAAAAGGTTTGTGGGTGTATTCTATTCGTCACCACCTCATAGAGCCTAGTGAATATTTTAGCTAAAATAAAAGTGATGAATTTACAACATAATTTTATTTTATATATAATAAAATAAATTCCATGAACTAGTAAGAATTAAGTTCTTTACCTACCTTCGTCAGTGGCGGGGTAAGTATTGATATTTATTAGAATAAGTTCCCGCATACTCCTTTTACCTAAGGCGAGGACCAATTGGAATACAATACTTTTCTGCTCTAGTGCAGAAACGTATCACTTTCTGCACACTTTTCAGAACAACAACGACCCACTTTCAGAGCATGAGATATGAAATAGTATTTTTTAATACAGTTGCTCAAAAAGTGGTACTTTTTGTAGCTGCAAATCGTGCGCAAAGTTGTATTTTGCGCACTAGCGCTTTTTACTTTTCCACGTGTATCGAACGACGTTTTTTAATAATGTTGCGAAAAAATAAGAAAAACAACAAGTAAGGAATTTGAAACTTTTATATTATTAATACTGTAAAATCATTTTTTATGTATTATAATAATTGCTAACATAGTTTTAAGTTTATTTTGTTACTAACAGTATATGGATCACATGGTCTGAAATAAAACGATTGAGTTGAAAAATTGTAATACAGTTGAAAAATAATGAAGTTGTTAAAAAAAATAAAAAAATTTAATACTGTTGTTACTTGTTGTTTTTCTTATTTTTTCGCAACTGTATTAAAAAACGTCGTTCGATACACGTGCGGAAATGTCATTCTTCACTCGTCCCGAGTCTTACCACTTACCTACGGCTCGTGGCAAGATATCACGGCGCTCGTGAAGTAATGACATACTTTCCGCACTAGCATCGAAATGTACTATTATGCAATTGTTGTATAAGAAGGGTCTTAAAACGCGAGTGGCGTGGGTTGCGATGCGAGCCTTGGCGAGCATCGCAATTACAGACGCCACGAGCGTTTTAAGACCAGTTATACACCGTTGCATACAATACTTTTTCTACTCCTGTACCGTTATCTGTCATTTATATAGGCTGTAGCTTAAATACAATGACACCACTAATAAGTCGTCGAAAAACTCTATGCTCTATGCCCCAAAAACGCATTGTTTAGCGTACTTTTTTGGTTCATACATTTTTCATAAAAGCACTGTTTAACTTTTTTTTTATCGGCCGCTATATTGCAGTGGTGCCAACTTCATAAACAAATATTTCGAAATAAAAGTATTTATTTACGATTTAATGTCTGTATATTATACATTATTTACTACAATAATAATAAATCATCATCTATTGTGTGTTAAATTACATGTTTTATAAATTCTTGGTATTATTTATAAAAATAAACAGTTCGAATTCAGTCCGGGTCCGGATTCGATTTGGTTCGGATGACAAGTGCAAATAAATTAAAAACAAAACAAACCATAAGCAAGAGGTGTCACATTTACGATTTCCCACAAAAATACAGTTCAAAATGAAAAGACGAAAGATGATAAACTATTAGTCCTAAGCTATTAGAATTTTATTCGTGTTTGTGAAGACAAAAGTGTACGTTCCTTTTAAAAATGGTGGAAGAAATTAATAACTGCACTCCTGAAGAAATTGCGTGAGTAGCAAAAGAACGAATAGAAAACTTGCTGCCTGAAAAGTTGAACTATTATGTAGTCTGCTATTTATTTAAAATTTGTCGTAGAAAAAGTATTGTATGCAACGGTGTATAACTGGTCTAAAAACGCTCGTGGCGTCTGTAATTGCGATGCTCGCCAAGGCTCGCATCGCAACCCACGCCACTCACGTTTTA
Source organism: Epinotia brunnichana (assembly GCA_963854355.1). Lineage (NCBI taxonomy): Eukaryota > Metazoa > Arthropoda > Insecta > Lepidoptera > Tortricidae > Epinotia > Epinotia brunnichana. The sequence continues at coordinate 17,271,941 of OY977939.1, forward strand.
AGACCCTTCTTATACAACAGTTGCATAAAATACTATTTTCTACGACAAATTTTAAATGAATAGCAAACTACAGAATAGTTAAACTTTTCGGGCAGCAAGTTTTATAATCGTACTTTTGCTACTCACACAATTTCTTCAGGAGTGCAGGTATCCATTTCTTCGTTACGTTACACTTGTCTTCACAAACACGAATAAAATCTTAATAGTTTTAGACTAATAGTTTATCATCTTTCGTCTTATCATTTTGAACTGTATTTTGGTGGGAAATCGGAAATGTGACAGCTCTTGCTTATGGTTTGTTTTGTTTTTAATTTGTTTGCACTTGCCATCCGAACCAAACCAAATCCGGACCCGGACCGAATTTGTGCTGTTTATTTTTATAAATAATACCAAGAATTTATAAAACGTGTAATTTAACACACAATAGATGATGATTAGATATTATTATTGTAGTAAATAATTTATAATATACAAATGTTAAATCGTAAATGAATACTTTTATTTCGAAATATTTGTTTATGAAGTTGGCACCACTGCAATATAGCGGCCGATTTAAAAAAAAGTTAAACAGTGCTTTTATGAAAAATGTATGAACCAAAAAAGTACGCTAAACAATGCGTTTTTGGGCCATAGAGCATAGAGTTTTTCCACGATTTATTAGTGGTGTCATTGTATTTGAGCTACAGCCTATATAAATGACAGATAACGGTACAGGAGTAGAAAAAATATATTAAAGGGTATTTTTTAAAAATCTTCTCGTATCTTATTGTAGATGGTAATAGCCATACATAATGCACTTCAGCTGTAAAGTGTAGTCTTCCTAAATGGCACTACAAGACGATCTGGATACCTTGTGCGAAAGTTACATGCATCCCTACATGTTTTAAAGAAGTCTGGATGATTCTTCACGAACAAGGATACTTCATGCACATACATAGATGTTGTTCACGTCAGAGTGTTGCAGGGGCGTTGTTGGTCTTAGCTAGTTACCTACCAGACAAGCAGCACAGCGTAGTTCCTGCGCCGGCCCGCTGCGTGAGGAATATGTGACGGATAGTTGGCAGGCCAGCAGCACGACTACGTTCTATAGGAGTGCGGCGAGCCAGCTCCCGATGGCTTGCATTCGGCGCAAAGCCGTTCGAGCGTTAGCGCCGGCGCGCTGTAGCAACACGTCTCGGATAATTACCAGGCAAGCAGCACGGCTACGTTCCGCGGGTGCGCTGCGAGCCAGCTCTCGATGTGTTTGCAGGCGGCACAGAGCCGCTCAAGCGGAGGCGCCAGCGCGCCCGCCCAGCCCAGCGCGCGTGCACGACCGAACGCAGCACGCGCTGCGCGCCCCGCGCCGCCGCCGTCGCTGCAGCTCACCTCAAACACCTGGAATGTGACATACGTTCGTTTAACAATTGCAGCACGAATTTACTGTCGTAGACGTAGATAATAAAGCTGCGTCTTGCGTCTGTTATGAGTTGGAGCTATATAAGCGCATGCTTCTCCCGACCAACTGAATCGCAAAACGTGTTGCGATAGCATATTTTTTGCCTAATCATTAGGTTGGGTTACACATCAGCCACAGAACTCATCGGCGTACCAGCTTACTTGAGCACCTTATCATACATTTTTCGAGAAAAGGTAAGCCAATTCTGCTTCATCTGGCTTACAGGCATATTTTAAGTTATTTACACCATTTAACTAACAGTTAGTTAGTTTAAGTACCTAGTTATGGTGAATGTTTCATGTAAATGTGCAGTAAGCATATAAGCAGTAAAGATCACTGGTAGCCCTGCATGATATTTTGTTTATATATTGTTTTTGCTATAGTTGCAATACTAACCATGAAGTGTTCACCGTGCTTGTTGGTGAGCATGTGCGCGGCCTGCGCCTCTGCGTGCGCGTCGCGCTCGGGCAGGTGCAGTGCCAACATGCGCTCGGCCACGTAGCACAGGTCCAGCCGCCCCGCCGGCCCGCCCACCGGGAAACTTGCCGACCGCGCGCCATTCTGACAATGGACAAGCCAAATTTTTAATTTATGTTTCTTTTGAGGTTTACACAAGGGCAAGAATGTAGTATACCTATATAAAACGAATGGCTTCTTGCGCGCACAAGTTCTAAGCGTTCGTTCAAAGCAAGTGCGACCAGTGTTAATGAATCCAATACGGTTTAGGTCCGGTTTTATAAAGTCCCCTTAGACAATATGTTGGTTACACAGATGGTTGGTTAGTAATCTATTCTCATATTATAAAAAAGAAAATTCTGTGAGATTGTAGCTTTGTAAGTTTATAAGTTTGTATGTAATTGGTAATATCCGGAACCGCAGCTCCGATTTCAAAAAATATTGTTTAGCTACTTGATTTACTAAAAATTGATCAGATTAAACTCATTCAAGGCCAATGACTCACATATGAGTTATGCCTCTACGAGCGATTTCCGCTACACAACGGAAAAATGCTGCTACGTGCTACGGCGTAGCACGCGTAGATCGCTACGGAAGTGGTAGATCGCTACGTGGCCTCGAAAGGGTAATAGTTTAACACATTTACTGCCAAGACTCGCTACGCGCTATGCTAAGAACCGATGCCGTGGAGTTTCCCGCTATGTAGCGGAAAATGCCTACGCCGTAGGCGCCAGCTAGGCAGGTTCCTGGCAGTGAAAGGAGATTTTTGTTAAATTGGGCGTTAATCAGATAGACGCCAAGGTGAGTTGAGGGTTTACTTCTCTCTCTCTCTTTCGCTCCAAAACAATAAATCAGAAATATCCACTAGTGCTATAATACTTATATGAAGAATGTATAAAAAATAATAAGGAATCGTCAAAAATATAGCTAGTAATTCTGTTTTTTGACGTCTAAAGAAGTCAACGTCTTCGATGATTAATGACGGTAAAACCAAAGAACTAAATTTTTGTAGCTCAATTAGACCAACAAGAGGTAATTTTCTTTTTTTTACTGACATCATGAAGCATGATCATTTATCTTAAATTGTTATCGAATTCAACTGAGAATACAGTAATCATCTTGGAATTCTTGTTTTAGTTCCTAGCCACACCATCTAATATTCCGTTCCATTTCTAATATACGAGTATACATATACTTACGAATAACCTTATACAAAATAATATCCGATTTTACTAATATTTGCACATGCCGGCTTGAACAGAGCGTTCGAAGGCCCAACATGTAATAGAATTCTTATATTTCCTCAGGGACTTCTGCACACTTCGGGTCGGAGTGAGGTCTCCGACCTCCGACAGACAGAAACGGGGAAAGTTTAATATTTATTTTATCCAAAGTTTGGTTGAAATCATAAGAGTTTAAATATATTCAAGTAAATATTTGCGTATTCAGTATATTCGCCGTTATAATATAGTTTAACCACGTATAAGGCATAAGCCTTGAGATAACTCAACGTTTCAAATGTCGTGATCAACACTCAAGAGCTACGAAAGTGGGTCGATAAGTACGGAAATTCGATGCAAAACGTAACGATTTTCAGCTATTGATATACGTTTTTTATATTAAGTAATTAAATAACAGACACGTTTAAAAAATGTTTATACGCATATATAATTAAGACAGTTTCCAAATTCAAGCATTTCTCGACATAATCCTATAAACTTTAGCAATTCCTGAAATTTGATTTGGTTAATGAAATCAGTAGAGTGTTTCGGCTCGGTCCCAGATCTTATCCCTGCGATTACGGCAGTTATATAACGCGGCCTTGGATCGCTGCAGTCTCCGGGGCGTGGAAATGAGGTAGGATCAGCTGTCAGAGCGTCTAATCACGTACGAGTACCTACCCACGAAACCAGCTTAGTTTGGCCGCAATTTCGTACAGAAATTATACGTGGGTGGGGTAGAGTATCACCGTGTGTGAAATTGTATATTAGGTTGGAAAGTGGTGGAATATATGTTTTATATATCGGGTCAATTAGGAGAATCTTAATATCTTCTAATGCGTTTCAATTTATGAACTGCCAAATTTAAGGCCAGTAGGTAAACGATCAGTTAAATAATATGCATATTACACAGTGCCTTGTCTCACTGTAAAATTGTGTTAATCTGTTTAGAAAAAAAAATGCCTAAGCAAAGCTAAGTTAAATAATTTAATCTGCTTACATCATTTGATTCGATAGCTTAAATGTTATTACCAAATTAAACAAGATTTATTATTACCTGGCTATGCCGATTGCGATTTATGACTGTAATTTATAATTAGATATTTGAACAGGATGGAAATATACACATAACGAGTTATTTTATTTTTAATCGCCACACTCAATTTAGTAGCGGTGACAGCTTTCATCTAAACATGTTAATTTCCGTGTTCGCGGCGAACGTGCCTGTTACACTAAATGAGGCTTAATTATGACGATTACAACAAATTATGAATACACGCCGTTTAGTTACTAATGAGTTTGTCATTTTCATGAATAATATGTGATAACAATTGCGCCGCGTTTTATTTAGCACAAGTGTATAATGTCGTGCGACACGCCGGGCGAGCTGTCAGACCTATCGAAGTCACTTTCAGAGGGTCGGACCAAGCACAAAGTAAAATAAACCTGTATCCCGACTACGAAAAACCAACTGAAAAAAACGGTTATATATAGTCCTCCTCATCGATTTCGATGACGGCGACCCTGGCAGTTACGGATTTGCCTTATTGTGAGCTCTGATGTGGCTGGCTAGACCAAACTTACTCCTAAAAACTCTATTGCATGGGGGACAGTAGAGTTGGCCAGTTGTGTTATAGAGGTGTACACGTATGAAGGCTTTGGCCTCCCTTTTTGCTTAAACATAGTCTGCTAAAATCAATCATATCCCTTCATTTCGGCTCTGCTGTAGACGGGCTAAAAGCTGTTTTCACAAGCTTTACATTAACTTGACCTGTTTGTATGTATGTAAGTAAGTTGTCCGTTTGCAATCCATTTTTCAGTCACTTGCCGTTATCCGATTGAGCTGAAATTTTGGGTATTAGTATAGTTTGGATGACAAATCAATATTATTATCAAATTAGGTAGGTATCTACACAATAAGTAAAATAAATACAATAACTTTGGGGTCTTCGAGAAAACTAGTTTTTTACCGAAATGAAATTACTGACAAACGATACAGTTGGCAAATGAAATTTAGCGATTGCGATAGGATTCTTTCATCATCATATCAGCTAAAAGACGTCCACTGCTGGACGTAGGCCTCCCACAAAGAGTGCCACAATGACCGGCCCTGCTCCACTCGCATCCAGCGGTCTTCCGTGACCTTTCGCGAGGATTCCTACGCCTTAGAAGTTCTACGAAAGGCAAAATAAATAATACCTTTCACGTAGGTGGGAACATATACGTAAAATGTGTCAAACGGTGACACGGAAAATGTCTTGTTTGTATCAGATGCAGCAAGTCGGAGTCTATTAGAGGTCGTAGGCGCATAACTCCGTGAAAGTGACACAAGCCGTGCGTAGGCGCACGCGAAGTAGAGCCTCGGGCTCGACGCTAATCCGATTAGCGTAGTCATACCTTAAGCTCTGCTTATGTTCGACGTAAATTGAACCTATTCGAGCATAAATACATTAATTTAAACTGCCACCCAACTAAATGGTTGCTGCGAGATAATTTAAGATAATGGCACAGACTACTGAATATACCTATGTTGATGAATCATAATATAATATTTAAGTTTCCCTTTTTCTGGAGACGTCGCAACTAATGATGCACATTTGTGTTTATAATTACTTGGCGGAGACACGCGTTCAAAAGTGATTTGTCTTGCCTTACACAGTAATCAGTTTGAGCCATATTTATTTATTTATCGTATGGCGGTTACACACTGGTACATATATGTATCGCTTTTTTTACAAATGCCACTTGGCTATTGAAAGACGCAGAATAAGCAGTTAATTTACTCACTTGATCCCTTCCGAATATTGCACCCGCTGGAGTTGCGGGAGCGCTGACGGCTCGTGTCTGTAACAAGTAATATAAAGCGAATTTACAACACTGTAGAGGATGTGATGTAATACAAGTAAAAAAAACCGGTCAAGTACGAGTCTGACTCGCGCACCGAGGGTTCCGTACAAACTTTCATACACCATACCCGTCATGTCAGGACCCCATTCATTCTTGAACAATCTTAAACAGCTCATAGTAGAAGTTACCGTTGCAAAGCGCCTTCTGCATGTTGGTACTAACAACTTACAACCTAGTACAGTAGACGGCAAACTTCGTGCGCAAATGACCTTGCCTGCGCAAAGGCGAATTGTACGTGCAAGCTGCCCCCCCCACTTCCCCTCATTTGCGCACGAAGTTTGCCGTCTACTGTATGTTTGTTTATCAGAGATAGCTTTTTATCACGCGTACCGATTTCAATTATTTATTTTTTATTTGAAAGAAGGGACTTTAACGATAATCTGATAGGAATTTGAAGATATTAAATTTCATACAAAAGTAAGTCAATTAAGTAATTATTTTTGAGAAATAAAAAAAATAAGCTAGATAGAGACATCGTTTTATTTTTCCTGTATTATTTATGTTAATTTTAATCATATGTAATTATTACAGAATTTTCGCTTCTTAAACTTCGGAGATAAGGGGGGGGGGGGGGGGTCTTCAAGGTGTTTTAAATTAAAACGACGCACACAACTACCACCTTGGCGGCTTGGGCTAGAACCGCTCGACGTACGCCCGCCGCCGATCCTGCTCCTCATCACAGCTGGCCGAGCGTGACCCCTGCTCCGGACCGCCGCGACCAGCCAGGAGAGTACCGGACTACGGCGGTTAATCTAGACAGGGCATAGACCACCCACGACCCTTCCTTTTAATTTACGGGGACTTGTTGTCCCCAATAAATGTGTTTTTATGTTGACTTGGTATTAGTGCCCATTTACCACCTCACCCTTTTACCAAACGTCACCTACTGACAGAAACGTCACACTGGCGCCCAACGTATTCGTCATTTAAACAGAAAATAAAAACTTATACTTAATTTTCCTTTCCCTTTTTTACCTTTTTGGTACGGAACCCTAATAAAAGGAACGTCTTGAGCAAATTCTTCATTAAGTTCTATCGCAAGGTCGCAGCTGCTGTCATTAAAACGAAATCAGAAGTAGCAGTAGGTAATATAATTCTCAAACATTTTTTGCCGCTACAGCGCCGGCTTTGATCGGATAGATGTATTTCATTACACAAAGAGAATAGCGCGCATTGAAGGGAAACGAAATGTAGCGTTATGCTTGAAGAATATAAGAGTTTAGTTTCATGAACCGTTTCACTGCGTATTGCAGCAAAGAGGATAACAAAATTTCCGCTACAAAGCAAAATACTTGCTACTACCGACTACGAATGAAGCAAAGAGTGAAGAAAAAGTGAAGAAATGGTTACCTACTAACATTGTCATATGCTGTAACCGGAGCCTGGTTAGAATACCGCATACAAACTAAACCCTATAATGCTGTTGTGGAATTTTCCATCATTAACTCACACCCAAGCACACACACACAAACACACACACGCACGCACACACTCACACCCATAATGCATGTCAACAGAATTTAGTTTATATACCAACCCGACTAGTATTATCAATACATAGTATAAAACAAAGTCGCTTCCCGCTATCTGTCTGTCTGTCTGTCTGTCCCTATGTATGCGTAGATCTTTAAAACTACGCAACGGATTTTGATGCGGTTTTTTTTAATAGATAGAGTGATTCAAGAGGAAGGTTTATATGTATAATACAAACCATACATCCATGTATTATACACATAAACCCGTGCGAAGAAAGGGTAGGTCGCTAGTCTAAACTATATAACTAAGTATTCTTTATTAGCACTCGCAGACTGACAAGATACAGGCGTTAAGCCCAGTTTGGAGTCTGATGGATATACCGCATATCACGTAACAAGTGTTTTGTGAAATAAATCATTTATTTATTATTATTTATAATAAAAGAGTTAAGGACAAATATTTATTACACCTTTAGAAATAAGATGTTTTTAACCCAGGTTCTAAGTAGAGGCGACGGATTATAGTCGCCACGCCAGGCCCATCGCATCATCCGTAGATTTACAAAATAAAGATATTGAATTTCTTCACATCTGACAACGTAACGCAGTGCATTTTATTTCCTTTTACATGCCCTTAGTATTTTGCATGCTTAAGTACGTACTACTTGTAAAACTGAAATCTAAGTTGAGTAAAGAGGCCACGATGCCTATCGCGATCGCATGGTCTCGTCGGCCCTAAAAGCTGATAAATGAGTTTAGAAAAGGTGTGGCTTAAGTGATTACTGCAGTTTAATTTCGGGTTATAGCCCCCCAGCTGGAAGTTCCATTAAGTTTCATTGTTATTAGTTTAAAAAGTCGATGTATTTCCAATCGCTTTATGAAACGGGCATCGTCAGCTTTAGAAATCTACTATTTTATATATATGTCACGTAATTTATATGTTGCATAGAGATTTGTTGCATGGCTATCGAAAATGGGCGAAGGGGTTTAAACGGTTTAACGTTCCGAAGCATTTTAATAACGAGCAACGTTAGTTGTATTTCGTGTTTTCATTCAGACTATTATTGACCGGCCAGTGTGTAGGCCGGCTCATATTTTGGGTGTAAAGTTTACGACCCATAAATACACACCGTAGGCTTCCTCCTCGGGGCACTGGCGACGCTTCGGGAGCGAGAGCGCTCGACATACGCCTTTGTGTAGCTTCGCTGGAGATGGAAGACGGCTCGCCACAGCGCGAATGCGAGCCGGTGAAGCGCGCGCGCAGCGTCCGCGCCGCTCGCGTTCGGTTCCCCACATCGCAAGCGGCGCATTATTACCTAACTGTATTGTCTTCCATATTCACTCATTCATAATCGTTGTTAATAACTAAAGATGAATGTCTTAATTGTATGGTTATGATGCAAGCACTTGCTAGTTCCATCTTAGCTACGACTTCAGCGCCCGGAAAACTAAAAACTTAATCCTCAAACAATTGAAATTCATCGGCACTTCCTTTAAAAACAAAACAAGGACTCCATTTCCTTAGTGAAACATAAACAAAGTACTCTTTAGCCGAGACCGCAGGAACGTGCTGTGTGTGGGAACTAGTCGGTCGTTTGAACGAAGAAGGCGTTATGTGTACTTGACACGTGGAGGGTCTTGCGACGTTTTCCGTCCGAACAGCGATGGGAGAGTTGGCCGGCGCCCGGGGGCGTGCGCCCCTGTTAAGCGATCTACAACCTAACTCGACTCAACTCACCACATGTACCTAGCATAACTTGACCCCGAGATTAGTAACAAGTATTTGTAAACGAAGGTCATATTTATACCGGTCTTCTTGAGGCGAAGTTGTCGGCACGCGTTGTGAATACCAGCACTGCACTGCGACACCCACGCATGCACATTAAACATTACGCCGACTGCATCATTACTTCCTGACTTCCCGTATAACAAATTGAATATCTCCGATGTCATTGAATCGGGATTCGATCAGTAATTCAAAGAGAATGGATTTGCCTTGATTAACTAATACTTACTACGTGTGATTTACGGATTATTTGCATTAATTAAAACCGTTTCAAAATTCAAGGGTACGAGAATAAGATTTTATAGATGTTATATGATCAACGAACGAGTTGCATAAGTATTTATTTAACTGAAATGTTGTAATACGTGGTGGTCGGCACGGCACGTCAGTGCTTCAAACGAATTTCCCCTAACTCATAACACCACGGTGTACTAATAGGGTGTAAACAGTGACACGTATCACACGTATAACCCTGACCTTACTTCACGCACGGGGGTAAACGACCTCGGGGGTGCGCTTCGTCTAAATAAAAGATCGTCACATGTCGGAGAATGGACGCGGACTGCAGTCGAGACGTCCATTTATTCTGATTCCGCGGCATGTGTGACCAAAATCATTCGCTTTCAATAGTTTCAGGAAGCGATGAGAAAAAGTTTGCTGAAAGTTACTCCCTGGGAATGACCAGCCATATGCGATTTTACCTATGAAATCTATTTCAATAATTGAATTTTGTACAATATTCACAACTTATGTTACTCGTATCATAAATACAAGCAGTCACCTGTTTAATATCAAACCTAAACGTCTAACGTACCAAAACTACCATCAAGTCTAAGCGCCCCGCCCCTGCCGTCTGTCTGTCTGTGCTTTTTATCTTCTCGCAATACGTGTTTTGAATTACATTACATTTGGTATACTTAAACGTTCAGGCAAGGTCAAATAATCAATCATATTTTTTTCATTAACATCATCATCAGTTAGAAACTAGAAATAAACTGATGTGAAAGTAATAAAAGCAGAATACGTGTGTAGGTACTAAATATTTGCTATCTTGATAGTATAATCCTCTCGTATCTGGATAGAAACCAACTCTATAATTGTGCAAATATAACTCTACATTACATGACCACAATTCACACTTAGATATTTTCAAGTAAAAGAGTTTTGATTACATTAATTCAAAGTATAGATGACAAATGAAGTTGTTGAAATATAATTATGTTTCCTTGAGCCATTCATCTTATTACGTCTACTGAAGTTTTGCACTTAAACTTTCGCACTTTTTGTCATCTGAAATGATTCCGAAGACACTTTTAAAACTTATTGCACTTAAAATAACCACTGAAAGTTGAGTTTCAGGGACGGTGGTAATAATGAAAGCAGTATAATTTTCCGAGTATGTTGTGGGCGGGTGTAGCGCGGTGCGCGGAGGCGGCGGCGCGAGTCGGCAGCGGACTGAGGCGCCTCAGCGTCCCGGCGCTCTCGCGACTCGCAGAGCGCCGCGCTGGCGACGCCGCGTTGCCTGGCAACCGCATCTGCGTCGACTGCGTCCACGCCACCAGCTACGCTATTCAGAACTTGCTTCGCCTCACCTCACCGCTCACCTAACGTATCTTCGCACTATGATTCATAAGGTACCTCATACATAACAACACGTAACACGTTCCGACTTACACTGGTTAGCCTGAGGTCAGGCGAGGTGAAGCATTGTGAATAACAGCCCTGATCACATCTCCTGTCTTACCGCAATCTTTACAAAATGACACGTATCCTGCACGGTGCAACAACGTTGGCAGCATTTGTTAATTACTTATTTTCAGAAACCCCTCAGCTATGCTGTTCCATTCGTGCAAAATTGCAAAAAGTCACACACCTGTGCGCGTGCGCTACAAACTTTGTACCTAATGTTTATTTGAACCTACATAATATATTGATTATTTATAGAATAAAGCAGATATGACCTTATTTCTAGATATGGGTTTCGATTATTTAAGTCAATTAGATACGTCTTTAGAAGTGTAGAGTAGATACATACAAATATTTGTATTTGCAGGCCAAAATAGCTTCTTTCTTTTAGTTACCAATAATATTACGTTAATTATGCTTAAACATGAAATTTAAGCGTCATACGTAGATAACAATAATGCAGAAGTTTCCAAATTGTATTATAATAGACGTTTCGACAGAAGAGTTAAAAATAATGACAAAATAAGTACAGAGATCAGGTAGGTACAACATTACCTACTTACCTATTCTAGTTAACCCACCGTTTTTATACGTAGGCTGCTAATTTAAGAATACTCGTGTCGTAGTTCTGTGTCTTAAGGGGGCAGAGCCATGAGGGCAGCTAGTAAGGAATAAATGGGTACTTAATACCTTATATAAATATTGATATTTTCTAATTACGAACCTATTTGTAAATCGGTAAAAAAAGCAAAATAATTATTGAAGATATCAAATAAAACCAAATCTGATTATGTTCCCACGTTAGCTGAAGTACAAACATTTACCAATGCATTATCGCATTGCCTAGCAAACAAAATAACGTAGCTTACGGCATACCTACATATTAATTACTAGCTGCGCCCGCGATGTTACCCGCGGTGCGGTTAAGAAGTACGGTCAGCTACCTCCATACCAAATTTTATCAAAATTGGTCCAAACACTTGAGCGTGAAGAAGTAACAAACAAACACAGTCACAAACTTTCGCTTTTATAATATTAGTGTAACTTTTAATCATCTTCAATTTATAAACGAAGTCAGGTAACATTTTTAAACATAAAGACAATTAATAATAGAACGTTTGTGAATAAATTTTATTTACAACCGTCTCCACAATTACATAACTCAGTACTTTTGAGCTGGCGTTTGAAACAATTGCACCTGGAACTGCAAGATTTCACGCACCGACATCTTATTAATTCTAGGCATGCTTGAGCAGCCATAGGACAAAGTCTACAGTGGCACCCAAGCTTCTTCTTCTTTCTGCCAACACATTTAGATGGCCAAGGAATATTTTGCGTCTTTTTTAGGCACTGCCCCCAATTATAAACAGCCTGTAAAACTGCCCTTAAGGTATGTTGTTTGAGGGCAGCTTCTGTCGGAGGCAAATTTTCAAGCAAGGATTTGCCTGTCCTTTTTTGCAAACAAATGCTTGCGTTATATCGTCATGATCTGAAATCAAGTAGTAGTATGTACGTGCAATATTTATTTTATTTTATATTGAAAGTAGTTTAATGTACATTTAATGTTAATGTTTTTATAATTTGCATTTAATGGGCTTTCGGACAGTATTTTTTATAAACCAAGTTCGTTATTATGTTATTAAAATATAAAACTATATATGTACGGGTTTGTTTGCGTTGCGTCTCTACTAAAAGTTAATAATTTTAGGATTGCGTCATATTCCCCCTTAAAAATTTGGACACTTTAACTTAGTGATTATATAACCTCTTGCGTTGTTTTTTTCTCCGTTTGACTACATTTGAAATCCTTTCTCGGGAAAATACACACACACAACATACATTATTGGTTATTTTATTTAGTGTCTAGGTAGTACGTACGTACCTACACCCCTATTTTCGATATATCCGTACTTTTTTTTAATCCCGTTCCTGAGCTATAACCACGAACTTAGAAATTCGAAAATATTCGGGTATCTATATCTCTATCGCACTTACTCGAGTGACAGAGTTTCGATTTTCGTGGTTGGCAGGTACTTTGGCTGAAATCGGCTGAATGCGCAAAGAGCGCGTGCCATAAAAAAAAACAAATTCATGTTACTTATATTGTTCGAATTTGTTGATACATTTATTGAAATTACGCCTTAATACGAAATTTGCGCATATAAGTTCTCATATCAGAATCTTTTTTAGGGTTCCGTACCTCAAAAGGAAAAAAACGGAAACCTTATAGGATCACTTTGTTGTCCGTCTGTCCGCGAGTCCGCGTGCAAAGGCCATTTTTCTCGGGAACGCGTGGAGCTATTGAGTTGAAATTAAAACCGTATACTCAAATCTACAGTCCCTTGAACTTGTGAAAAAATCAAACTTCCAAGTTAACGTAAAAAAAAGAAACGGTCTTTTATGCCTCAAAAATCGTATATTTCGACACTCTCAAGGTAATCAAAATTTATAGGGTACTTCCCGTTGACCTATAACTATGAAATTTGGCAAGTAGTGTCGTCTTAGGGAAAAATCTGATAACTATACATTTGCAATTAAATCATAAAAAATATAGTCGTATGTAAAGTAGGTACGTAATCAATCATCGAGGTAGGAGGAAATTTGTACGGAACCCTTGGTGAGTGAGTCCGACTCGCCCTTGTCCGGTTTTTTTATGCTTTAGCTTTTGGCATGTGTCTCGTGAAGGTCTATCGTAGACGGGATTTAAATTATCTATAGGTGAAAGGCAAAGAAATTCCGCCATTTTGCCGTTTCTTATAGCTGACAGATGTGGCGTGGCGGCTATAAACTTTAAGATTAATAAATCAAAAATTTGATGTGGTCAAATATTTCGGCAAATTAATTAACTGTCGCAGTCGATGCAGTCGGACGAAAACTATCCTATGTGACAGCTAGAATAACAATGTACCTTTAAACAATGTTTTAACGACCTCCGTAGCCCAGTGGGTAGTGACTCTGCCTACGAAGCTGGAGGTCCCGGGTTCGAATCCTGGTCAGGGCATTTATTTGTGTATTTATCACGAATATTTGTTCCTGAAGTTATGGATGTTATATATGTATATAAGTATCTATATGTATGTATCTATTATATATATCATCGCCTAGTACCCACAACACAAGCCTTACTGAGCTTACCGTGGGCCTAGGTTGATTTGTGTAAGATTGCCCCGTAATATTTATTTATTATTTAATGTTTAATATTTTTCCGTTCATGGGATGCTGAGATCATTCGTGACGGAACAAAGCTTACTGGCTGATATTTTTTTTAATTTAGAGATTTATTATACTTAAATGGAGATTAACACTACAAATACCTACTAATGGGAATAATGGGATTTTTAAACCCGTGCATAATTATAATAGGTCTCGAACAGGTTCCGTGAGCTATTACATGGGTATTTAGATATTTTTAAGGATCCTTTTAGAACTCTACCGCAGGTAGGTATACATTTGTAAAGTTAATATAGTTTCATTAAAAAGTGGACAATTACATGGGTATGCAAACTTACGATTAATATGTAAAAATTGTAAAAAAAACCCATACTGTAAATAAGTCCATGAGTTGCCTGCAATTACGGCTTAATTTCACGCCAAACAAATCGGATGGGATCAGCACCCAATAAAAAAGTCAATAAAAAAACAAAGAGTGGTACATGAGTCAGTGTTGCCGCAGTTGCCGCACGAACGAGATTTATTTTTATTCCCGCGCTCAGATCACAGATGCGCGTTTAATGCACGCCATTCGACATTGACCGCAATCCAGCTTCGCACCGATAAACATTTAGTACTGAACAATGCGGTATTCTAGAACCTAAACCTAACCTAGCAACGTCAAAATTTACGTAATTTCTGACATTCCCAAAAGTCTTCCACACTCCAGCTCCCTTAAAACTGTCTGGTAAGCATCTTCAGTGGTATCACGGATTTTTTTCAACCTACGTCCCCGTATTACGTAAATGCATGCATGACGTTTATTTAGTGTCATTGTTTTCATTGAGCAGCGCGCCGGCAGCATAGTATAAAGAGAGCAAAGTATGTTATCTTCATACAAACGCTCTAGTACTCAAACAAAATCTTTATAAGATATTTTGTTTGAGTGTGCGTGCCGCGACGTATAGATACTATAGCGCACACATACAAGCCGCGCGCGGTGCGTTTGTATGAAGATAACATACTTTGCCCTCTTTACACTATGCCGGCAGCGCTAGGCGGGCGGCGCGGCGCGGTCCGCACTTCCGTAAACAAACGCCACGCGCCGCAGCCGACGCGCCGACGCCGACGCCAGACTGCGTCGTTCGTTACTGCACTGGACCAACGCAGGGTGACCATCACATTTTTTTACTATATAGAATTGTCAGTTTAATACCGTTGTGGAATCGTTTTTAAGCGAGTCTTGTAAGTAAACATCGTTCTTCAATGCTTAATTTAAAAAGCAATTTTTTTGTATTGCACTCTTAAAGATATTTTTATAGCAATATTTAGCAACTAGCTGACCGCTCCACCCACCTAATTTTTAGGGTTCCGTATTCAAAGAGTAAAACGGGACCCTATTACTAAGACTCCGCTCTCCGTCCGTCCGTCCTTCCGTCCGTCCGTCTGTCACCAGGCTGTATCTCACTCATACCGTGATAGTTCCAGCTGAAATTTTCTCAGATGATGTTTTTCTGTTGCCACTATAACAACAAATACTAAAAACACAGAATAAAATAGTTTTTTATAGATATTGGTACGGAACCCTTCGTGCGCGAGTCCAACTCGCACTTGGCCGGTTTTTTTTAAACTCCGTGGGATGAAATTTAGTGTACCAAAGGTTAATTTTGTTCACCTTTATAAACTATATACTGGTGAAATTTTCTTTAAAAGCCGTCGAGTATTCGTATTAGTATTCGGTGTCGGCCCCCTACGCATATTTACATATTTTGCCTCTTCACAATATTACTAAAAAATACTATTAGTAAAAGTAAATGAGTTTACATTATATCACTATATTGAAATACCTATTTTTCACGCATTTTTAGGGTTCCGTGCCCAAAGGGTAAACGGGACCCTATTACTAACACTCCGCGTCTGTCACCAGGAACCGTGATAGTTAGACAGTTGAAATTTTCACAGATGATGTATTTTTGTTGCCGATATAACAACAAATACTAAATAACATAATAAAATAATTATTTATGGGGGCTCCCATACAACAAACGTTATTTTTTAGCCGTTTTTATAGATAATGGTACGGAACCCTTAGTGCGCGAGTCCGACTCGCACTTGGCCGGTTTTTTTAACGCATTGTAGGTACGTATTTAAATCCTTGTAAGTAGATACAAAAATAATAAAGTTACTCCAATGTGAAAGCGGCTTTACTGTAACGAAATAACTCGTATGAAAATGTTGTCTTCCTGTATTGCACAGTACGCGTAAAAGCTGCATTTAGTTTAGATGGATATTCCTTTTATAATAGTACCCGGAAACCAGCGGAGATTATGCATCCTGTTCTGAGGCAAGCAATTTTTTTTATCAATTAGGTAACATTGTTGATAGTCACACTTACAGACTGATATTTTTTGTTGTATCTGTTCTATTTAGTTCACATTAAATAACACATGTTTTTTGTATTGTATTTGCCCTGTTACAGGGCCCACCCCGTATACAGAGTCCACGGTGACCATAACAATTATGCATTAGCCTTATTTATTACGAGCTCTGATATGCCTGGCATGGCCAAACTTGTTCTTAAATATTCTATTGGATGGGCGACAGTAGAATTGGCCAGAGGGGTAATCACGTAACGTTTCGCGCTCGCGTCGGTACAATTTAACTGACATTTAGACCTATCCGACGTTCGTACAATGCGTTAAGTGGTCGACCTGCAGGAGTGTTATACTTATAGACGTAGGAGGGTTTAGGGTGGTTTAGGTTACGCCTCTCTTTTCGTGCCTGGCGTTTTCCATCTAAGGTTATTAGGCGGTTTTCCTCAAATACTTTAACTCAAGAGAGTTAAAGAGTGTATAAATTGAGCTCGAAGGTACCGTGCCTTTTATGATCCGCGATCTACTTCTGGTAACCCCCGCTTGACCTACACCGCTTACGATATTTACTTCGGCAACACGCTTCCCTCTATTCACAAAACTGGTTCCCACGGCTCCTGTCAACCGTACAAAGTTAAGGGCCAACTCGTGCATGCCAATCACGTACAAATAATTTCGCTGGCGGCCCTAAATGTTGCGAAATATACGGCAGCGGCCTCTTTCATAAACAAATGAGTTCTTGGGTTAATCAATTTTCCCTGACGTACTATTTACTATGTCCGCCCACTGTAGCATACTATCTTTGTATATATCTCTACATCTAGATCGGTCGTGAGTATGTCGTAAGCTACCTAATTACTAAATGAAACGAGATGATGGCAAGTATTTAAACAACATTCTGATGCATACACGAAACAAGAAGCTTTTGAGTGTACCTTTGCTCGTGTAGGCGGAAAAGTAAATATCGGCTTAAAGAAGCGAAGCAAGCGTAACGTCCAGCAACAACCCGCCGCCCAAATATTTACAACTTGACGTAATATTTACGTAACAAATCTACGGAATAAACGTTCCTGATATTTTAGATTCATTCAGTTATGTTAAGTTCCGTGCATTTCGAAGAAGTTAAAAAATGTTAATCAAACGAATGTTACCTAACAAAACCGTTTCTTAGTAAAAGCAGCTCGACATTATTAATCCCGCGAAAATTACTAAAGAGGCTGATTAGATTCTCATCGATAATCTCGTAATTAAAATAAATTGCTTTTGTCCATAATGGGCTGTCAAAGAGACCGCGATTCGGTTGTGTTAGATAAAAGATTGGTCCGATCGCGAACTCTCTCACGATAGCCGCGGCGATACGGGCCCGCGGCGTCCCGGCGCGAGGGATACGGGGAAATATCATGCTACCAGCGAGATAGCGAGCCTTAAGCATAATAAATAATTATGTGTACCTGATCAATAGAGTTTCCCGCATTCCTGACATCCTTTTCCCTATTCATTAATAAATAACGGCCGTCCGTGTTTTGGTTTACTTACCCAAGTATCTTTCAGTAGATACAAAGTAAACATATACCTACGTAAAATGTACCTACTTAAGCAATAAAAAGAAAAGTACAGAAAGTTTACAAGCTTTAATTTAACTTGCAAACCATTTTTCAGCCACTTGCGATTACACAATCCGATTGAGCTGAAATTCGACCACCTAGGTAGCTGATCTGATGATGGAGACAAAAAGTGGCCATAGGAACTCTACCCAATGTAAATCTGTAGTGCTTGGCATCATTGGGATTGGGAACCTCTCAAAAAGTAGTCATCTGTGCAAAATAAAGTACAGTCGGCAATAAAATCGTGTACCCTAAATGAACATTTTGACAGAAACTTAATGAAACTAAGCTCAGCCCGAAACCAAATCGAGACATCCCGTTTTACGGATTCCATAAATATATTTAGAGTATTAATATGAACCGTATCAAATTACTAACCGGGAGCCCGACCGCATCTCATCCGTATTGTTTTGATTGTGGAGACACGATGGACAGTATCGCGCGATCGCGCTAGAGCCTTCTCCATTGTTTAAGTGTCGAATTTTATTTATGGCGACGGCCACGATGCCGTGGCCTATGCACCGACACCTGATGCCTGATGGCTATCTCTCGTCAGCTGCGGGTGGTCACGTCTCGAACCTACTGATATAACGAACAGCCTACCAAATATTCAGCGTCATCTGTGTAGCCACCAAATAGTGTTCTAATAAAGTTACAGGATTGGTAATAACTTAAGTGTCTCTTTATAATAGGTATTACACGACCTGATGGATCCGCCCGCATATTGCAAAGAAAGCAATGTAGCCCGTGGCGAAAAAATAATTAAATCGTATAGATCATACCAGAGATTATTACTCGTACCTAATATACGAACTTAAAAAGACACAAACATTACCTCTTTATTATATTAGTATCTATTTAAGTATAAACCTAAATGTATCTAGATAGTATACAAGTATACATATCTCACGAATCCGCAATCGTAATTGTTGTCTTACTTACCTACTCTTGATAATCTTACTAGAAGGATTAACTGGCATGGCACACAAAGACAGAAAGATGTTTTAGCAGATACCTAAGGCGTAAAAGTATGAATATTGAACTCGCATGTTCATTTCAGTTTTTTATCATTTCTTTGAAAAATCATAATTGAATAAGAATAAGTACGTAAAGAAACTATTGTAAACTAGCTTCTGCCCGCGACTTCGTCCGCGTAGAACACGTTTATATCGTAGCTCGATACAAACTTTCACCCTCCATTTCCCCTTTAGGGATTCCTTTCCGGGATAAAAACTATCCTATGTGCTTCCCCGAGACAATTTTATCTAAACGGGTGCAGCGGTTGTATAGTAGCTCCATACAAATGTTCACCTCCCATTTCACCCCCTTAAGAGATGATTTCCTGGATAAAAACTATCCCATGTCCTTTCCCGGAACTCAAACTATCTCTAAACCAAATTTCATCTAAATGGGTTTCATCCAAATATTCATCCCCCATTTCTCTCCCTTAGGGAATTATTTTCGGGACAAAATCTATGTCTATACCAAATTTTATCTTAATGGGTTCCATTCATCCAAATTTTAATTCCCAATTTCACCCCTAATGTTCTTTCCCGAGACCTGTTCCCCACCCCCAATTTTCCCCCCTTAAAGGCTGATTTCTGGGATTAAAACTTTTCTATGTCCTTCCCCGGGACTCAAACTATCTCTGTACCAGATTTCAATTTAAATGGGTTCCATTCAAATCTTCACCCCTCATTTCATCCTCTCAGGAGATGATTTTCGGGATAAAAACTATTTATTGTCCTTCCCCGGGACTCCAACTATCTCTATACCTAATTTCAACTAAATCGGGTCCATCCAAATTTTCACCCCCGATGAAATAGGGGATTATTTTCGGGATAAAAGCTATCCGTTGTCCTTCTCCGCAGCTCAAACTATCTCTATACCAAATTTCATCTAAATGGGTTCCATCCAAATTTTCATCTCCTATTGCATCCCCTTCGAGGATTATATAAGGGATAAAAGCCATCCGCTGTCCTTCCCCGCGGCTCAAACTATTTCTATACCAAATTTTATCTTAATGGGTTACATCCAAATTTTCACCCCCTTAGGGGATAATTTTCGGGATAACACTAACATATGTCCTTCCCCAGGACTCAAACTATCGCTATACCGTAAATGCGTTCCATCAAATTTTTCACCCCTATTTCATCCCCTTAGGGGATTGTTTTAGGGATAAAAGCCATCCGCTGTCCTTCCCCGCGGCTCAAACTATCTCTATAACAAATTTCATCTAAATGGGTTCCATCAAAATTTTCACCCCATTTCACCCCCTTTGGGTATGATTACCGGAATAAAAACTATCCTTTATCCTTTCACAGGGCTTAAACTATCTCTTTACCAAATTTCATCTAAATAGGTTACATCCAAATTTTACCCCTTTAGGGGATAATCTTCGGGATAACACTAACCTATGTCCTTCCCCAGGATTCCAACTATCGCTATAATGTAAATGTGTTCCATCCAAATTTTCACCCCCTATTTCATCCCCTTAGGGGATTGTTTTAGGGATAAAAGCCATCCGCTGTCCTTCCCCGCGGCTCAAACTATCTCTATAACAAATTTCATCTAAATGGGTTCCATCAAAATTTTCACCCCATTTCACCCCCTTTGGGTATGATTACCGGAATAAAAACTATCCTTTGTCCTTTCACAGGGCTTAAACTATATCTTTACCAAATTTCATCTAAATAGGTTACATCCAAATTTTACCCCTTTAGGGGATAATTTTCGGGATAACACTAACCTATGTCCTACCCCAGGATTCCAACTATCGCTATAATGTAAATGTGTTCCATCCAAATTTTCACCCCCTATTTCATCCCTTTAGGGAATTATTTTAGGGATAAAAGCCATCCGCTGTCCTTCCCCGGGAATCAAACTATCTCTTTACCAAAAATTATCTAAATGGGTTCGATCCAAATTTTCACCCCTTATTTCACCACCTCAGGAGATGGCTTCCGGGATAAAAACTATGCATTGTCCTTCCCTGGGATTTCTACTATCTCTATACCAAACTTCATCTACATGGGTTTTTCATCCCCTTAGGGAATGATGTTCGGGATTAAAACTATCTGTTGTATTCTCCGGGACTCAAACTATCCACATTCCCCCCCCCCCATTTCACCCCCTTTGGGAGTGATTTCCAGGCTAAAAACTATCCTATGTCCTTTCCCAGGACTCAAACTATCTCTATACCAAATTGTATTCAAATGGGTTCCATCCAAATTTTTACCCCTAATTTCATCCCCTTAGGGGATGATTAACGGGATAAAAACTATCCTATGTCCTTTCTCAGGACTTAAACTATCTCTAAACCAAATTTCATCAAAATGGATAACATCCAAATTTTCACCCCCCATATCACCCGCTTAGGGGATGATTTCCGGGATCAAACTTATCCTATGTCCTTCCTCGGGACTGAAACTATTTATATACCAAACTTCATATAAATCACACCAGCTGTTTCAGTAGATCCATACAAATTTCCACCCCCAATTTCATCCCCTTAGAAGATGATTTCTGGGATATAAACTATCCAATGTCCTTTCCTAGGACTCAAACTATCTCTATACCAATGCTCAGCTAAATCGTTTCAGCCGTTTTTACGTGATGCGCGGTCACATAAACAGACAAACAGATAAACAGACATAATTTCTAAAAACTGTTGGAACGTGTTCTGTTGTCGATTCTAAGTATCCCTAGCCAATTTTTTTTCGAATCCATTCCATGTACAGACTTTCGACCCTCTTCAGCTTTATTATTATATATATATATCTGTACATATAATAAAGCGGAAGAGGGTCGAAAGTCTGTACATGGATGATATTCGAAAAAAAATTGGCTAGGGACACTTAAAATCGATAACAGAACACGTTCCAACAGTTTTTAGAATTTTTGTCTGTTTGTCTGTTTATCTGTTTATCTGTTTATCTGTTTGTCTGTTTATCTGTTTGTCTGTTTATGTGACCGCGCATCACGTGAAAACGGCTGAACCGATAAAGATGAAATTTGGTATAGAGATAGTTTTAGTCCTGGGGAAGGACATAGGATAGTTTTTATCCTGGAAATCAACCCCTAAGGGGATGAAATGGGGGGTGGGAATTTGTATGGAGCTACTTAAACCGCTGCACCGATTTGGATGAAATTTGGTATATAATTAGTTTGAGTCCCGGAAAAGGTCAAAGGATAGGTTTTATCCTAAAAATCTTCCCTTTAGGGGGTAAAATGGGGGCGTAAAAATTTGGACGTAACCCATTTTGATAAAATTTGGTTTAGAGGTAGTTCAAGTTCTGGGGAAGGACATTGGATAGTTTTTATTCTGGAAATCTTCTCTTAAGGGGGTGAAATGGGGGGTGAAATTTTGGATGGACTCCGTTTAGATCAAATTTGGTATAGATATAGTTTGAGTCCCGGAGAATGACAATGGATAGTTTGAATCCCGAAAATCATCCCCAAGGGGATGAAATAGGGATGAAAATGTGGATAAATCTTATTTAGTTAAAATTTGGTATAGAGATAGAAGGAGTCCCAGGGAAGGACAATGCATAGTTTTTATCCTGAAAAATCATCTCCTGAGGGGGTGAAATGAGGGTTGAAAATTTGGATAGAACCGATTTAGATGAAATTTGGTATGGAGATAGTTAAGAATCCTGAGGAAGGATTTAAAATAATTTTTAGCCCAGAAATCATCTCCTAAGGGGGTGAAATGGGGTATGAAAATTTGGATGGAACCTATTTACGGTATAGCGAGTTGTAGTCTTGGGGAAGGACATAGGATAGATTACTCCCGAAAATCATCCCCCAAGGGGGTGTAATTGGGGGTGAAAATTTGTTTGTGACCCATTTTGATGAAATTTGGTTGAAAAATAGTTTGAGTCCCGGAGTATGACAACGGATGGTTTTAATCCCGAAAATCATCCCATCAGGGATGAAATAGGGGGTGAAATTTTGGATAAAACCCATTTAGATGAAATTTGGTAAAGAGATAGAAAGAGTCCTGGGGAAGGACAATGCATAGTTTTTATTCCGAAAAATCATTTCCTGAGGTGGTGAAATGAGGGTTGAAGATTTGGTTAGAACCCATTTAGATGAAATTTGGTATAGAGAGCGGTAGAGTCCTAGGAAAGAACATAGAATCATTTTTATTCTGGAACACGTAAAGTAACAGTAAGGGGGTGAGAAAAGGTGGATGAAAATTTGGATTGAACCCATTTACGGTGTAGCGGTAGATAAGGAAGGGCTTAGGATAGTTTTATCCCGAAACTCATCCCCTAAGAGGGTGTAATTGGGGGTGGAAATTTGATTGTGACACATTTTGATAAAATTTGGTTGAAAAATAGTTTGAGTCCTGGAAAAGGACATATGATAGTTTCTATTCTGGAAATCATCCCCTAAGGGGGTGAAATGGGGGTGAAAATTTGGATGTAGCCCATTTAGATGAAATTTTTATATAAATAGTTTGAGTCCTGGAGAATGACAACGGATAGTTTTTTTCCCCAAAATCATCCTCTAAGGAGGTGAAATAGGGGGTGAAAAATTGGATGGAACCCATTTACGGTATAGCGGTAGTTGGGAGTCCTGAGGAATAGGAACACAATATTACATTACATAAATATATGTATGTAACGTTCCAAGGGTAAAGATACCTTATGGCGGTAGTTTCGAACATTTTTTTCTAAAACGGGGTAAAAAGACGTTATTATGGCTATTTTGAAAACTATTAGATGTAACATTTTGTTGACGTATCTTTGTTTTTAATATAAAATATTTAAATTATAAGTCAGTTAATTTAGTCCTACGGTTTAGTAGAAAAGGTCCTTACGGCCGTGTGATATGAAAATATGCAAAATAATACTGAAAAAAGCCTACATGCATCTATTATGGTGAGGCGGGTCATAGAAACCAAGTTTGCGGCGGAGTCTATTTTGTAAAAAAAGGCGTTCGGAGTAAGCTAATCTATAAATACATGCAAATAATGACCCTTTCCTTCATACAATCCATACTAATACTACAAATGCGAAAGTAACACTGTTTGTCTGTTACCTTTTCATTGCTTTTCAACCGATTGAGATGAAATTTGGTATAGAGATACTTTAAATTCCGGGGCCTTCCCAAAAAGTCCTTACTAAGGATAGTTTTCATCTGAAAATTCATCACCTAAGGGGGTGAAAAGGGGGAGAAAGTTATGATATAAACGAGTTCCGCGCGGACGAAGTCGCGGGCAAAAGCTAGTATATATGTATAGATAATACAATCAACAACGCAACGGTTACATAACAAATAGAAGCATAATCTAACATGAAGGGATCCTTGATTTACGCTCACGCTTATCTAATCCGCAAGAAACTGTTTTAGACCCATATTATAATACATTTAAGATGATTCTTTGTTCTTAGCCAAAAGAATGACATCATTGACACATTCCAGTCTATTTAATGACATAATGTGTACGTTAGATTCATGTTTTACAACAAACGTACGTAAACACACAGATTTATTTGCTAAGTGTTTGACCTCTCACGCCCGACACGGGACGAACATTAAACCATTAAAATTCCATAAACTCCTCGAGCGCTGTCGTGCTGAATAAACAAATATTGTTGGTTACCGACGTAATTTGCAAGGCGTAGCATACGAATAGGTCTTAGATCACGCATTTGCCTTGAGTTTAGCATTACGTCAGATGTAGGTAGCACTCCTTCATTTTCTTTCCGTTTCGTATGTTCCTTTATACGATTTAGGACTGAAGTTGGACGCTGTTTCTGCGAACTTGGCTATTTTTTGCCGTGAGCATTCAGGCGAGACGCACGTTAAAAACAAATGAAAAAGGTCTCAGGATATCGTACCACTATCTACACGCCGCTCCGCCGCGCCGGTCTAAATTATTCAGTTTGGAGGCTTCAGGAGTTAAAATACCGCCTCATCTGCGTATCCTTTTCTTTGAACGCATACATTATTCATGACTCTCGTGTGATTTTCTTCACGATTTCATTTAGAATTATAAATAAAGTTTCTCGGATAGATGACAACATATGCTTCTAAAATACGGGATTCAACTAAAAAAAAGTTTTGAAAAAAGAATACCCAACTCAATATTACAATATTTTGTTTTCAATCACATGTAAATGATGACTCACGCTAGAACGGGCCGTGTCCGGCCCGGGCCGTTTTCTAAGAAAAACGACGGCGTTTTTGCGCGGCCGAGCCATATCCAAGCCCGGCTGCGCCAAGGCCGAGGCTCGGAAGCGGCTTGGGTATGGCTTGACCGCGCAAAAACGACGGCGTTTTTGCGCGGCCGAGCCATATCCAAGTCCGGCCGCGCCAAGGCCGAGGCTCGGAAGCGGCTTGGGTATGGCTTGACAGCGCAAAAACGACGTCGTTTTTGCGCGGCCGAGCCATATCCAAGCCCGGCCGCGCCAAGGCCGAGGCTCGGAAGCGGCTTGGGTATGGCTTGACAGCGCAAAAACGACGTCGTTTTTCTTAGGACACGGCCCGTTCTAGCGTGAGTCCTCCTTAAATCGACACAGGTACGCGCGTCCACGCGCGATTACGCTCTAAATCAGATAGGTATGATTGAAACCTGGAATACCGGTTAATGACTTGGAAAGGACCGCAAAAGTTCGAGTCCCGCCAGGTCGATATTTTTTAATGTTGTTTAACCTTTGTTTCAATAGTAACAAAATACCAGTCCACTGTACTTTACCACTTATGAAACATTTTCATAAGTAAAATTTAGATAGATAAGTTTTCAAAGTATGTCCTATGTATTCATGTCACTCAAGTAGAGTTTTAGGCTGACCTGGTTGTGCAAGTAGACTTAAGTCTACAAGGTTCGGGAAGCTCGGTAGCTGACGACATTAGTCGATCGGAAGGAAGCGCCGTCGAGGTAGTCCATCAATTACCAATGGCACAATTACTCCATTATAGTTGACTAGAGTGCCATTAGGGGAACACTGTCGATGCTCACGCTCCCCGGAAAATGTCGTTAGGTATATAGTACTTAATGCTTCCTAAACAAATATTACTTATCCTTAAATGTATATCCCGCAGCAACAATAACGCCAATAAATTAAATAAGTAAATAACAAGTAGCGATTACGGAATCATCATTTGAATTCACCAAGGTTATCTTAATACGCGTCTAGTTATTTATTAGTATAATGACACTTAGGTTTTTCTAAGATATCGTCGATGTACAATAAAATTATTACATAAACAAATTATATCATTCGCCGTGGAGAAGATCTTCAGAATACGAGGAAGAAATATTGATATATATTACATTACCCAAGCGCATGCGACTGCAATTCTACTTGGAATAGAATAATGAAATGACGGAACATGCGTCGCGTGGGCGCCGGCGTTCAGATTCGAAACAAATGGCCATGCTCATGGTCCCTGGAGCAAGCAGTCTCACGATAAATGACCATAGTTAACGGCCCAATTCGTGTCATGCTGACGACCCTCTGCACACTCTGCCAATTTCACATATCTGTTTTTTTTATCGAACGTGCTTTTTCATAAATGACATTTATATTGTATTTTTTTACTACGACGGGGACAAAGAAGCATACAGTTTGCCTGATGGTAAGACACTCTAGGTACACCAGCTATAGACTGCCGGCCTGCCGAGCCTTTGCGAGTGGCCCGCCATCCTCTATGCGGACCGGGGCTCCTTAGCTAAAATGTCTTTGCGGCCCTCGTAGAAAAAAGGTTGAGTATGCCCCTACTCTAGACTATGGACAGAGGAGCCACCAATTCTGTTTGATTGCACAATGTTTGTTTGAGTTGAAATGTTAAATGTGTTCCCAGCCTTTACGTATAAGTAACTTGATTACTGTGACAAACCTCGGTGGGCCCGGGCACTAACCCTGAGTTTACGAGCGAGCTAGCACAAAGGTACATTAGCTAAACAACAGGAACTCAAAGCTCGCGGCTACGCCTCTAAAGCTAAAGCTGGGCTCTCGAGCGCGCATTAAGCAAATGGAATACCTAATATTAAGGATAACGAATTTTGTTAGTACTGCTTTTTTTAATAGGTAGGCTAAGTAACATTGAAACAGAGGGGTAATCACGTAACGTTCCGAACGCGCGTTAGGACAATTTAACTGTCAATTTGACATATAAAATTGACATTTGGATCTACCTAACGTTCGTACAATGCGTTACGTGATCGACCTACAGGACCCTGAGATATTTTTAAATAAATATCTACAGTATGGGCAAATTATGGGTTTACGTTATTTTCTGAAGTAATATATTTTTGGAGCAAAGCTAAATTCTTTTATTAAAGCAAATATCAAGCCAACATACGGCAAATCTATAACGGAACTTTTAAACGTGTATATACGGCATGGGACGCTCGCACTAGTAATATTTCAAGAAACAAAGAAACATTTTCATGTGAACTAAGCATGAAAAATGTTAATAATATTAGTTATTTTATTTTATTTATTTGATTATTAAGGATCACCAACAGCGGCAACAACAAACACAAACGCTTAATACAAATAAAAATTTGGGTTAAATTCAATTGCGCCACCAATTTATTACTTTTACAATTACCTTTAAGGTCACCTAAAACTGGAAACTTAGAGTCACTGTAAGGTACCCTCGGAAATGTGAAAAGCCATGAAATAAGTTTCTGTCAAAACTTTAATTTTTGGTACTAGCTTTTACTGCCGACTGTACTTTTCTGCATACCATCATCAAGTACTCATTGAGACGATACTAACGAGCCCAAACTCGATGGGGTTTTGTCGTTTTATTGCGGATTTCGTATGGCCACCTTCCAGCTCCAGCATCAGATCAGCTCCTAGTCATCATATATTGCATTGTCATGCGATATACATTATGCTTGCAAAATTTCGGATCTATTGGATAACGGGCAGTGACTGAAAAATGGATTGCAAATTTTGACGGACAACTTACATATACTTACATATTTACATACATCCGAACAGTGCAAGTTAATATAAAGCTTGTAAAAATGTTCTGAAAGGGGCTAGGTGGATATTTGGCGAATGTAAATTTACTAGTACATACCTACATATATATAACTTCTAAAACTTAATAAAATAATTTTCCTATTTTAGTTATTTTTCTCTGACTTTTAAATTACTAGTAGGTATTTATATATCGATCAAAAGTTGTAAACCTCCAAATCGCCCACTGTTCTACTTCTAACACAAGAGCAGATGCTGCAATATGTACGCAAAGTAGACAAAGGCGGCAAAGGTAAACTCGCTCGGTACATACCTCATTTAGATATGAAATACAATGTAGTGAAAAAAAAAAGTAAACTATGTTATACTGTTTTTGTATAATAACAACAATTTGTGTTATACGGTCTACTCGGCGATGTATAATTCTTAACAATATACCTAAGTATTTCAATTGGGTAAAAACACTCCTGTAATTGTCCTACTTACGAGTACATAAGGAGAAAGTCGATCGTTTTGTGCAGAATATCTACTTAGATATTTACTTCGCGTACAGCACAGTATAAGTAGGTATACAAATACCAACAAACACCACACCTCGGCTTGATTTATGGGGCAAAACTTGGTTTGGTTTGGCTTTGGTTTTGTTATGTAAGTATGTGTAGAGTTAGCAAACCCCACTGTATAAGACTCGATTCACCTAGTTACTTAATAGATATGAACAGTGATAATCCTCTTTATGTTAAACCAACTAAATCAATTTTAAACCACGTTGCACCTGCTACCTGATACCTTATAAGTAAAATTTTATAAACGACATCTTAATGGACAACCTTGATATGTTTTAATCTACCGTTTTATCGCAGTAGACGAGACGATCCATCCGTAGTACAGTCACCGGCATAAATATATGATGGAATAAAGGCCGCAAACATATGTGATGACTGATGACATAGGGTAAGAGCGTGACAGATATTTTTGCGGCCTTTGATTCATCATTTATATTGATGCCGGTGACTGTACATCCTTTTCTCGAAGCCATTCTGTCCATTTTCAACATCAAAACACAAAATTACAGCTAGAACCCTAAATTTTGAGTATAGGGTTTTAGGCAACAATTAATAAATGCAGTAAAGTTGTGTGATTCCCAAGTTGCAAAATTTTATTTAGCAAGCACATAAAGATTAATAAGAATGCCTGACTTGGTTCTGCGAAATATCTCAATTTTTTTTACGGTGAAACAGTTTCGAGACGTAGCTTTTTTTAGATGGAATGTTTTTTTATGGGATCAATTGGGATTTGTAATGTAATATAATGATTCAAAGATCGTCATAAACAAAATAACAAATTGAATTGCACGCCTCGAAGTTACTCGCTAGGTAATATTTTCGCAGTTCATGAGAAATAAGTGATAAAATAACTCTTTGAGTTAAATAGAATTAAACTTTATTACAGTTGCAATACGGATAAAATGTGTAAGTTTTAATTTCAGTAAACAATGAGTCTTATCAGAACTTTATATGTGCTTCAAGCGCAGGAAGTAAAATATAGAGCTCTTATTACGTGACTCCGTGCCAGGTTGTATATTAATTGTTTGCTACAGAGAACAATATAAGGTAAACGTCCGATTGCTTGACGCTGCACTAGTATATGGCATTGGCACTCTATGTCAAAGCAATATGGGTTAAATTCGAAGTAAGAGGATTTTTCTTCATTCGAATTTAAGCCATGTCACTTTGACATAGAGTGCCCATGCCATATACTGGTACAGCGTCGAGCACTCGGACGTTTACCTTGTTCTGAGTAGGTTTTGTAGAGGTGTAACACTTTTAGGAAAAAAATATTGAATCAGTACGATAGATACGTTGAGTAAAAGTAAGTAAAAACGTACTATTGAATGACAAAAAAATATTTTCATTCGACTTAGGCTCATTGTGTAAAATAAATTAATAAATAAATCGGAGGGGTAGTTGCGTAACTTTTCAAACGATAATTAGGACATTCAACTGTCATTTTCTCATACAAAAATTTGCACTGAGATTTACCTAACGTTAACGTACGAAACGTTACACAACCCACCAGCAGGAATAAGCATGACTTATTGAATTTATTGAAATACCTAATCTATAAAACGTCCAACGCGTCATATATCTTTCTCGGATACAGAAAAAATGGTTATATTTCTGAAAAACCTGGTAACAAGTAAATAAACTGTGTTCCCTACAATAGGTACCAGTTTTCATTGCTCTTGCTTGGCTACCTCTATGATGATGATTGTACTTGCTGTTTCGTACTGCGGATGTTGGTTAGCTGAGACAGAATAGGGTTGACAAGACCAACATACCGTAATAGTATCATAGATGCCATTCTGGTCGTTGCGGAGTTGCGCGGGTGTCGCGGGTTCGGCGGCGGCGCGCAGCGGCGGCGGCGAGAGCGGCAGCGGCTCGCCCTCGCGCCGCCAGGTCCGGTGGATCTGCCAGCTCGTGTCCGAGAACCGGGCTCGGTCCTGCCAACAACACAATCATAACAACTAACTTTAGCGCGATCACATCTGATCTAACAAGTAAGTACTTATATTTATAAGCCATAAGGTTCTGTTCGTGACATCGTACGCCTATAATGTAGTATTGTGTTAGTCTATATACCATTGCTATTCTAATTTATGTACTACAATAATATACAGGAGTGTCCTTTAGTGAAAGTGTAACCAACATTCGAGCAAACATCAAATATCTCTTCAAACTTTCTTGTTTATAATATCAGCGTCAGTGAAAAAATTACGTACTTATTGCTAAAACATGCTAGTTTAGTTGACTATAGAAATACCTATTCTTATTCTACGCAAAATGAGTATGAATTAATTTCAACCAATATAAAAAAGTAGGCAGCGACTTCATTGCTCTCTATGTTCAGGATTGCTACCAAATGGCCGCACCCTAGTATTTTGATAAACTTAAACAACACTGTTTCTATTGATGTATATATGCAATACGTTATGTATGAAGTTAATGTAACTAAGTACAGTCAGCATCAAAAGTAGTTACGCAAATGAAGACGTCAAAAGTCTTTATTAAAAGGGAATAAGAACTTTTGACGTCTTCGATTGCGTAGCTACTTTTTGATACTGACTGTACAACACGAGCATCTTCATGAGCCGTTAGGTATATATGATTCAATTGCGTGCCATTAAGCAGCCGGATGTACTCCTAGGCAAGTACGAAAACCTTACAATTTTATTACAAGTCAACAATAGGGTTGCAGATCCGGGTTGAAATGAACACTAGTCCCTCGTTTCATAGAAAATGCGCTTATTGTTACCATGATTGTCCAACTCTTTAAAGAAAAAATAAATATAATTAACGTTACAATGGTCTAAACTTAAGGCGCCGTAGGTTCATGGTCTTCTCTCCATCTCACTGAGCATAAGCGTGAACGAGATGGAAGAGCGTGTTCGGAAGCTCGGATATCATGTTTTTTAGTTTTAATTTTTTGTACCTATAAATAAATAAATAAAAAATCACTAAGTTCCCTCAAACATGATATTGCCGATTTTTAGAACCAATTTTAATATGTTTAGTTTTTGTGCATAATTTGTTACAAATGTTTTAAGTGTATTTTAGACCTATGTTCGTGATTTTTTTCTATCGAGCGAAAATTGATTAATCATGTTTCGAATCACCGATCTCCCTGCAGAAAAGCCTCAAGATTACTATTAATATTTTTTTGAAACCATATCATTATAAACAGACGCATTATATTGTTCCGAAAACTCTATTCGTATTCTTCGCTGAACCTACGACGCCTTAAGATTTCAAAGTGTATAAGCTATACAGATCTAAAATATTCTAGTCAGTTTAAAAAAAGAATGATACAAGAATGCGTGATTAGATTTAAAAGTACATAAAAATACGTTACAGTAGAACGAAAAACGTAGCTAAAAATTGAAATATCTAAAACTAAACATTAAAAAAAAGACTGCAATAGCAATCCTTTGTGGAATAAAGCTGCCCGCGCGAGGGTCGCCCGTTGCATGTGTTGGTAACAACATTTAGGGTAAATAGGGGGTCACCTATCATAGAATTCATTTTTAGTATAACGTGTTAATTACTGGCCACCCTTCAATAACTGGCCACGTTATACTAAATTTAATTCTGTTTGTAGGGGAACAGAGTTAATTTTTTGTATGAGGGGGCCAGTTATTGAAGGGTGGCCAGTTAATGGCGATTTACCCTATTAAGAATGAATACCTACTAGGTATCATTGTGCGCACATATGTTACAGTCAAGGGTTATTAATATAAGTACATAAATAAGGACATAAATATCTGTACAGGACTGTATTGTCAATGTCATAAAGGCGTGTACAGATATTTACTGCCTGTATAAATGCAGCTAACTACAACTTGCATGTTGATGATAAGCTGACCATCTGCATAAACAAATAGCCAGTGTATCCAAAGTCAATCTTTATAAAAATTCTCGTCATGCGCGAGCCTTATCATGTGGACTTCTTTGTAACACAAAACGTTCTACAATTGGCTCTACACAGGATATTGGCTATAACTAATCGAATAAGGCGCTAGCGATATGATTTCTAGACGGGTAACCTCATGACATAGATGCTAAAACAGCTTAGAAATCAGTATTGATCGAAATTTTAGAATGTGTATTTTTTCACGAAGCCTAAAAGGTATGTTACGCAATGACAACATTTCAGACTAAGGCTATTTAACGGGTCTGTTACTTAGCTTAGTGCGGTACACAAAGCGGCGCTTTGTAATCCGTAACAGAACAACTGGTATACTTATCCCCATTAAGAGTTTCAAAATCTCTGCTCTACATTGTGTGAAAATAGCACAACGGATTAACGAGCAGGTAGATAAGATAATAAACATCCCACGTGGGCCGCAGCCTGCATCGGTCGCGACGCAGTACATCGGTACATCAGTGATCGAGCGTAGGCGCGCACACGTGCATTTAACATTTCGTTACTACTTTTGACACGTATCGGTGAGATAAGCCACCTCGAGGAATTAATAAAGTTATCCACGCCTCCAGCCGACCGCATCATGTTCTTTGACACGCCAAATTAGATTAGTTACACTGTGGAGCACGGACGACATCACAAATTATCGTGTATTCACGACGCCTTCGTGGTTACTGATTTCATAGATTTGTGGGACAAATTGGCATCGGATTGGGAGAATGTTTCAAACTTTTTACTCTATCGAAGAATCTTGACTTGGATACTAGCCAGTTCCCAGCCACAATAACGATTATTATATAATATTTTAGTGGTGCGGAAGTGATATGTAATGCATTTGTAAATACTACGTCATGATATGTAATATGATGTTCACACACTTGTCAGCTTGTCGGTAATGGTAATGTATGTTATTGTAGGCAGGTGGACACTGGAGTGCCGTATGTTTTCTTCGCGGAGAAATCGTAAGACCTGGTGAGAGTTAGAATTCTAAGTAGTTATGAACATTACACGCATATTCTTCATGAAATTTGAAAACAGCTAGAATCACTGCATGTGTAGGTAGAACACGAGTTACCTGATGAACGTGAAGAAATAATCAAATGTAGCTACATATTTAATACGTAGACCTCTATCTTCCTTCTCTACGGTGCAAAACTACGTAAAGAAATTGTTGTAATATTGATCTCATTTGAGTATATGATACAGTAGGTACCTACACATAGAAGTGAATTTTATAGGCGCGATAACAGTTTTATCTTTAGTTATTACTTATCATAGTTTCTTATTATCTTAACAGACTTCGTGAAATAGGTGTACTCAAAGGTACACGGGTAATAATCAGAAGCACTATTAAAATAGTTTTGATTGGTACCTACCTAAATGCAATAAACTCAATCAGTGTTGAGACGTATATACACGCCTATTTATTATTTTGCTGTGTTTATAAACGTGAATATTGAGTAGGTATAGGTAGTCGATCAAAGAAAAAGCATTAGCAGTCTAATTGTTCAATGAAATAATCAAGAAGTTATTTCTGTTAGTCGAATTGTTTTTGTATGCTGCATATTTTATTGAATTCCATTATCTCCACTTATAATAAATCTCCACTTATAATAAATCTCTAGAATCAGCCAGTTTGAAACTAAGCTTTGGGTTGTCACGTATGTTCTCAGCATCCCGTGAATGGAAAAATATGAAACATTTTTTGTAGTTAGGTACATTATTATTCTAGCTGTAACTTAGGATAGTTTTTATCCGACTGCGACAATTAATTAATTTTCCGAAATATACGACTTCATTTAATTTATCATTTATTTTTATTGAGATCAAACGCTGCTCCAACTGTCAGCTATAAGAAACGTCAAAAATGACGGAATTTCTTTGCCTTTCACTTATTAATAATTTAAATCCCGTCTACGATAGACCTTTACGAGACAAATGCTAAAAGATATACCATACAAAAATATTCGATTCTGATATGAGAACTTATATGCGCAAATGTCGTATTATGGCGTAATTTCAATAAATGTATCAACAAATTTGAACAAAATATTGTCAAAAAAAAACAAATTCGTGTTAATAATAATTAATTAATGAATTTGTTTTTTTGAATGGCAATGGCACGCACTCTGCGCATTCTGCCAAAGTGCCTGCGGCGCTACCACGACAACCGATACTCAATGTTCGTATATTTGCATCCCTGTCACTCGAGTATGGTTAGTGCGATAGAGATAGAGATACCCGAATATTTTCGAATTCCGAAGTTCGTGGTTATAGCTCAGGAATCGAAAATATGGTATCATAATGTATTTTCTCGAAAAAGAATTTAAAATAAATATACCTAGTCAGAAAAAAACAACGCAAGAGGTTATATAGATAATGACTAAGTTATAAGAGTCCAAAGTTTTAAGAGGGGGTATGTTCTGTCCCTTTTCCGCAAAACGCACCTTCATATGAAACGATTGTTTTATACTATGACGCTCGAGGATCTTGACGTCACAGTCCCCGATCGTTTTCTCACTCTAACAAGCGACATTAAAACGGTTGTAGCTTCATAATTTTTTGGGATATTTAAATGGGAGTTTCGTCATCTTCTATCTATCTATACATATGACTGACTCACTCACTCACTCACTCACTCACTCATCAACGCACAGCCGAAACTACTGGGGCTAGAGAGTTGAAATTTACACCAGAACTACCTTTTACAACGTAGGCAATGGATAAGAAGGGATTTTTGGAAATTCTACTTCTAAAGGGGTTAAATACGCCTCCGTAGCCCAGTGGGTAGTGACTCTGCCTACGAAGCTGGAGGTCCCGGGTTCGAATCCCGGTCAGGGCATTTATTTGTGTGTTTATCACGAATATTTGTTCCTGAGTTATGGATGTTATATATGTATATAAGTATCTATACGTATTTATCTATTATATATATCATCGCCTAGTACCCACAACACAAGCCTTACTGAGCTTACCGTGGGCCTAGGTTGATTTGTGTAAGATTGTCCCATAATATATAAAAAAATAGGGGTGCAAAGTTTGTATAGGGGAAACTTAATTTTTTGAGCTAGAGACTTAAAATTTTGTTTAAAGATTACTTATTAGAATACAAATAAATTACTCTCAACGTTTAGAAAAATTCTGCCCGTAAGGGGGTTAACAAGGGGTGCAAATTTTGTATCGGGGAAAATTTATTATTTTAGCAAGAGACTTAATACGTTGTAGAAATATTACTTATTAGAATTCAAATTAAGTACTTTCAGCGTTTTGGAAAATTCTGCCCCTAAAGGGGTTAAAAAGTGTTGCAAAGTTTGTATGACCGAAACTCCTTTTGGAGATAGAAGCTTAAAAGTTTGTAGAAATATTACTTATTACAATACATAGAAAGCATTTTCAGCGTTTTGGAAAATTCAACCCCTAAGGGTATGAAAAAGGGGTGCAAAGTTGGTAAAGGGGATATTTTGAGCTAGAATCTCAAAACTTTTTAGAAAGATTACATAATAAAATAAAATAAAATACTTTCAGCGTTTTAGAAAGTTCCATCCCTTAGGGGTGTATAAGGGGGTGCAACGTTTGTAAATATTTTTTTTTAGCGAGCGACCTTTGTTGAAATATTACTTATTACAATACTTACAAATAAAGAACTTTCAGCGTTTTTGAAAATTCCACCCCTAAGGGTGATCAAAAGGGGTGAAAATTTGTATGAAGGAATTTTTTTTTTTGAGCTAGAGACTTGAAATTGTGTAGAAAAATTATTTATTAGGATACAAATATACAGGGTGTCGCAGACACCAAGCCGACCGACTTCAAGCCGAAAACGGATGATATACTGAGTCATAAGTGTCATAACAGTTATCAGAAAAATCCAACTCATGTTCTTTTAAAATTATGGTCACTTTAAAAATTTAATTCCATCAGTTAAGAGGGGGATAAAGAGGTGCAATGTTTGTATGGGGGAAACTTTTTACTAAGGTAGAAACTTAAAACTCTGTAGAAAGATTAAGTACTTGCCTACTTAAAAAACCAAAAAAGTACTGCCAGAGTTTTGGAAAATTCACTCCTTAAGGGGTTATAAAGGGGTGGAAAGTTCGAATGGGAAACACTTTTTTAGCTAGAGACTTATTAGTTTGTAGAAAAAATACTTGCCTATTACAATAAAAAAACTTAGGGTTTTATTTAAAAAAAATCCCTGAAAAGCGTTCAAAGTTTGTATGGTGAGCAAGAAAATTTTGAAGTATGAGATTTGTAACTTCGATGTTAGCCTGTTTAGACTACAAAACTTATTTTAGCGTTTTATGAAATTCATCCCCTAAAGGGGATTATAAGGGTGTTCAAAGTTTGTATGGAGAGCAAGACATTTTTAAAGTAAGGGATTTGTAACTTCGGTTTTAGACTGTTTGCTAAACTACTACAAAACTTATTTCAGCGTTTTTTTAATTCATCGGCTAATAATAAGGGGATTCGAATTTTTGGAAGTAAGAGATTTGTAACTTCGGTTTTAGACTGTTTAAATGTTTACTAAAATACTAGGTACAGAACTAATTTCAATGTTTTTTTTTAATCCATTCCTTAAACATACATTTAGACGATGACATGGTAATACGCGGACGAAGTCGCGGGCAACAGCTAGTAGTAAAAATAAATTGCTCTGAGTGAGTAAGCATTCAACCGGGTATTGAATCAATACCAAAGCAAAACCAATGAATGCTCGTTGAGGAGGTTGTCAATTCGATTGTATTTTTTTTTGTTGAAGACCCACCTCAGACAGAACTCGTACATAACTTCGATACATTGTTGTTTCACTCGAAAGCCCCAGATGGTCGCATTATATTTAATAGGCTATTATTAAGATTTGTGCATGGGACCTATGAGAAATATTGTATTTATATACTTTAGTTTTTTAGGGTTCCGTACTCAAAGAGTAAAATGGGACCCTATTACTAAGACTCCGCTGTCCGTCTGTCTGTATGTCTGTCCGTCTGTCACCAGGCTCTATCTCATGAACCGTGATAGTTAGACAGATGAAATCTTCACAGATGATGTATTTCTGCTGCCGCTATAACAACAAATACTAAAAAGCAGAATAAAATAAATACAGCCTGTATGTTTATTATTACCCCAAATTTTAACCATACGTAGCTTTTAGTACTTTGAACCGATATTGTAAGAAAATTGTAAGTTAGTCTTAACTACCAAAGCGTAATTAATTTTTGAAAATGTATCGAGCACCAATGTAATGCTTACACTCATTTGACACATGGAAGAAGCGGGTTACTTGTGACAGATGTGACGTCACATCAGTAAGATAATGTAGTGATACGTTGCGTGCTGAATTATTTTATATGAAAAAAAAAGTTAGTAGTTAAGAAAAAAAATTTGCAATAACGGTTCATAGCACCTGGTTATAATTTGAGGCAATATTAAAAATACACGCTGTAAACACGATGATTCTTAATCCGTGATCAGGAGTAAATTTTTCTAATTCTGTTATTGATACCAAACACGATTAGCTCGAAGTTACCTACAACAAACGTTCTTTTTTTTCTTAATAAAACTGAATAAGAAATTACTTTATAATTCAAAATCATTGTCAACCTAACGTTAGTTTGCGAAAATTTGACGTATGGTGTATTTGACGTATCTACTTAACTTCAAAAAATGTAGGGTGACCAAACAATCAGTGGACATGAGTGTTAACATTATCATTAAATTTAATTAACTAAATAGCGATTTAATTGCATGAGACCTCTTTCCATTGAAATCTTTTTTGGCTGTTTATCAATATTTTTCAACTCCTGATCACGGATTAAGAATCATCGTGTATATACATATATTTTTTTTTTATTTTTCCATACAACAAACGTGATTTTTTTGCCGTTAATACAAGGTTTATATTAACTTGCACTGTTCGTATGTATGAAAATATGTAAGTATGTAAGTAAGTTGTCCGTCAAAATTTGCAATCCATTTTTCAGTCTCTTCCCGTTATCCGATTGAGCTGAAATTTTGCATGCATATGTATATTGCATGACAATGCAACATAACGATGACTTGGAGCTGATCTGATGCTGGAGCTGGAAGGTGGTCATAGGAACTCCGCAATAAAACGACACAACCCCATCGAGTTTGGGCTCGTTAGAATCGTCTCAATGAGTAGTTGTTGATGGCATGCAGAAAAGTACAGTCGGCAAGATAAGCTTGTACCAAAAATAAAATTTTTAACATAAACTTATTATAGGTAATGGCACTTACGGAACCCTTCGTGTGCGAGTCCGACTCGCACTTAGCTGGTTTTTTTTATATATTATGTCCGGATTGGGTGGGATCGATGGTGCTAATAAATATCTGTGCTATGCTAATAAATAATAATTTAAACATCTGTGAATGCGATAGATGATGGTGACCCCGACGCCGTTGTTCATATTCCGGTGAGTAGGGTTGCCATACGTCAGGATTTGTCCTGACATGTCAGGAATTTTGACCCTTGGTCAGGATTGCGGCCGGACTTGGCAAGTGTCAGGATTTTTAGAAATGACCTCATAAAATACAACATGTTTTTTTATATATGTTTTTATGATACATTTATGACAAATTATACACAGTTTTAATGAATGAAATGATACCACATACCACTCTGTTACAAGAAATGTCAGGACTTTTAGAATGATGTCAGGATTTTTATCAGGACAATAGATTTTTCCATATGTCAACCCTACCTGTGAGCCAAGACACTAGCTAGTTTGTACATAAACCTACAGTTGTACGTGTAACTACATGACGCACGTAGAGCTTCGTGTTGTTTTAAATGCGGTAACATACAATTATGCTGATGGGTATGGACTATGACTTCTGTTTATTGCACCTGACATTGACGAACGGGTTTAACATCTGATGAATATCTTACATCAGTGCCGTACATAGGTCAAACTTCATGATTTTGTAATAACTTTAAATGTTATTGTTGCATTTCAAGAGTTGGCATAGTGACTACATGTTATGAAGCAGAATAACAATATAAATCTCCTTCATTAGTCGATACGTAATATGACAGTTGCTGAACTCAAGAATTATGCAAATAAACCTTCAACTCAATTAGGTCCTTAGTAGTAACCCCAATATGATAGTAAACGAATTTGTTGGGATTTGACGTTATTTTAATATTTTTACAGTGTATTACATAGTTAGCAGTTAAAGAAAAACATGTTGTAGGTGGACTTAATGCGTTTTTTACAGTCTATATACCTGCAGGTCGATCACGTAACTCATTGTACGAACGTTAGGTAGATCTAAATGTCAAACTTTATATGGAAAAATGACAGTGGGATGCGCGTTCGGAACGTTACGTGATTACACCTCTGTAGGCAAAACCAGAAAATATTGGCGGTATAATTCCGAACATCGTCAGCGTCACGTATAGGAATTCGAAGGTATAGGAGGTATCAATGAACCCTAGGACACAATGTAGTCAGGCCAGGCAGAATTGCAAGAGGCAAAACTCGCGGCGCGCTTCGCGACGCGCGTCGCGCGGCCTCTCAAGCGTTGCGACTGAGATAAGATAACCTTGCCTTTCAATTTACTTTGCAAAGCGTACACTCGCTGCATGCTAGAAAAACTAACTGTAATAAAACTCTTATCAATTCTATGTTGAAATTCCGCGGGTCAACTAAACGCGGTTGCGCGCAACCACACGAGCTAGTTTTCCTTATCGCCTTATCAAAAAAGAATACTCATTACTTTTATTAATGCATACTCTTAAAATAAATCGAATATCTATGGAATATCACCGCAGACCAGCTTCATCTTAATAGACTAAGATTGACGAGGGCTAAATTAATCTCATAGACATGTAGATAAGGTAAAAACAAACTCCGGCGCGTGGTTTTGATAAAACAGACATGGGGAAGGGTAGATAGAGGAAGGTGTATTGTCCGAAGGTGTCGGTCAAGTATGCTAGGTACCTCGTGCTCAAAGGGGTCGTCTGTGCGGGAAACCCGTTTCTGTTTATCTCCGCTGAACGACAGCCTCCTCTTGAACAACTTCATCTTTGAGACGTGGTCGCCGGCGGCGCTGCGCAAACGTCACCTCCCGTTTCAGACGGGGAACCTCATTATTTTGCTATCACGCCACTTGAGATTTTTCAAACTTGAAAACATCACTTAATATTCACCGAGTTCACTTTGTTTGCGTACGCAAAGAAAATAATCGGGACATTGTCTTGTTAAGCGAGTTAATGGCGATTGTTGAAGAACCGCTAAACTGCTAACTTTTGTTTTCCCGCGTTTTACATGGAGGAGGTCGCACGTGCGGGGCGCGGGTGCACCGCGCGGCTCGCGTGTGGGTGGCTGCGGTGTACGGTCGAGTCGCGCGCCCGCCGCGCACTGCCCTGCCCGGCGCCGTGCTCGCCGCAGCCATCACCGCGTCACCTCTCCTCGCGTCACCTTCGCACTCCACTCCACTCGAACAGGAACCGGCACTCCCGCCCTCCAATATTTCGCACATTAATCAACATCAACATCAATTTGTTTGCGTTTGCGGTGTCCTTATTGTTACTTTAAGGGTACGTAAATGACTTGACATATTGTTTCGCATTTTAAAAGATGGTTCGTCTTAATAATCAACAGCTAATTGGCCATTAATATGTTTATATAAAATAAACGATTACACGCTCAAATGGCTTAACAACAGCACACTTCCTAAGCATATGGGTGTTAATTAACCAACCAATATCCATAAAGTTGTTATTGCCGTTGGATATAGGTTTATCAAAAAAGAACTATTGTTATGATGTTCTAGCCAATCACACGAGCAACCGGTTTGCGCAAACCGTCTCTATATTCGACTGAATGAACGCTAGCATCCGTTGTTTCCATAAACAATGTTCTAAAACGGACAAATCAAAGTCGACCTGCGTTTGACATATGTCAATTACCCGCATGAAACGTGCTTAGAGTAATAATATTATTGTAATTGAATTATAGTGAACACGCCGCTGCAGAGGTTAATCCTATAATGCATGCTTATTTTTAGGGCTGCTTGCACCCGAAGTACTTAGTAATAGTAAAGTCCTAGTAGGTAGGTACTTTGTACTTACCTACATAATGAAAACTATCCTGAACCTATGAAATATACTATGATAGGTACATATCGAACTTTTTTCTAATACACGACATTGGAAAACAATCATACGGCCGTCTAATGGCAAGCAGATACCGGAGCCTATGGACGCTTACGACCCCAAAGGAGTCACCAGCTCGTTGACAACCCTTTATTAAACTCTACAAAATAATTTTGTTTCAAAGAAGAATGCGTTTGCGACCTTGCGTTATCAATTGACTGTCTTGTACTTCTGAAAACGTTGCTCCCAAATACAAAAAAAAAATTGAGCATACGAAGAAGATGTAATTAATTAAAAGCTACTCTCAATATAATGTATGTATGTAGGTACAGTCAACCAATTTGATTCCTAGGTCATCATAGAACCTTGCCGTTGTAAATGCTATGTCAATACGGGTTACTAGGATTATTGCGTCGCTATGTAGCAGTTAAAATGACAGGGTTCTAGGGAGGCCTAGGAATCAAAATGGTATATTCTTTTTGATGTTCCAAAATTAATTTCGTCTATTTTATTATAATTTTTTTTAATACACATACGAGTAGGTACCTATATATACTATACCTGCGAGTATCTATTGGAGGGAAATTAAGAAAAATTTCCTCCGTCGTAAATTAAAATATGGTATTAAAAACCTACGTCTAAATTATAATATGACCGCTTTATCATAATCAAAACTAGTTGACTGTTATTTTTAATCGATGAAACTGCAATGTGTCTGTATTACCAATAAAACGTAATTAATAATTGTTAACAGAGCAGTCCTTGTGTGAAGGGCAGAGTGACGACATTTATTTAAATTAAAATGATCTTCTGAGTGTAGACGGCCATATTAAGGAAGAAATATTACGCGACGTAACTACTCATTGATATTTGCTACGTACCTACTCTATAATACTACGATTATGTAAGGTGGTGATCAGATAATATTGGTTTCATTTTTACAAGCTTTATATTAACTTGCACTGTTCGTATGTATGTAAATATGTAAGTACCTATGTAAGTAGGTATGTAAGTTGTCCGTCAAAATTTGCAATAAATTTTTCAGTCACTTCTCGTTATCCAATTGAGCTGAAATTTTCCAAGCATATGTATATCGCATGACAATGCAATATAATGATGACTTGGAGCTGATCTAATGCTGGAGCTGGAAGGTGGCCATAGGAACTCCGCAATAAAACGACACAACCCCATCGAATTTGGGCTTGTTAGAATCGTCTCAATGAGTACTTGATGATGGTATGCAGAAAAGTACAGTCGGCAGTAAAAGCTTGTACCAAAAATGTAATTTTTGACAGAAACTTATATGTAATGCAATTAAAACTGGTACTTGTTTTATAGTAAACTAGCTGACCCCTCGAAAATCGTTCCGCCGTACAAAATTCATGAAAAAAAATCTTATTTTTTTCCTAGTCGGGGCGAAGACAAATCCAACAAAACAACAATCATCAAAATCGTTCCAGCCGTTCTCGAGTTATAAGCAAAGAAACTAACACAACTTTATTTTATTAATATAGATATACATACATGTTTTCGATGTCCTTGCTTAACAATACTACCTACATATTTATACAATCGTTACCATACCATAGATAAGTTAATCCTAACATACATAAGTACATAGGTACTCATGATTTATGCCTGTAACTAAAGCAAGAAATGATCCAAGATATTTCAAAATGAGGAAAAATAATATACATCGACTTAAGCTTAAGGGTTAGTGATATTTGCTTAAGAACAGGAAGAGCGAACCATAGAGGTCGGAATGTAGCGCCGCGCCGTGGAACAGTTAAATGTTTGAAGTGTCGTTAGCACTTTCTAAATCCTTGCCACAGCGTTCCTAACTCAGGTACATGCCCCGACGAAGCTTGAGCCATTGTCACTAAACATAAACATATCATTCGATAAGCCTTTCGTGGCAGTCAGCTATTTTATTTTTCGATATATGTTCCCAAACAATATGGTATTTGACCTATCAGTATTTTTTTATGAAACGCCAAAAACTCTCTCTTGGTATGAAGTTTTTAGGGAAATACAAACTAAGTAGTGACGGCACACATTTCTTTAAGTAGTTAACCAGCGATTTTTTTTGAACGAATGTACCTACCTATTAAAAAATCTGTAAAATAACAAAAATCAACTGAAGATTGATGTTTTCATAAAATTTTGTTATATATTGTTTATTGGTAATGTAAAAAAGGTTTATTTTTACTGTTTTCAAATACCGTATTGAAGGTTTCAAGTTAATTTGCGCGATGCGTTTTGTTCATATTGATTACGACTTGACTGAGTTTCATTACCTAACTTCCCAAGTAGAA
Source organism: Epinotia brunnichana (assembly GCA_963854355.1). Classification (NCBI taxonomy): domain Eukaryota; kingdom Metazoa; phylum Arthropoda; class Insecta; order Lepidoptera; family Tortricidae; genus Epinotia; species Epinotia brunnichana. The sequence continues at coordinate 17,315,894 of OY977939.1, forward strand.
GAAAATACTTAGACCAAAAAACCTACGGTCGACAAGGTGAAAACATAGAACTAAACTACCTTACTTAGATCACTCAGCCGATAAAACATTATTACGGACACTCAACCATGATTCCTCAGCAATTTCCTTTAACGGGTTATTGGCTAAGGCGAAAATAATGTAAAGTAATGGTCGGGATCAGGACAGGCCGGGAGTTTTCCCAAGTGGTGTGAAAATTAAACCGACGCGTGAGCCACGTCTGCTGCCCGAGCCGAAGCGACGACGCCGGCCGGTGGTCGTGCCACTTTCTTGTTCACGTCCCATAATCATAATCATAATGGGGAGTAATATCAGCAATTTCCAGCTGCAAACAGCCCCTTATATCAGCCATATCTCGCAGCTTATATCTGCGGATATTTTTAAGGGCCCAAAACGTGAAAGTTAATGATCACACTCTTTGAGGTACTTCCGATAATAGTCATTGGCGGCTCATTTATATTACATTTTCGAGAGATAATTGGTGATAAGTACCATTTACGGCTTGATTTTAAGGTAGAGCGATGGTTTTTTACAATATGCCCTTAAAATTTCATTAGGTGTTGTAGTGTTGGGTTGTGTGTGTATTTTTTACCTAGTCAACCAAGTAAGGTAATAACCAGGCATCGTTAATTTTGTAGAACTTTTGGTGCAGCCTAGTGCTGTTATTGGAATTGGCATGGACAATATCAACCAAAATTGTTAATTAGGGTAAATTTTGACATTATTAACGCTAATTAAGCATTACGATTGAAATTGTTTATACCAATTCCATTAACAACACTACGCTGCACCAAAAATTATACAAAATTAACGATGTTTGGTAATAACAGAGACGTTAATACTTAATTTAGCCTTCTTCAAAAGTCACTTCCTAAAGTACATTTACACCGTATGCGGATGTCAAAACGAGCAGATTATAGTGCATGTTGTTAGGGGATTCCGTCAAACAAGTACTTCACTTTTGGATACCAGCGCCACCTTTTAGTAGGTGATTAGGCATATCTTCTGGATCCCAAAACTGCCGGGAGACAATCTCTAAGGAGTCGGTCTCCCCTGTAATTACGTCATCAAAAACGCTAAATGAACGCTAAATAAATTGTCAATCGTTCATTCATACATTATACCTATTTCAATACATACGCTAGTAATCTAAGGACTTTAGACTTTGCGGCAAAGCTAGAAACGATACATGAAAGTAATGTATGACACAAATAATATCTAGTATTTCAGCTTATCACTTTAGTGTTTTATTTTAAGACAAGAGCAAAATTACGAAAATTATGCTCAAAAACCATCAACTCAAAGCGAGTTTTCCCTATAGGTACAATATTAAATTTATCGAAATTACTATTTTCCGGAAACCAGCACAAACTATTAGTATATAGGTATTGTTAAACATGTTATGTGCACCGCAAAACTGCAGAGAGACAGTATCTAAAGTGTCTTGTTCATCATTAATTAATGATATAACCTTCATTGCCGCGGAGGCTTTTTGAAAAGTGGGAATTTTACCTGAATCATGTAATATACATATATAAACGTGTGTTATATCATGTAAAAGCTAAACAAATATACTTTAATTCTTGCCAACATTGTGATTCCATATATCCATAAATTGAAGAGGTATTTTCAAAATTGTAGAGAAGATAGGTGAAAAGCCTGCTAACATTAGATTTTCTGGAATTGAAATTGCTCTGAAATTTATAAATATATTGAATTACAATGTTAGAACGAGTTAAAGCATATTTTATTAGCTTTCATGCAAATGTGTTTGCATTTGTAATCACATTTGCGAATGCAAACACGTCCTTTACGTTATGTCCTGTATATGTTAGAATTACATATGTAGTTTGGGTCTAGACTTTTTTTAAAGCTGGCTTTGAGCTTTAAAATTTTCGGTTCAAAAGCTTAGCACTGATGCATGCCTAAGTATACGATTGGTTAAGTTTGTTCAGTTGGTTCAACAGAATAATTACTTTTTAGATTTAATACCACAACGGTGGCAAACAAGCAGACATCGCTAATGGACTTTTTTGACTCTGGGGGCACGTTGTCCATCATTTATTAATTTGAGGAATCGTTATGTTGACAAGTAGTGATAAACGTTATTCAACACAGAATGATAAAAGTTTGTTCTGGTTACTTACAGCATTCTGCAGTTGAGTTAATATCTGGGCAGTATTGGCGGGGTCTGCCAGCTGCACGGCGCCGGATACCTGGAACAAACAGTCCTTGCTCTATTAACTGGGTCAACTGCTCCCTGCGGCAAACGACACAGTGGAAAAATGTATCCGTGTTTCAACTTTACTCGCAACTACTACTAAATAATAAGTTTTATTACCTCTTTAAAAGAAAAACAAGTTCGGCGAAATTCTACAGTATCGTATAAGTAACTATTGCCTAAACCTTCCAGGTTTTAAATAGTGGCTTTATGTGTAACACAGTAACTATGTAAACATAATTGTATTAAATAAATAAAAAAAATAAAAAAAAGTAGGTCAATTCGAGGTGTACGTTACGCATCCCAATTTGATTTCAATGTTTCCACGCTTCCACGTGCGCGGAGGTAACCATCACATTGAAATCTAATGTTAAGAATTATATTGGAATCCATCACGTATTGGCACCTGGTTAAGGTGGTTCGATTGCCATACAAAACGTTATTTGACATTCGTAGGCTAACGGCGTGATATTTTAAGAAACTTATGTAACAAACTTTCATAAATTGGCTTCCCATTTGCGCCAAATTTCCCCTTTCCTAGAATAAACTTGTATAAACTAGATTAATTTGAGAAATTGGTTTGTCACGTGATATTTTGGGAAAACTATTTTTCTCAAATTAATCTAGTTTATACAAGTTTATTCTAGGAAAGGGGGAATTTGGCGCAAATGGGAAGCCAATTGATGAAAGTTTGTTACATAAGTTTCTTAAAATATCACGCCGTTAGCCTGCGAATGTCAAATAACGCTTTGTATGGCAATCGAACCACCTTAAAAGTAAGTATTTAATCAATATTAACAGATTCGAATCTAGAGATTGGAGAAAACAGAATGCAGATTGTTATTTCTGTCGAAATTTGTCTGTTTAAATACCAGTGGATGCAACTGTGAATGCAGTTTTATTTAGGGTGTACTACACTTGTCAATGTTATACATGTCAATCGGATGCGGTTAGTTTTATCCATCCTGTATATGTTTGTAATTTACACATGGTTCACTGGTACATATGTACTTATTTTTACCGTATAAATATGAGCGTATCGCAACCAAGGTACCGATTATGATGTCTTTAATATCATCGTCAATGACAACCTCCTCGTTTACTTTAATCAGCGAGATCGCACGCTGTAACTTTGCTGTCACCACCGCAAATAGATCTGCAGATGTATCAAATATGTAGGTGCACAACAGACGCTGCCGCTGAGCCGACCTTGCTCTACTATTCCTATTTGCGATTCAGGCTTGCCAAAACTCTCCTGCTGTAGTGAAATATTGTTTGCACTATAAAAGCTACGGGATTGAATTTTCTAAAAACGGTAATGCACTTTTCGAAGTACGAATAAGTACCTAGTTGGCGGTTGACATTTACACAAATTATCATGATGTAGAGAGTCATATCTAATACTTAGTGGTCATTCCACAGAAAAATCCGTGCTTTGAAAACGAAAATTTTCTAAAGGTAACGCCAACAACTAGTGAAACCGCTGTTTTAATATCAATAGATTAATTGCAGTGTCTTTGACACTCAATTATAACTCTACTCATTGATACGAGTTATTGCGAGTACATGCACGTGCAGTTATATATATAAATGCATTTGTGAAATAAAAACTAGTAAGCAAAATAATTTTAATCATTACTTACTGGTACTGGTGGATCTCTCATTAACTACGTTAAGTTTTATTTAATAATCAATTAAATTTAATCATGTAGGTACATACATAAACGACAAGATATGAATAATATGAACGATACACATAATATACCTATACCTTGAATAAAATTACAAAAATGTAGAAGTAAATACATAGCTATCATATTTTATTGCAATATATACGTTTCATTCATCGTCCTAGCGATTTCCCGGCGGTTGTGCCTCAAAGGAGCCCGGGGTCCGCTTTGACAGCTAATCCCAAGATTTGGCGAAGGCACTAGTTTTACGAAAGCGCTTGCCATCAGACCTTCCAACCTAGAGAAAAAACTAGACCTTATTGGGATTAGATCGGCTTCCTCACGATGTTTTCCTTCACCGAAATGCCACTGTTAAATATCAAATGATATTTCGTACATTAGTTTCATGAAAAAACCCGGTGGTACGTGCCGGGCTTCAAACCCACGAACTCCAGGTTGAAAGTCACCGCTCGGCTACACTGACGTCAATATACAACGTGTCCCAAAACTCAACGATAAGCCGGCACCAGAGGATGGAGCTGCTTATGATTAGTCGAGAAAAAATAAGGAAAAAAATATATCTAAATAAGTAGCTCCATCCTCTGGTGCCGGCTTATCGTTGAGTTTTGGGACACGTGGTAGGTATATTTTATTTTATATATTTAGATATATTTTTTTCCTTATTTTTTCTCGACTAATCATAAGCAGCTCCATCCTCTGGTGCCGGCTTATCGTTGAGTTTTGGGACACGTTGTATACGTATTCGTCGAATTATTCGCCCCTTGTCGTTTCCGGTGCAAAGGTGAACATAATGCATAATGCTTGTGATATTTCCCCGTTGGACAGCCATGGACAGCCTTTGCACAATAATTATGCTTTAATCTCATGAATACCGATACTTTAATATTTAGTATTTTGTAATCGGCTATGAAGTGAGGTTTATCTGCGCGAGTTTAGTATTATACTGAGGAACAGGGCTGTTATTCTTTACGCGCTTATGCGCCTCGCCCCACCCGTCACACATAACGAAAGTAGACCTCTACCAACGCTTAGTTACTACGAATCGCGGGGTCAAGATATATTTGAGAGTGAGCGTTGAAGTGAGCTTAAAACAAGTTACAGAATAGCGGACAGGCTGGGTTGCGCGCGCGCAAATCAGTCCGCCCAAGGGCTGCAATTTGTAGCTATTGTCTATTATCGCGATATCTCTCCATTTGTCATAATGCCGTGCGCTATGGTTTTATAAATGGTTTAATATTCCAACTTGTATAACGTGGTACCTACTACCTACCATACCGTCGAGTTCCGTATATTCACCTGGACCGTATTGACACCTTTTTCAAAAAATCTTTCAAATTTAATAGTACATTACTATAGAGGCCGGGAAACGAAGGGTTGCAGGCCAAGTAGATATAGACGGATAGGGATACGCGGCCGGCAACCCCGTTTCTCGCCGAGATTTGTATAGTGCTTTTCTCAAACTTGCAATGAAATAAAAAGTAGTCAATTTGTTTTATTCGTACAACTAAATAATACGTTTCTGATAGCTGTCAGTGCTGTCCCATCATAACCTATAATTGTGTCCCACATTTCTTACTAACAAATATTCCGCTTATTCCCTAAATTAAGTATTAGTTTATAGTTACACGATCTAACTATATAGACGCCGGCACTACAGCAAAGAAAACACTTATAATTTTTATGAAACTTTCATACGCCGTCATGTACCTAACTTTTGATTTCGGGGGCAGTAAATTATTCATGGCTAGGTACTTCTGCTCAATTCCGGAGGCGTACAGTTCAATTCCATATCATTTTGTCCGAACTCATTTCGAAATCGATGGCTTTTATTAGAAAGTTTCAAAATAATTACGAACTATTGACAAATCCGGCCAACAAGAAAAGAAAACAATTTTCAATTTACGCGCCAAACTTTTTTTTAACCTGTTTGAAGCAACGTTTTACCCGGTGACATTAACATTAGTCCTAATCTTTTTTTTTTTTGGTGATTGAATGCCAAGACGTTCTGTCACAATTTGACGTTTATAAACAAAAGACGGTTGCTTTGCAGGCCTAGGTGTGTAAGGTTGTATGAAATTCCTTTACATATCATCTTCACTAGTCGCACCGGATACGTAGTATTTGCGGACCTAATTTGAATTAATAATAATAACCGAGGGCTTCATAATGGCTATTCAGGATCAGGTTATCGAGACCCGCAACTATCAGAAATTCATAATAAAAAATAGAATTTTAGATTTATGCAGGAAGTGCAATAGCCCAGGAGAAACCATTCAACACATCACCGGAGCATGCAAATCAATAGTTCAAACTGACTACAAGCACAGACACGACCAAGTTGCCAACATAGTACATCAGAAACTAGCAATTAAATATAACTTGATTCCTCAGCCAGCCATTCCTTACTACAAGTATACGCCTGAAAATGTGCTAGAAAACCAAACCCACAGAATGTATTTTGATAGAACCATCTTAACAGACCGAACTACACACTTCAATAGACCGGATATCACTGTAGTGGACAAAATCAATAAGACGGCTCTTTTAATTGACGTAGCAATTCCAAACACCCACAACTTACAAAGTACAATAGCTGGTAAACTTACCAAATATACCGATTTAAAGGATGAAATAACCAGAATATGGAAACTGAGAAACGTCACTATAGTACCCATCGTGTTGTCCACTACAGGTGTCATCCCTCAACAGTTGCATACCTCTATCAAAACCCTATCATTACCACCGTTTTCTTACACTGCAATGCAAAAAGCTGTAATTCTAAACACTTGTAGAATAGTCAGAAAATTCCTACAGAATGACTCACTCACTAACGTACAAATCCATGCACACCCATCAGTTACTCATCTTCCACCCGAGTCAAACCATAACCAAGAACATCTCTCCGATCATCATCATCAAGATGTTCTCTCAAATCATCATCATCAAAATCTTCCGTCTTAATTAAAACGTAATAGGTATATGAGATGCACTTGGCTTCGGCCCGTGCTTCCCATTACACCAGTATTTAGGTAAATACTGAGAAATTTAAAGAAACAAAATTATAATAATAATAAAGTTCTTTATTGACAGGCAATAGACCCATAAATCAAAAATTGCATAAAAAGTAAACAGTAAAAGTAAAAAGTCAAATTGTATAAGCGTAAAGATAAAATTAAATAAAACCTTAAATTTTTATAATAACCTAATTATGTTTAGGCAGTCACAACCGAAAAGACCTACTTCCTGTTCCTTTCGTGATGCACGGAAATCCAACGTTTGTAGATCGGGTTACTCAGATACCCGGACAGCTCACGGAGGATACTGTTGTCCGACGTTCGGATGTGGCTCCAGAAGGAAGCTATGCGGGAGCGTATGATGGCAAAGAAGTCCGGCACTTTAGCCTCGGCAAACATGCTCGATGCGCTGCAGTATCTTGGCAGTTTCATTAGAATACGGTATTATGCATCATTATACTGCACTCTAATTTTGCTCATCGCGCGTTTCGTGAATCTGCTCCAGAGTTGACATGTATAGAAACATAGACAATATGCCCTAAACAATGTCACCTTCACTTCATCACTACAACGCGCGAACCTGCGAGCGAGCATGTTGCACCGCACGGCCAACGCCCTGCGCTCCCGTTCAATGTCGTCGTCATCAACAAGACCCTCCGTAAGTATGTGTCCGAGGTATCTGAATCTTTCCACCCTTTCCACCTGCGCTCCGTCCAAATATACTGGCGGGACTCTGGCCGGACCCCTTCCAGCCTTAAATACCAACAATTTGGTTTTGCCAACGTTATACTGCAACCCATGGTTACGAGCATATTGCTCGCAAATGGACAGCAGCTTTCTGAGGCCTCTGATAGATGGGCTGAGAAGAACCATGTCATCTGCGTAACTAAAATTATTAGTGCATGTAGTACCAATGTGGCAGCCCACTCTGGATCTTCTCAACTCAACAATCAGGTCGTTAATGTAGAGACTGAAGAGGTCCGGCGAGGTCAGCCCTCCTTGGCGAACTCCACACTCTAATCTAAATTCATTAGAGGTTGTGTCACCCCATCTCACACAGTTGGACTGGTTTTCATACCAGTACCTCATTAAGTCATGTCAACATTTCATTGCAAGTTTGAGAAAAAGCATTTTAGTCCGTTATAGCAAGAAAAACGTTTTTTCCTACTCCTGACTATCAGTATAGTATAGACCATCAAAGTTTGGAATTTCGTTGGTTAACTTGGTAACAAATGGCCCCAAAGGCAAAGCTAGGTGAGGTTTTGGCGAAGTATGGGTATCTTTCCCAATCTTCGCCTATGGCATGCTTTACTGCTAATAATAAACGTTTCTGTGACTTACACATGTTAAGTCATATCTCCTTGGAGTGTGTTACTGTAATATAAACCTTTGGAGGTCGTTGTTGTTCTACGTCCGTAGAAATAACCCTATAAACCCTACACGTGACCTCCGGGTGGTGCTAAAAGAACAACAAACTCGGCAGTTGCACTGTTCCTTCTGAACCTCGCAGCGCACACTGGAACTCTATCAGCGACATCGATACGAATACATATATGTACCAGTGTGTACCCGCCATACGATAAATAAATAATATAAACCTTAACAACACCAGACAAGCCATATTTTTAAAAAATGTGTAGAAGGCGAAGATTGGCAACAGTCTGAAGCTAGGGCTGCGAAAATTTTACCAAATAAATAATATTTTTAACAGAATTGAATGATGAATTAAACGAAAAACTGGTAACTGACCTTTGTTCGCGCGAAAGTTGAGGTTATTGATAATTTTGCAAGAAAAAATTACTGTTTTGAAATAAATCTACACATACCTACATATATTTAAGACATAGCTTAGCATTTATTAACTTTGCTACAAATCGTTTAAGCTATTTCCGACAAACCAAACACCACGAAATACACTCGCGGACAAAGAATACGGGTCGGTAAAATACTGTCATATTTCTAAAATAGTGCAAGGTTGTACAGTTTTTTTAATCCTGTCAAGTTCTTTATTTAATTATACATGTAGGTAAACTGCAAAAATAACAGTAAAAAAGAACGTTTACCAGGTTTAAATCGGACTCATAAAAACCCATGAAAAAAACAACGTTAACGGAGCGAGATATCGCAAAAATCGTCATTTTTGGATGTTGATATTTTTATGATAGGATCACGGAAATTGCTAATACAGTTGGGTACTAAAAAGAATACTATGTTATGTAAATATAACTAGTTTTAAATATAAAAAAAAAACCTATTGCAGTTATTAAATTTAGGGTTTATTGACCGCGAGTGTATTTAAATTTGGAAACAAGTAATGTCATCCAATTAATGTGGTACAACAAATTTGGCAACCCTAGGGGTAGGCAAAATTGGGCAACAAGATGGACGCCAAATACTCTCTCCAATGTTTTATGCAATTGCGACTTTTAGACGTAAGATAGCCATTAAATAATAATTTCATATGAAAAATAAATAGTTACAGGATATAATCATGTAAAAAGTTTGACATTATCTGGTCTGTATCACTGCTTAAAACTGAAGTGTGGTTGGTGTCGCGAAAAAACTCACTGAACGTCAACTATGTGAAGTTAGCCGCAGATCGTTCGAAGAATGTTGACAGCCATAAAATATACTTTGTATGTAGCAGTGTTATGTGTAGCTCAGTAGTGGAACCGGATTTTGGCCCTAGAAGTTTTGATAATTCTAAAGTCGGAAAAGTTATGCTTATATGGTATATGACTTATTTTCAAGCATATTTGTATTATATGAAGAAAAGTTAGAACGAGGGTTAGATATAAATTAGGTATTTATTTATTTTTATTGATAATTTGTGAATATTGAATTAAAGTGCAAAGTTTAAGCTTCATCGTTTATAATATGTATGAACCTTTACACTGTTAAGTTTTTAGAAAAAAAAAACACCCGCGACTACGTCAAACCAGAATTAGCTTATAATTTAGTCGATATTGAATTAGAGTTTTAAAAATCCACAACAATATCTCTAAATTCTTAAGTTAATAGACAAAGCCAAAAGTTTAGAGGAATAAGATAAAAGCTTTAAAATTAATACGCATTTTTTGTCCTGTAAGATCTAATATTGAATTAGAGTCTATAAAAATAAGTCTAATACTATAAAATAATATATGCAGCCATATTATGGAAAGTAAGAAATTTCTGTGTATAGTTTGCATCATAAACGCATATTATTAAAAAAAGGCGCGAAAACCAAGCCGCGCTACAAGTTGTAGCTACGGCGCATGCGGCAGATCTTAGTCGACCTTGCGAGCTATCGCTTGCTAGGTATCCCTCGCCCCACCCGCGCGCCCCCGTTCTGCCGCATTAAAAAAAAACATTTTTTGAATTTATATGTTTAAAATAGTGAAGGCGCAAAAACTTTTTATGTATAGTTTATGAGATTTTTTTTGGGGGCAAAACCCAGATTCGAGCATAGTAAAACATATGTAGAAAAAATTTAAAGTGGCCAGATTCAAATGAAAAAAATATATGTTATAAAAATCGTCTATTTAAACAGCTCTTTCAAAAAACTAACCAAAATAGTTTTTAAAAACCTTCCTTCAGAAAAATACGTATTACAGCACTGTTACAATATTAGTGATGGTCCACGGGTAAAGGTACCATAAGGCGGTTTTATGTTTCGGAGATATTCAATGTTTGGAAAACCGGGTGAAAGGGAAGATTTTTTTATTATAGCTATGTCAAAAACTATAAGATGTAACATTACTTAAGCTATTTTTATTTTTATTATGTACAATAAAAAATACAGATACTGTTATTTTATGAAAAAATCTGCATGGAATAATGTGAAGTTACAGAAGTTAATTTAAAATTGTTATTAGTAGCGTCCGGACAAAAGTGGTAGCAAATTTCGCACAGGGAGTAAAATGGAGTCGTTACTTTTTATTAACTTTTTACGGTTGAATGAATACATTATTTATTGAATTTATATTTTTAGAGTATTAAACTATAATGTAATTTGGATATCAAAAATAAAAATATATCCAAATTATATTAAGTATTTTAAATATATTGTATTGCAATTTATGGCTTGCAGTAGTTGCAGTACACGAAACAGTTGATAATGTGGCCAAAGGCCCTGATAATTGTACTCGCAGTAGTCATTTTTGAGATTTTCACTTTTCTGCAAAAATGACATCACAAGCCTAAAAAAAATTTCAGGTCTTTTTTATATTTCAAACATGTTTCTTATCTAACCAAAAACGCAGTACTTTCACAAAAATATTACTTTTGCTAACAAGATCTACAGCATTCAGCATGTGCTAGAAGGTTGTGAAGTACTTGCTACGTTTACTGCAGATTCATTAGGCATATAACTTTTTTGCAACGAATACTAACTAAAGCCAAACGCGGTATTAAAAATTACTGCGTTTGAGTTTAGCGAGAAAACCAAAGAGCTACTCTTGCCACGCTAAAAATACTTAAACGCAGTACTTATTCCACAGTGCTGTGCTTAAGAGTATTGAGAGGTATTCGAGAGTAACATAAAGCTACGCATGCACCGAAGCCACACGGTACAGTGCCGCATTTCGTGCTAGCAAATCAGAGTGAAATATTCGCACTTGATTTGGTTACACCTTGTATAATTCAAAAGAGTGATTGATGGCTTGATGAGTGGAGGTGTTTTATATTAATAGACTCAAATAAAAAATGTTCCTGAAACACATTTTATAGACTATTAAAAATAATAATTTGATACGCTGATAAGAAAAATATTCATTTTTTCTAGTACCTACCTAAAATCAATTTTATTTCGTCTCTTCGTCACTTCAATATTTGTCTGAAGTTAAATCTTACCAACACCTATTTATTACTAGGTATGAAAATAGAGCATGATTGCGAACTAGAAACGCAGTATTGAACACGTGCTAGGTGATTTTGCAGTAATAAACACAAATACTGCATTAAGCCTTAGTGATACTGTAATGCCTGCAAACCCAGATCATCATATCAGCCAAAAGACGTCCACTGCTGAACATAGGCCTAACTGCAAACCCATATAGTTGATGAAAATGCAGTACTGCGTATTTTATATAAATAAGGCAGAAAAGTAAAAAATATTTCAATCGAAAGATTTATTTTTTTAACAATTTTTCTGTACACTTCAAAAGTTGTATAACATAGATTTGTTGTATAGATACCAAAAAATATGTTTACCGCGTTTATATCGAAACCACCATATGCAAGTACTGCGTTTGCAATAAGAAGGGCAGATTTGTTAGCGTACAAAGTAAATGCCAACACAATGGCATCTGTAGTCTGTAGTAGACGAAAGATTGAAATGTTTGTGGAAAGATAACTTAAACAAAAATCGCCGTTATCGCCGCAACAAGGCGGCCGAACTATAGCGTAATATAAAGGTTGTATTATTCAAACGGGGCAGTGAGGGAAAATCCGAAACTATAAGAGATACGAAAATTTGCTCTTAGGAGTCACGAGACTTATGTCATATTACAGTTTATGGTAAACTATAAGAATAAGAATAAGAATAATTTATTACTTAACAAGCACATGATTACAGATTATACAGACATTATCCGTGGGGTTCCAAACTAGGCTGAGCCTGTATCTTGGGACCCACTGAGTCGGTTAACAAATCTCTTCAGACACACGTCTCAAGAAGCACGACATGAAAGTAACAAAGTGAAAATTTAAACATTTCATATAATATGAGCGCTGCTAACTTATCAATGGGAACACAAATTCATCATTAATAAGAACAAAAATTATCCTGTTTTAGTAGTACAAATAGAGTTTGTGTATGAGAGTGTGTGAGTGTGTGCGCGTGTGTAAGTGTGCGTGAGAGGGAGTGTTTACGTGTGTTAAGTGTTTGTTACGAGTGTATGTTGAATTGTTAGGTACCTATTGAAAAAAACAACCTTAGATGCAGGGACGTAATAGTACATTATGATACAAGTGTGCTAAGTTGGTCATTACACTTGAGTCGGTTTTTAAGCCTGAGCCGAAGGCGAAGGCTTTATGGAGACGAGAAGTGTAATGACCAATGCTCACGTGTTTCATACGACGTTTTTCAACACATTTGCGAGGAAAAAAATAAAAAAATAAAAAATGAAAATGTTAAAAGATATGTAATGAAAAGGCACTAGTGCGATTATGTAATGTAAAAGTCACGGCATGGGTAATATTCTGCATTATTTTGCTAATATTTAAAAAGATATGTAATGAAAAGGCACTAGTGCGATAATGTAATGTAATAGGCACGGCATGGGTAATATTCTGCATTATCAGTGTAAATACGCTGTAATAAGACCTACTTTACGAGCAGGTGTGTTGAAAAATCTCTTCCGTATCACTATACGAGAGTTCAGCAAACCATTTCCTTAGAGTGGACTTAACTTTGCGTATGGTGCACTTTTTTATGTCACAGACTTTACAGACAGCATTATAAACAAAGGGGTGGATGAAGAATGCGGAGCGTTGGGCATGTGCCGAGTTGACAGAGGGAATGGGGACTCTATATATGCGTCTACTCGTGATGCAATCTATAAGCGGCAACTTTGCAGTACTTCTGTGGACTCTAATGACAGCATTCATGATAAACTATGAAAATGAACAGTCATAAATTCTGGAAATACATAAAATCCAGTTCCGGAATTTCCGATATTCTGAGTGTACCAATTCCGGAATTGTAATATCGGAAACATTGCCCGAGATTCCGGAATTTCGAAAGTCCGGAAGTGTAAGGGACAATTGTTCCTAAGGAACCCTGTATCTACAATCACAGGAAAATGCCTAATTTCATAGTTTGATGTACGAAAATGGATTTCCCCATACTAAGCTCCTTAGTAAGTATGGGGAGAATAACTGTGGCGTCTGAAACTAGACAAAATTGGTAAATTCGTGGTTTTTTTTTAAATTTATTTTCATTATTTACACCAATCTTTTCAAAGCTGTAAAAAATATATAATTCTCATACCTACTCATTGTAGGTAGGTACACTGTTTGTGCGGGGAGATCCATTTCCGTACATTAAACTATGAAATTCAGCATCTTCCTGGGATTGTAGATACAGGGTTCCTAAGCACCAATTCTTCCTTACATTACACTATTAATTTACGCAAAATAACGCACTCTGATTTTTAGACAGATTTGACCGGGTTCGATTCCCGGCTGTGTATGAGGCTTTTTTGAAAATCTTTGAATGCAGTTTTGATTTTTTCTAAAATCGGTCTCGTAACTCCTTAGAGCGAATTTCCGTATATCTTATAGTTTAGGATATTCCCTCACTGCCCCTGTTTGAATAATATACCCCGTATTATAATTCATGTCTACCCACTATGATTTTTGTACAATTGTTAACACTGTATGCTTAGATTTAGTATTAACTTATAACTTTTCTCATGTAAGTGAAATATGTTGATTCTTTATGAAAAATAAAGTTCTTTGAACATAAAATGTAAATACATGTACATTTTCATTTCAAAAACTTAATATTTAGTCGCAAGAGAATAAAAAAAATATAAGAGAAATAAATCATTCAATCGGTATTTGTTTAGTCATAAAAATATCTAGGCGACTCTACTACCTTCTGTGTGAAATCTGCCACCACTTGTCCGTACCATAGTTATTATGTATATACCTACAATTACAAATATGAATGATTTGCAAATGTTGCAATTATAATTTTGTTGTAAAAAGTTGTATTTTTGTTATTTGTTACCATTGTGTACGCCACCAATACTTACTTTAACATAAAACTATAAGTAAAAACCTACTTTATAATGGACCTAACGCCGACGAAACCGCGGGCAATTCCTAGTATAGTAATAAATAAGGGTAAGTTTCGTCTTTGTATTTCCATTAGCGTACTTAAAACAAAATAACAATTTTCCATTGATATTAGTTTAAAACATGCTTTGCGGTTTTTTTTATGCATGAGTTAAGGGCACCCCGCTGCCCCGCCACCGCTGATCGCTGCCTGGTGCCACAGCGCCACAGCGCACAGCACGGCGCGCGCATACAATACAGCGCATTTGAAACGTAGGCACGGAATGCTTACCTATACATATCAGTAATTAGTGTCGCCGTGATTCTATATTTCTAAACTTTTGTTTGGTAACTGAGATCATTGTCAAGACCGTTTATTATTAACTCTACAAACTCTAATTCAATATTGGCTATACTGCTTAACCAGAAATAAATATCTACACAAGCCAATGGTCTACACATCTAACTTTTTTCCAGTATATTAAGTGGATCGATTACATCATAATTTTACAATATCAGCTACTCTAATTCTTTATTTGCAAAATTATTTGCATTTTTTTGTTCACCAAAATGCAGATGTTCCAGACTTCTAAAAACAGATTATTTTAAAGAAACTAAAGTGTTATTGGATATGTTACAGTTTTTTGTAACTCTAATTCTATATTTACATAGTTCTTGGCTAAAATTAAAATATTTCAATATAACCGAAAGCCGAACCTAAAAACTTCTAACTTTTTGTATAAGTATTATTTAACATGCCTCCAATGACATATCAAAAAAGAAAAAACTTTAATCTTATCAAAACCCATTTTTGTTCAGCCGCTGGTCTAGTGAGGCTTGCACTAGAAACATTTGTTAATGTCAACTTATGTCAAACTAGGCAAACATAAGTAGCACAGGCGAAGATACGAAACTCGACGGTAGTTTTTTCGATACCGTGAGGCAAGCAAAAAAGTAACATCAACAATTTGTAGGCTGCGCTTGGGTCATTCGTGTACTCCAGTTTTTTTGCACAAAATCCGAGTAAAAGATTCTTCTCTGTGTTAATGTGGATTGGATGAGGGTACCTTAGATCATATACTTTTCGATTGCTCTAGACTATCATCTTCTTTATATGATGTTCTTCCTCCCTATATTCCTCGCCCTGTTAACTCCATATGCTTACTACGTTTAGTTTTCACTTCATTCATCACCATTTTATGTGAATTCATTAGTATTAATAACATTAGATTGTAGTTAGTTCATTTTATGTTGGCAACTTAACAGTAAAATTACTTGCATTTTTTGTTCCGTGTTTTCTTATATAAAATCTTGCTACTGGTCAGATTCCCCGAATTCTTAAATTTTTTTTTGTATTTGCTACCTATATTATGTTAAACGAAACGTCAAACCAGATGTCAACCAAATCAAAACTGTCTTTGGCAAAGGCCCCTGAGGCTGCCACTTCACTTATAACTAACTAACTAACTCGACGGTACCGTGTTGGTTTTAATTTAACCTCTCCTAATTATTTTGTACAATACATTGTCTTATTTTAATAGAAACAAAAACCGAAATATACTATTATGCTACATGCTTGCATTAGGCCAGAAGGCTCGTTCAAGTGCCGTTTAATGTAATTCGAAGTTTCTTGCGGAGTAGGTAAACAACCTGTTTAAAGGCAATCACTACATCGCCGTACCAAGATTTATATCCAATACATCCTTCACGGAATCCACGGGAGAATTTCTAAAGGCATATTTAGAATAAATTATAGTATTCGCAGGTGCTCGCCACTCGCTAGGTACGTTATGGGCCACCATTACTCGCCGTCCGCTCTGTAGGTGAAACTTCGGGAAATTTATGCATATTGAAAAACACATTGTTTATGTTAAACAGTACGTTGGTGTACGGTATCGCGAATGCCGTTGCTGCATGCCCACTATTTTGTTTAAATGCAAATTATGGACTGGAGTTTCAGCTTTAGAAATATGGAAATACTTAAAGCCGGTTAGTACTTTACTCTTACTTAAGTAATTGATAATGATATACATTTTACAATTTTCCATAAATATTGGCGATGGTGAAAGGTTCTTGCTGATAATGACATAATGACGGGTGATGTGGAGAAAACCTACGTTACACGTAATAATTCACGTATGAGCAAAGGCATCAGAGGTGAAATTGGAAGGGGAAACGACTTGACGTCATAATTTCGATAATGACATTAAGATCCCCTTACAATACTTTTTAGCACCTTTTGTTATGACTTTGAAGCGAACAATTAATGATTTTAGACATTCATCGAAATAGGTACTTATTTATCTAAATAAGTAGATACCTATGCATTTTGTAGTCTACTACTTAACTACCTAATTAGAATAAGAATTTATTGAAAAAGCCTTATTGCTTATGTTACATTGTATTGTATTGTGCTTGAACTGTTACATGTTAGGATTAAATGCGCCTGCACTAGGATTATCATGTATCTCAGGCAAAGAGATATTGGAAAGCAATTATACAAATTAAAATCATACACATCAAAGACATAAATACCTAACATAATTATGTATAGTACAGTCACCGGCATCAATATATGATGAATATATATACGGCCTTTGCCGCAAAAATATCTGACACGCACTTAACGGCTCTAGGAATAGAGTTGTCATCAGATGTTTTTGCGGCCTTTGTTCCATCATATATTTATGCCGGTGACTTTACCAGCTTAGCTTGTCACGTGTGTATGCCATGACATTTGATATCAGTCATTATTCTGCCAAGTCATAGATATACAAACATACTCGTATACTCCAGATTCGTATTAATATAGTGGATATTGCCGGCAGCAAACTAATAAAACGCGATTTGTAATTGGACTCCCGAGTTCAGCGAGGTGCAACACGGTAGGTAATTGCTAACTCGCTCCACACCGATCTACTCGTACCGTCGGAAATAGAAAATATTTTTCACCAATACTAATTACCATTCGCGTTTTAACGAACAAAGTTACTAAACCGATCATTTTGACGTGTTTTACAAACTATACAGCTACTTACTAAGTGATTAAATATAGTGCGTTTAAATTTTTAAGCTTATCCTTCAGATCTTCCGAATCTACGACGCGCAGAGTATGATATGTCTAAAGAAGTCTAAAGAAGTTTATTCCAGTTATAATTTCTATCAATGGCCTTTGGGATAACCATTTATTCAACAAAGTGTTTACTCCATGACAAACAGAACAAATCAACAGACTTTTAGATAATTAAATCAGTCCACTCTTATCCTTACACTCGACTATTTGATGAGTAAGTAATTCCTAAAGTGATTTATTTTTATACTAGCTGTTGCCCGCGACTTCGTCCGCATATGTTATCGTCTAAATGTTTGTTAAAGGAATGAATTAAAAAAAAAGCATTAAAATTAATTTTGTACCTAGTCTTTTAGAAAACAATCTAAAACCGAAGTTACAAATATCTTGCTCTCTATACAAACTAAGAACCCTCTCTGAACCCTCATAGAAAACAGTCTGAAACCGTAGTACAAATTTCTAACTTTAAAAATGTCTTGCTCTCTATACAAAGTTCGAACCCCCTTTTAACCTTCTTAGGCGATGAATTAAAAAAAACGCTGAAATAAGTTTTGTAGTATTTTAGCAAACAGTCTAAAACCGAAGTTACAAATGCCTTACTTTAAAAATATCTTGCTCTCCATACAAACTTTGAACACCCTTATCCCCTTTAGGGGATATATTTAAAAAGAATGCTAAAATAAGTTTTGTAGTCTAAACACGCAAAGATCGAAGTTACAAATATCATAATTTAAATTTTTCTTGCTCTCCATACAAACTTTGAACGCTTTTCAGGGAAAAATTAAAAATAAAACACTCGGTTTTTTTTTTGTAATAGGTAAGTATTTTTTCTACAAACTATCAAGTCTCTCGCTAAAAAAAGGTGTTTCCCATACGAACCTTGCACCCCTTTTTAACCCCTTAAGGGGTGAAATTTTCCAAAACGCTGGCAGTAGGTATTTTTTTGTATTTTAATAAGTAGGTACTTAATTATTCTACAGAGTTTTAAGTTTCTACCTAAAAAAAGTTTTCCTATACAAACATTGCACCTCTTTATCCCCCTCTTAGCGGGTGGAAATTTTCAAACCACTGAAAGTAATTTACCTTTATATTTGTATTCTAATAAATAATCTTTCTACACAATTTCAAGTCCCTAGCTAAAAAAAAATTTCCTCCATACAAATTTTCACCCGTTTTAATCGCCCTTAGGGGTGGAATTTTCCAAAACGCTGATATTTCTTTATTTGTATTGTAATAAGTAATCTTACAACAAAGGTTTGTCGCTTGCTTAAAAAAAAATATTTACAAACGTTGCACCCCCTTATACACCCCTAAGGGGTAGAATTTTCTAAAACGCTGAAAGTATTTTATTTTATTTTATTATGTAATCTTTTTAAAAAGGTTTGAGATTCTAGCTCGAAAAAATCCCCTTTATCAACATTGTACCCCTTTTTCATACCCTTAGGGGTGGAATTTTCAAATCCGCTGTTTTTTTATTTGTATTGTTATAAGTTTTTAGTAGACATCTTTGTTCTCCTATCAAATTTAGAACCTCTTCGTTTGTTCTTCTTTCTGTCCAACTAATACCTTCCATCCTTCTCCATGCCCACATTTCAAATGCGTTCAGTCTCTCTCTGTCACGCTGGGTTAGAGTCCACGTCTCACTTCCGTACAACGCTATGCTCCAGATGTAGGTCTTAATAAAACGTTTTCTGATCTTTCGAGATATTTTCGCCTTTAATATTTGCTTTTTGGCATTGAAAGCTTTTTTGGCCATGGCTATGCGTGCGATGATATCCGAAGTGCATCTGGAGTCACAGGTTATAATGCTGCCTAAGTATTTAAAGCTTTTGACTTGTTCAATGGCTGAACCTCTAATGTTTATGGGATCTATGATTTGGTTTGTCTGGAGGGGAAATATGTTGGGGCACCTGATACGACATGACAATTACATAAAAACTATAATTGAAGGAAAAATTGAAGGAAGGAGAGGCAGAGGAAGGCCAAGACGTGCGTTTATGGACCAAGCTAAAGAGAAAGTTAATGTAATGTCGTATCAGGAGCTCAAAACAGTGGCAGAAAGAAGAACAGAATGGCGATTACTCCACCGACAAGAGCCTGGCTCTTAAATTTATGATGATGATGATTGTTATAAGTAATCTTTCTACAAACTTTTAAGCTTCTATCTCAAAAAGAAGTTTCGCTCATACAAACTTTGCAACCCTTTTTAAGCCCCTAAGAGGCTGAATTTTCCAAAACGCTGACAGTACTTTATTTGCATTCTAATAAGTAAGCTTTCTGCAATGTATTGAAATTCTTGCTAAAATAATAAAGTTTCCCTTATACAAAATTTGCACCCCTTCTTTCTTAGGGGCAGAATTTTCTTAAACGTTGAAAGTACTTTATTTGTATTCTAATAAGTAATATTTATACAAAATTTTAAGTCTCTAGCTCAAAAAATAAAGTTTCCCCCATACAAACTTTGCACCCCTATTTGACCCCTTTAGGGATAGAATTTCCAAAAATCCCTTCTTCTCCGTTACCTACGTTGTAAAAGGTAGTTCTGGTGTAAATTTCAACTCTCTAGCCCCAGTAGTTTCGGCTGTGCGTTGATGAGTGAGTGGGTGAGTCAGTCAGGACATACAAGTAGGCATTTATATGTAGGTATAGATAGATAGAAGATGATGAAAATCCCATTCAAATATCTCAAAACCGTTTTAATGTCGCTTGTTAGAGTGATAAAACTATCAGGGACTGTGACGTCAAGATCCTCGAGCGTCATAGTAAAAAACAATCGTTTCATATAAAGGTGCGTTTTGTGGAAAAGGGACAGAACATAAAACTTTGGAACTTAGTGATTACTTATACATATAACCTCTTGCGTTGATTTTTTCTCTATTACCTATCCTTTTTTCGAGAAAATACATTATGATTATTTTATTTAGTGTCTACCTACAGCCGGGTCCGCTGCACCAATGTTTTCCATGTTTTTAAACATCTAACATGTTTTCCGTCAGGTTCGGCAAACAAATAGGGTTTTGTTTTGATTGGCAAAACATGTTTAAAAACCACGAAAACATGGCGCAGCGGACGCGGCTTTTGGGGTGTAGTTTCGATTCCTGAGCTATAACCACGAACTTCGGAATTCGAAAATATTTGGGTATCTCTATTTCTATCGCACTAACAATAACAATACTCGACTGGCAGGGATGCAGTTATACGAACTTCGAGTTTCGGTTTTCGTGGTAGCGCCGCAGGCACTTTGGCAGAATGCGCAAAGAGCGCGTGTGTTTGCCATTCAAAAAAAACAAATTCGTGTTAAATTATATTGTTCAAATTTGTTTTTACATTTTTAGAAATTACGCCATAATGCGACATTTGCGCATGTAAGTTCTCATATCACAATCGAATATTTTTTTATGGTTTAACTTTTGGCATGTGTATCGTAAAGGTCTATCGTGGACTGGATTTAAATTATTAATAAGTGAAAGGCAAAGCAATTCCGCCATTTTGACGAAAATTTGACGTTTCTTATAGCTGACAGTTGGAACAGCGTTTGATATCAATAAAAGTAAATGAAAAATTAAATGAAGTCGTATATTACGGAAAATTCATTAAGTGTCGCAGTCGGATAAAAACTATCCTAAGTTGCAGCTAGAATAATAATGTACCTATATAAAATGTTTCATATTTTTCCGTTCATGGGATGCTGAGAACATTCGTACTACACAAAGCTTAGTTTCAAACTGGCTGATTCTTTTTTTAATTTAGAGATTTATTATAAGTGGAGATTCCAGTAACCTCGGTTTCATGGGATCCCATTAGCCGATGGAGCAATAGTGTGAACTTGAATTACTTACGATTGAATACTAAATAACAATGAGAAAAGCGTAGATGTGCGCGGCAGTAACGTATTACGGACATCTTTCACGTGCGACCGGACATTTGTAAATTGCGCCACTAATAACATTCACTGAAATGAGAGGCTATTTTGTCAGTATTTACTATCATTACTAAGAATGGCACTTTAACTAAGATAAGGTGTGAACTTAATGAAACGCCCTTCCCAGTAGAAAGTAAGTTATCTACATGTTGCCCAATTAAGTAAAGGTAACTATGACTGGTTTGCCGCGATGCGCGGGTATATAACCCAATTGGTACATGGTAAAATTATATCCAAAAATATAATGATTTGCAACGGTATCATCATCATCGTCAGCCTATAATCCCATATGTATTCTACTCTACTGCTGCAAGCCTTGCAACGGTATGTATCGCGGTATTATAGTACCAACACCAACTACTGCATGGCCGTGCCTCCATTCATGACGAGGACATTCCTCGTACATCATGGTCCCAGGCTCCCAGCTAACCGAATCCCTAAAATTACGATTTATATAAAAAGTAACAAAACAGCTATGAAAACATTACTTGTCTTTCTTTTTTTTACAAGAAAATATTACGTAAGAGTGATAACATAAAATGAATAAAGAAATTAGTGGAACCGAAATAATAATTTCAGAATGCCAATAGGAGGATAAAAATAAAGCCTTACTGAACACATTCCATTATATACGGTAAAAGATATGCAGAGATTTGTATTGTTCATTTTACATTCTACGACCTACTTACAGTTTTCTATAATTTTTCAGGAAAGCACTTCTTTCAAAGTTTCGTGTAGTGGGAAAAAAATTCACCCTGCCTATGCAGCAGATTCAACTTTAGAGTAATATTTGAAAAAAATACAGAAAGGGCAACAGAACATCGTTTGCCAGTCCGTGCCTGTGTCTACAGGTAGGTACATATTATTTTTCGCCATTTTTCATAAAGTATTTCCGCAGATTGATCTTTAAGCAGTTTCAACTACTAATTTACCTATGTTATAATCTGGGGAACAAGTTGCTACTGCAAGAAATGCATTATATTCCACATACCTAGGTATTAGTTGCCTGCCGCATTGCCGTTAAAATAAACTTATTTGAGAACCACTCCTAGTCCCATGAGGCGCTCGCCACGGCCCCATTTCTGTTGATCGACTGCAGACCCCCACTTACTGATGTTTATTAGGTCGATCAGGAAATCGCGAAGTTAATACCGAGCAGTTTATTTTCATAGTTCTTGAAGCTTTTACGTCGGCCGCGATTACGCACGGGGCGGCGGACTCAGAGCGCTATCGACGAATGACGAATCAAAGGCGTAGGTACCTGAGTGGAAGTAGGTACATTTACTTATTTGTTACAAACTGCACCGCTTGGCTTCTTAATTTTTATCACCAGACGCAAGTGGCCTTTGATGCATCGGCACACATTTTCTCAAGAGCTCTGGCGACCTTTTTTACCATCAGCAACACAAATATAACAAACATTACATGCATGTTACCTAGTTGGCTCCGGTTCTCTGTAAGTGTTTAATTTTCCCAGGGCTGGTTCGAATTTGAGCGAGAAGAAAATCTGGTGTGCCCTTCCTGTACTGTTTTGAAGAATTCTTCCGATGAATGTATTCATTGTTAAACTTAACTAATATTCTATTATTTGTAGAAACACCGTCAAATATCGTAATTAAATAGAGCAATTGGTGTTGCAGGTTTACAATTCAAAATCACAATACATACATCACCTGCGAGTACAAGCTTGGTACATGAGTCATTCCATCGTAATTTTTGAGAATTCTGAAGTGGTTGAAATCGTGTTATGTAATGCCGACGTTATTTTAGCTTGTCTGTAATTAAGACGGGCGTATAATTTTAATTTCCGTCGGCGTGTCCTATCATGCGTCGGCAGTTAAGACACAATTTGTGGCATGTTGTTATTAATTACGCGGGAACGGGCGGACGGCGGCCGGCGGCACTCCTGAGGCCCTCGAATCGGATTCACATTCTGACAACCCAATTTCAAGATATGCTGTTGTGCAATGTCTGGTTTTACCTACAAAGAGACTTTAATTATTTACCTCATAAGACTCATAAGTCATAATCCAGTACGGGAAAGGAATACACCTTAGTCCATGCGTTTAGGAGCTACGATACCACAGACAGACACACACACACAGACATACAGACACACAGACACGTCAAACTTATAACACCCCTCTTTTTCCGCCGGGGGTTAAAAAACATAACAGATTTTGACTTTGGGTTAAGTATTACATCGGGTTTTTCCAATTGTAAATCAAAGGAAAGATTATACAAGTCATATTTTTCTTCAAAAGGGTATCGTATTTATTTATCTATAAAACATCCCCTTTCATTTCCTAATACTTTCGTCAAGTGATAACGTAGTAACGAACGATAAAGAAACGAGTAAAAAAAATCCTGTAAAAGATTATTCAACTGGGTTTTGATTACTGAATTGTTTTAATAAAAACCAACCAAGTGCGAGTCGGACTCGCGCACGAAGGGTTCCGTACTCAAAGAGTAAAACGGGACCCTATTACTAAGACTTCGCTGTCCGTCCGTCCGTCCGTCCGTCCGTCCGTCTGTCTGTCACCAGGCTGTATCTAAAGAACCGTGATAGCTAGAGAGTTGAAATTTTCACAGATTATGTATTTATGTTGCCGCCATAACAACAAATACTAAAAACAAAATAAAATATTTTTTTAAGGGGGGCTCCCATACAACAAACGTGATTTTTTTGCCGTTTTTATAGATGGTACGGAACCCTTCGTGCGCGAGTCCAACTCGCACTTGGCCGGTTTTTTTGTATTTTTTGTTATAGCGGCAACAAAAATACATCATCTGTGAAACATTCAACTGTCTAATTATCACGGTTCATGAGATACAGCCTGGTAACATGCGGACAGACAGACAGACGGACGGACAGCGGAATCTTAGTAATAGGGTCCCTTTGGGTACGGAACCCTAAAAATGAACAAAGGTAACCACTGTTAGAAAATTATGAGATTTCTTTTATGTTAAGAAAAACGCTTTCAACAGTTAAATTATTGCCGAGGCACTGAAAGAAAGGGATTGCCTGCCGAGAGATGAGTCAGTCAACCCGGTTTCCGCCAAGGTAAATATAGTGCTTTTCTCAATCATGTGAGGACATAATCGAAAGACATTACAAAAAACATTTTTCAACACAATACATTTGCTCGTAACGTGCCTCTTATTGTGCCGCTTTTGGGCTCATAATCCTGGGTATTAAACACGCGTGTTTAATAACATTACGAAACAAGGTGTATGTATGGACTCGGCGAATTCTTAAATTGACCGGGTTATACAGGTTTGTTTTTAATTGGGGTGCTAGGTCGGGTAACCTCCTCGAGTGTCTGGACTCTACCGATTCCTCTTGATTTGGTTGATCCGCAGGAATGGGTAGTGTCTTGGCCGGTGCGCTCTGGAGACAACGGCAAGTGATAATTTAGTGAACCCTAAGTTATCGCTTGCTGGTGTTACCAATAACCCGACACGGGGGGGTTGGGGGGTTCCGCCCAGGGAATCGCAAGATTCCCCAGGTGCGGCTTGAGGGAGAGGCCATTGCCGTTTGCCTCTGTAATAAATAACGGACCCGGAACCCTGACAAATCCTCTGCTATCAGAGGATTCATGTTAGGCGCGGGGGCTGCAACCGTCAGGCCGGGGCCGAGTTGTGGCTACGAGGGAGAAAACCTCTATAAAAAGTTACAAGGGGACCTGAGAGGGTGAATCCGAGGTCTATCACCCTCTCCCGGCGCAGAGGTCCTTTGGTCGGGTCGGGAAGCGTGTGGTGTCGCCCTGCACGCTTACGACGGGAGGGGGGGCTTTTGCCTCAGTAGTGAGGGCAGCTGCGGCTGTTGCCGAGGGGCGTCGTGGTGAAATGTTCGCGATCCCATGACGCCCCTACTACACGGCAGAGAGGGCATACCTTGGTGGTTTTAGACGGTAGTCCGGGAGGTTCCCGGGAGCCCGTCATACCCATCCTATTTCCTCGGCTAGGTGGGATGCGTAAAGGCATTTCCCCAAGTAAAAAAAAAAAAAAAAAAAAAAAAGGTTTGTTTTTAATTCTCGGCAAATTGATTCTTACTCGACTAAACAAATTAAATCCTTCTTGTGGATTAATTGATTATTTCTTGTTGGATATGATATAGAAACGTTTCATTTAGTAAAACTACTTACTTTTGATAACATTTTTCATGATTTTATATTGAATAAGAAAATATTTATTTTATTTTGTATAGGCTGTTTAGAGATTTCATCTAAGCCTCGCTGCGGGCGCACTGCGCGAACTTCACGAAAAAATAGTTGCGCGCCATTATAGGTAATTTCACAAATATTTGTAAACATTGATGATGCGTGTTTGGTTATTATTAAAAATGTTGACTCGTGGTGAATAGAAAAGTGATAAATAGAATTGACACCACTGTACATTCTTGGAGATGTACAAATATGTGAGTAAAAACCTGTTGTCATCAATAACTAAAGGAAATAACTTAGGAGCCTGTAACATGTTCATTTTATGAAAAGGATTTTTTCCTCGCAAATGTGTTGAAAAACGTCGTATGACACGCGTGAGCTTTGATAATTACATCCTCGGCTCTATTGTCACGCTCACCTGCGGTTCGCGTTACAATTCCGCTTCTGATGTAGTGATCAACATACCTCACTTGTATCATAATATACTATTGTGGCATAGTACGTGGGTCACTAGGAAAGTTTTGAAATTTTAAATTGAGAGTAACGCGGTGATACCTACTAGTGATTTAGCAGAAAGCATTCTTTCTACGACTTCTTTCAAATGTGGTATACATTTTCACACAATCTTTTACATCCAACGCGGTTTTTGAAGTAGGTAATTATAACACTACTTAATTTAAATGGTAAAATGTGCAAACAAATCAAGTAAAAACAAAACAAACCATTTAAACAAGAGGTATCATATTTTTGATTTCCCACCAAAATACAGTTAGTAAAAATGAAAAGATAAAAGATGATAAACTATTAGTCCAAATCTATTAAGATTTTATTCGTGTTTTGTGAAGACAAATGTGTTCCTTTTAAAATGGTCGAAGAAACTAATAACTGCATTCCTCAAGAAATTGCGCTAGTAGCAGAAGAACGAAGAGAAAACTTGCTGCCTGAAAAGTCTAAACATTCTATTCATATAAAATTTGTTGTAGAAAAAGTATTGCATGCCACGGTGTATAAGTTGCATAAAATACTATTTTCCTCGCAAATGTGTTGATAAACGTCGTATGAAACGCGTGAGCTTTGATAAATACATCCTTGGCTGATTCTCTTATCACGCTCACCTGCGGCTCACGTGACAATTCCGCCTCGGTTGTCGGTATTTACCTACATATTTTTTGTGTTCAAAAGTCAATCAACTTAAGAAATATTAGGTATTTTTAAGGAAGCAATTCTGAATACAGGTTGTGCGTGAGTGCCGTGAGTGTGCCCCTTTCCGCCGCTGTAACAGCTTAATATCCCCGCCAGATGACATCGGCTGTCTTTACAAATTAAAGTGTAAGTGTGTGTTCCCTCCACTTCCTCGCTGTCGCGATAAATCGAGAAGGGTACGGCGAAATATTTTAAGTGAAAACAAAATGCAAAAAAGCGGCCAAGTGCGAGTCGGACTCGCACATGAAGGGTTCCGTTACATAAATTGCTTTTTACGATATATGACGTATTAAAAAAAAACTACTTCATAGATCTCGTTCAAACCAATTTTCGTTGGTAGTTTGCATCATATATTTTTTTCAGTTTTATCATTCTCTTATTTTAGAAGTTACAGGGGGGGGGGGGGGCACATTTTACCACTTTGGAAGTGTCTCTCGCGCAAACTATTCAGTTTAGAAAAAAATGATGTTAGAAACCTCCATATCATTTTTGAAGACCTATCCATAGATACGTATGGGTTTGATGAAAAAAAATTTTTTGAGTTTCAGTTCTGAGTATGGGGACCCCTAAAACTTAATGTTTTTTTTCGATTTTTGTGTGAAAATCTTAATGCGGTTCACAGAATACATCTACTTACTTACCAAGTTTCAACAGTATAGCTCTTATAGTTTCGGAAAAAAGTGGCTGTGACATACGGACGGACAGACAGACAGACAGACAGACAGACGGACGGACATGACGAATCTATAAGGTTTCCGTTTTTTGCCATTTGGCTACGGAACCCTAAAAAGGATCCGCTTTCGTGCACGAGTGCAATTACAATCTGTAATCTCCATTAAATTTTTCTTTGGTAAGTAATGTGACCATGTCTCGCATCTCAAAGCCTGACAAGAAAAACTGTTTTCGTTAGACTATAGTCATTCTACGTCAAATATATTATATGTATTTGTCATGCAAACATATCACAAGTATTACAATGACAACAATTACAAGACATTAAAATTTAGGTAGGTACATGTGTTTCGTGTGCCATTTAGATTATGAAAGTCATAAATTCAGTTCATGGGAATATTATACAGAGGAGGTACCGGCAATTCCATTGTCATTTGCGTTACTTATTTACACTACCTATTCAGCATTACGCACGCTCCGGTGCGCCGCCGCCTAACAGAAGTTTTACGATGCTCATTTAGCGAGATCAATTTCAGTAGATTGCCCGAAAATCAGGTAATCACATCATTATACAACGATTAGTGTTGTTAAAGTTCTCGTTATTATTATTATGTAATTATTATAGCTAACGTTCATTATATCTTGTAAACGTGATTAATATGAAATTATATATTATGTTGTTATATTTCGTGAGACGCACCCACACAAATGATATCTAGTATTTCAGCTTTACACTTTACTTTTTTATTTTAAGACAAGAGCAAAATTGGAAAAATTGTGCTCAAAAAACCAACAACGCAAAGCGAGTTTTCCCTACAAGATTAATATTGTCGAAATTACTATTTTCCAGAAACCAGCACGAACTTTTAGTATGTTGTTAAACATGTTAATGTGCACCGCAAAACTGCAGACAGTCTCTAAAGTGTCTAGTTCATCAATAATGACATAATCTTCATTGCCGCGGAGACTTTTTGAAAAGTGGGAATTTTACCTGAACCATGTACAGTCGCCATCACATACATAGGTACACTTTAGGTGTTCAAAAATATCGGCACATGCACCCTAAGGCCTTGAAAATAGAGGTGTGTTCCAATGTTTGTGACGTGCTTGTTTGCTCCGATGTATGTGATGGCGACTGTAATATTTATAAAAGTGTGGTATATCATGTACAAGCTAAATTATATATGCTATAATTCTTGCCACAATTGTGGTTCCATATATCCATAAATGTTAGAGGTATTTGCAAAATTGTAGAGAGGAAAAGCTAGATTTGACATTAAAGATGAATTATCGAGAACATGGAATTGCATTTGTAGTGGTAGTATGAGAAAATAGAAAATTCAAATATAGAATGCCTGTTAACATACAATACTCCTATATATGCAAAAATCCTATAAATCCATGCTCTCGTTAATTTATCTATACTTTCGTGTATCTTTTCTAGTTTTGCCACAAAGTCTGAAAGTCCTTAGATTTTTTCTTTGGTTTCTTTATACTTTTGTTAATAGTACTTAAACTAGCGTAGGTATACTCGTATATAGAAATCGGACTGGCGTACTGCTGTCAATACGGGTATCAATGACTTTGAACACTACCGTCTCTTAGATCTGGACGCCAAACGCCAGGTCCGTAAGACTCGGCCCAAGCCCTCCTACCACTACACCTATGACTCGAGTGGACAGCTTCACTGTGTCTCTTGCTGTCGTACGTTCAAAACCAAATTTGGTTTTGCAAGTCACACTTGAGCCCATGCACGTAAAGTTTCCCAATCTTAGATTTTGTCAGGATGTCGCCGTCGACGGATACGTCTGGGAGGACATCATCATCATCATATAGAAATATAATGTATAAATGAACTATTGAAAATTTATTCAGTGTTGGTACCCCACATACGTTGCATAGTTTGGGTGTAATTTACACTTTTCCAAGCGCGGCCGCGGCGTTTTTGATGACGTCATTACAGGGGAGACAGACTCCATAGAGATATTCTCACGGCAGTTTTGGAATCCAGCGGACATGCCTAACAACATACTGAAATATGGCGCTGGTATCCGAAAGTGAAGTATTTTCCTCTAACAACATGCACTATAGGTGCCTACCTAGTTACGTACTACGTACACACACATTCTTCGTAATAAACTAAAATGCCTGTTTCAAAAGTACACAATGCCGATGTAGACCTTTATATATCGTTTGAATTTTTTTGACATAAGTACAGTCAGGAATATTAATACACGTAGGTACATAAATAAGAAATAAATAATACACTTGAAATCAATCGCAAAATAACTAAATGGGCTTTCTACTGTAGCAATGTATTTTATGATATTATATGATAATACTCTGATACTGAAACTATATACCTATTGTATACTGTCTTGAAAAAAATATACCTCGCCGAGTTTTCTACGCCGGTACTTCTCGAGGCAGAGGTTTTCTTTCCGAACCGGTGGAAGTTTATTGACATTCATATGTCCATGTAATATGACTAAATTGTAGAATAAATCACTTACTTTTTTTTTACTTTTTAAGGACATCAATATAGACAGGACTCTATTGTCAATGTCAGGCGTGTACAGATATGTATGTCCCAATTTGTGTAGGTACGTATATTATACATACACATTGTACATAGGTATAAGTATAAAAAAGATTATCCGTTGAACTGTTTCCTCACAAACGGAGTCAATGAGTCTAAACTAAATGTTATTATAATAATACAGCTTGAATGTGTTCAGTGTCAATCAGAACGTTCTTGCTAACAAGAAATCGATTATCGTGCTTTTATAATCCAAGTCCCTGGCGTCGAATCGTGATGTGAACGAGCAAAAAATATACGCCTGTTCTAAAGTGATTAGTGTAAAACTTTAGCAGTACAAAAGTCAAGATGGGAAGAATTTATACAAATGGGTAGGTACGTTACGTGCGAATGATTACAAACATAAAAAATCGGACAAGTATTTACAATATAAATACGTCCTGTAGGTATTTTTACTTTTTTCTCTTACACAATCGTTATCTTTTGTAGAGCAAATAAGATTATATTATTCGAGTTGAGTAGTTATTGAGAAAAGCAATGACCGTAAAGGTGACCAGATCGAAATCGTACCTATAGCTTGTAGTCAGCTGCAGAGAACCCCCCCCCCCCCCCCCTGCATACAGAATTTGTATGCAGGGGGGGGGGGGGGGGTCAATTTTCTCTGCAGCTGACATGTACGGTTACTACTATTTACTTACTCGTAATTTTATTCTATCTTGTAAACTGTTTTCCCCCATCTCTAGTTTGACAAACTCTACATGTGCGAGTACAAAGCTTCTTTTTAGGGTTCCGTACCTCAAAAGGAAAAAAACAGAACCCTTATAGGATCAATTTGTTGTCCGGCTGTCTGTCAAGACCCTTTATCTCAGGAACGCGTTGAGGTATCGAGTTGAAATTATAACTTATATACTCAGGTCTATAGTCCAATTTGTACAAAATTATGTACGCGGGGTCTTAGGAGGTTATCAAGGAAATCAAAATTGATAGGGTACTTTCCGGTGATCTAGAATTATACAATTTGGCAAGTAATATTGTCTTATACTACAAGTACCTACAGGGAAAAATCTGAAAACTATACATTTGTGATTTTGTACGGAGTCCTCGGTGGGCGAGTCCGACTCGCACTTGTCCGGTTTTTACAATAATTATGCACATAGGTGTGTAGTCTTCCTAAATCTCCGTAGAGTTGAAGTTTAGTAAGTATATTCATACCTATAGGTAGGTAGATTAACGTAGATTTATCTAAATCGCCCGAAAACCCATCAACCATTAGATATCGACAATTTGTTGTAGAGTAGTTAAGTTCCGTGTTAATCGGCAACGATTGATGTTTTTTATCGGTTGGATGGAACTGGAATACTCGTAATTAAGATAACATCAGACTCCACAGCACAATAATGCCTTAGTTACTTACAAAACTAGATAGAATATCGTTTGCAATTAATTAATTTCGTATCTGTGATCTCTTGGGTAACTGATAAATTATGCAAGTAACAAACAAAACTTAAATGTGATCCTTACCCTTAACATAATGTTGAATTGTAAAACTGGATTCACGAGTACCGGTCAGAAGTACCTATTTACGAGAAGAAAAATTAACGAGACCCGTGTTAGCCGAGATAATGAGTTACAAGGACCGCTTTAATTTAATCCACTCGACAATATCCGCGCGAAATAAACCGGTGCCGGCGTTAATAGAGCTGTGACTAGGTAATTCAATTCAATAGTTTTATTTCAGACCATGTGATCCATATACTGTTGTTGGTAACAAAATAAACTTAAAACTATGTTAGCAATTATTATACTACATTAAAAAAAAAAAAACTGCAGTACTACTTGACATAAGTCAAAGTAGTTCTGACCCGCTCGATCCAGTGCCACATTATGTTGCAATTAAATCTACCCGCCAATACCTTCAGAATGCCGTTTTGACTTTCCCTGACGCGACCCATCAGCGACGTGGTTTTCTTTCGCATTATGGCGTGAAAATCGTCCGTGCGCGTCTCAGCAAACATTTCCGACGCACTGCACCACTTTGGGAGTCTCAACCGCATTCTGAAGGCATTGTTGTATTGTACATATGCGTAGGGCGTTGTAGGCTCGTTTGGTATACCGAACCCACAGACCAAATAATACAATTTCACTGGAAATAACAAATTGTGACTGTTATAAAGTACCTTATACCGTAAAAAAAGACACCGGTAATCCGGAGAGTGAGTATCATTACTGACAAAGTATTATATAATTAGTAGGTACATAGCTTACATCATTTCATTTTAATGATTTTAGGTAAAAAATATTTTATATCTGTAAGTAGGTGCTTCTATGTTAATTATTTTCTATAAAGCTACAAAAGCCTCATTTATAAAGTATAAACCTGTTAAAAATCTTCATATCGGTGTTGGCACACATTTATTAACTATGCTTTCATAGCTGTATTACTTGTGCAGCTCATTGCAGTTAATTGAAATTAAGTAAATAAATAGTAATTAATTAAAATGTGATGCAACTATCTGTTCAGTACTTGATTTTAATACTATATTGCAATTATTGCAGATGACAGAGATATTTTATGTCTTCATTATGAACTCTATATCCACATCATAATATTTTGTAATCATGCAAATAAACCAACACAATCGGCGCATACCACAGACATACAGAATGCCAATGGACTCGCGGATTGATCGTGCTAACTCTATATATTTTGTACATTCGTTTATCTCTCGGCCATCTTTTAAAAAGTTTAAATGCTTTCTCCTCTCCGCCGCTCCACGCAGATCGATTGACCCTGTGCTTCGCCAAATTCCCCAACATGCGAAACGACCTTGCATTGTTCCTGTTCCAGACACGGTTAGCCATGAATAAGTAATACATGTATGTCAATGAATTATCGATGAAAGATTGAGCGGATCTTATAATTAATTTTTGGATGTAAAAACGAATAGGTACCATCAATGTCATACTTAATTTAACCATCATGCCCATGCTCTACCATCACTATTCCATATTATTATGGTGTTAAAGTGGAAAACTCCTCTACGAGTAGTTTGTTGTTATTTAAACAAAGATCAACACAATGAAAAAAATCGCGCTGTAGCGGGACTTGAACCCACATCATCTTATTACTATCGAAATCCGTTCAAATCCGGAAGATAATCCGTTTAAGTCAAACGCAAAGATCAATAATTTAATAGAGGTAAAGGTAAACACATGACAAAAATCGTCAAGCTTAATCGGTAAGGTTTCTGCCCCCGTAAGGTAAGGTATATGTAGGTATAAGTCCAGCTAGGTCGCGAATCTTTTCATTGTGTCTACCTTTGTTTCAATTATTTCATATTTATTAAATATTGCCAATTTGCCAATATAGTCATGAAAATCTCAGTAAAATATAGGTAGGTACATTAAGTGCTGTCTAGGTACATATAATTTCGTCCACAACAACAAGGGAAGACATCGAGACTATTCGAGACCTATAAATTGCATGGCGTATCGCTTACAAATGTAGGAAGCTATAAACTATTAGTCAAAACTCCGATAATACATACCTATAAGTTTACTCAATTATAAAGGACACGGAGTGTCAACAACGTTTTCCTTGTAACATCACACGATCGAATTAGGTGCATAAGTAGCTGTAAAATAGAGCTTGTGGCATCAGCATGCCTCCACGTCGCCCAGACCGGTCGACACCGCACTTAATCTCCGGCTCGGCAAAAGGCAACGTACCCGGAAACTAGGTGACATTTAAGATATCGACCGGGTATCGGAACAGATATCACCCACACCTTGATCCGATGCAATTTGCAGTTCACTGATGAACTTGTCGCGAATGGCCCGCGAACCGCTCTAGCACATTATAATCTGGGGGAAATTAATCCACATAGGTACAGTAGACGGCAAACTTCGTGCGCAAATGACCTTGCCTGCGCAAAGGCGAATTGTACGTGCAAGCTGCCCCCCCACTTCCCCTCATTTGCGTACGAAGTTTGCCGTCTACTGTACATCCTTAAAGCCTCAACTTTTTTCATCAAATAAATGTCATGGTCAGGGTAAAACTCGACAATAAACTCCTTCTTAATATTGTATTTTGTATTTCTAGCATTAAATCCAGGTCCAGACCAGATACAGAAATCATCGTTTGTTAATTTTTTATCTTGTGCTTAGTTTTCTGAATCTAAGATGAAATACCTAAGTAGTTAAAGAACTCGAACTCAATTAATATTTTGTCATCTAATGCTCTTGTTATATTGGAGTGTTCGTTGGATATTGAAATACCAAAGCTTTTGGCAGTGAGCAGTCATATAATAAACAAAGAGCTTTCATGGTTCCAAGTTTGAAGTACGTAACAAATGCTCTTATTCACACCGCACCCTCAGGACAAAGGGACTCTTTAATAGGTCGCATTTAAGAGCTTTCAGGTTTGATATTTATGGTGAAATGTTTGAAAGAAAATGATCGAACTGGATATTATATATACATTTAGGTACCCTGTAAGCTGAATCCGCAAGACCTCCTTTTTTTGTGGACAATCTTAAGGTACACAAATCAACCTAGTCCCAAACTAAGTAAAGCTTGTACTATGTGTACTAGATGACGATATCATCATTCTCCTAGCGTTATTATTCCCGGTTGTGCCCCTAAAGGAGTCCGGGGTCCGCTTTGACACCTAATCCCAAGATTTGGCATAGGCACTAGTTTTTACGAAAGCGACTGCCATCTGACCTTCCAGCCCAGAGGGAAAACTAGACCTTATTGGGAATTAGTCCGGTTTCCTCACGATGTTTTCCTTCACCGAAAAGCTAACGGTAAATATTCCGTACATAAGTTCCGAAAAACTCATTGGTACGAGCCGGGATTCGAACCCACGACCGCCGCTTGACAGCCGCATGCCTGAACCACTAGGCTACCGAAGCTTTTTAGCTTACTAGATGAATATACAAGATAAATAAATACTTACATAGAAAACATCCATTACTCAGGAACAAATATTCGTGCTCATTCTCACAAATAAATGCCCTTACCGGGATTCGAACCCGGGACCTCCGGCTTCGTAGGCAGGGTCACTACCAAGTTGGTAGTACCAACTAGGCTACAGAGGTCTTCGGTTGTTGTATATGTTTCTAATTAGTTTTGCTACTAATTAATAATGGACTATACCTACTTACGACTAAGAGTGATGAGAAGACTAGATTAAACATTTGTCGAAGATGTGCTAAGTTTTTTCATACAGGTTATACCTACCTATTTTTAACCGACTTCAAAAAAAGGAGGAGGTTCTCAATTCGGATGTATTTTTTTTTAATATATTTTTTTAATGTTTGTTACCTCAGAACTCCGTCATTTATAAACCGATTCGTACAACCAACAGTTGGATGATGAGAACCATGAGGAATTGAGGGAACTCCTCAAATATATTAGGCACGCGTGTAGTAATTTCGGTATTTTCTATTATAACTCGTGTATTTACACCCGGAAATCATAAATTTGGTGAAGTGGAAGTGATGATGAAAACCATAGATGGCTTGTGGCTTGTGTGATGTCTCAATGATGTACTTCAAACTATATAAGTACGTCACATATTCTGATATTATTCCGTTGAAATAGCAAACAATGAAGTGCCAAAGGTAATTCTGAGATCCTTGAGGAATCGACGTGATTAGATACTGTAAATGTTAATGATATATATATAAATATATATGTATAATACCGGATTAACAAGCAATGAGCTACAAGGGCCGGCGCGAGCGCATTCCGGGATGCTATGATCTTGAATCACTGTTGCCATTTTAGGATCCGTTCCGTCCCCACACGCATCTTCGGAGCGAATTCCGCTAGAGTACTATAGGTATGCATTATTACACTCGAGTGCAGTTTCAAATACAATTCAACGGTTGTACTTATTGATTAAATGTGTATGTATGTAATAGTTATTTGGAGAATTACATAAAAGGAAATTAACCTTTATTTTTAGGCCTTGGATAATCATTTTGATAACTCCATAATTGTACTTTCAAAACAAAGTTTTAACCGACTTGAAATTAGTAGCCAAATTGCTTCAAGTTTGCCTATAAAATTTGAAGAGTTCCCTCGATTTTTCCAGGATCCCATCATCAGAACTGGATTTTGGTGACAACGGGACCAATCTGGAAGAAAAATATTTTCAAATCGGTTCATAAATTACCGAGATATCGCGTAACATACACACATTAAAAAAAACAAAAATACAGACGAATTGAGAACCTCTTCCTTTTTTGAAGTCGGTTAAAAAAGCACTTCATCTGCAATACAGTACGTACAGATTAGAGAGCAGGTAAAAATAGTTCCATAATAATAGATGAAATGATAGCAGATGTCAACTAAATGAGTTATTTTTACTAACGATGCACAATTCTAAGAATGCAACGCAAGAGAACATCCACCCTGCCTGTGTCAAGTGTCACCTGACCCGCGTATTTCAAAGGCAAATCGTGGTCTTGCCATTTTATTTGTTCGTCGGGCAAACTGCTTCGTGTATTGAACTGTGAGCATGTGCGACCGAGGTAAACGGGCTGTGGTCTCGGTACCGTCCGCAGCTCCACTCGCCGAGTCTGTGCTCTGTGCTAGGGTTGCTCAATATTGATTCGATTAAATTAAACAATTCATCAATTTCTGGCTGGAGTAAAATCGCTAATCAAGAAATTCGAAAAAATTGGTTAGGATAAAACAGATCAATAAATATTATTTTATGAGAGAAGTTGATTACCGATCGATTCCCATTTCCCGTCCCTATTTAACGCTCGCGTCGACTAAGTATATCATTGTCTAGAAATCTTTGACCCGCGCCGTAAGGGCACGCACAATCAATGCTGACATTGTTCCGATACAATTCAACGAATGCCGTATTCGTAAAAGTACGGAATTTAATAGATGTCATGGGGTCACCTTAACACAGCATTACACACCACTACTTAAACAAGAGTTTTTAAGGGCCTTCTTGTCACTATCGGCAATTTTGGTATGTTACGTTGAAAAAGGTGCAGTAAGTATGTATACTGCTTTCATTCGATTTAGAGAAATTTAATGTTTTTTTTTAAATCAACTAAGATTGCCGTGTCTGTAAGTTAATTAATTGATCAATTACCCGCAGATCCGACGATCCTCCAGAAGAAGTAGATGCGCTGCTGCTGCTGTCGAGACGCCCATTATGGTACATATTGGATTTGTCTAAAACTCCAACAAAGAAAAATTTGGCTCCGGGACCAGACTGTTGGTCACTGGTCAGTAAAGTCTGCATTCACTTGGACATAACATTCACATCACGATCACAGCAGTGTTGAGTATGCGTAAGCTTTCTTCACTTAACAGTCATTAGCAGAGGGATTACACATTGTTTCTATTTAACATAATTCACCGGTTATTCCTGCAATTGTAACTAAACATTTTTACAAAGTCTTTTTCACAAAATGTGTCGCTAACAACTAGAACATTCCTGTTTTAGGTCAAAACGATGGTAATCTCTAAACTAAATTAACTACCGCAGATTCAGCACCTGTTATCGTCTACGTGACTTAAGAAGCCGTTTTATCGACTTCCGAAGACACGAGATCTTGTGGCACCGGCTTATCACTAACTAACTATCGACATTGGCAGCAATAAATAATCATGCCTCAATTCTGGCGATAACAAATATCGCTGTCACCTTGAAAGTTGTCTTTTGATAAACAATAATTTGAAATGTATGTTAGGTTATTGTTTAAATACCTAATCATTAATCAATATCCAAACACTCGAGTCTATACAATTATAGAAATTCCTATTGAAGTGGATGAGATAATTACTTAGCAAGTAATAGGTACAGTCGAGTTCTCCAATATCTATACAGACAGCTTTTCAAAAATATCTACACATGAGTCTTATGTCAGTAACAATAAAGACTGTGTATAGATATTTTTGAACGGCTGTCTGTACAGATATTGGAGAACTCGACTGTACACAAAGTAGGTGCTCATGAAATTGATATTTACTTCTTTAGTGTTATCTACGTATCGAATCGACCAGTTTTAAGTATACATTTCATCATTGTATACATTTTATTTATTGTTTATGAAACATACTTCAGTTAAGGTAAGCATGTATCTCTACTTACTCAGTTTTAATATCGAAATAAGTGTTCCTTTAAACTATAATATAAGCTAAAATTTCAACAATTGTGTACACACTGGAGCACTGCGACCGCGCGTTAATTAAGTAAGACTATTTATAGAAGGGCATAGCTTTCTTAGCTCTAAAAGGGGTTTTATGTGAAATTGGTCGGCGAGATAGTAGAGTCGGTATCGCGAAAGCGATTTCGCGTGCGCGTGGGCCGGTCGGCGCGCGCGGCGGCACTGCCCGTGCTCGGCGACGCGCGCGCGGCCCGCCGCGTGCGTTGCACCTGATCCAGCCCTCACCCGTCTCCAGCTCCAAGGATTCCCAGGAAACTGAACCTCTTAATTCGCATACCACATGTGTACTCGTACCTACTTCTCAGAAGAATCGTTGAACTCTAATAATCCACGCTCAGTGCGTGCTTACATGTCATGACGAATTAACTTATTGTTAAACGGATCGTAACCAACATTTGAAAGATGTTACAGTTCCTTTACTAATAATAATGTGCCTTTTAATTAATTATTTAGGTGTTGGTAATATATATTATGGACATACTTATCCACACTGCGTATTACCCGACTACAATGCAAAGAACTTTCAGTTTTTTACATAACACATCTCTTGAAACATGTTATGCAGGAATATATAAATATATTTATTTATTAGCAAGAATGTGTGAATATTCTCAATAAACAATGTCGTACAGCATCCCATCGTCTGCATTTGCATTGCGCCCGCGCCGCGCCGCCCGGTTTCACTCACGACAACTTCCTACTCCGCGAAAGCCAAAGTCTCTATTCTAGTGAACATTCCGCAAAATATTCCTTTCCTTACACTGGCACGCTAGTGAACCGTACAAAGTTAAGAGTAACAAATTAGTCTGCCTTTTTAAAATACATCATTATCAATTGATAAAGAGGTCAATAAGAGATGAAACTCATTGGACAAACCGACATTACGTCGCTACAAAATGACCTGAATTAGCCAAACAGTGATGTTAATGTTCACTTGAAAACAAAATAGCCAATTATAATTTCTGTGCGAATTTGGTCCCGTTCATGTAGATTACTAGTATAAGTAGTCTGTAAATAAATACCTAAGTAATAAAATTGACGACCGCTTTAGCCTAGTTGGTAGTGACCCTGCCTACGAAGCTAGAGGTCCTGGGTTCGAATCCCGGTAAGGGCATTTATTTGTGTGATGAGCACGAATATTTGTTCCTGAGTCATGGATGTTTTCTATGTATTTAAGTATTTATTTCTGTATTTAAGTATGTATATCGTCGTCTCGTACCCATAGTACAAGCTGTGCTTAGTTTGGGACTAGGTCGATATGTGTAAGATCGTCCGCAACAAAAAAAAAAAAAAAAAAAATTCTCCGAAAAGTTATATTTGTCTCATTGAGTAAGAAAAGGCCTATGCCCATGCCCTGCCCACTTGCCAAGCTGTAGAACATATAAAGACTGATGACGACTACCGTACATTGACACCAAATATTAAAAACCGGCCATGTGCGAGTCGGACTCGCACACGAAGGGTTCCGTACCATTATCAATAAAAATATTTATTTTATTCTGTTTTTAGTATTTGTTGTTATAGCGGCAACAGAAATACATCATCTGTGAAAATTTCAACCGGAACTATCACGGTATCAGTGAGATTACAGCCTGGTGACAGACAGATGGACGGACCGACGGACAGCGGAGTCTTAGTAATAGGGTCCCGTTTTACTATTTGAGTACGGAACCCTAAAAATGCATTATGTATATTCGTAACCAAAAGTATAGTAGGTGTACATGTATCGCAAAACATATATAACGGCTATACGTTAAGTATTTTATTGTTATCTGGCTATATAGGTAATAGAGGCAAGGCAATGGCATGTTGATATTTCTTATCACTCTGTTGAAAGTTAAAAAGAAAAAGGTAAAAGTGTATGCACCAACGTGTGTGTACACAAGTGCTTCAACAAGTACGTCACTCGTTGACTCACGCATAACGGCACAATATGGCCTTTTTACTCGAGCTCATTGACCATTGTGTGAAAATTGCTCCTGACACACTGCAATTTATCAACAAACTTCTGAATGAACGGATGGCTTTATGTAGGTATCCGAAATACTCGCGTAAGCAAGTTCAGCAAGTCAATTACGTTAATTTAGCAGCAAACATCTGTTCATTAGGACAAGTTTAGCCATAGGTGCATCAAAATGTATCTCACAAAATGATCAGTGTTCCGGTGATGCCCCCCGAGTTGGACTCGCGCACGAAGGGTTCCGTACCATTATCTATAAAAACGGCAAAAAAATCACGTTTGTTGTATGGGAGCCCGCCTTAAAAAAATATTTTATTTTGTTTTGTTATAGCGGCAACAGAAATACATAATCTGTGAAAATTTCAACTCTCTAACTATCACGGTTCTTGAGATACAGCCTGGTGACAGACAAACGGACGGACGGACGGACAGCGAAGTCTTAGTAATAGGGTCCCGTTTTACTCTTTGAGTACGGAACCCTAAAAACAAATCCCCCAAATATTGGTTATATATAGCTGATTGGGGCCGATAAGACGCGGGTTGGCAGCTCGTTTGACACCCAAAATATCGTACGATAAATCGTATTCATTAAATAGTCTTTCGATTTGAGCGGCATGAACAATTTCATCCATCGCTTGATACATACCAATAAGTATTATAAATGCGAATGTAACTCTGTACCTATACTTTTCTGTTCATTACCTTTTACTCGTTGCTACTTGAGATTTGGAGGGAGATATTTTGAGTTCCCACAAATCATCCCCCAAAAGGCTGACATGGAGCCCCCCATTTCAGTTTTTATAGCAGGGCAAAAAACGAGTAAATACTATTCACGCGGTTGAAACCCGAACCGCTATTGTGGGTATAAACAAAAAAATCTTTCGAATCATTAGTAGAGCGCATACCTTCATTGTGAACAAGAATAACAATTAAAAACTGTCATACAATACATAGGAACCAAGCTGAGTTGTGTTTACCTACTCGTAATTGGACTAACGAAACTTAGCTATAGGTTATAAGGTCCTTTTTTTGAAATAATAACTATTAACCGTCTCGTAAGGGTGTATGCCATTATTTTGGAAACTAAAAGCTGATAATTATATGAAATTACAATTAAGATTTTCATCATTCAAAATTTATTAACGTCTTATAATGTGGAAAATGAGTGAAACAGAAATGAGGCTATCCGCAGCAGAACCAAGGTAACCGATATAGCCCTCCGAATCGCTAAACTTAAGTGGCAGTGGGCGGGCCACATTGCACGTAGAACCGATGGCCGCTGGGGCGGAAAGGTTCTCGAGTGGCGACCACGTACCGGAAGGCTACGCGGAAGGCCCACAAGGTGGACTGATGACCTGGTAAAGGTCGCGGGAGTCCGCTGGATGCGGGTGGCGCAGGACCGGCCATTGTGACACTCTTTGGGGGAGTCCTATGTCCAGCAGTGGACGTCTTTCGGCTGGTATGATGATGATGATGATGATGATGAATCTGGAACTAATTGCAATTTAGCTTTCCTCAAAGTTTTAAAAATCCCTTTGTTGTAGTTGCTACGCTACGTACAACTTTTGCATAAGCTACCCTAATAAGTAAGTAGTCAAAGAAAAATTTGCGTGTTTCATTAGCGATGCAGATTCGCGAAAACGCAAGCCCGGTTATGGTATAGGTACACCTATACATATACTTACTTCGACCTTACGCATTCGGTGTCGGGAAACGATAAACAATGTTTGTGAATACTAAAATAAAGCAAATTATTCAAGGTGTTCAAACAAGCCTGAATTCTCTGAGGCGCCAAATGAACTCGAGTAAAGCCCTCGAAAAGTTTTTAACTTTTTTCTAGAGACTTTGGAGTTAATAAGAACCAACTGCTGGGCTTGAAGTGTTTCGAAGTTGATATCAAAGTCCATGAAATCTAATTCATTCATTTTGCGAAAGCATAATTTTAAAGGATTGTTTTGATGTCTGTTTAATTTGATTTTCATAAGCTGAGTACGTACTTTGAGCTTCTTCTTTATCTATAGGTATCTATATATCTATAAAAGAAGTCCTGACCTGACTGACTCATCAACGCACAGCCGAAACAACTAATGTTAGAGAGTTGATTTTTGCATTTTTTTTTTTACTTTTATAACGTGGGCTAGGGATAAGAAAGGATTTTTCGAAAATCCACT
Organism: Epinotia brunnichana; assembly: GCA_963854355.1. Classification (NCBI taxonomy): domain Eukaryota; kingdom Metazoa; phylum Arthropoda; class Insecta; order Lepidoptera; family Tortricidae; genus Epinotia; species Epinotia brunnichana. The sequence goes on from OY977939.1 coordinate 17,358,509, forward strand.
CCAATAGGGGTTAAAATAAGGAATGCAAGGTGCAAGGTTTTTAAGGGGGAAACTATTTTTTTCAGCTACAGTTTTAAAACTATGGAGAAATATTACTTACTACCTGTTGCCCGCGACTTCGTCCGCGTAGAACATGTTATCGTCTAAAAGTTTGTTTAAGGAATGAATATTTAAAAACATTTAAATTAGTCTTGTAGACTTTTAGTAAACAGTCTAAAACCGTAGTTACAAATTTCTTACTTTAAAATGTCTTTGCTCTCTGTACAAACTTCGAAGCCCTTTTAACCTTATATCAGCGTTTTTTTTCATTCATCGCCTAAGAATTAAAAAAAACGCTTATATAAGTTTTGAAGTATTTTAGCAAACAGTCTAAAACCGAAGTTACAAATCCCTTACTTAAAAATGTCTTGCTCCCCATACAAACTTTGAACACCCTTATCCCTTTAGGGGATGAATTTCAAAAAACGCTGAAATGAGTTTTGTTGTCTTGTAACAAACATACTAAGATCGAAGTTACAAATCTCATACTTTAAAATGTTCTTACTCTGCATACAAACTTTGAACGCTTTTCGGGAAAAAATTTAAAAGAAAACACTGAAGTTTTTATTTATATTTTAATAAACAATCAAGTCTCTAGCTCCAAAAAGTGTTTCCCATACGAAAATTGCACCCCTTTTAAACACCTTAAGGGTTGGAATTTTCCAAAACGCTGGCAGTACATTTTCTTATTTTAATAAGTAATCTTTCTAAACCACTGAAAGTAATTTACATATATTTATATTCTAATAAATAATCTATTTATCTACACTATTTCAAGTCACAAGCACAAAAAAAGTTTCCTCCATATAAACTCACCCCTTTTTATCCCCCTTAGGGAACGAATTTTCCAAAACGCTGAAAGTACTTTATTTGTATTGTAATAAGTAATCTTTCAACAAAGTTTTAAGTCCCTCACTAAAAAACTATTTTCTCCATACAAACGTTGCACCCCCTTATAAACCCCTAAGGGTCGAAGTTTCTAAAATGCTGAAAGAATTTAATTTTAATTAGTAAGCATTCTACAAAATTGTACGTCGGCTAAAAAATGTTTCCTCCATACAAATGTTGCACCCACTTTACACCCTTAGGGGTGGAATTTACTAAAACGCTGAATACACTTTTTTTGTATTTCAACAAGTAATCTGTCTACAAAATTTTAAGCTTCTATCTCAAAAAGAGTTTCCCCCATATAAACTCTGCAACCCTTTTTAACCCTCTTAGGGGTGGAATTTTCCAAAACGCTGAAAACACTTTGTTTGTACTCTAATAAGTAATATTTTTACAAAGTTTTAAGTCTCTTGCTAAAAAAATAAACTTTCCCCCATACAAAATTTGCACCCCTTTTTATTTCCCTTAGGGGCAGAATTTTCCAAAACGCTGAAAGTACTTTATTTGTATTTTAATAAGTAATCTTTTTACAAACTTTAAAGCTTCTATCTCAAAAAAGAGTTTCCCTCATACAAATTTTGCAACCCTGTTTTAGCCCCTTAGGGGTGGAATTTTCCAAAATTATGAAAGTGCTTTATTTGTATTCTAATAATTAACCTTTTGACAAAGTTTTAAGTCTCTCACTCAAAAATAAAGTTTATACAAACTTTTCACCCCGATTTTACCCCCTTAGAGATGGAATTTTCAAAAATCCCTTCTTATCCCTAGTCCACGTTATAGAGACAACCTACTGTGCAAAAATCAACTCTCTAAGATTAGTAGTTTCGGCTGTGCGTTGATAAGTGAGTGAATAAGTCAGTCAGGACATAGGCATTTATATGTATAGATAATAGATTGGAATACAAATAAAGTACTTTCAGCGTTTTGGATAATTCCGCCCCTTAGGGGGTTCAAAAGGGGTGCAAAGTTTGTATAGGGGAAACTTTTTTTTCAGCTAGACGATTTTTTTTTAAAAGTACATATTATTATACAAAAAAAGTACTTTCAGTGTTTTAGAAAGTGCAAGCTCCAAGTGCAAGGTTTGTATGGGAAATACTTCTTTTTGAGCTAGAGACTTAAAACTTTGTAGAAAGATTACTTATTAAAATACAAATAAGTACTTTCATCATTTTAGAAAATTCCACCCCTAAGGGGTTAAAAAGGGGGGCAAGCTTTGTATGAGCAACACTTTATTTGAGCTAGAGATTTAAAAGTTAGTAGAAAGATTACATATTAAAACACAAAAAAAATCACAGTACAGTATTTAAATATGTGTACAAAGCGCGAGAGTTTAAAGTGTTCGGTTAGGTTCAAAGTTTATATGGACAGCAAGAAATGTTTTAAGTAAGAGATTTGTAACTTCGGGTTTTTCCTGTATGTTAAAAACAAAAAAAATTAAATGAAAGCATTTATTTTGGACAATTGTTACACATTTCCATATTATGTTAGAAAAAACTTAAAAAGACTACAAAACTAATTTCTGAGTTTTTTCAAATTCATCCCCTAAGAGTGTTAAAGGGGGCTTACAGTTTGTGTAGAGAGCAAGACATTTTAAAAGTATCGAAGTTCGTGGTTATAGTTCTGGACGCTGTCTCCCGTGCTCGGACATCTGCACAGCTGGCACAAGATCCAGATCTATCCGTCTGTTTCTAAATAGAACACTTAGAAAGAGACGGATAGACTGCCTCGGCGCGAAACAGCCCGCACGCGGTCTTGTGCTAGCCTTTCAGGACGTGCATATAAGCTAGCTCTACACAATAGGCGGTGGAATGAGATGAAAGTACATAATGTCTTTCTCCCTTTCACGCCTAGTTGCGTCCTGTCCTGTATGATGGGCCATCGTATTTCGCGGTAATAACCGCCCAACATTTTTGGTACATAAACTTTAATTGCCGACTGTACCTACTTTTCTGCATACCATCATCAACTACTCATTGAGACGATTCTAACGAGCCCAAACTCGATGGGGTTGTGTCGTTTTATTGCGGAGTTCCTATGGCCACCTTCCAGCTCCAGCATCAGATCAGCTCCATGTCATCATAATATTGCATTGTCATGCGATATACGTATGCATACAAAATTTCAGTTCAATCGGAAACCGGCAAGTGGGTCAAATTTAACTTGCAAGATTTGATTACAGACAGACAACGGGACAGGTGAAAGTACATAAAAGCTTGTAATAAAAGCTTGTAATTGTAAAAATACACGATATCTTCGTATCCTGTCCTGTCCCGTAAAATATAAGCCAAAATAAAAAACGACCTATACGAAAACATTGCGTTATCCTAGTGCCCATTATTGGGGTATCCATTACTGGGGTCTATCCATTACTGGGTCTCGAGAAGTATCCATTACTGGAGATTGGGTAACCATAACTGGAGCTTTGACATATTTTTGATTATTCCAATTTTTCTCTTAATCTATGTCGCTTCAATTAGCAAAAAGCAAATATTTCATTTCTTACAGATATATTTTATAGTTTTTACTCATAATTATTGTTTCAAGTATAAACATTATTATTTTATTTTTTGTTTTTATAAGACATTTATTTAGTAGAAGTCAATTATTATTTAAATACAAAAAACTAGTATAATATAATACACACGTCAACTACACTACAACTAGTTAACCCCGTTATTTTATTGTTAATTAAAATACACGACCTCCTTAAAGTATCCATTACTGGTGCCATCACGTTATCTGGATTTAATAACTTTATCGTGAATTTTCAATATTTCCGCAACGGTTAGGTACCTAATTAATATAACATATTTAATATTGATAACTACTTATTTAGGTACGTTTCATAATTATCAGTTTAAAGTCTTTTGAATATTCATGTCACGATTGGAGATAAATCTCTGTTAATTTAAATATTTTAAATGGACGACGAGTTATTGAAATGGGTTGTACCTAACTCTACCAGAGTCCACAAGCAATAGTGCAATACTCGTATGTCCCAAGTCGACGCTAGTTGCTGGAGGCGAACATTCGTCATAGTCTCTGAGTGCTGGGGACGACCTTAGAATATATTAAGTACTCGTACATACACATTTTTCTTGATTGTATACCCAATTTAAACGGTAATTAAAATTTAAATAAATAACGATCGTACGAGTAGGTAGGTAACATTTTTTTATATTTTACGTAATACCATAAAGAGCTAGTCAACCTACCCCAGAATAGGTACTATTCGTCGCTAATGTCTGTAGACAATTTACCTAAATTAAATTTGCGTTTTTCTGGAATAAAGATTCTAGGCTTCTAAACTTATTCTATTTATAATGTGTAGGTACAATTTTTTGATCTGAACATTTTGGACTCATATGGATTGTTCATAGGTTATAATAACGGTGAGCGGGGTTATAACATAAATAATTTACAGTTTTACAGGAACGTGATCAAAAAGCGGTAAAATTACGTACTTATAGTGAAATTATGTGCAGGTAATAAATTGATATAAGAAAATAAGAAGTCAATCCTGTAACCTGTTATTTCAGCAAATTTTAAAAGGAACGTGGCTACAGTTTTTAACCGACTCAAATTCAATAGAAGGAAGGAGGACTATAGTTAAGTCTTCATGTTTTATATCTTTTGTTTTTTAGTTTAGTTATGTGATTCAGTAAAATGAACATTTACGAAACACACCTGTTGGTTTTTAATAAAGATACAAACAATTTCAGACCAATTTGTTCTTAACCTTAACAGTCCCTTTGGGATCCAATTTGATCAGAAGTCGGTCTATGAGTTCGCGCTAGCAGCACACAATGGAAGCGTGACCGGCCGGCCGATTGTCATCAAATGTTCTCTGACTAAACATGGACAAGCAGAACCGGAATATTATCTGTTTTGTGAATAAATTTAAATAAAGACCATATAAAGGACCGCGAAATAACTTGTGTGACCGCTTCACATCACAGATAACTATGTGACGGAAATCATTACCGATAGTGAAGACGTTCTTGGATAAAGGTATGATGAATATTTGTAGACAATAAGCATTTAGATTAACATTATTCATTTGATTCCTACTTATCACGTTACTATTACTATATATGTAGGTACCGTACAAAATATCCGGTGTTTAATTTTGACCTAATGGTTCGAAGCTTTATCTTATCTAAACGTTATCAAATGCATGTAATTAGTACAATCGAAGCCAGTTTACTTAATACTTCCGGAAATATTAAAATTATTATCGACAAAGCTAACTTCCGCACGACCCGGAAAAAATGCTAAAGAACTAAAGTGCGTGTCTATGTTCACGCCATCTAGTGGCATTGTCAAACAAAGCATAGTAGTGCTCATCGCGCCTGCGTGCTACGCATGTACCTACAGAGTGGTTTTAAACATACTATACTCATCATAATGGTAGAGGGCAGCACTAGTTAATCAACGTAGAGTCTGATAATTTCAAAGTATGAACCCTAAAAAACAATCAACAATCAAGAGTGACAAACGCGAGAGTTTAAAGTGTTGTAAGAGTGACAAACTCAAAGAACAAAATAATGTATGCCATACGATAAAAAAAAACAGGTTATCTAGATCTAGAACGCGACGCGCTTTTTGTCAATCGAAATATTCGTTACTTCTGCATTATAAAAGTATACAGGGTGGAATTTCATAAACTGTACATAATAAAAGGAGAAAAATTTCAGCCAATTTCATCGGTGAAACGGTGTTTTTTTTTTTTTTCTAGTCATTAGTTTTTTTTTTACAGAATTTTGAAAATTTTTGTAAAAACTCGGGTAATACACCTAATTCAGACGGTATAACTTTTGATCCAATGGTCCTAAAATGAAAATAAAAAATGCAGAGTATTACCAAGGGACAGGTTAATAATTCTTAATAACAATAGAAAACCAACTAGAAGAAAAAATCCGCAAAAAAAATTATTGTTTTTGAAAAATGGCTACAAAAATTACGAATTTTAAAAGAAAAACACAATATTCTGAAAAAAACGCAGATTTAGTTACCATTTTTTTTTGCTTAGTATTAGACCTCACTTAATGCCGATTCTAAAACCGTTTTTAAACTGTCTCAGACTTTGAAAAATACCACGCAAATGAGTACGTAAATCAAACCATAATTTTATTAATTTTAATCCTCTTAAAATCCTTAATGACCGTTTGTTCACAGGTAGTTGAAGGGTGTTATTGGGTTTTAGGTGGAAATAACAAATTACGTACTTAGTATTAATCCTCACTTAATGCCGATTCTAAAACCGTTTTTAAACTGTCTCAGACTTTGAAAAATACCACGCTAATGGGTACGTAAATCAAACCATAATTTTATTAATTTTAATCCTCTTAAAATCCTTAATGACCGCTTGTTCCCAGGTAGTTGAAGGGTGTTATCGGGTTTTAGGTGGAGATAACAAATTACGTACTTAGTATTAATCCTCACTTAATGCCGATTCTAAAACCGTTTTTAAACTGTCTCAGACTTGAAGGCACAATGTGGCCCGAGCTTGAATTTGTTGCGTAGCCCGTCGAATCATTCCCGGATTATTTTTTATTTCTTGTGCTGCATTTAAAATTCTGTCGTGCAATTCTGCTTCGGTATTGACGATTCTGTGATATACCCGTTGCTTCATATCACCCCAAAGAAAATAATCCAACGGCGTCATATCAGGCGATCTTGCAGGCCATCCAACGGGGCCGTCTCGGCCGATCCACCTATTGGGATATTGCTCATTTAAAAAATGTCGAACTCTTAATGCCCAATGAACTGGGCATCCATCCATTTGGAGAAACAGGCGTTGTCTCACATCTAACATCACATCTTCCAAAAGCTCTGGGAGCTCGTCTCTCAGTAACAGTAAAAATCTGTCGGCGTTCAAAGTATTCGGTAAGAAGACTGGTCCAATCAATTGATCGTCGAGTACCGCTGCCCAAACGTTTATGGAGAATTGGTCTTGAAAATTAAATGGTCTTACTAGGTTTGGATTATCGTGAGCCCATGTGTGTAAATTTCTGAAGTTAGTTATTCCCGTATGAGTAAATCTTGCTTCGTCCATCCATAAAATTCTTCTAGTAAATTCCGGATCCCTTCTGATATTGCCAAGTATCCAAGTCGACATAACACACCTAACGCGGGCATCGCCAATTTGCAAATTTTGTACCCGTTGATAATGAAATGGATGCAGTCCTTCCTTCTTCAAAATTTTCCAGACAGAGAATTTTGAGATTCCGTGCCTCAATGCCAAGCGTCTTAGACTCGTGGTTGGGTCCGCGTACAAGTCTCTGAGAACTGCTTCTTCTATGGCAACATCAATTATGTTTCCTGGCTCTCGGCGATCTCGGCCACCGTATCCCAGGCCAATATTGCACAACCGGCGATGAACTTCTTGAAAGTGGCGAGCAGCAGGTCTTGGAACGTCATTAGGATACTGCTCCAAATAGGCGATACACGCAGCTCTTGCAGATCCATGGCACAATCCATAATAATAGTGCATGTTGGCTATTTGTAACGGCGAAAACTCTCGTAAGCGGGGCATGATGATTCAAACTGAACAAGTACTGGAGTAATCAAAGAAGTGGCGAGCAAAGACAAGCAATTGCGATTTGCGAGCGACTGAATAGTTGACCTATTGCCCAATGCCTTTATACCCCTCATGTTATCTCCACCTTCAACCCAAAAATACCCTTCAACTACCTGGGAACAAGTGGTCATTAAGGATTTTAAGAGGATTAAAATTAATAAAATTATGGTTTGATTTACGTACCCATTAGCGTGGTATTTTTCAAAGTCTGAGACAGTTTAAAAACGGTTTTAGAATCGGCATTAAGTGAGGATTAATACTAAGTACGTAATTTGTTATTTCCACCTAAAACCCAATAACACCCTTCAACTACCTGTGAACAAACGGTCATTAAGGATTTTAAGAGGATTAAAATTAATAAAATTATGGTTTGATTTACGTACCCATTTGCGTGGTATTTTTCAAAGTCTGAGACAGTTTAAAAACGGTTTTAGAATCGGCATTAAGTGAGGTTTAATACTAAGCAAAAAAAATGGTAACTAAATATGCGTTTTTTTCAGAAAATTGTGTTTTTCTTTTAAAATTCGTAATTTTTGTAGCCATTTTTCAAAAACAATAATTTTTTTTGCGGATTTTCTCTTCTAGTTGGTTTTCTATTGTTATTAAGAATTATTAACCTGTCCCTTGGTAATACTCTGCAATTTTTATTTTCATTTTAGGACCATTGGATCAAAAGTTATACCGTCTGAATTAGGTGTATTACCCGAGTTTTTACAAAAATTTTCAAAATTCTGTAAAAAAAAAACTAATGACTAGAAAAAAAAAAAACACCGTTTCACCGATGAAATTGGCTGAAATTGTTCTCCTTTTATTATGTACAGTTTATGAAATTCCACCCTGTATATTAGCAGTTAGCACCTGAGTACAGTGATTTGATTACGGTTTACAACAATCATCTAGAAAAATATCCACAGTATAAAAAAGGCCCTAAGATATATTAATATCGAGTAAGTAAATTAGTAGCATAGTACTTATTGCAATAAAGGGTAAATCGCCAGTAGCTGGCCACCCTTCAATAGCTGGCCCCCTCATCTTAAAAATTAACTATGTTCCCCTACAAACAGAATTAAAATTTAGTATGACGTGGCCAGTTATTGAAGGGTGGCCAGTAATTGAAACCTTATACCAGACATAGAACTCATTATTGAAATCATTAATTAAGATGTTTTTTAAGTTTCACTTAGATGTGACCACATAATTAATTTTTGAAATTTTTATCAGCAGCAATGTACTGTAAGCATGTATGACATTACATACGCAATATGAGCTTTTGAAAGTAACTAACTGCCAACGAGCGTTTAACGCGAGTGTGTTTGCATTACATTGCGGGCCGAATTATTTTGTATGGATAAAATTTTAATTGGAATTCTAAGTAAAAGTTATTTAATTACATTTCTTATGTCCTATACTAATCACCGTTAAGAGATTCGCCCGTATTCGATTTACACACTTTATAAAATATTATAGGTGAATAAAGTTCATTTTTACTATGAGGTGGCCAGTTATTGAACGGTGGCCAGCTACTAACGAAACTATTTACCCTACTCACGCATAAATACTTTGACGTTCAAGTGCAATCAAGAGTTTACTAAGCGGTACAACCCCCGGATAATTTTATTAATATAAAACATGCAGTTCATGGGTACAAATGGTACAATAAGTTAAAATTTTGCCAAACATACTTATGTAAGTAAGTGCAGTATTCTAAACTTACCTTATTTTCGCAGGATGTGTGACACACATATTTGCAAACTGAAACAAAAAGATTTACTTATGAAAATTGTCAGTTTATTAATAAATGTTATATGTAGGTACTACAACACACGCACTAACGCACTCATACATTGACAGTGACTTAATAAACGATTTTAAATGCATTCAATTAATATATTCTCACTTCTCAAGTGAAAAGATGTACTTATGTGCGTCATATGAGGGTAAATTTATTTTCCTGCCTTTGAATCTTTCGCTACGCTCAAGATTCTAACTTTGTACCTATCATGCCTGCTCGGGACTCAAACTCAGCGGCTCGCAACAACTTTACTCTCTTGTTACACAAATAACTATTGCTATTGTGAAATACCAAAATGGGGCTCTATTCAGCTTAACGTAGGTATGTAATTGGAAGAATTGGAATCAGATTAGAATTACTCGAAAGCACTTGCTTCTAAGCGCGCTAAATACAAGCAGTAATATCAAATTACCGATTCAAATTCAATACGTCAAGTCAGATAGCTCCTCTGTTATTTTATTCAAACAGTAAAGTACCGACATACCTACGCATACCTACGCATTACTCTCAGTTACGGTACGAATTACCAATACGACCTCTGCCTACAACACATAAAAACATTCCTTAAATAAGCAAATATTTTTTCAAACGTGTACCTACCTAGTACTTGCTAGTACGTAGCTTTTCATGTTTGGATTCCACTCTTGTATAAGTGAATATAAAACGTAGCTCCCTTGGTGATATTTGCCGCGCATTTCACGGCATGTTGACTGTTGATGTCTAAACATCAACCAGCAATTGAATTTGAAACGTGACATTTAATTTAAACATTCGTCTTGGGTTCTAGTAATTTGGTCGTCAATGACCTTTGAATGTCAGTCTGGCAACAAGTTTGTAACAAGTTTACAGCGGTTCCCTGCGAGAGCGCTAACATAAATCTCCTTTGAGCCTTGTAATGAACTGGCTAATGGATATCAAATTGCTATCAAGATCATAATCATCCCCATTTAAGTTAATAATGTTGTGAAAGGGACGTTCATCGGTCGGTATCTTTGTTTATCGGTCGCAAGAACATTAGAGCGTAACTTTTCCGTTTGAATAACTATCCTGCGGATTTGCCTCAGATAGACGTAGGTGTGGGTTATGCCTACAGAGATTTAGGTGCTAATGCTAATGTTTTATATCTTGTTCCCGACAGTTGGGACATGGAGCATTTAGATTCTCATATTTTGAAACAAGCATTGACTTACTATTACTACGTATAGACTGGCAACCCAGAACATTTTTCTTGACGTTTTCCAATCAGGCCGCCAGCTTGAAAATCAAAGAGTATGTGAACGTGCAGTAGATGCGTCGGTTTATATTCAGACTAGCTGTTGCCCGCGACTTCGTCCGCGTAGAACTTTTTATCGTCTTAGAAAATGATTTCTCTCAATACAAAATTTGAACCCTCTTTTAGGGGATAATTAAAAAAAAGTTGATGTTCATTTTCTAGTTTGTGAACAAACAGTCTAAAACCAAAGTTAAAAATCTCATACTTTAAAAATGCCTTGAAATACTCAAACTTTGAACCAATTTTAACACTCTTAGGGGATGAATTTGGAAAAACTCTGAAATCAGTTTTGTAGTCTTTTAACGTACAGAATAAGACCGAAGTTAAAAATCTCTTACTCACACTTTAAAATTTTATTGCTCGCCATTTAAAATTTGAACCCCCTTTTAAACCCCCTTAGAGGTTGAATTTTTCTAATCGCTGAAAGAACTTTTTTCGTAAACTTTTAAGTCTCTAGCTCAAAAAAAGTGTTGCCCATACAAAGCTTTCTTAACCCCCTTAGGGTTGGAATTTTCTAAAACTCTGAAAGTACTTTATTATTAATTTTAATAAGTAACATTTTGAATAGTTTTAAGTCTAGTAAAAAGAAAAGTTTTTCCCACACAACACTGGCTACCCTTCTTAAGGATCTTAAGGATCCCCTTAGGGATGGAGTTTTTTAAATAAAACGCTGAAAGTTCTTTTTTAGTATTCTAATAAGTAATCTTTTTGCAAAGTTTTAAGTCTAACTCAAAAAAAAGTGTTGCCCATGCAAAGCTTGCTCTCCTTTTTAACCCTATTAGGGGTGGAATTTTCTAAAACGATTTGTGTTCTTTTTTTGTATTTTAATAAGTAATCTTTCTACAAAGTTTCAAGTCTCTAACTCAAAAACATAAGCTTTCCCTGATAAAAACTTTGCACCCCTTTTTATCCCCCTTAGGGATAGATTTTTTCAAAACGCTGAGTCTTTTTTTTTTGTATTTTTATAAGTAATCTTTCTACAAAGTTTTAAGTGTCTAGCTCAGAAAAAGTGTTCCCCATACAAACCTTGCACCCTTTTTTAACCCCCTTAGGGAATGATTTTTGTAAAACGCCGAATGTAGTATTTTTCATGTTCTAATAAGTAATTTTTCGTCAAAATTTTAAGTCTCTATTAAAAAAAAATATGTTTTTCCCATACAAACTTTGCACCCTATTTTACCCCCTTAGGGGTGAAATTTTCCAAAACGCTGAAAGTACTTTCTTTGTATTTAAATAATCTTTCTACAAAGTTTTAGGACTCTAGCTAAAAAAAATAGTTTCCCACATACAAACTTTGCACCCCTATTTTAGCCCCCTATTTTTAGGGGTAGAATTTTATAAAACGCTGAAAGTACTTAATTTGTATTCTGATGACTAATCTTTCTACAAAGTTTTAAGTCTCTATTTAAAAAAAATATTGTTTCCCCCATACAAAATTTGCACCCCTATTTTACCCCCTTAGGGGTAGATTTTTTTAAAACACTGAATCTAGGTACTTTATTTGTATTCTAATGAATAATTTCTCTACAAAGTTTTAAGTCTCTATTTAAAAAAAAGTAGTTTTTCCCATACAAACTTTGCACTCTATTTTACCCCTTTAGGGGTAGAATTTTCTAAAACCCTGAAAGTTCTTTATTTGTATTCTAATGACTGATCTTTCTACAAAGTTTTAAGTCTCTATTTAAAAAAAAAATGTTTCCCCCATACAAACCTTGCACCCCTATTTTACCCCCGTAGGGGTGGAATTTTCCAAAACGCTGAAAGTGTTTCATTTGTATTCTAATAACTAATTTTTCTACAAAGTTTAAGTCTATAGCTCAAAAAAAAAAGGTTCTCCCATACAAACTTTGCACCCCCATTTTACCCCCTTAGGGGTAGAATTTTCAAAAATCCCTTTTTATCCCTAGCCCACGTTATAAAAGCAACATACTGTGCAAAAATCAACTCTCTAAGATTAGTAGTTTCGGCTGTGCGTTGATGAGTGAGTGAGTGAGTGAGTGAGTGAATAAGTCAGTCAGGACATAGGCATTTATTATGTACTAGCTGTTGCCCGCGACTTCGTCTGCGTAGAACTTTTTATCGTCTTAGAAAATGATTTCTCTCAATACAAAATTTGAACCCTCTTTTAGGGGATAATTAAAAAAAAAGTTGATGTTCATTTTCTAGTTTGTGAACAAACAGTCTAAAACCAAAGTTAAAAATCTCATACTTTAAAAATGCCTTGAAATACTCAAACTTTGAACCAATTTTAACACTCTTAGGGGATGAATTTGGAAAAACTCTGAAATCAGTTTTGTAGTCTTTCAACGTACAGAATAAGACCGAAGTTAAAAATCTCTTACTCACACTTTAAAATTTTATTGCTCGCCATTTAAAATTTGAAACCCCTTTTAAACCCCCTTAGAGGTTGAATTTTTCTAATCGCTGAAAGAACTTTTTTCGTAAACGTTTAAGTCTCTAGCTCAAAAAAAGTGTTGCCCATACAAAGCTTTCTTAACCCCCTTAGGGGTGGAATTTTCTAAAACTCTGAAAGTACTTTATTATTAATTTTAATAAGTAACATTTTGAATAGTTTTAAGTCTAGTAAAAAAAAAAGTTTTTCCCACACATCACTGGCTACCCTTCTTAAGGATCTTAAGGATCCCCTTAGGGATGGAGTTTTCTAAAACGCTGAAAGTTCTTTTTTAGTATTCTAATAAGTAATCTTTTTGCAAAGTTTTAAGTCTAACTCAAAAAAAAGTGTTGCCCATGCAAAGCTTGCTCTCCTTTTTAACCCTATTAGGGGTGGAATTTTCTAAAACGATTTGTGTTCTTTTTTTGTATTTTAATAAGTAATCTTTCTACAAAGTTTCAAGTCTCTAACTCAAAAACATAAACTTTCCCTGATAAAAACTTTGCACCCCTTTTAGGGATAGATTTTTTCGAAACGCTGAAAGTCTTTTTTTTTGTATTTTTATAAGTAATCTTTCTACAAAGTTTTAAGTGTCTAGCTCAGAAAAAGTGTTCCCCATACAAACCTTGCACCCTTTTTTAACCCCCTTAGGGAATGATTTTTGTAAAACGCCGAATGTAGTATTTTTCATGTTCTAATAAGTAATTTTTCGTCAAAATTTTAAGTCTCTATTAAAAAAAAATATGTTTTTCCCATACAAACTTTGCACCCTATTTTACCCCCTTAGGGGTGAAATTTTCCAAAACGCTGAAAGTACTTTCTTTGTATTTAAATAATCTTTCTACAAAGTTTTAGGACTCTAGCTAAAAAAAATAGTTTCCCACATACAAACTTTGCACCCCTATTTTAGCCCCCTATTTTTAGGGGTAGAATTGTCTAAAACGCTGAAAGTACTTAATTTGTATTCTGATGACTAATCTTTCTACAAAGTTTTAAGTCTCTATTTAAAAAAAATATTGTTTCCCCCATACAAAATTTGCACCCCTATTTTACCCCCTTAGGGATAGATTTTTTTAAAACACTGAATCTAGGTACTTTATTTGTATTCTAATGAATAATTTCTCTACAAAGTTTTAAGTCTCTATTTAAAAAAAAGTAGTTTTTCCCATACAAACTTTGCACTCTATTTTACCCCTTTAGGGGTAGAATTTTCTAAAACCCTGAAAGTTCTTTATTTGTATTCTAATGACTGATCTTTCTACAAAGTTTTAAGTCTCTATTTAAAAAAAAATGTTTCCCCCATACAAACCTTGCACCCCTATTTTACCCCCGTAGGGGTGGAATTTTCCAAAACGCTGAAAGTGTTTCATTTGTATTCTAATAACTAATTTTTCTACAAAGTTTAAGTCTATAGCTCAAAAAAAAAAGGTTCTCCCATACAAACTTTGCACCCCCATTTTACCCCCTTAGGGGTAGAATTTTCAAAAATCCCTTTTTATCCCTAGCCCACGTTATAAAAGCAACATACTGTGCAAAAATCAACTCTCTAAGATTAGTAGTTTCGGCTGTGCGTTGATGAGTGAGTGAGTGAGTGAATAAGTCAGTCAGGACATAGGCATTTATTATGTATAAATAGATAGAAGATAATGAAACTCCCATTCAAATACCTCAAAAAATTATGAAGCTACATCCGTTTTAATGTCGCTTGTTAGAGTGAGAAAACGATGAGGGACTGTGACGTCAATATACTCGAGCGTCATAGTAAAAAACAATCGTTTCATATGATGGTGCGTTTTGCGGAAAAGGGACAGAACATACCCCCTCTTAAAACTTTGGACTCTTATAACTTAATCATTACCTATATAACCTCTTGCTTTGTTTTTTTCTCCATTTGACTATATTTATTTTAAATTCTTTTTCGAGAAAATACATTATGATTATTTACCATATTTTCGATTCCTGAGCTATAACCACGAACTTCGGAATTCGAAAATATTCGGGTATCTCTATCTCTATCGCACTAACCATACTCGAGTGACAGGGATGCAAATATATGAACATTGAGTATCGGTTTTCGTGGTAGCGCCGCAGGTACTTTGGCTGAATGCGCCGAGCGCGTGCCATTGTCATTCAAAAAAAACAAATTCGTGTTAATTATATTGTTCAAATTTGTTGATTTCATTTATTGAAATTACGACATAAAACGACATTTGCGCATATAAGTTCTCATATCAGAATCGAATATTTTTTTATGGTTTATATTTTAGCATTTGTCTCGTAAAGGTCTATCGTAGACGGGATTTAAATTATTAATAAGTGAAAGGCAAAGCAATTCCGCCATTTTGACGAAAATTTGACGGTTCTTATAGCTGACAGTTGGAGCAGCGTTTGATTTCAATAAAAATAAATGAAAAATTAAATGAAGTCGTATATTTCGGAAAATTAATTGACTGTCGCAGTCGGATAAAAACTATCCTAAGTTGCAGCTAGAATAATAATGTACCTATATAAAATGTTTCATATTTTTCCGTTCATGGGATGCTGAGAACATTCGAACCGCGCAAAGCTTAGTTTCAAACTGGCTGATTCTTTTTTTAATTTAGAGATTTATTATAAGTGGAGATAAATAAATAGAAGATAATGAAACTCCCATTCCAATATTTAAAAAAATTATGAAGCTACATCCGTTTTAATGTCGCTTTTTAGAGTGAGAAAACGATGAGGGACTGTGACGTCAATATACTCGAGCGTCATAGTAAAAAACAATCGTTTCATATGAAGGTGCGTTTTGCGGAAAAGGGACAGAACATACCCCCTCTTAAAACTTTGGACTCTTATA
Source organism: Epinotia brunnichana (assembly GCA_963854355.1). Classification (NCBI taxonomy): domain Eukaryota; kingdom Metazoa; phylum Arthropoda; class Insecta; order Lepidoptera; family Tortricidae; genus Epinotia; species Epinotia brunnichana. The sequence goes on from OY977939.1 coordinate 17,374,315, forward strand.
ACTTAATCATTACCTATATAACCTCTTGCTTTGTTTTTTTCTCCATTTGACTATATTTATTTTAAATTCTTTTTCGAGAAAATACATTATGATTATTTACCATATTTTCGATTCCTGAGCTATAACCACGAACTTCGGAATTCGAAAATATTCGGGTATCTCTATCTCTATCGCACTAACCATACTCGAGTGACAGGGATGCAAATATATGAACATTGAGTATCGGTTTTCGTGGTAGCGCCGCAGGTACTTTGGCTGAATGCGCCGAGCGCGTGCCATTGTCATTCAAAAAAAACAAATTCGTGTTAATTATATTGTTCAAATTTGTTGATTTCATTTATTGAAATTACGACATAAAACGACATTTGCGCATATAAGTTCTCATATCAGAATCGAATATTTTTTTATGGTTTATTTTTTAGCATTTGTCTCGTAAAGGTCTATCGTAGACGGGATTTAAATTATTAATAAGTGAAAGGCAAAGCAATTCCGCCATTTTGACGAAAATTTGACGGTTCTTATAGCTGACAGTTGGAGCAGCGTTTGATTTCAATAAAAATAAATGAAAAATTAAATGAAGTCGTATATTTCGGAAAATTAATTAATTGTCGTAGTCGGATAAAAACTATCCTAAGTTGCAGCTAGAATAATAATGTACCTATATAAAATGTTTCATATTTTTCCGTTCTTGGGATGCTGAGAACATTCGTACCACGCAAAGCTTAGTTTCAAACTGGCTGATTCTTTTTTTTAATTTAGAGATTTATTATAAGTGGAGATTAGAGTTTATATTCAGATAAAGCCATAGCGTGATTTGATGCTGAGTCATGGATGTTTTCTATGTATTTAAGTATATATTTCTCTATATAAGTATCTATATCGTCGTCTAGTACCCATAGTACAAGCTTTGCTTAGTTTGGGACTAGGTCGATTTGTGTAAGATTGTCCGCAAATATTAATATTAAAATATTAATGGGTTGTTTTCAAAAAAAGTGTACCCTAGTTAAGGTAAAATTAAGAAACGTTAACTTTTTCAGGTGAGTCACGAAAATTTGCCATACATTTTTACAGCTAATTTTCGTGACTCACCTGACAAAGTTAATGTTTCTTAATTTTACCTTAACTAGGGTACACTTTTTTTGAAAACAACCCTAATACATTCATATAAAAAAAAACTACTTATTGATTTAAAAACGAATCACATCATCGACATTTGGTATTTGTAATTGTTTTATACTGGATATCTGTATACTTCCCGAGGATGCACTGTGTTGTTTGTGTTGAAGCAATTGGAAATTAAAATGGATGGCGGCTAATTTTATTATTCTTATTATTGCCAATGGGTTCATATTCGGAGACCATACTCGCTTTGCGGACATTATTTATATAAGAGAATTGGCTTAGGATTTAAATGAGTAGAACTTAAAATCTAAATAGCAACTGATCGCTGTCAATTCATAAAAACGATAAAATAAATGAAAACAAATGGTTGCTGCTAATTTGGCGCTAAAATGCTGATAATTAAAGGTTCAAATAGTCAGTTTATTAAGTTTAATGTTCCATTAGCACGGCTTATACTTTAGCTAATAGGGAGAAATAGTATTAGGATTTTGTCACTTCTACATTTTTTAATCTTTGATATAATGGCCGACAGTATGGCGCGCATCTTATAAATTACAACAAAATTTAATAAATGAATATTATGAAAAATATCCGTGAATGTACCGATGAAAAGTGATTTCCGTATTTTTACTATTGTTGTGGTGTTGTTGGTGCAACAGTGCAATGCACAAGAAGGCATTTTTAAAAGTTTTAAGTCAATCTGCTCTCGAAACGACCGCCATCAGTGCTCGCCACAGACTAAACCACAACGACATGCGCAAACTTATGCTAGGTGATGTCTACTCTAGTAATATAACTCAATGGAAACAAGCGACTTTACTGTTCGGATACTTCACTGCCAAAAGCCTAATTTTCAACTTTCGGAAACAGGAGAAACAATTTTTCTCCGTGACTGTATCTATGACCCGGGAGGTCAGTAACTCCATACCAGTATCAAAGACGTGTACCTACGCGAAACATTAGGCCTGAATCTCACTGACAATAGTAAACTTGACAGTTATTGACACATTTTCTATTGAACGCTACCGCTAAATGCTATTGGGACGTGAAAGAGATGAACCGAATTAAAGCGCAGGCCATATAATCAATTAATCACTGATAAGAGGCACCTATGATAGTGTTTAAATACGTCCAACATAAAACATGTGTCCCTCTCGAACCGGGCTGGTAAATTACAAATCATTTACGTTCGATATAGGTAAACGCGACTGCGCTAGCTAGGCTGTAAGCAAAACTACGTAAGTAAGGAGTCACCTCGGCAGCAAGAGCCCTGTCCGGCGACGGGCTGGTGGCACCAGTGGCAGGGCTGCGGTTTGCGGAACGATTTACTGCGGAATGCGTGCGCCTGCGCCACGCCCTCTTTCTGAAACAATATAACACAAGCATACATTATTTATGTTGCAATGCACTTTATTATATGTCTATCTTCTAACTAGTTGAAATTGAAATTCCAACCTTCAAAACTATCTTTATAATTAGTAGGTACATCCAGCTTGTTTTTAAAAGCCTTGTACTAACTTCACGTGTAACTAAGTACATATCTAATGTATGTACCTAAGTAGGTACCTATGTGAATATGTCACAGTAGTTAGTAAACAAGTAACTACGATAATTCGGTACCATCAAATTGATTTGATGATGGAGCCAGAAGGTTTCGCACGCTTCACTGTCTATAAATCTAATTAGGTAAATATAAGCTTGAATTTAAAATATATATATAAATAGGTACTATCGGCCAAGGGTACGGGTTCACACTTTTTCAACAAAATCGTCTGCACACACATACAATTCATTCGAAAAATGACCCTTGAGGGGTGTACCCGTACCGTTGGTCGATAGTACTTGTTATTGCGGTTTTTGGTTAATTGCTCTACTATGTGTCTATCTTCCCAGATTATTTGTGCAAAGTTTAAAGTTCGCAAATTATTGACCAGAGGAGGTACAGGCAGCTACTGTATTATATACACTACTAAAGCACTCAAAATATCTTGCTACTGAACATACCCATTGCATCAATAGAGACGGTATCAACTAGTATCAAGATTTTTTGAGTGTATATGTCACCGTTAGATTGTGAAAACCGTCAGTTTATAATCTTACCCGTTATATTGTAAACTGACGGAATATTGTGAACTGCCAAAATAATTCATAATTTTACGCATTCATTTTCGGTAGTTTATAAACTAACAATGTCATATCGTCAAATTGTGAACTGAATCAAATTTGCCTGATTTGGAACGCTACCTGTGCGCTCTTTGGTTGAACGAATTATTCCACTTGCATTAGTTTCCACTTACGTCAGAACATGATAGTTTTTATTGTTATTCAGACATCTTATTCCATTTATTTTGGCGTCCAGCAGTGTCGACGGAGCCCCGCCGCGCGGGGCTCCTATTTCTGGGCGCTTTGCCCTTCGGGCAACTGAAGATACCTAACTGACCTAACCTATCTAGTCTTTGTGTACGTTCCATAACAAGCCGATTTGATCTCAGTTCACAAAATGACGATTCGACATTGATAGTTTATAAACTAACGAAAAATAATGCGTTAAATTGTGAACGGTTTTGACAGTTCACAATTTTTCGTCAGTTTATAATATCGCGAGTTAGATTATAAACTGACGGTGTTCACAATCTAACGATGACATATACATTTTATTGAAGTGTATTGTAGATGGGTACGCCAGTTTATTAGAATGTAAAGAAGTGAAACGGACCCAAGAAGCTCAGGTACCTACTAGCGGTGCCGGCCACCCAGCCGCGGTACCTGACAGCGCCGAGCGTGCGTGCTCGGAGCCCCACAATGCCGGCCGGTCGGTGGGAGGCGAGCCATTCAACGCGCTCAGCAATTACTACACTATTTTTTCTTATTTTCATTTAGCCGCATAAAGCTTCAATGTACATGAATTACTATTGTGTGTCACATAAAGTTTATTTATGGTTACATTCGCTTTGGTCGACGTCCGAGGTTGAATCAAAAAGTTAATCTTCTACATACCTGTGAAGGTCCAGAATATAGACTCTACATCATTGCATTATGTGTTTAATTGAAAGGGATTTTATAACTTTGAAGTTAAACTACTTTCACTCTCTTGTATTGTATTTATCAATAGAGAGTAAATGTTTATCTATTAAACTATCTACGCTTAAGATACATTAAGTTCACAATTATCGTGACAGTAAAATAGCTACTTAAATATATTCCACTCAGTCAAGTTCCAAAGCCCTGCAATAGTCGAGCAATTTGCATTCAATAAGTAACCACTCATCGCTTGATCTTATCTCTTTAAAGCTCTAACATGTTTTACACTCGTTTGCAAATTGTAACTGACAGCCACAAATCAGATCTCGTTACGTCCGTTCTTGTTTGTAGCTAGCGGAGGAAATGGGCTATTTCAGCCGGTCTTACGCTATAAATGGCATGTATACGGGGGCTTTATGAGCACCTGTGCAAGTGTACAATTTGCGGAAGAACAGTCTGGATGATGACGTCACGGGTTTCATTCTGCACAGGCGCCGGCGCCGACGGCGCCACATTTGCTGCGCACATGATAGACAGCCGCTGCGATACGAAATAAATCACTAGTCTGTTCTTATCTACACACAATACTCAACCACCCGTCTGAGTGCTTTAAAATTGAGAACAACGATGATTCAATTATTTAAGAGCCTAACGTGGCTGGAACAGATACATTTTTATTTGTATTTCTAATCCTTTCCCATACACAAAATTATTTCTCTGAACAGATTTACTCAAGCATCGGAAAAAAACTAGAGAATGCTTAACAGCCGAATAACAAGGCGTGCGTGCCGCGGTCACAAACACGTGGTGTGGTTTTTTGCACCTGCCCCTTGCGCAGGGATGCGCTGCGCTGCAGCCACCGGCATGGCATGGGAGTGGGCGCACGATAGCGGGCGCTGTGTAACACAGTAGCTACACAAGCGCACTCTAACAAATGAGTACACCCCTGAGGTACACCCGCTCCATTAACTAACCAAATCAAATTACATCGAACATCTGCTTCTATAGCCAATTCAAACAATAGAGAATCCAACTGTCCAACAAATAGATGTCTCCATTCTAAACGAAGCGATCCCATTTTTGAAACTCCTGCACGCGTCAACCGGCACATACATAATCGATGCAATCAATAACAATGCTCTTCAATGTCGGGCGCCTATAAAATGTGCATGAATGGAAGTAGGTGCTGTATCGAAATTCGAAATGTACGTGCACAATGAAACTTTAGTGGGTTACAAGGCGCTTCTAGTTCTCGGAATCCAATTCACTGTTGGGTAATTCGACAAATCCCAACAATAAATTGCAAAGGGCCGAGAGCGCGACGGCAATAGCCCCTCTGCGGGCACTGCGGGAGGCGAGACGGGCGCGGGCGGGGTAGAATGGAACACAAACACATTTTTATTCCGAGTGTATATATCTCCATGTGAAGCAAACATATTACTTAAGATATGTAGTTCCAAAAGCCAAACTAAATATTATGCTAGGATTTAGCTTATACCTACAGCTTGTCTTTGATTTTTTTTACCTATAAAAATATTTTTTGCCTCTAAAAAGTGTCTGTGTTGAGTTAAGCGGTGAGTTATTTCTTCCGACGATCCCTCCCAGTACCCTTACGACACGGACAAAGAAAAAATGAAAGTGAAAAATAACTGAAGCATAAAGCCGAAGCTCACGAGAGCGGCTACTACCCTCATAATGAGAGTTTGATTTTGTTTAAGTATCATCAAATCAACAAAAACACAACACACAATATTTTGCAATCAAATCGTTTCATGCTTGAGGCACATAACTACGTAAGTCGGTATTTACTCGTGCTTACCGGGAACACTTAGCGAAGTTTGCAGAAGGAGTAGGACGTGGTAGGACGTTACTCTGAGACAGGGTGTAAGTATTTCTGCGAACGGATCGTTAAGAAACCACTTGACTACTTTATTCATGTAGTATTTTGAGCTTAAACCGAAATGCAACAAATTCAATATTTGTCAATTTTGACACGATTTTGACTTTTGGTTCGGGTGCGTTCTACACTCATAACTCTCATAAGGAAAGTATTCTGTGGGGTTACGCTACCTATCATGACATTGTTGACATACGTATGATTGTTATCTAATGCTTGGTTTACACGCTTGACAAGATAATTAGTAGAGTCAGTCAAGTGTAAGTTTGAGTAAACCACACTACCGTGGTACAATCAGGAGCAGCATGAAGCAGAGCGATGTGCACCGGTCCTGTCCGGTGCGGAGTTGCGGACTAAGTAAGGGAAGGGCGCGGACGCGGAGTCATTACAGCATCCCACCCGCGCCGGCAGTCAGCCGCCGGCGGACCCAAACGAGCTCTTATTAAAAAAGAAGGGGTCGCGCCGTCTCGCGCGCCGACCTTCACCCGCACCCCGCACCTCTACAGCGTGTATTTTTAATATTACCTCAAATTGTAACCCGACGTAGGTGTTAGGGATATGAACCGATTTTGCAAGAGAATTTTCTTAACGTACCAATTTTTTTTCCTTATAAAATAATTCAGCACGCAATGTACCAATCACTTCTTTGTCTTACTGACGTGACGTCACAGCTGTCACAAGTGACCCGCTTCTTCCATGTGTCAAAGGAGTGTACGCAATACATTGCTGCTCCATAAATTTTCAAAAATTAGTTATACTTTACTAGCTGTTGCCCGCGACTTCGTCCGCGTAGAACATGTTATCGTCTCAATGTTTGTTTAAGGAATGAATTTTTAAAAACATTGAAATTAGTTTGTAGTCTTTTAGTATAGTCTAAAACCAAAGTTACAAATCTCTTACTTTCAAAATGTCTTGCTCTCTATACAAACTTAGAACCCCATTTGAACCCTGATAGTAAACAGTCTGACACCGTAGTTACACATTTCTTACTTTTAAATGTCTTGCCCTCTATACAAACTTAGAAGCCCCTTTTAACCTTCTTAGGCGATGAATTAAAAAAAACGCTGATTTAAGTTTTGTAGACTTTTAGCAAACAGTCTAAAACCGAAGTTACAAATCCCTTACTTTAAAAATGTCTTGCTATCCATACAAACTTTGAACACCCTTATAATCCCCTTTAGGGGATGAATTTCAAAAATCGCTGAAATGAGTGTTGTAGTCTTTCAACAAACAGGCTAAGATCGAAGTTACAAATCTCATACTCTAAAATTTTCTTGCTCTGCATACAAACTTTGAACCCCCTTCGATTAACGCTTTTCAGGGAAAATTTTAAAAGATAACACTAAGTATTTTTATTGGAATAAGTATTTTTTTTACAAACTATCAAGTCTAGAGACTCAAAAAAGTGTTTCCTATACGAACCTTGCACCCCCTTTTAACCCCTTAAGGGCTGGAATTTTCCAAAACGCTGGCAGTACTTTTTTGTATTTTAATAAGTAATCTTTCTACAAAGTTTTAAGTTTCTACCTAAAAAAAAGTTTCCCCCACACAAACAGTGCACCTCTTTCCCCCTCTTAGGGGTGGAATTTTCCAAACCACTGGGTGTAATTAACGTATATTTTTATTCTAATAAATAATCTTTCTACACTAAGTCTCTAGCTTAAAAAAAAAGTTTCCCACATATAAACCCACCCCTTTTTACAGTAGACGGCAAACTTCGTGCGCAAATGACCTTGCCTGCGCAAAGGCGAATTGTACGTGCAAGCTGCCCCCCCACTTCCCCTCATTTGCGCACGAAGTTTGCCGTCTACTGTATCCCCCTTAGGAGTCGAATTTTCCAAAGCGCTGAAAGTACTTTATTTGTATTGTAATAAGTAATCTTTCAACAAAGTTTTAAGTCCCTCGCTAAAAAAAATATTTTCTCCATACAAACGTTGCAACCCCTTATAAACTCCTAAGGGTCGAAGTTTCTAAAATGCTGAAAGTATTTAATTTCAATTAGTAAGCTATCAAAAAAAATTTAAGTCGGCTAAAAAAATGTTTCCTCCATACAAATGTTGCACCCACTTTTAACCCTCTTAGGGGTGGAATTTCCCAAAACGCTGAAAACATACAACTGAAAACATATTTCAACGGAATAATATCAGAATCTGTGACGTACTTATATAGTTTGAAGTACATCATTGAGAAGTTCCACAAGCCATCTGTGGTCTTCATCATCACTTCCACTTCACCAAATTTATGATTTCCGGGTGTAAATACACGAGTTATAATAGAAAATACCGAAATTACTTCACACGTGCCTAATATATTTGAGGATCTCCCTCAATTCCTCATGGTTCCCATCATCCAACTGGGGTTTTCGAAACAATGGGACCAATCTGGAAGCATATACTTACAGTTAAAAAAATAATTGTACTAATCAGTTTATAAATGACGGAGTTCTGAGGTAACAAACATTAAAAAAAGTAAAAAATAAAAAACATACATCCGAATTGAGAACCTCCTCCTTTTTTTGAAGTCGGTTAAAAAGAGTTTCCCTCATACAAACTTTGCAACCCTGTTTTACCCCTTTAGGGGTAGACTTTTCCAGAACGCTGAAACTACTTTATTTGTATTCTAATAAGTAATCTTTATACAAAGTTTTAAGTCTCTAGTTCAAAAACAAAAGGTTCTCCATACAAACTTCGCACCCCTATTTTACCCCCTTAGGGGTGGAATTTTCAAAAATCCCTTATTATCCCTAGCTACCGTTATAGAAGCAACCTACTGTGCAAAAATCAACTCTCTAGCCCCACTAGTTTCGGCTGTGCGTTGATGAGTGAGTGAGTGAGTGAATGAATAAGTCAGTCAGGACATAGGTATTTATATTGTATAGACTAAAATGAAATTTTCTTGCAATATCGGTTCGTAACCCTATTACTTACACCTTGTTACAATTTGAGGTAATATTAAAAATACAGGCTGTATAACCACACTATCTACCTATATGAGGAAAAGTCTCCCGCACCTACATAGTAGGTACTTGCAAGTGGCGACAAAATAGATACGTACGTCTCGTCTCTAAACTTCCAAAAGTGCGAGAATCAAATTTACGAAGAGGAAATCTGACAACAAAAACAATCCCTCTAAATAAGTTATGTGTAAAATTACGGGAAAGTTTTTTTTTATTTTCGTGGCGGATGGTAGTAATCAAAACATCCTTGAAAGGGTACGTGGTCGATCTACTGATGTTATAAAAGGCTTAAGGTGGTTCGATTGCCATACAAAACGTTATTTGACATTCGTAGGCTAACGGCGTGATATTTTAAGAAACTTATGTAACAAACTTTCATAAATTGGCTTCCCATTTGCGCCAAATTCCCCCTTTCCTAGAATAAACTTGTATAAACTAGATTACTTTGAGAAATTGGTTTGTCACGTGATATTTTGGGAAAACTATTTTTCTCAAATTAATCTAGTTAATGGGAAGCCAACTGATGAAAGTTTGTTCCATAAGTTTCTTAAAATATCACGCCGTTAGCCTGCGAATGTCAAATAACGCTTTGTATGGCAATCGAACCACCTTAATGAAGGAACACACATCAACGGAAGCGGTACTTATTTGATGCTAACACTCATTGTTTAACTTTGATTTGTACACATTATTTAACATACATACGTGCAGAGGTATTCGATTCTACAAAAAATACAGGAACCGGGCCGAAACAATCATTAGAGTTCATTAGATCATTAGAATTTTATCAATCATTAGTATTAGAGTTCCCCCGAGTCCTTATATTCTACCTAATTATTTATATTTTTGGTATGATACTCACATGAAAGATACTGCGTGATGGTAGTACTACTGTTTTAATAAGTTATTACGAGCACAGCAGCACGTGTCACAACACAGCGAGCAAATATTTCATCTCCCATACGACGTTCCATTTTCACCGTTATCTCTGTAGACGCAGCTAGATGCTACTTTCGTAAGCTACGCGGCGCACGTGGCGTGATTTTGTCAATTTCATGAATTTCCCTTTATAACATTTGTATTCATGAGCGGGCGTTTAGTCGATACCTGCCGTCCTTCGCTTCCTTTGAAACAAATCATCAATTTAGTGAGTAAGCCATCTGTTCCGCGGGCGCGAGCGCTCAAAGCGTACCGTACGTGACATCCTCCCGGTGCGCGCTCTCACGGCGTGACGCGACGCGTCATATCCATTCCATCGATCACGCCGCGGTTCGAATAACTCGATAATGACATTACGTGACGCGGATGGGGTGTAAATCATTTTTGCGTAGGTAACCAACTTATGCTACGGCGTAGCGAAAATCCGTAGCACTCGAATTTTGCTTAACAACGCTTTCAAGAGCGGGTGGAGTGGAAGCTATTTGCAAAATCGCAAATGAGCATCTAAAGAGGAGATTTATTAATTACTATTAACTGTATATTTCCTTAATTTATTGTCTAAGTAGGTATGTACTTATTACATTTTATTAAACTTCATACGCAGTTTAAACCTACTCGTAGAAAAAACAAAACAAAGGACGCTGCCAGCCTCTCCGTTTGATATAGGTCGAGATCCAGTGGACCGATTGTAATTTGTCGTGGTTTTCTATTTGTGTCTATTTTGGTGCCTTACCGTCACGCTTAATAAATTGAGGGACGAGGGTTAGTTTAATACGACACACCGAAATATAATTATGTTTATTCGGCAATTATAACTGCCACGTTATGATGTTTCCAGCACATATCATAATGATATATTTTTACATAATATGTAATAGTAACTACGTTAATACGTTTTAACTACTACTCCGTCGTAGAAACAAGCTCTTAACTCCATAGCGGGCTAATAGTGGCATTTGGAAGTTTAATTATTTTCAATGAAAGAGCGCAGTTATTCGGTCAGTCACATTCATTAACACAAGGAACTCCAATTAAAACAATCTGACCCTTTTGGAGCAGAACAGCTCTCCGGTTCCGATCGCACCTAGCGCGTTGCTTTAACCATAAACAATAATAATATTTCGAATAAGTGCTTCTAGTTACGTAACAGTTTCAACAAGGAAACTATTTGGTAGAGTGTTAGTTAGTTTGTTGTAGGTACTGACGATTGCAAAAGTGAAAATTAACATAACCAGTAGAACAAAAAGAGATTATATAGGGGAAAGGGAGAGCGGTTACAGGTATCTTTTCGGTCGGATCGGTTTAGATCTGATGACATGGATCGTTGTAGATCGACAGAATACACTTCAAATAATTGAAAACACACACAACTAGGTATAAACCTGTAAGTTAGTGTAAATACCTATCAGTTATAGCAATTTTGGGATTATCTTTACTAAGTCATGTAAGCAGGTGCCTATTCGGGTTAGCCCCAATTTTGCCATATTTTTTATACATATAACTTGCAGTGTAGTATGTTAGTTGTTGTTTGTTTAGGTCAAATTTGACAATTCCAACCGACTCCAACCGAGTTGAAATTTTGTGCACTTGTATAAGTCAGATGACAATGCAATACTATGGTACCATAGAACTGGGGACCGATTTTTGACTATCGAGCGCTCGAAAATTAAATTAAAGTAAATACGATTGTAGTGTCAAAATTGCAGGCTCTTACTTTCTACCAATATAATAAAATACGAGTGGTGAACACCACTCGTTTTAATTTTTTTATAGCTATTTCAAAATAGAATTCCATCATTTATGACCGTTTTCGAGTGAAAGAGTCGAGCGCTCGAAAGTCAAAAATCGGTCCCCTGGTCAGATGAAGTGATGATGGAGACCGAATTTGACCGAAGCTGGCCGTAGTAACTCTTATACAGTACAAGATACCCGTCGTGCATAGGTTCATTAGAATCCTCTCGTTTAGGGGTTGAAGACTGTAGCCAAAAGTATATTTGGCAATAAAATATTTATTCCAAAAATTGCATTTTTGACACAAACTTTCTCAATCACGAGATTTCAGTAGATTTCGAATTTTCAATCATGAGTCAAATTCGATATGACACACATCAGACACTTTATCGAATTCGATATTTTATTTCATCATCATCACACAAACCACCACAAACGTATTAATAAGTATAAAAAGAAAATATATGGAAAGATCAGTGTTATAAAAAAAGATAAATAAATAACTAAATGTCACATCAATGACTTAACAGACTGTTGAGTAATTTCGTGCCTGTGACCAAGTAGCAGAGTGGCGCAGTGGAAGCGTGCTGGGCCCATAACCCAGAGGTCCGTGGATCGAAACCACGCTCTGCTAGACTAATATCTATTTTTATTTTTTCCTGCTGAAATTTTGTATCCCGACTAACATCTAAATTAACGGACATCTATTCTATATATTATTGTTATATTATTATTATTACCTATAACGCGAGCCCGTTTTTTGTACATGCCATCAGATCTACAGTTATGGTCCGATTTTGATAAATGATATGTCACTGGATTCGTCTCATGCTGCAGATTTGCAATAACGTCTTCGTTTTTTCATTTTTTATCGGTAAGTTACTAAAGTATAAATTTAAAGAATCTACTGTGCGCTGACCACGTGACTTTGGCTGCGTGACATCACGTGGCGTAACTTCTGTTTTGACTCGAGATGACAATGTAAAATAATAAACAAGAATTAAAGTCATACCTGTACTAAGTTCTTCAGTATGAGAAATTATAAATGTTGAGTCGGCCACATATGGATACAACACTAAGAAAAGTAAGAAAAATAGAAAGTAAACGGCCTTTTGTAAATATTGTTTATTTACATAAACTGACAGACGTATTGTGTCAAATGTGGTTTTTTTTTTATTGACAGAGACGTCAGTATTACTTCTTTTTTACTTCAGAAAAGTTTGAGAATTCTGAATTCTTCAGAAAAGAATGAGGTTTAATTAAATCCATTAATTGTCGTGGACCCCATAGACGGCTTTTTTACTTACTTTTGGCCTTACTTAGTACAATGCCGTAGGCGCCGATAGGCTCCGCCTAATTTCCAGTATAATGAAAGATGTAGAAAACGAAACTTGATTACAAAATTTTCTTTTGGCGACTTTGTTGACCTGATACCATCCAAATTATTTCAGGTTCAGATAATTGTATTTTGATTACAGGTAGAAGGTTGGTTATATAAATTTTGTAATTAAACGAGCAATATTTGTACATATATATATTTGCAATCACGTTCCCGGAAACGGCTCTAACGATTTCGATTAAATTTGGAATTCAGGGGTTTACGGGGGCGAGGTATCGACCTAGATAGGTGTCATGTACGGGAAAATTAGTTTTCTCCGTATTTTCTCCATTTTCACCCGAGCAGAGCTCGGTCGCCCAAGGACTAAATTGTAATTTGTCAAAACGATATGACTTAATACTGGAAAACATAAATTAGTAGATATTTAACTATTTAGCGGTACCTACCTATAAATAGCCTGTGCCGATACTAATAATAAACAGGTGTAATGTCTGTGAAATGTAAGTTTGTATGTTGGGGGTAATCTCAGAAACTATACCCATCCTATTCTAAAAACCCTTTGTTCAGTAGGTAGGTTATATGTATGTATGTATGTAAGCACTTTATTGTACACAAAAGATGACAATGCAATACTATGGTACCATAGAACTGGTCGGATGAAGTGATGATGGAGACCGGATTTGACCGAAGCTGGCCGTAGTAACTCTTATACAGTACAAGATACCCGTCGTGCATAGGTTCATTAGAATCCTCTCGTTTAGTGGTTGAAGACTGTAGCCAAAAGTATATTTGGCAATAAAATATTTATTCCAAAAATTGCATTTTTGACACAAACTTTTTCAATCACGAGATTTCAGTAGATTTCGAATTTTCAATCATGAGTCAAATTCGATATGATACACTTCAGACACTTTATTGAATTCGATATTTTATTTCATCATCATCACACAAACCACCACAAACGTATTAATAAGTATAAAAAGAAAATATATGGAAAGATCAGTGTTATAAAAAAGATAAATAAATAACTAAATGTCACATCAATGACTTAACAGACTGTTGAGTAATTTCGTGCCTGTAACCAAGTAGCAGAGTGGCGCAGTGGAAGCGTGCTGGGCCCATAACCCAGAGGTCCGTGGATCGAAACCACGCTCTGCTAGACTAATGTCTATTTTTATTTTTTCCTGCTGAAATTTTGTATCCCGACTAACATCTAAATTAACGGACATCTATTCTATATATTATTGTTATATTATTATTATTACCTATAACGCGAGCCCGTTTTTTGTACATGCCATCAGATCTACAGTTATGGTCCGATTTTGATAAATGATATGTCACTGGATTCGTCTCATGCTGCAGATTTGCAATAAGGTCTTCGTTTTTTCATTTTTTATCGGTAAGTTACTAAAATATAAATTTAAAGAATCTACTGTGCGCTGACCACGTGACTTTGGCTGCGTGACATCACGTGGCGTAACTTCTGTTTTGACTCGAGATGACAATGTAAAATAATAAACAAGAATTAAAGTCAAACCTGTACTAAGTTCTTCAGTATGAGGATCTAGATAGGTGTCATGTACGGGAAAATTCGTTTTCTCCGTATTTTCTCCATTTTCACCCGAGCAGAGCTCGGTCGCCCAAGGACTAAATTGTAATTTGTCAAAACGATATGACTTAATACTGGAAAACATAAATTAGTAGATATTTAACTATTTAGCGGTACCTACCTATAAATAGCCTGTGCCGATACTAATAATAAACAGGTGTAATGTCTGTGAAATGTAAGTTTGTAGGTTGGGGGTAAACTCAGAAACTATACCCATCCTATTCTAAAAACCCTTTGTTCAGTAGGTAGGTTATATGTATGTATGTATGTAAGCACTTTATTGTACACAAAACAGGTTAAAACATGATATGTAAGATTAAGTAAAGTAGGTACAAAGGCGAACTTATCCCTATAAGGGATCTCGGGGGGAATATAAGGGATATGTAGAATGGCCCAACAGGATTAAGTATGTGCTATATTTTATACCGTCGCTCCGCCTAGATTCTTTGTATACGCGGCGGAGCCGCGCGGGTAGCTAGTTTTAAGAATTAGTTAAGAAATACGATAGGTTCGTGACGTTGCCACGGCCCCGATGCCCCGTAAAATTTATGATCGCATGCAACTGCTAGGGGTTTTAAACTAATATTGTCTACGTCGGCCATCAGCCGAATGATGATGACCGGACACTCCCTTACTTTAGGGTTATACGAGGGTCCGTCCCTCATGCCAGATATGAGGGTGGCTTCGGCTAAGTAATGGCAAGTGGTAAAGGTGAACCTAATGTATATTAAT
Organism: Epinotia brunnichana; assembly: GCA_963854355.1. Classification (NCBI taxonomy): domain Eukaryota; kingdom Metazoa; phylum Arthropoda; class Insecta; order Lepidoptera; family Tortricidae; genus Epinotia; species Epinotia brunnichana. The sequence goes on from OY977939.1 coordinate 17,389,661, forward strand.
ATCATGTTACTTAATAGTCGGCGATGGCGTCAGTTATGAGATCATTTTTGATAAACTCTTGAACCGATTATCACCGACCCGACCGTGCGTTTTGCAAACAACAATGAACTACTTATGTAGTTACATACACGTTAGGTTTGTTAGCATCTATTATAGACTGATAACTTCTGGGTGGTTAGATGTGTTCCGCGTGCAGTGAGTGCGTGTCGGGCCCGCTCCCGTGGGCCGTCCCCTCACTCCAAACAAACAGCAAATTATCAAATTATGGAACCAAACGATTCAGATCGAAAATAATGAACAAATTCCGGTATTTTGTTTTATTGTTCAATTAATTTGATTCGACCAACTGTTATGAAAGATTATTGTTTCATTCTGAAATAAAGTCAATGAATGTTGGTTTGGATATTTCTTATCTTAAAAACAGTAGCAACCGTGACAGACTAACAGACTACACACAGCCTAAGCCGCTGAAGGTTAACCTTAAATTCATAACGTTCCTATGAATTTACAAACTATTTAACACGCTTTTTATTAACTTGCAATGTACTAGTATGTAACTATGTTTTCATCACACTTGCTCATAAATGGTGTTATTCTATGCCTGTATACGGAAGGACAATAATGGTCCCAAGGGAAGTAATGAGCTTGTGTGCCGCGTACGACAAGAATTCTGGCTCTGTGATTGGTAATCGAGCAGGCCATGCCCTGCAAGAACTACATGATCCATGCTCTGTGATTGATTGAAATATTGAAACTACGCCCCCCACACGCACTGATCTGGAAGTGAAGTTGTCAATTTCGTCAACATTTGATTGGTGCGCTTGTATAAAACATAGATTTTTCTGTCTTTTGTAGTTATTTATTTCCTCGCAAATGTGATGAAAAACATTGTGTATAACACGGGCGTAAGAATATTGCAAACTCGAGTCATCAAAAGCCCTCCGCCTCACGGCGTCGGGCTCCTGATAGACTCTCGTTTGCAATATTCCTCATACGCCCCTTGTTAAACAATGTAGTATTGTTCGGGTGGAATCTTGCAGCTTAATTTTGAAGCAGATATCTTCAACATTGAGCTCTAATTTTGGGTTGAAGTATAGTTTGGATGACAACTCAATATTATGGTACCATCGCGCTGATCTGATGATGGATACAGAAGGTGGCCATGGGAATTCAGGACTTAACAGACGTAACCCCGTTGAGTTTGGGCTCGTTAGAATCGTCTCGATACGAGTACCTAGTTGATGACGGTATACAGAAAAGTACAGTTGGCAGTAAAAGCTTGTACCAAAAATGAAAATTTTGTCAGAAACTTATTTATAACAGGGAGGAACAAAGTCGTCCCCTAAAAACCAACAAGGGCTTCCTCGTCTAATTTGTTATTATAGCCATAGTGAGTGCGTTGCAGTGGCCTTACTGTAACATAATGCAGAGGCAAGCCCCTTTTTAACATCACATAATCATAAGTTTAAGATTCATTATAAATTTAATCTTAAGCTTCACATGTATCTTAACTTTAATTATAATGTCATGCAGTGTGATTTTGAATAAAGTTTTTCTATTCTATTTATTTGTAAACATGGGTGCGACATTGGTAAATAAATAAAGGGATGTATGCATACAACTTTGTAACATTAATGTTACTTTTCTTCATAAAACTTGATAGATTGAAAACGAAACCATTACATAGTCGCTTACCAATTGCAGCACCACGCTCGTATGGGGAGACCTCGCTGTTTACGGATGAATGACAGGGACCGCAGCCACATCCATCTACGGTGCACGGAGAAAGTCGGAATCACGATTCACTATACACTTGCCAACATGACTTGTCTAGTTACCTGTACCTTACATACATGTCTTGGAATGGAAAGGAATTATATGACTATCTTCTTCCGTTTCCTTGTCGTTTAATATCTACATTTCATTGAAAGCATTGTCATTGTTTCTAGTAGTTTTTGCCCGCGAGTTCGACCGCATATTTTTTAGTAATTGAACTTTTTAATAAATTCCTGTATATATGGATGGTTTCATCGATACAATAGTAGATTATACACCGAGGGGATAAATCACTGTTTTATGTCACGGGTGCGATATTGAATCCTGAGCTAATGAGGGACTCCAGATTTAACTCCCGAGCGTAGCGAGGGTGTTACGTGTTAATTCCTGAGCGAGGCGAGATAATTAAAACGGAGTCTGCAGCGAGGGATTCAAACTCGCCCAGGACGAAAACAGCTTTATCCCAAAGGAGAATACTCTACTTTTCTCACCTTTTGCGAGACAATAAAAAGCAAGGCTACTTACTAGAAATAACGTTTTACTGAAACTTGCGTCTGAGGGTCGTTTTGGATTGTGAAGGTTGGTGAAGATGATACTTTGCCTTGGGCTTGGTGTGATGTGTTTTGAGGTAGATGGCTGTGGTGGCACGGGTGCCCAAGTATCATCAATATTCGACAACGTTTTCAAATTTATATTGTCGATGTCGCTAATACTTATTGTATTCTCGTTCTGTATGGAATTCCCAATGTAGAACTTTGCGTACTCCTCACGGACTACGAATGATCGTTCACTCTTTGTTTTGGTGTCTGGCAAGCTTACCAGCAATAGATCTGAATGCTTTTCGATACCTCACTTTTATGTTTAGGAGTTCGTTTCCACAACCAGCGCCATTCACACCAAAAATCAATAGTATGTGAGTATGTAGTTAGTTTATATACTAAGTGAATATGTAGTTAGTTTATATACTAAATTATTTAAGTAATAAAAGTGATATACATTCAAACAAGTAATAGTAAATAGTAATTTCACCGGAGTCTGTATGGCCGATGGAAATAATATTATAATCATTATTAGTATCTTAAAATGTAATTTTTTTATCGATTTATACCACAAATAAAATTACTATAGTATAAATTATTTGTTCTACTAAATCGATAATTTGGCGTATGTGTTATCGTCGTTTTTGAACATCGTGTTTGATGCTTATTGTTGATCTTAGCATCGAATATATGTACCATAGGCTTGCCTTTTTAAGGGTTGTAACTTACAACTTGTAAGTTGTTAGTACCAAAATGCAGAAGGCGCTTTGCAACGGTAACTTCCACGATGAGCTGTTTAAGATTGTTCAAGAATGAATGGGGTCCTGACATGACGGGTATGGTGTATGAAAGTTTGTACGGAACCCTCGGTGCGCGAGTCAGACTCGTACTTGAACGGTTTTTTTGTTAATGATAAGTGCTGAAAGTGTACACTAAAAGCACCGCTTCGGTCGGACACGGACTTTGCGCCTTTTGTCGTTTTCCATTTTTTGAATTCATTGTACTTAGGCTTAAGAACGTTTTCATCACACTTGCTCGTAAAGGGTGTATTATAGGCTGTTTATAGAGCAGCTATACCCGATTTACCTCCCGCGGGAGTTATGGATTTATAACTCCCTAGGGAGTTATGAGCTTGTGTGTGATCTGATGGGTAAGTAATACGAGATATAAGAACACATCATATAACATTCATAATACATACGCTCACTTTGTATAAGCTTGTTGAGTATAACATTCACTGGATATAATGAACGAAATATATAATTTCAAAATATCTACTTTTGTAAAGTATAACGTTATTAAGATATAATACCAATTGATATAACGATTAAAGTGTATAATGTTCATAACTCCTAAGATTGAAAACATATATTATACAACTAGCTGTTGCCCGCGACTTCGTCCGCGTAGAACTTTTTATCGTCTTAGAAAATGATTTCTCTCAATACAAAATTTGAACCCTCTTTTAGGGGATAATTAAAAAAAAAACGTTGATGTTCATTTTCTAGTTTGTGAACAAACAGTCTAAAACCAAAGTTAAAAATCTCATACTTTAAAAATGCCTTGAAATACTCAAACTTTGAACCAATTTTAACACTCTTAGGGGATGAATTTGGAAAAACTCTGAAATCAGTTTTGTAGTCTTTTAACGTACACAATAAGACCGAAGTTAAAAATCTCTTACTCACACTTTAAAATTTTATTGCTCGCCATTTAAAATTTGAACCCCCTTTTAAACCCCCTTAGAGGTTGAATTTTTCTAATCGCTGAAAGAACTTTTTTCGTAAACTTTTAAGTTTCTAGCTCAAAAAAAGTGTTGCCCATACAAAGCTTTCTTAACCCCCTTAGGGGTGGAATTTTCTAAAACTCTGAAAGTACTTTATTATTAATTTTAATAAGTAACATTTTGAATGGTTTTAAGTCTAGTAAAAAAAAAAGTTTTTCCCACACAACACTGGCTACCCTTCTTAAGGATCTTAAGGATCCCCTTAGGGATGGAGTTTTCTAAAACGCTGAAAGTTCTTTTTTAGTATTCTAATAAGTAATCTTTTTGCAAAGTTTTAAGTCTAACTCAAAAAAAAGTATTGCCCATGCAAAGCTTGCTCTCCTTTTTAACCCTATTAGGGGTGGAATTTTCTAAAACGATTTGTGTTCTTTTTTTGTATTTTAATAAGTAATCTTTCTACAAAGTTTCAAGTCTCTAACTCAAAAACATAAACTTTCCCTGATAAAAACTTTGCACCCCTTTTTATCACCCTTAGGGATAGATTTTTTCAAAACGCTGAAAGTTTTTTTTTTGTATTTTTATAAGTAATCTTTCTACAAAGTTTTAAGTGTCTAGCTCAGAAAAAGTGTTCCCCATACAAACCTTGCACCCTTTTTTAACCCCCTTAGGGAATGATTTTTGTAAAACGCCGAATGTAGTATTTTTCATGTTCTAATAAGTAATTTTTCGTCAAAATTTTAAGTCTCTATTAAAAAAAAATATGTTTTTCCCATACAAACTTTGCACCCTATTTTACCCCCTTAGGGGTGAAATTTTCCAAAACGCTGAAAGTACTTTCTTTGTATTTAAATAATCTTTCTACAAAGTTTTAGGACTCTAGCTAAAAAAAATAGTTTCCCACATACAAACTTTGCACCCCTATTTTAGCCCCCTATTTTTAGGGGTAGAATTTTCTAAAACGCTGAAAGTACTTAATTTGTATTCTGATGACTAATCTTTCTACAAAGTTTTAAGTCTCTATTTAAAAAAAATATTGTTTCCCCCATACAAAATGTGTACCCCTATTTTACCCCCTAAGGGGTAGATTTTTTTGAAACACTGAATCTAGGTACTTTATTTGTATTCTAATGAATAATTTCTCTACAAAGTTTTAAGTCTCTATTTAAAAAAAAGTAGTTTTTCCCATACAAACTTTGCACTCTATTTTACCCCTTTAGGGGTAGAATTTTCTAAAACCCTGAAAGTTCTTTATTTGTATTCTAATGACTGATCTTTCTACAAAGTTTTAAGTCTCTATTTAAAAAAAAATGTTTCCCCCATACAAACCTTGCACCCCTATTTTACCCCCGTAGGGGTGGAATTTTCCAAAACGCTGAAAGTGTTTCATTTGTATTCTAATAACTAATTTTTCTACAAAGTTTAAGTCTATAGCTCAAAAAAAAAAGGTTCTCCCATACAAACTTTGCACCCCCATTTTACCCCCTTAGGGGTAGAATTTTCAAAAATCCCTTTTTATCCCTAGCCCACGTTATAAAAGCAACATACTGTGCAAAAATCAACTTTCTAAGATTAGTAGTTTCGGCTGTGCGTTGATGAGTGAGTGAGTGAGTGATTGAGTGAATAAGTCAGTCAGGACATAGGCATTTATTATGTATAAATAGATAGAAGATAATGAAACTCCCATTCAAATATCTCAAAAAATTATGAAACTACATCCGTTTTAATGTCGCTTGTTAGAGTGAGAAAACGATGAGGGACTGTGACGTCAATATACTCGAGCGTCATAGTAAAAAACAATCGTTTCATATGAAGGTGCGTTTTGCGGAAAAGGGACAGAACATACCCCCTCTTAATTATTTGGACTCTTATAACTTAATCATTACCTATATAACCTCTTGCTTTGTTTTTTTCTCCATTTGACTATATTTATTTTAAATTCTTTTTCGAGAAAATACATTATGATTATTTACCATATTTTCGATTCCTGAGCTATAACCACGAACTTCGGAATTCGAAAATATTCGGGTATCTCTATCTCTATCGCACTAACCATACTCGAGTGACAGGGATGCAAATATATGAACATTGAGTATCGGTTTTCGTGGTAGCGCCGCAGGTACTTTGGCTGAATGCGCCGAGCGCGTGCCATTGTCATTCAAAAAAAACAAATTCGTGTTAATTATATTGTTCAAATTTGTTGATTTCATTTATTGAAATTACGACATAAAACGACATTTGCGCATATAAGTTCTCATATCAGAATCGAATATTTTTTTATGGTTTATATTTTAGCATTTGTCTCGTAAAGGTCTATCGTAGACGGGATTTAAATTATTAATAAGTGAAAGGCAAAGCAATTCCGCCATTTTGACGAAAATTTGACGGTTCTTATAGCTGACAGTTGGAGCAGCGTTTGATTTCAATAAAAATAAATGAAAAATTAAATGAAGTCGTATATTTCGGAAAATTAATTAACTGTCGCAGTCGGATAAAAACTATCCTAAGTTGCAGCTAGAATAATAATGTACCTATATAAAATGTTTCATATTTTTCCGTTCATGGGATGCTGAGAACATTCGAACCGCGCAAAGCTTAGTTTCAAACTGGCTGATTCTTTTTTTAATTTAGAGATTTATTATAAGTGGAGATTAATCTAACATCAAAAAGCATAATGCTCGTATAGTATAAACGCATACAATTACTCTTGAAATCGCTTGAAAAGCTGAATATACTGAATGTGAATTTCTTAGAGCGATTTTGTGTTTGAAGAAAAGTAAACATTGAAGATATACATGTTATGTTGGTTAAAATTAAATATTTTTTTATGTGTTATATGGTCTTCTTAATTTAAAATCAACCTTACCTAACTTATTAAGGAAGGGCTGTAGAATATCTGGCATGGCAAAAATGCACCATTTTTTTTGAGAACAGAGGAGGGTGTCTATAGTGTATTTTTGAAATCCAAAATCTGCGGAAATCCATGGCTTTTGAGAAAAAAATTTTTTTTTTTCATATGAAATTAACATTTTCATCAATATTATGGCCTGTTTTCGTATAAAGTCGGTTCTGGCGCTTCGCCGGCCGCTACCGCGGCACGCTCGCTTCGCTCGCTCGGCTCGCGCGCTGTAGGGCCGCGGTACACCTAACACTCCTCCTCGCTTCGCTCGTTGTGGTACCTACACCGACCTGCCTTAGAGTAGAATATGCAAATGATAAACAAAAGGATTGGATAAGTACGCTATTAGGAACATATCAATGACAACACGTGCAAAAAAACAGAAAAATATGCGTCATGGCGGTCATAAAATCGGGACTTTGTATGAAATTTTTAATATTTTTTTTCTCGCAAACCAAGCGTTTCCGCAACTTGAAATTTGGCGAAGAGTCGTCTTATGGTGAGTACAATCTATAAAAAAAATATGAACCCTGTACTCCATGCCAGATATTCTACAGTTGAGCCCTTATTAATCCTGAACATTTAGTTAAAGTAAATTGTCTCCTTGTAACCTAACCTAATAGAACTTATTTTTTTTTTAAAACGCATGGCAATTATTTTAAACTAACCTAAACCTAACCTAACCGCCAGCGTTTCGACGTCACCCCGCTTCGCGAGGTGCCTATTTCCGCTCTAAGGGACACAAGATAACCATAACCTAAACCTACCAAAAATACAATTGTTGATTTGTTTTTTACTACGCCCCCCGAGCCCCCCTTTTCCCCGCGGGCTCTGATTTATATCTCATGTCTCTTATATCTTATAATGCTTATACTAAAGGATATTATGTATTATGATCGTTATACGTTTTGCATGTTATACCAACTGAAATTAGTAAATTTGAGTGTTATGTAAAAAAAGTTATATAAAATGAATATTATGGCAACTGACCGTTTTTCCTTATAATTTTATTGATTTTGTTATTATAGCTAACGTTCATTATATCTTGTCAACGTTATTAATATGAAATTATATATTATGTTGTTATATTTCGTGAGACGCACCCGATCTGATTGGTTAAAAGCAAATCAAACAAATTGGTTGGCAAATCTAGTTGGCCGCGCCTCACAAGAATTCTTCTCTGTGATTGGTTGAAAAAAATCTAGCAGGCCATGAGGCGCCACGCCCCCTCGCCCTCCTCAAATCTGTAAGTGAGTTGTCAATTTCGTCAATTTTTGAGTGGTGCGGTTGTATGAAACTTAGATTTTTCTGTCTTTTGTAGTTTTTTATTTCCTCGCAAATGTGATGAAAAACATTGTGTGTATCACGGACAGTAGGTAAGGGGATTACAAACTCGACTCATTAAAAGCCCTCCGCCTTTGGCGTCGGGCTTCTAATAGACTCTCGTTAGTAATCCCCTTCTTACGGCCCGTAATTCACAATGTACTATTCCTTCGATTTCTCCGGGAATTATCAACAATGCCTAAGGCGTCTTTTTTAATTAACTCGGGAGTCAAATCACTTTCGCTTTCGTCACTCGACATTTTTATTCAAATTATAATCTTTCAACTTCATCCTCCTGCTAATACTGCAGCGTTTTGCAACAATCGCGGCTTTTGTTTTATTTTTCTTGTTTTGCATATAATTTAAAGTATGGCTTGTAGTGGCCAGTTCGATTTTCAAAACAGTTATTTTTGCTGTAGGTACAACTTTTCATACGAATTCAAATCTCATTATTAACCAGCGGGTTACAATGAGATTTAGTACAGTCGCCATCACATACATCGGAGCAAACAAGCACGTCACAAACATCGGAACACACCTCTATTTTCAAGGCATTAGGGTGCATGTGCCGATATTTTTGAACACCTATAGTGTACCTATGTATGTGATGGCGACTGTACAACCCGGCGAAACTCTTTCGGCTATAATGACTTACTTTATACTTCGATTTTTTTAGCATTAGAAATTCGATAAACAAAGAAGCAGGTGTCGTAAACCTGTTTCTTCAGAAGTTAATAATAAAATATTAAATTATTGTGTATTTTTCTTTATTACATCATAGGTACTTATCAATGATTTCACATTTCCTATCACTTAGGTTTGTAAATATTATATATATATTATTATTAACTATTCCTAACCTAACCTAATCTTTCACTACACTGAATTGGGTGGTTTTAACCTTAAAATGCATGCATATCAAGTGGTCTCTCTGAAATAAGTAAGTAGAACCTATTTTAGCTTAATTTGAAGCTTTGCCGACCTCGTCCACCACACACTAGTGCGATGTAACCTTGTAGTTATTAGGAGTTATTATTTAGTAGTATCAGAGTAAGGGCCGCACTCAGGCACCTGAACTGAACCGCACTATCAACGAAAGATAATAACAATAACAACAACAATAACAAAAAACTTTAACGGAAAACAATGAAACTTAAAAACTCAAAAGAAGAAAAGATTCTGGGATAATGACAAAGTATCGCAATTGCATTCGCATGACATACGAGATGAGAGTGACGTTTAAAGACAAACATGAACAATGTAATGGCGGACATTTTATCCGACCGATTGCAAATGTCAAAACGCTAAACTCTTATTGATGTGGGACACGATCTCTTCAACTTAGTCGCAATTTATGCGTTTAAAACGTTCCGTTTGTTTGAAACCTCTGCTTCTCTGGGTTTTTTATCATGCAATTTTTTTGCGATACATTAAAAATAACACAAATAAAATATTAATGCTGTATTATTAAATAATCCTTTTAAGTAAATGCAAATTACACATTTTGCTATCGTCTAATAAGCTTTAAAAAATGTTTTCATAGTTTTCCACTTATTCCGCCGCATTTACGGCAGGTATCGTAAAACGTGTTTTATAAAAAACCTCACACTTACTTCTGTAAAGGTCTTTCTAATGCTAAAAAAATCGAAGTATAGGTGAGGTTTGCATGATATATAACTGTGCAATGACGAGCATGTGGTTTGAAAATTATTTTATCAAATTTTATACTAGGTAATTAATAAGTTTGTTTTTATGTTTCAGGTTTACTTTTCAGGTGCGGTTGTATAGCGTCGTCTACAAAAGTGTAGTCGATGCAACTCGCCCATATCATGGATAGGTAGGTACATGATATCGATTCGAATTTGTGAGTTCATAAAGTATTATTTCAACGTTTATAATTTCTTAATTTACTGTTTCTTAGTACTCCTGCAGATTCCGGGAGGCCACCCGCGCCGTGGATAATTCACCGTTTACGTATAACTCATGTGCAAGCGCAACTTATAAGGCTTGTGCTCAATATGCGACGGATATTGTGGCGGGACACCGCCCGAAGTCCGCCGACCCTCGACCTGTCCTCGCCATCTTCACGCCTCACACTTAAAAAAAATTAAATGCAATCCATTGAAAAACCGCCGTGACAGATATGTACATATGTATGTATTAAGCTTTAATGTACATTAAACACGTGGAATACAGCAGGTACAAAAAATAACATAGGTACCTAACTAATGTACAAAGGCGAACTTAACTTGGCGAGATATGCTTTCAGTTCGTTATTATATAGACAGGTACCTTGAATTGTACAGCTGGTTTACGCTAAATATGCTCCATAAAATGTACCTATACCTAATTTTATGTAGAATCATAAATAAGTAACTACAGTTAACCTATGAGGACTTTCACTACATTATCTAAAACAAATTAGCTTCACGTTTAAAACGTAACCTGAATACTAATTCCACATTTAAATAGGCAACAACTTAGATTCCTGAGTTCATTATATGTTGGATCCGTATTTCGTGTCCATTAATCGCATAGGTAGTTAATTACGGCCCCCGCCGCCGCATTCTCTGTTTTTAATCAAATTTCTATTTATCATCATCAACCAATGCTTATCACGGCAAGCCTTTATTCAATTATATCTTCTCATACGGGTTAATAAAAGACAGACCGCTAGATTAATGGCACTTTAACCGTATGAAAGGGACGAAAGTTTAAACATACCTACAGTGGACCTTCGCAGCCATAATCTAATAAATTCTAATCTAAGTATGAGGGTGAAATATAAGTACCTACAGTTTTTTTTTAAACATACCTTAACTAGTTAGATATGCCATTCACAGCACGGTAAAGTAATTTACCTAATGGTTTCAAAATCATGTCACGGGCTGAGCATGTAATGCAATGCATGCAGAATGAGCGTACCTCCAATCTTAATTCGAATAAACGTTATTTTCTCTCGTGTGGAAGTGTGCGAGTGTCTCGCGGCATTGTTTGTCCAGTGTCGAAACTACAAGTGACGTCAACTCGTACACCCAGATGCCTTGCGCAACACGGCCTAACGCGCAATTACCGCAAACTTACATCTCACACAAAGTACCTAGTGTAACCTCATCAACGTTTTTACTCACTAATAAATAAAGGACATTATGTCGTTAAAATGGACACCTTAAATGGCATACAAATGCGCCGGCGCAGCTTGCGTTGGTCTCGCCGGGCCCTCTCGCTGGGGAGTGTTTGGCGAAACCTCTTATTATCATGTCTAAATCAGTCGTAATGATAACAACTCCCAACCAACACAATAAGAGTCTTTGCCTTTTCCGGACATCGTTTAAAAACGTTTTCAGTTATCTGGTAGCTAAAGTACCTACTTTATTTATGAGAAAGAACCAACAAGAACATAATAAATGCTAAATAGGTACCTGCATTACTTCTCAATTCAGTCTTTTTTCTAACGTTTATAAACTAAAGCGAAATACACAATATTGAATCCGATATGGAAGTCTATTTTTGCTGCCAATACTTAATATTCCGATCAACCGCCTCGTGGTCTTCTCTCCCTCTCACTGAGCATAAGCGTGAGCGAGATGGAAGTGCGTGTTCGGAAGCGCGTGTTCGGAAGCGCGGATATCATGTATTAAATTTTTTTTGTGCGTTTTAATAAATAAGTTCTAATACTAACTAATAGCTAATAGCTAAGTTCCCTCAAACATGATATTGCCAATTTTTAGAACCAATTTTAGTATGTTTAGCTGTAGTGCATAATTTGTTACGATTTTTTTAAGTGTATTTTAGTCCTATGTTAGTGATTTTTTTCTATCGAACGAAAGTCAAAAAGTCAGGATTCGAATAGATGTAAATTTATACTAAGCAGAAACGTCCGCTAACGAAATTCTAAGTTTCGATCAAAGAGGAAAATTTAAAAATTATTCGCCACGAGCGGGATTTGAACCCGCGACCTCTGGAATCCGTCCATTGCTCTTATCCAACTGAGCTACCGTGGGTCCCGCCAGTGGCAACGAATCTTTCAATCCCTTCACTCTTCTAATTAACCTTAAGGAGAGTGCCACTCAGCAGCTGCTGCTGAGTGGGCGGCTACACGTAAGAGGGACAAATACGCAGTGCTCCGAGTGCAGTGCTCGAGTGGCAGGAGCTGCTGCAGCTCCTGCCACTCGCATCGAGCGGCCCAGGTGAGATGACAATTTTCATACTGATGACGTATTTCGACGAAATGGTGTAGGTAGGTCATAAAAATCTGTTTGTATGTAGTATAAAATATGACAACATGAAAACAAACAAACAAACAAAAAAACTAAAACAGAAGCAGGTACAAAGGCGAGCTTATCCCTTTAAGGGATCTCTTCCAGCTAACCTTTGAGCATACGAGTGATTGAGATCTGGTAACATTAATAGTTAGTTACGTACGTAGTGGTGTGCGACCGAAATTTGACCAAAAAGTGGAATAATCCACTAGTGAACACGATTACAAATATATCTAAGGTAAACGTACCAATGTTTGACGCCTTAATTCTAATAATTGGCACCAAGACTTTCACCTCTGTCGATTAAGATTGAAAGTGCCAACTATTGGGACAAGTACTGCGACTGGAACATGTTAGGTACATGGAACTTGAAATAAATAAATGTTGGTTAATCCTATACAATAATACGAGCAATATTTACATGTAGGAAATATTGCTCATTTGAAATATTGAGTTTATTGTTTTGTGCGTGAAAGCAGATACATACCGAATTTTCATCCCAAACGAAATCCTATAGAGAAATTTTACGATTAGACATGATTTGTTGGTAGTTAGGTATAGTTGGAATGTTGAATTTCAAAGTGATACGGTATGCACACATATTGTTCATCTCGTAAGAGGACCATAGTACGTAGGTACAACATTATGTCACCCATATTTGCTTGTTGTAGGCGTTGAATGCATTTGAATTCCCTTGCATCGAATGCGTTTAGTATACCTAAGTATATATGTATAGCAGTACCTACCTAAGAATGACGTCATGACATGTAGCGATGAATGCACTTGACATACATTGAGTTGAAACCAGTCCATATACATATCGATTCGGTTCATATAGTGTCAGTTAGGTTTAGTTAGTAGGTATGGATGGTTTTTTAAGCTGTTGTCCTAAAATCTTTTGACCAAACATTTTTGGCATAACGGGTGAATGGCATCACCTACCTACCTACCTTATAGGTACCTAATCACACACATAATCTTTTTTGCATAGTCGTTGATTGCATAACGAAAAATAAGACAATCGATATTAGATATGCGTAACGATTACGGCGAAAAAATATTATTCACAATTATATTTATTATTATTATTAGGCGAAAATTGGTTATACGACAAGAATATAAGGACAATAAAAAAATTGTTATCGGATTTAGACCCGTATCTAAGTTTGCTCTCGTCACGCCATCAGGATTGAATACATAGTTATTTATATAATACTAGCTTTTGCCCGCGACTTCGTCCACTCGTTTAAATATCGTAGCGCAATACAAACTTTGGTCCCCCTTTTCATCCCCTTAAGTTATGAATTTTGGGATAAAAACTAACCTTTGTCCTTCCCCGGAATTCAAAGTATCTCTGTACAAAATTTCATCTCAATCGGAGTGAAAAACAGACAGACATAGTTACTTTCGCATTTATAATATTAAGTATGGAATGAATGAAATGAAAAGGGCCCTTATGGCTGAGTTACATGATTTTATACATTAGCTTGCTCCGAACGCCTTTTTAGGGTTCCGTAGTCGACTAGGAACCCTTATAGTTTCGCTTTGTCTGTCCGTCTGTCCGCGGATAATCTCAGTAACGGTTAGCACTAGAAAGCTGAAATTCGGTACTAATATGTATATCAATCACGCCGACAAAGTGGTAAAATAAAAAGTGTTTATTTTATTTTATTAGGGTACCTCCCCTATACGTAACGTGGGGAGTGTTTTTTTGTTCATTTCAACCCTTCTTCTTTTGCCTGGCTCCTTCCCATTTACTTGGGGTCGGCCCTTCTAATCATGCGTCGCCAGGCCGGTCGGTCCTGGGTCGTCTCTGGTCTTAAATTTCCCGCTTCCATGTCTTTTCTCACTACTGCCATCCAGGTTAACCGGGGTCTACCTCGCCCCTGGGGTGCAACAGTCATGTCTAGGACTTTTCTGGTCATGTGCTCTGGTGGTCGTCGCATCACATGACCGTACCACCTCAATCGGCTTTCTGCTAGTTTATCTTGGATAGGCTTTATTTTGAAACTGCCTCTTATATGGTTGTTCCTTACATGATCCAGCCTCGTAACGCCACCGGCCCATCTAAGCATTTTCATTTCAGCGCCGTGTACCTTGTTTTCTTGCTGCTTTTTAAGAGGCCAGCATTCAGCTCCATGCGTCATTGCTGGGCGTACCGCTGTTCTGTATACTTTTCCCTTGATGCGATGCGTTCATTTCAACCCTAACGTGTGATATATTGTTGGATAGTTATTTAAAAATGAATAGGGGTTTGCTAAAATCATTTTTTGATAATGTTAATATTTTCGGAGATAATCGCTCCAGAAGTAAAAAAAATGTGTCCCCTCTAACTTTTGAACCATAAGTTTTAAAAATATGAAAAAAATCTCAAAAGTAGAACTTTATAAAAACTTTCTAGGAAAATTATTTTGAACTTGATAGGCTGAATAGTTTTTGAAAAAAATGACCAAATAATTTCACACACTTACTGTGACGGACGAAAAACTACGGAACCCTACACTGAGCGTGGCCCGACACGCTCTTGGCCGGTTTTTTTACAAACATAGACTCCGCCGCAAACTTGGTGTTTCTGTGACACATCAACTCACCATAATAGTAATGTAGGCTTTTTAGGGTTCCGTACTCAAAGAGTAAAACGGGACCCTATTACTAAGACTTCGCTGTCCGTCCGTCCGTCTGTCTGTCACCAGGCTGTATCTCAAGAACCGTGATAGCTAGAGAGTTGAAATTTTAACAGATTATGTATTTCTGTTGCCGCTATAACAACAAATACTAAAAACAAAATAAAATATTTTTTTAAGGAGGGCTCCCATACAACAAACGTGTTTTTTTGCCGTTTTTATAGATAATGGTACGGAACCCTTCGTGCGCAAGTCCAACTCGCACTTGGCCGGTTTTTTAAGTATTATTTTGCATATTTTGTTATCACACGGTAGCAATTAAGCTACCTACCTTTTCTAGAGGTATTAAACCGTAGCCCCAAATTAACAGACTTGTAATTTACATATACCTACTAAAAATAAAACTACGTCAACAAACGTTACATAGGTATTATAGTTTTCGAAACATCGATTAAAATATCGTCTTTTTTACCCTCTTTTACAAATTCAAATTCAAACATATAATAGGTAATCTCCGAAACCACCGCCATACTACCTTTACGTCAAATATGTTCCAACATAATTATATTAATATGCTCTTTGCTGTTGAACCGAACCACTCTAGAATGATACTGGCTGTTTTTTTTATTCAGAAAAAAACATTTTTTTTTACATATTTTTTCACCTCTCATGCTCGCAAAGTTCGCTTTTGTGCTGGATGTATGGTGCACAAAATGCCACTTTTATGCTCTAGTGCACAAAGTAAAATTGTTTTAAAGACTACGATAATCGGGCCTAACAGCCACACACACAATAAAACTTCGTAGAATAAACTTGTCATTTGATTTGATTTGCATTAATAAATTTTACATCCGTATTTTCCATGACTAAATTAATAAAACCAGATAAAATAGGAGTCAATTATTATTTTAAAACGTATTAAACAATTAAATTACTTGGCAGTATGAAGTCAAATATCCCCTAAGTCAAAGATAATTAAGACAAGGAAGATTGCTCACTCCATACAATGCTACTAGTCACACGTTAATCTTATTATCGTCGCCGGTACCTCGTAGTTCCCCTTATTATTTTAGATGGCGTTATTTTCAATGTAAGCGGTGAAGCAGGCTGCTAACTAGTCACCTCTAACATAAGATACAAAATTTTGAGCCGTGCGGCCATTTGATTTTGGTCGAGTGGTTCGGGTGTTTGACTCACAAGTCTGAGTACGTCGGTTCGCGTCCCAACTCCTGTAACCTGTTTTTGTATTTTTTCTTGTCACGAGACACGTCGCGGCGTCAGTTGAGCGTTTTTCAAAAAAGTGTACAAAACTTTTTTTTCAGAATACGCATTTTTTTGGTTTATCTTACTCGGAATCTTTGATACTATCGATCCTCATACAAGAAAAAAAGTGTCTTAAATATTCCATTCCAGACGTCCCATTTTTGAATGCAGTCTTTTTTTATTTACATGGTCGTACGCACGGGAAGAAAAACCTTACAAAAAATCTGGGACACTTTTTTTCTTGTATGAGGATCGATAGTAATAACGATTCTGAGTAATAATATAAACAAAAAAAACAAATTCTGAAAAAAAAAGTTTTGAACACTTTTTTTGAAAAACGCCCAGTTGTGCTAGTCCCGCTAGATAAGTATACTAGAATCAAGCAGAGTACAATAGTTTTAATTTTATTCAAAATTTTCCGAATTATATTTGTCATTTTAACTATTAACTTATTTATTATTTTAACCTTAATAATTTTTGATTTTAAGCAAACGCCCGTAATTAAAGATTCAGATTTTTTTCGTTGAGTAGTCTGTGTGAAAAATAATTTATAGTAAACCTAGTCCCGAATTCGCGTCGACTTAACGTAATTATCACAGCGGCGCTACCACGAAGTCCGAATCTCGAATGTCGTATATCTCCGTCTCTGTCGCTCGAGTACTATAAACCATAAGTGCGATAGAGACAGAGATATACGAAGTTCGAGATTCTAAGTTCGTGTTTATAGCTTTATAATATTATCATCCCGAAATCAACTTTTTCCCTAACAATTTTTCTCAAATGTTTTTGACTATTTCGTGTATGTACATCTAAATAAATATAGTTTTTACCTCACTAGCTCGGAAAGCCCATTTTTATTCTTTAAAAACAGATAGCAAAACTGCATTTTATCCACAAGAGTGCAAAGAATATTTGAAATCCGAACGTGTTATTAGTTACTTTTTTAAACATAATAACATGTAAAGGTCAGTCCAGACAGGACATTTTTCGCCCATCAGATTTTTGATTTTATTTAGGTACCTTTTTTGAATGTTTTATTCTTTTTTTTAATGTTTTTTATTCTTTTTTTGTTTTTTAAATGTTTTTTTGTTTTTTAAATGTTTTTTCTTTTTCTCCTTTTTATAAATGTTGTTTCTCTTTTTAAATGATTTGTTTCTCTTTGAATGTTTTTCTGTATTTTTTTTTATTTTTAATGTTTTTTTGGTCTTTTTTATACGTTTTTTTCTTTTTTTTAATCTTTTTTTAATGTTTTTTGAAATTCTATTTATTTTTTCAATGTTTTCGTCTACATTTTAATGTTTTTTTTTATATTTTATTGATTTAAATGTGTTTATTCAAGGTTTTTTTCCACTAAATATTATTTTTTAATGTTTTGTTTCTTTTTGATTTATTTTTGTGGTTTTTCCACTTTTTTCTCTTTTTAAATGTTTTTTTTTTGTTTTTTGTCTTTTTTAATTTTTTTTTACGTTTTTTCTCTTATTTTAATGTTTTTTGTAACTTTTTACATTTATTATGTTTTTGTCTCTATTTTATTGCTTTGTTTTTCTTTTTTTAATGTTTATTGCTTTTTTCTCCTTTTCATAAATGTTTTGTTTCTTTTTGAATGTTTTTGTTTTTTTTTCTTTTTTATGTTTTTTTGGTCTTTTTTCTCTTTTGTCGGTATGCGTTTTTTCCTTTTTTTAATGTTTATTTTTTATTATTTTAAGGTTGTTTGAAATCCTCTTTTATTTTTTTGATGTTTTAGCCATATTTTTTTGATGTTTTTGCCGTGTTTTTCCAAGGTTTTTTTCATTTTCCATTTTTGAATTTTTTTTCCGCTGTTCTCTTTTTTACATGTTTTTTTTTGTTTTTTTGTCCTTTTTACATTTTGTCGTTTTTTACATTTTTTTTCTTAATATTATGTTTTTTGTATGTTTTTGTCTCTATTTTATTGCTTCGCTTTTCTTTTATCAGTCTTTTTTAATGTTTTTTGAAATTATTTTTGCCTTTTTTAAGTTTTTCTTTATTTTAATGTTATTTTTTTTGTTTCTCAATGTTTTTTCTCTTTCCCTCTTTATTAAATGTTTTTTTAATTTTGTTATATTTTGTTTTTTTTTTAAATGTTTTTTATTTTTTTTCCCCCTTTTTAATATTTAAAAAAAAACTTATTTTACTTTTTTGTTTTTTCCTCGCTTTAGTGAGGTGAAAAGATGTGTGTTACACACGGGTGCAAGTTATTTTGACGTCTCGTGTGTTGCAACACTCGCTACGCTCAGGATTCTATTTTTAAACCATAGAATCCATTCGCTAGCTCGTGTTTCAATTCCACACTCGCGGTTAAAATACAACTTTGCACCCTTGTATAACAAATAACTATAGTGTGCTTTGGCCTTGACCTTACTTGCCCACCATGTTGAATGCCATATTAGATTTCTGTGATTTGATTGTCGAACGAGCGAGCGAAGCGAACGAAGTTCTATGCTTCAGCTCGCTCAGCTTGTGTCGAAAATCATTCGTATGTCCGGTCACAGAATAAGTAATAGTACGTCCGGTGTCTGTCACGATGTCCGGTGTTCCGCTGTCCGGCTCAACCGATTCTCGTGAAAATTTGTTATATTTAATATTTCTTTTTATAGTCACTTTTTCTAAATTAAGAAGGTGTTAAAAAAAGGACTAGACTCGCGCAAGATAGAAAATCGTGGTCGTGCATGGAGGAGGACTTTGCCCAATCTTGGGTTTCCCAAAACTAATTTAAGTATTTAGCTTGTTTTTAATGTAACGAAATGTACCTACTTAATTCTTGTTCGAATGTTTTTGTGGGAATAAATGGCAATAATAAGAATAGTCAGAAAATTCCTACAGAATGACTCACTCACTAACGTACAAATCCATGCACACCCATCAGTTACTCATCTTCCACCCGAGTCAAACCATAACCAAGAACATCTCTCCGATCATCATCATCATCAAGATGTTCTCTCAGATCATCGTCATCAAGATCTTCTCTCAAATCATCATCATCAAAATTTTCCGTCTTAATTAAAACGTAATAGGTAATATGAGATGCACTTGGCTTCGGCCCGTGCTTCCCATCACACCAGTATTTAGGTAAATACTGAGAAATTTAAAGAAACAAAATAATAATAATAATAATAAAAAACCAGCCAAGTGCGAGTTGGACTCGAGCACGAAGGGTTCCGTACCATTATCAATAAAAATATTTATTTTATTTTCTTTTTAGTATTTGTTGTTATAGCGGCAACAGAAATACATCATCTGTGAAAATTTCAACTGGAACTATCAAGGTATCAGTGAGATACGGCCTGGTGACAGACAGACGGACGGACGGACAGACAGCGGAGTCTTAGTAATAGGGTCCCGTTTTACTCTTTGAGTACGGAACCCTAAAAAACAGGCTCGCGGGCTACTCCTAGTTAGAAAGAGACGGATAGTGTATCTCGCGGCGACACAGAGCTCGCGGGCCGTTCTGTGATAGCCGTGCTGCTCACAGGTTTGTTAATTATATTGTTTTTTATCGCGATTTTTTTATAACTTTTTATCAAATTTAAACTTAATCGGCGCAATAAATAATAAATTCATCATCATCATCATCATATCAGCCGAAAGACGTCCACTGCTGAACATAGGTCTCCCCAAAAGAGTGCACGTAGAACCGATGGCCGTTGGGGCGGAAAGGTTCTCGAGTGGTGACCATGTACCGGAAGGCGCGGCGTGGGTAGGCCCCCCACATGGTGGAATGATGACCTGGCCCCGTAGCATGGATGGCCTATCACGCGATAAGTGACAGGATAGAGCATCCGTCCCTGGCTGACACCGTTCGATAGAACGAGACGACGCGCTTATCCTATCACTTATCGCGTGATAACGCCATCCATGCTACGGGGCCTGGTCGTGGGAGTCCGCTGGATACAGGTGGCGCAGGACCGGCCAATAAATAAATACTTTAAATAATTTCAAGATGTCGGAACGGCAACTTTTCCCATTCTGACCTCTGATTTGTTTTTGTGACCTATTAGATCCTCCCATATCAATTTTGAACACAATCCTTGAGTGAGATTCTTTAAAACAATTATATCTTTCGCGACGGCGTCGTAAGATTTCAACTCTTGTCAATGTAGGTTATTGTGTTATCAACTTTGTATGGAAATGTTATTTTACCAACCACAAATAACGTTTGTATAGTTTTGCGGGAAACAACTGCAAAAGTAACTTTGTATTCGCATAAATTTGTAAAGAATTACAAACTTACTTATGCAGTTTGTATATCTCAAAATCGTGACATTTCCATACAAAGTTGATAACAGAATAACCCACAGAAAGAAATGAGATCCCATAAAAACCTTCCATGTAAAAAATAGGCCAAGTCTCGGAACTCTTCCACAATAAAAAGTGGTGAGATATTTCATAGAGCCAAGTTAGGCATTCTTATTAATCTTCATTTGCTTACTAAATAAAATTTTGTGACTTGGCAATCACACTTACATAGTTTAAGGTATGCAAAAAATAGTAAATGCAGTAAAGCTGTGTGATTCCCGTGTGGTTTTTATGGGATTTAGGTATTTAAACGAGTTCGAACGGGACAATTGGTTATAATTATAATACCGTTCCATTCCAACTTCCAAAGGTTTGCAGGGCTGTTATTCGCTACGCGTTAATGCGGCTCACCCCGCCGGTCACCCGTTACGAAACTAGACCTCTACCTACGCTTAATTACTACGCATCGCGGTGTCAAGGTATGTTTGTGGGCGAGCGTTGAGGTGAGCTTAAAACAAGTTACAGAATAGCGGGGCTGTGTAGCTGTGGTGTGTCTATGTATGTTTATAGATTGTACTACGGGTTATGAGCAAAAATAGACCTTACGTTTTGGAAGTAAGGTTGCAAATTTATTGTGTGGTAGGCTGGTAGGTAATTGTCGCGTCAAGCAAGTAACATTTTAGAGCATATCGCTAACTGTTTACATAGCTCAAAAGCTATCTGCCAGACTTACGTGCAGAAGGGACGAAGTTCAAATCTCATACATGTTAACAATATTTTGTTTGTCGATATTTGTAGTTTAGAATAAGTTCGCGGGTTAGTTTAAAATCATTTGAAATCGAAATCTTACCGATGCTAGATTAAAATATGCAAATATGAATACTGAAAGTGTCAACAGCAAGTTTGTTGTAAGTAGGTATTTGTAAATGTTGTACTTTGTGCGCCGTTATATTTGTCAGGCTGTCAGCCTGCGATCGACCGATCTCTGGTGACCAGCGGCGCTACCACGAACTTTGAATCTCGAACTTATATCCCCGTCTCTATCGCACTTATGGTTTATGGTACTCGAGTGACAGAGACGGAGATATACGAAGTTCGAGATTCGAAGTTCGTGGTAGCGCCGCAGCCTAGCCTAGCCCAGCACATGCTGAGACTGGGGCCTATTGTCACAAATTCAGTTTTTTACTTAGGTACTGTTTGTTAGTTTGTAAGTTTATTTTATATTATTTTATTTTTTCTTGTAATTAATACTTTTTCTGATTCTGATTATATGTTTCAGCAAGGGGTACGCTTTTTGGACGAAATGGTATTTTTGTATACGACTGAATTCATTAGAAAAAATACTAAACTCTAGTCGGAGTAACCATGTTTGTTTAGAGCAAAAACTATTGGATAGGGTTCGTTTTAGATTTCAATCGAATAATAAAATTGAAATAGTGCTAAAGTAAATTTGAATTTGCTTTAAATTACTGATTTTAAATCAAAATCTCTGATTGTTTTAAGTTTATTTAGTTATGCACGATTCTTAAATATGCGCCATCTAGCGGAATGCCATACCCGCGCGTAGCCATTCAGCTTAGAAAAACGTGCGATCGATGGATCTAGTCACCGATTAAAAATTGCTTTGTATTATTTGCTATTTGCGTGTTATTTTGTGACAATGGTGTATTGTATGCCTTAAAATTTGTTAATGTGATGATTTAGGACACTAAAATGCAATATTTTGACGAATTCTACGCTACTTTTTTCATTGAGAGTCTAGTAGCGCCATCTCGGATTATTCTATGAACTACGGCGACGTTTCCACAGAGTTAGCAATCTTCCTAGTCTTATAATTATCTTTGCCTAAGTCTAATATCACGTGTCGAAAATTAAACATAAAAACTTTAAAAAGTTAAGTGACGGGAATGAGCTCTGATTTTATTTTATTTTGCAATTATTTGTTATTTTCTCGCAATCGAAGAGAAAACCAGTGTGTATAACTCGGGCATAAATTAGCCATTTAACCCCTCGACTTAACTATCCACCCTCGCCGGTGGCTCGGGTGGATATAAACGTCTCGGGTTAAATGGCTCCCTCTATGCACTTGCTGTACAATCTACTATTTCTTCAAAATAAATTGTTGTGGTTTACTCTTCTGGCGTGCTATAAGTAACTTTTTATTTTAAAAACACAAATATGGAATAAACATTAAAAAGTAACTGTTGCGACTGAGTTGATATAGATGTTACAAAACTCTTACAATTAATGCTACTAATCGAGAAAAAAATACCCGGTATGCTAGAAATATATAAAACTCTTAATTTAAGCAAATAAGCAGGTTTTCGTTCAACTGGAGCACTAGTAATCTTTAGGCTTTTCTACAGTGAGATCAGTGATTCGAAACATGATTAAGCAATTTTCGGTCGATAGAATAAAATCACGAACATATAGGTCTAAAATACACTTAAAACATTCGTAACAAATTATGCACAAAAGCTAAACATATAAAAATTGGTTCTAAAAATCGGCAATATCATGTTTGAGGGAGCTTAAGTGATTACTCTTTAATTTATTTAAACGTACAAAAAATGAAAAACAAAAAACATGATATCCGCGCTTCCGAACACGCACTTCCATCTCGCTCACGCTTATGCTCAGTGAGAGGGAGAGAAGACCATGAACCTACGGCGCCTTAATAGTACATTGTGATACAAGTGAGCTATGTTGATTCCTTTAGTTATTGATGACCAAAGGTTTTTACTCACATATTTGTACATCACCACGAATGTACAGTGGTGTCAATTCTATTTATCATTTTTGTATTCACTACGAGTCAACATTTTTAACAATAACCAAACACGCATCATCAATGTTTACAAATATTTGTAAAATTACCTATAATTGCGCAAAAACATTTGTTCGCGCAGTGCGCCCGCAGCGAGGCTTAGATGAAATCTCTAAACAGCCAATACAAAATAAAATAAATATTTTCTTACATAAATTCATGTAACATGTTATCAAAAGTAAATAGTTTTACTAAATGAAACGTTTCTATATCATATCCAACAAGAAATAATCAATTAATCCACAAGAAGGATTTAATTTGTTTAGTCGAGTAAGAATCCATTTGCCGAGAATTAAAAACAAACCTGTATAACCCGGTCAATTTTAGAATGCGCCGAGTCCATACATACACCTTGCTGCAAGGTGCCAACGTGTCTTAATCGGGATATAAACATAATTACACGAGTGTCGTAATGTTATTAAACACGCGTGTTTATTACCCAGGATTATGAGCCCAAAAGCGGCACAATAAGAGGCACGTTACGAGCAAATGTGTTGAAATGGTATTTTTCACAATCGTGTTATAATAGAGAGCTTTTTAGTCGAGTACCGTGTTTAGGCCACGAAGCTTGCTGAGTCGCCTAAGTAAGGTACGAGATTAAAAAGCTTGATTATAACACTATTGTGAACAATACTTTTTGTACGAGTTCATTAAAATTAATTTTCTACGAGTCAACTGAACTAATTAAACAAACTCGATACTGTTGAAACGAAGTGCAGCCTATCGCTCGTACGCTCGTTGATATCTTAAAAGACATCAACGAGCGTACGACATCTACGAGTAAACTCAATAATCAAAGCGATTCTATTGGTCCAATTCATTACAGTTCGGTAAAGCAGCCACGTGATTGGTCGAATTTATTTTAATTCTATTTAAAAAAAAAATTCGGTTGTCTGGAGCGTATCGAAACAGTTATTTCGATTGTTTCGACAGTAACATGGACTACAACTATGTAAAGAGTGGCGTTGCAGTATTCTCTATGAAATCTTAATACACAGATTTTAATCGACGAGTACAAAAAATATTAAAAACCACTGCTTTACTTATTACCAGCGTGTATTTTTAATATTACCTCAAATTGTAACCAGAGGTAGGTGTTAAGGCTATGAACCGATATTGCAAGATTTTTTTTCTTAACTGCTAATATTTATTTTTCTTATAAAATAATTCAGCACGCAATGTATTTGTGACGTCAAAGTAACCCGCTTCTTCCATGTGTCAAATGAGTGTAAGCATTACATTGCTGCTCGATACATTTTCAAAAATTAATTACTCTTTGGTAGTTAGGACTAACTTACAATTTTCTTAGAATATCGTTTCATAGTACTAAAAGCTACGTATGGTTAAAATTTGAGGTAATATTGTGTATGTACAGGCTGTATTGTGATCTACTTTTCAGTACCCAGGCCATCATCATTACGTAAGTTATAAATAGAGCTAGTTCTAACACCTCGCGTTATTCGGTGGTGTGACAACTTAATTGCCTAAATTGTCAGCGGCTTGCTCACAAAGTGAAAAGAACGGAACGTGACGAGGGGTTGGCGCGACGCGTACTTCGATCGTCCGTCATGCTGTCAGCTGTATGCCGATGCCGGCTGAGCACCATCCAGCCGGTAAAAGCGTTGCTCCATCAATTTCCAAATGAATTAAAAGACCTACACGCAGCTTTTATTATTTGGAAATGTTACGAAATGTACCATGCATATGTGATGACTTGACGGAATCATAATATGATCGATTACAATTTATAGGGGCAGTCTACGTCAGAGATATGTTTACAGTTTTCACCTTAATTCTTTGCAATAAGACAATCTTTGAGGTTGACCGTACGTATTACGCATAGGTACAATTATATTACGTTACGTAGTACTTCTCTGATAGCATGTTAACGTGTGTATTATTCACATACTAACAATTTTAAAACTGCTCAGCGCCTCTATTCTGTAACTTCTTTTAAGCTCACCTCAACGCTCACCCACAAATATATCTTGACACCGCGATTCGTAGTAATTAAGCGCAGGTAGAGGTCTAGTTTCATAACGGGTGACCGGCGGGGTGAGCCGCATTAAGAGGGCGTAGTGGCGTGGACTTAGGTCCCTCTCACTGAGCATACGCGTGAGCGAGATGGAAATTGCTAAAAGCGCGGATATCATGTTTTTTAATCATATTATTTTGTGCGTACATTTATAAGCAAAATCCTTTTACCAGATTTGAGAACTTATCATTGTACAACCATTAAACCAAAAAACATTGTTAGAGATGGGAGAGTCTTAAAGATCCAACCAAAAACATCCAAAAGAAGGGTTAGGTTAGGTTTGAAAAATAAAAGTATTGAGAAAATTATTGCCAATCGTGTTTTCACTTTTAGCAGACTGAAGAAAAACAGATGGCAGTCGCTTTCGTAAAAACGAGTGCCTATGCCAAATCTTGGGATTAGGTGTCAAAGCGGACTCCGGGCTCCTTTAGGGGCACAACCGGGAATAATAACGCTAAGGAGGATGATGATACTGTAAGGACAGATATGTAATCACTATAGA
Organism: Epinotia brunnichana; assembly: GCA_963854355.1. NCBI lineage: Eukaryota > Metazoa > Arthropoda > Insecta > Lepidoptera > Tortricidae > Epinotia > Epinotia brunnichana. Next base: position 17,415,688 of record OY977939.1, read on the forward strand.
TGTTGAGATCTATGTCGATAAACATTGGCAAATTTGCATATGGCGAGTAGCCCAGATTATTGTCGTGCTTCAATCTAGTGGATCTGTGAGCTGTAGAACATTTTTTTTCACAATCGAAATAGGTGCTGAATCGACCAAAAACATTTATAATATTATTGAACCTGCTCTCAAAATGTCACGAGAATCGGTTAAGAAATGTGACCTGCATAGGAGAACAGCCGGCCAGACGCCGGACATACGAAATAATTTTGGCCCAAGCTAAAACGGAGAACTTCGTTCGCTTCGCTCGCTCGTTCAATAACCTATCGACACTGGAAGGGACCGGAAAATACATAGCTGTTTAGTTGATCCCTTAAAAAGTCTGGTTAATTTTAGTCCTACTTATAATACTTAGGCAAACTTGTATCGACCTATGGATATGTAGAGGAACTGTTTATGTTCCAGTTTGAAAGGAACACGAGACGCTCACTCAGGCAGGTATTATCCCAAAAGGATTATGGACGATTGACAAACATAAGAGGATTTAATTTTACGGGCATTCGTTGTGAGAAGGAAATATTAAACATATTAACATATCTAAATGACGTAAAGCGGCCTTTAGACCTGATGACTAAATGCAGTGCACTAACTATCTAGACTCACACTCACTGATTAGAGCGAGATGGTTTATCTTAGGTATTTAGCAAGGTCTAAAGGCCGCTTAATGCGTCTAGTATTTAAACATTGATGGTCCGATTAAAAAAGCCAACTAAATATGTAGATACATTTAATTTATCTTTTTTTACAGTTGAAAAAATTGTACTGCTAAAGTGTTACAAGTAAGTAGATAATTTAAATAACCTAAATTCAAATAAAACTAAGTAGGTAAGTTAACTCTAAATAAAAAGGCCCTCAATAAAATGCCTAGGTATGTAAGAACCTATTAAATAAAGAAACAAAACTGGTCGGTGTTAGTGAAACAGAAAGATGAATATCGCGTATAGTCAATCAATTTAATTCAGTTGGAAATAATCGATAGCTATCTGTGAAGACCACCCACATGGCCGGCTTCGGGAATTACCATCCACAGCACAACGCACCCACAGTAACTGCTGGGTATTTGGGATAATTGTCGTCCGCTGGACAGTGAATAATAAGGACTGGTCAATTAGTCACTGACGTACTTATAAACACGCGTTTCACTGAATTTTACAGTGGTCATAAACACTTAGAGATACCGTAAACCCTCAAACCGTAACTTCCACTTTAACTTAAGAGTCCGCAGTAAGCTCGGCCGAATTTCACCTTCCCATACAAACGGAGTTTCATTCTCATTTTAAAACTACGTGTTAGATTGCAATGAAACTTTGCATGTACAATGAAATGAGGTATATCTAGGTCTGTAATTAGTACATTTTATGGGTCTGAAGCTACATAAACTAATTACAAACCTGGATAGTACTTAACTATTATTAGTGTACTTTTACTGTGTATTTTAATAATAGGTTAAGTCAAAATGTTACTAACCGATATGGAACTTGTTCTGAAATAAATATTTTCATTCATTTATTTACTTATTCGTACAAAGTTTCAGAGCAAACTAGATAGTCGTTTTAAAATGAAAGCGTAACTACGTTTGTATGGAGAATCAAGCTTACTGCGGGCTCTTAAATGCAGATGGGTAGGTAGGTACATTGAAATGAGTTCCTGTATGTCGTATTGATTGTAATTATGTAGTTTATTTTATATTAACCAATTTTATTAATATCAACTTTGCTTAGATTTGATAGAACACTGGCAGCAGACTATGATGTTACAAGGTAGGTACCTACTGCAAATGCCGTGCAAACTCAGACACCCAATATTTTGCAGCGTAAGTAAATTCAGTGTCCATTTTTATGAAACAAAGTATACCTACATAAGTGCACAATGCTTTCACAAGCGGAAGAAAATATTGCAACAAGTTTCAAACATATGACAACACTGGAGCCATAAGAGTCCATAGGTTACGGCAGTTACGGTAACCGTTTGCCAGCCGGTGGGTCGTACGTATGCTAGTTCGCCACCATCGTATAGTATCTAAAAAAAACTATGAGAATATGCCATTCTAACTGTAAACATTCGTAAAAGGGTAAACTGAAAGTAAGTACGGGTACCACCACAATAGGCAAAGTTGCTTCTTGTTTATACAGAATTTATGTATTGCTACCGTATGTTGGCATAGGGGTAACATCAATAAAAACACAATTCGTTAAAAAATAACCCACAGTTGCTAAGAATAGCCATATTATGACTATAATTTGTCCAATAGAAAACTAGTCAAGGGTTATTTTTGCGGTTGCATTGTGTCGAGCTGAAGTGTCATAAATAATGTTCCCCGCACTCGAAGTTACGAGCAAGCGGCGGCACCAGGTGGTCGTACTTATATTTAGATTACTCTTTAAGTACCAATATTAGGAATCAAATTTAGTTTATTACTCCCATTCATGCGGTTTTATTGACGGCGAAGAACGATCGAAGTTATCAATACCTAAGACGTTTGGTTTACTTTGTTGTTTATACTAGGCCGCTTTACGGTCACGTCCAAGAGAGCTATCGAATCGAATCCTAATGTAAGCTAAACTGTTTTTATTTAAACTAAAAGTTAGTAACACCCGGCAGCTGGTGGGCATGTTTCGCGAAGCGTACTGTTTTTTGTTTGAGCCAGATGTTTTTGCGCGAACACAGCTAAAATTTCAGTGATGAAACTTACCCGAGTAATTCAATACGTCGCGTCGTCATTAAAAAGGTGACGACCTGTTAATACTAAAATGTCGTAAAACTAGATCACCACTGGAGTGAAATATGAGCAGTGACGTTAAAGTTCGAGCGTTAATTTGTGAGATGATATGGATAACCACAGTTTATTGCTTTCGGGCGGGCGACAATTGTCCGGTCACAAAAACTTCTCAATGCTTGACTTTCTCACAAAGTTACAAGCTTTTGAAACGTTAAATGAGATCTCATTAGCAATCAACATTCAACCGTGTACTCTAGACTAGGTAGCGCAGCGTATCCTTAATCAAAGTGATATATGTGCCGCATTGTATAGAGCAGTTTGTATTGCGCATTACGCATAATGAGACGCTGGCGCTCCTGCGAGCTGCGCCATGCACCCAGAGTGCCTGTTCATTAGGGCCGCATTAAGTACCTGTGAACTGGTCGGCTTCCGCACAACAAACGGTTCCTATGTTGCGCAACGTCCGCTCCCGATTCTAACTAAACCATGCATTAACAATTAATTCACAAATTATATAATTGAACACGAATAGAAAATAGCGCGCGTGGTTCTGTGATGCACCATGAATGATCGTTATTACCTATATTTATATTGGATATGTTGCAGGTAACGCAGGTATAATATTTAATGACAAAATGAAGTTCTAAGATATAGTTAAGTACTTCGTCTAGGTCCATATCGGCCATCCGAGGAATGAAAAATTCACCACTTTTCGACTTTATTTAATGAACTAGCTGTTGCCCGCGACTTCGTCCGCGTAGAACTAATACTTAGAAAATATAATGCAAACAAACTTCTACTTACCATCTTAAGGGATGATTTCCGAGGCAAAAACTATTCTATATCCTTCGAAGGGTCTCAAATTATCTCTATACCAAATTTCATCTAGGAACATGGATTTTATCCAAACTTTCACCCCCTATTTCATACCCTTAGGGAATGATTTTCGGGATAAAAACTATCTAATATCATTTTTCGGGACTCAAGCGACCTTTATACCAAATTTCATCTAAACGGGATTCATCCAAATTTTCACCCCCATTTCACCCCCTTAGGGAGTGATTTCCGGAATTAAAACTATCCTATGTCCTTTCCCAGGACTCAAGCTATCTCTTTACCAAATTGTATTAAAATGGGTTCCATCCGAATTTTCACCCCTAATTTCACCCCCTTAGGGGATGATTTCTGGGGTAAAAACTATCCCATGTCCTTTCCCAGGACTTAACCTATATCTACACCAAATTTCATCAAAATAGATTACATCCCAATTTTCACCCCTCCCCCCTTTTCACCCCCTTAGGGGATGATTTCCGGGATAAAACCTATTATATGTCCTTCCCCGGGACTCAAACTATTTATATACCAAATTTCATCTAAATCGGGGCAGCTGTTTAAGTAGCTCCATACAAATTTCCACCCCCAATTTCAGCCCCTCAGATATAAAAACTACCCTTTGTCCTTCCCCGGAGCTCAAACTATCTGTATACCAAATTTCATCTAAATCGGTTCAGCGGTTTAGGCGTGAAGAGGTAACAGACAGACAGACACACTTTCGCATTTATAATATTAATATGGAAGTATGGATTATTAGTATGGATAGTATGGGTTCTTTCCTTCCGCTTGTCTTCCAAATAGAGGTGTAGCTGTAGACTCACTTCAAAAGAAAGAAGAAACGAAAAACTCATTCAAATATCTCAAAAAATTACGAAGCTACAACCGTTTTAATGTCGCTTGTTAGAGTGAGAAAACCATCAGGGACCGTGACGTCACGATCCTCGAGCTTCATAGTAAAAAACAATCGTTTCATTATAAAGGTGCGTTTTGCGGAAAAGAGACGCAACAAACCCCCTCTTCAAACTTTATACACTTATAACTTAGTGATTACCTATACGAGTATAGCCTCTTGCGTTGTTTTTTTTTCGAGATAATACAACATTATGATTATTTTGTTTAGTGTCTACATCCCTATTTTCGATAAGATAAGATAAAATAAGATTTCTTTATTGTCAGAACTGTGTACATTTAGTTGTTTTGGGTAAAATAAAGTCCAACAGCTTGCCCATTTCGGACGTACAATATTAAACTTAAAGCTAGTCAAATATACTAAAACAATAACAACAATAGTATTTCCAAATAATTTTAACCATATTCACACATAAAATATTAATTTAGATCTATCCGACATCCGTATTTTCTTTTAAACCACGAACTTCGGAATTCGAAAATATTCGGGTATCTCTATCTCTATCGCACTAACAAATGACAGGAATGCAGATATACGAACTTCGACTTTCGGTTTTCGCTGTTTGGCTGAATACGCAAAGAGCGCGCGCGCGTGCCATTCAAAAAAACCAAGTTTATATTGTTCGAATTTGTTGTTACATTTGTGGAAATTACGCCTTAATTCGACATTTGCGCATATAAGTTCGCATATCAAAATCGATTAATTTTATATTTGCTTTTGATACTCTCTTTTGGTGTCTCGTCAATGTATATGGTAGACGGGATTAAAATTATTAATAGGCGAAAGAAAGGCAAAGAAATTCCGCCATTTTGTCCGTAGTATTTCTTATTAGTCTGTGATTTTGACGTTTATTTTAGCTGACAGATGTGGCGGCGGTATACTTTAAGAATAATAAATGAAAAATTAAATGAAGTCGTATATTACGGAAAATAAATTAATTGTCGCAGTCGGATAAAAACTATCCTAAATTGCAGCTGGAATAATAATGTACCTATATAAAATGTTTCATATTTTTCCGTCCATGGGATGCTGAGAACATTCGTACCACAGAAAGCTTAGTTTCAAACTGGCTGATTCTTTTTTTTAATTTAGAGATTTATTATAAGTGGAGATGGAGATGGAGATATAAGTGGAGATGATGGTCCAAAAGTGACGAACCTTTCAATTCCGCGACTGCATGTAATTACTTCAACAAACTTATTTCGCTACACTTAGTGGAAAGCCTGGCAATTGATTTGAATACAAAATTAGGCCTTAACTTTGGATGTGTCCACACGAAAGACTTACTAACTCAAACTTTAAAATGTTTTCGACCCAAGTACTTACGACCGTCGTATTTAAAGCCACGTTTTGTCGAAATTGTTATTCAACTCAACGTGTCCATCAATAATGAATGAATCAAAATTGGGCATCAATGGCATCGGGGTCCTTTCAAGTGCGCTGGTACAATCCAGCACTGGCCAAACATTCCGTCAAATATACACTTGCCTATGTGTTCTATGGTGTGGTATGGGTGAGTAATGCTCGGCCCGCGGGGTTCGGAGTGGCTCGGACGAACAATGCGCGACAAAGCGTTCAGTCTGTCATCAGTTGAATGTGAAGTAATCTCGTTCCCATCGGCCGGCGCAGGCGCAGGGCTGGTCCTGGAGCCGCAGGAATGTGCCGTAAATCATCTCGTTTAATCCGTACCGCTTAGGGTTGCCTTTAAAGGCAACCCTAAGAAGTATCTGAAGTTTTTAAGGCGAAATCGAAAAATGAAAGACGCGTACTAACTTGCTTAATCCATAATTTAGTGTTTATATTTAGACATGTTGTTTGTATGTTGTTCGATAAAACTTGTTTGCATGTAAAAAAATTACGCATTAACTATTCAGTATTAACGAATTCAAGTACCTACCTATAGTTATGATTAGGAGATGTGTCTAAAAGAATAGCCAAATAGTTGTGTTGTAACCATTCTATAACTGTATAATGGCAACCCTGATTCCCACATAGCCGCAGTCGCATCGCGTCGCACTCAGCCATATCATATCAAAGGGTAATTTAATTTCTTTTATCTCCCATATCGAGAGACATTCTAAATTTCATATAGGTACGAAGAAGACGAACTGAAGAAAACAAACATTCATTCAACTAGTTAACAAATATGCACCTGGTGCTGGAGTCTCCTGCCTGCGCTGTGTGGAAGCACTGGGACTCGGTGCACATGAGAGGCTATGTGTATAATATATTGCAATATTAGATTTAACTGATAAGCAACTGTATACTAACACTATGGACATGGTCTGAATAAAAAAAAATGAATTTGAATTAAACTCAAACCTCAAACTTCATTAAGCCAGCGGCATTTAGCAAAGAGAAATTGCGAGTACTCGTAATTATCTAAACTAGATATGCAGTTCGCCAGCGTGTTGTGCTGAAACCTGTGGCTAAGAGACCGCAAACACATAAACAAATGAGCGACTGCGTGGCGATGGCGAAGCTGCCAAAACTTTTAATGTGACATGTGCTTAGTATGATACTTTCTGTTTAATTACAAAAGTATGAGTAATACGGTCACTTCATAATCTTTTCAATTCAATGCAAACACGTTATCAAACTTTATAAACTTGCTAAGTATGTAAGGTAGGTACTTAGTATCTAAAGTAATTTGTATGCACATTGTATATCAGAGTCCAGCAAGACTTCAGTTCACGGCACACGTGACGACAATAAACAAGCAGAGTCGTCTAAAACTTATGCAATATAGAAACTGTATACAGATTTACGAGTTCCTATAAATAGTTGACGATTCAATATGAAAGTGCGCGGGGTGACAGTCGTCCTCGTGATTCGAATAAACAATTGCCCATTTTAAATACGAATATCATCTTCTGAATCTTATGATAGGTATAACTTTTTAATTAAGTTACGTAACTGCATAATATTTGCATCAATTGTTGCCAAATCTTCCATTAACGCTGTTTTTAACACGAAATTATATCATTCATTAATATTATCATCCAGCAATCAATGTAAGTAGCTAAAGTTACTGACAAGGAAGGTTATCTGAACTGGCTATCGCTCGTATTATTTTACTCTCCTTGACAGGCTGCACCGAAACATTTTGTTACTGCGCCCGGCCAACGGATCAATGCTTCTGTGTAATGAAGCAATTTCGGTATTATTCGGGCTGGTGTGGTGGCGTTGGTGCGAGACCGTGTCATTATATTACCCTTATTTAAACCAAATAGACGTATAAACCTCAGGACTGCGTACATTAATCAACGTTTATATTTTAGGCATTACAGCCACAGTGCTCGCGGCGTGATGTCGATATTGTCAACGCAATATATAATCGTGGCCGGCAATGAAATCCGAAACGGCCGCACCATTTCCACGATAAGAATAAAAACACGCGACTTTATTATGCTCGTGTAACGTCAAATCGTGGTCAAGCCACAACCATGCAACTGTAAAGTCTACTATTTTTTTTAAAACGTGCATAGTTTACACTATTGCACCTTATTCCATTGTAATAAGGCGAAAAATGTGTAGGTACATATCTTTGACGTCGACTGCACCTAACGCTTTTCCTCAAACACAGGTTACACGCAAAAAACTAGTAACACGTTTGGCAATGGTTAATCTATTGTATTAACAACTTCACTATGTGTGTTTTACACACACGAGTAACATACGAGTATGCATATAATATAAGGTTACTAAGATTTTCATAGGAGTTTGTTTGATAAAACGCCCAGGTTGCACTGCACACCTGACCATTTTGTACACAAAAAAACAAGCTAACCTTGCACTCTATTTTTTTGCCTAAGCAGTGTCCCACTCCATGGAGGCAAAGGTCTTCCCCCTAGACTTCCAGTTACAATTGAATAACATCAAATAATAAAGTTGCTTCCTTGTAAGTTGTACTCGCATGATAGCAACAATACATTAATATAACGAACCGAAAATAACTCGTTAAAACACAGCAAGACATCTGTCAAGCTGAATCAATAACGCTATAGTCTCATCCACCGGCGATTGTGTATCGAACAATAACATCTAATACACAGCGGGGTTAATTAGGTAGATGCGTCAAAAGCGCCGCCGCTGAAAGGCTCCATTGTCCAGGCAGCGCACGCGCACGCAGATGCTCCTAATTAACTTATAAATGTTGGATAGATAAAGTACGAGTGCGTACACTAACACAATAGCGCCATGCAGCGCAAGACTTAAACCAGGGCCTAGCATAGTACGATGTGCGCCACACAGTGGATGTATGCTCGGCGTGGGGGCCGCAGCGGCATAATTTGTCCGATGTATTGGGTGGGGACCTCTCGCTGCCAACCATTGTATCTAAGATGCTTGACAGCGAGAGGTCATGGGAAGCAATGGCCTCCTTCTGCAAGTCCGTAATGGCGCAGAAGGAGGCTGCGGAAAGAGCGCGGGAGGACGACCCTTCCGCTCCCCATATCCGCAGACGTAGAGCGGGGCGCGCACGTCGGCGTTATGCGCACTTGCTCCCCCCGCCGTAGTGGACCAGGTTGCAGGGTTAGGGGACCCTAGCTAACCAAAAGTCCACGGGTCTGAAGCGCCTCGAAATTGTCCCGGGGCGCTCTCCCTGGCCAGGCCTGTAAAGCGGGCTAGTCGCGAGGGTCAAAGTAGCATGCGTAAGCGAACCTTAGACGCTCCTTGTAAGCGAAATGGCTGGACAATCGTTGGGGGTTTAGTGGGTAGTCTAGGCCTTCTGCCCTGGAGTCCCACACACCCGTCCGGTCCCCCTCCGACTGGGCGGACGGTGCATTACCGCATTCCCCCAACGTAAGAAAAGGGCCTAGCATATATATATAGGGCAGGCACTGCAATCAGTACTTTAACTTTATAATATTGGCGTCGCACAAAAACGGCTTTTGTTGTAACAACATGCTTGACTCAACGCAGTAGAGCCGGGTTCGTGACATAATGAAAACAGTATTTACATGTGTTACGTACACATGTGAATACGAACTGTTCAACGCAGTCAAGATACTGATTAAATCAATTTTACTGTGGCATTAGTATATTTACTCAGTGGCCCAAGTAGGTATGAGAGCAAATAAGATGCACATATACTCCCGGTTAAGAATATCACGTTCAGTGAACACTCAGCATCTGTATTTGAACAGAGCAGATTGCTTTAATGTGGCCCATATTGATTAAATTTATAAATACTTATAGCTCATGCGTTACAGGCGTAAGACTCATAAGTACCTACCTATCCTGTACTGTATCTATTGGATTATATTGAGGAAATAAAAAAAAATACTGTGAAGAGATCTAAAAATCTTCAATATTTATATTATTATTAATTCATTTATTTTCAGATAATACAATCCATAGTTATTCATTAATAGTTAGTAACATTTAATAGCTTAAGAATATGTCTACGTTAGTGTAATATAATAAAATTAATTAATTAAATACATTCATTTTACATTGAAAATGGGTACCCTGTCCCCCATATGAATTGTGTTCCAATGTTTTACAACTGGGCAGTCAAATTTTTCCAAAACGCTGTTCAGGAGGCTGTTATATATATAAGAACCACATAAGAAAATGCCAACAGGACAAAGATACTTAAGAAACCTCTGTTAACTACAAATGTCAAAGTAGATAAGTATGTGTAAGACTAAACTAAAATAGGTTTCATGAAAGTTTCTGAAAAATGGTAAAATTAAGGACAAATTATGTTTTGACGACCGCTTTAGCCTAGTTGGTAGTGACCCTGCCTACGAAGCAAGAGGTCCTGGGTTCGAATCCCGGTAAGGGCATTTATTTGTGTGATGAGCACGAATATTTGTTTGTGAGTCATGGATGTTTTCTATGTATTTAAGTATTTATTTCTCTATATAAGTATCTATATCGTCGTCTAGTACCCATAGTACAAGCTTTGCTTAGTTTGGGACTATAGGTTGATTTGTGTAAGATTGTCCGCAATTATTTATTTATTTATTTATCTCAGTATAGAAACTAAAAGCGGGTTTGGTGCTACGAGATCCTTCAGAAAGTTCGGCTTCTTTGAGTCGGTACACCCTACCTGTTATAAAAGCTCTACTTACCAATTTTGATTTAAACATTTCTAATTATCGATATTGACGACCTCTGTAGCGTAGTTGCTAGTGACCCTACCTACGAAGCCGGAGATCCCGGGTTTGAATCCCGGTAAGGGCATTTATTTGTGTGATAATGAGACTGATGAGCATGAATTATTTGTTCCTGAGTCATGGATGTATTCTATGTATTTAAGTATATTTATTTTGAGTATTTATTTATCTATATAAGTATATTTGTCGTCGTCTAGTACCTACCCATAGTAAATATAAGCTTTGCTTAGTTTGGGACTAGGTCGATTTATGTAAGATTGTCCCCAAAATATTTATTTATTTATTATTATAAAGATTGTTAATTGTTCGCGGCCTTAAATTTCGCGCGAACAAATAGGCAAAATAACAGAGAAATCAAAACGGTTTACGCGTATCCAGTTAACGAATAAGTAGGTTAAACGGAAGCTTACAGGCAAACAATAAGAAGGAAGCCTGTCACAGTAATAAAATAATCAGTAGACAAGCAGTGGGCAGGTCAGTGGGTATGTAATGTTGGAGTAGGTGACAATGAACTTGCCGGGCGCGGCGCCCGCGCCGTGGTCGCTGCACTTGTTCTTGCGCAACGGTTTGGGAAGCGGCTGCGCATGCGACATCACACACATCACACACCTAGGCGCATTAGCATTCTACCGTTAACTCCGATGATCATATGAAGAATGAGCCTAATAACAATAAATTTATTAATACTTTAAAAAAATATTTAGTGGCAAATGCTTATTACACAGTAAATGAATATTTAATTCGCAATAATAATGACTAGTATTAAGAAATCGCAACTGAAATAATTGTCTATAGTTTAAATTTTGAACTACTTACTTAGTGTATTGCAGTGCCCTTACAGGGTTGTGTTGAGACATACCAATATGTAGCTATAAGATCTTTTGTACACACAAGGCAATGATTAAATGAATTATGAATTAACCAAGGACGACCTAGACTTGTCGCTTCTACTAAAATGTATGCAACCTACTATTAATGATAATCTGTCCTAGTCTGTGAGCCTTATGGCCTACAAGTTACAAGTTGTATAAATGAAAATTTTACACACACTCCAATAATTGGGAATGGATGAAAATTTTAGAAGTGCCTGAAATTTTTTTGGTGATAGGAATAACGTTCCTTAGCACCGGAAAAAAGTTGCAGACTTTTCAGCTGCGTCAATAATTTTTGAAAAATATAAACAGATTCCTCACTTGAGACACTGGGGCCGTGGGGTCCAGGCGCCAGGACGTTTTTTAAAGAGCTGTCAAGAAAGCTCGTCGACACAACTGGTGACCAAAGAGCTGGCAGCTTCCTCGCTCAACGCTTAAGCATTGCGATTCAGCGAGGTAATGCTGCCAGCATCTTTGGCACGATGCCGCGGGGGCCTTATTTAGATTTTTTTTAGCTTCTAAGTTTAGTTTTGAGATTTTGTAAATATTTATTTAAGTAGTTTCTTAATTCGTTTTTTATTTAGGATTTTTTATACTTAGTTTTAATTTAATTTAACTATAGGTTAGTTTCATTTTATATAAATTTTAGTATTCGTTAATGCAATGTAATAGTTATACTCGTATACTTGAGTTTGGTGAAAGATGAAAAAGTTTGATTGCATATAAAAGGCACGTTTTTCGTACAAATGTTACATTTCTATATTTATTTGTTTTGTAGCTTGCCTAAATAATACTACTTACGTTTTGGGTTTAGGACGGCGAATGAGACACTTTCCTTGGTCCGACCGTTGTAAACTGACACTGGCAATGATATTGACAGCTGCGGCAGCTATATTTGTCAGGGTCAAATATTTAAAATATTTTTTTTGTAATATGAGTCGGATCAAGGAAAGTGTCTCATTCGCCGTCCTAAACGTAAGAGAGGAACCTGTTTATATATTTTTTTAATTATGGACGCAGCTGAAAAGTCTGCAACTTTTTTCTGGTGCTACGGAAGGTTATTCCTATCACCAAAAAAATAATCAGGCACTTCTACAATTTTCATCCTTTCCCCATTGCTAAGATCCATTCGATAAAAAAAAACACTCAAATCGGTTCATTCATTTGGGAGCTACAATGCCACAGACAGAGACACCGATTCACATATTAAACTTAAAACTTATAAGTACCTTACCCTTCGTTTTCATCGGGGGTTAATAATAGGAATGGTTATAAATTTATGCTTACTCATCTATCCGAATTGAGAGCAGTCGTTGATTTATTTGTTTCAAATTGAATGACTTAGCGACATTTCTTACTTTACTTTTAACTTTGTTCAGCTCGTCAAAGCCCGTGCATTTGTATTTCCTAAGCGTCCCAGTCACCGCAACGATTCTTTAGGCAAATAGGTACAGTCGCCATCACATACATAGGTACACTATAGGTGTTCAAAAATATCGGCACATGCACCCTAATGCCCTGAAAATAGAGGTGTGTTCCGATGTTTGTGACGTGCTTGTTTGGTCCGATGTATGTTATAGCAACTGTAATCTTTGGCATTTTGTTTTAGACTTGTACATTACCAACATGTGAAATTAAGTAGGTAGTATATCTTTAATTGTGCATTTCGGTCCTTCTATTAAACTTCTTTTCTTATTTTACCTGGACATAAACTAATCGCTTCCGTATCTACCTCCAGTACTCTTCTGTCTCTAATTAGCATAACTACCTTGGGGGTCATGGACTAGGTGTGTGCATTACAGTACATATACCTATTTAGATCCTTTTCTAGGATAACCTAAACGCTTCTACTGTACGTTATATTGTATCACTGGTGGGCAATGCTATGTGCTAAACACGTTACGTATGGAAGTAAAACAATAGCTATTTGAAGGCGCGTATTTACTATTTAATAACCAGCTCATGATAAGCGAATGGAATGGTACTGGTATTTGGAATTGCGTTTACTTGCTTATTTCTTTACATGCTAGGTACCTACCTAGTTAGGTACCTACTAACGCTATTGTTGTGTCGGTAATTTATACATGAATTCTAAATGAAGTAAATGTCCTGTAAACACAAGCGAAGTGGTAGAAGTATAGTAATAAGTAGTCTACTTACATATAGCTATTTAGATAACAACCAATTTTAAATATGATCTTATCTTATGGATTTGGTCTGGCATCTTCATCAAAAAGTACATAGTTACTGGTATGGCCTTAAAAGGTTCTAAAGACAAAGTAGTGAGAGTGAGTCGGTCTACAATTCGAATTTGTTTGATTGAGTAAGATGCAATATTTTCTATGTGTTACTACAACTAACAAGATACGACTCGTTTTAAAATTGAAAGACCATTCAAGCTAAGTCACGGCAAAATATGAAGACAAAAAGAGTTGTACAAAGAGTGTATTGTAGGCATTGTAACGTAGAGCACCGAGCTTAATGTGGATCGACGGCGGTGGTCGCTCGCGGCTCTGAACCAATTATATCTCATTGTGTCTATTAGGGCTGGACCCCGCGTGGGAATTCAGGGAAACCCGACCTGGAAACCCTTCAATACTTAGGTATGTACAGAAAAGAATTCAACATTTCAGCTAACTATGTGCTATAAACATTAGAGGTCAATTACTCACTGTAAGTAGCGTGTGATACCAGCAGGGTAGCCATCGCGCCTAATTAAAGGGATGAACGTTGAGCAGGAACCTTTAAAAGGTAGTCCGACATTTATTTAATTTTCAATTAAAACCTTAATTGGACGAGGATAGTACTATTCGCAGTCCACGTAGAAATATGTATGTATAAGTAAACATTTGGTGACCAGTCTCACACTTGAGTCAATAAAATAATAGGCACAGCCTGAGTGAAACTGATATGTGTAACTGAATTGTACCCCGCCAATTAACTTGAAAATGTTAAATTGTGCACTATATTTAATCTAATCTAGTGGCTTTGTGAGCGGTATACCAAGCGAGTCTGTGTTGATTTTTTTTTATGCAACCTGTAGAGGAGAACAACTGGACATCCGGACATACGAAAGAATTTTGGCCCATGCTGAAGCAGAGAACTTCGTTCGCTTTGCTCTCACTATCAATAATACAACCCTCACTGGTAGGTACAATAGTGCGGGTCAGGTCCACTTGATGCAGGTATAGCGCCAATAGGGAAGGCATGTCCCTAACGATATTCACCTGAACTAGATTCAGCGGCCCGCTGACTCTGCAGGTCGGCGCAGGAGGTTGGTATCCCCAGAAGCAATTCCACGGCATTCTTGTAGCATTTCTTAACAACTTACACTTTTCCCACAAACTTTTAACTACGTTTTTTTAATAAACTTTATTGTATTTTTATGTAGGTACTAGAGGTATTTTGAATCATAATTTGATTTGGAGTTAAAGAGCATTGTTGTCCCACAGAAGACGATATCGCATTGTTGGATGGTAAGGTTCGGATGGACAGCCGCTAGGTGCGGCCGGCCGGGAGCACGGGCGTGTTTTAACTGAGTCTTTGAGCTGGGCCGGTAGAGCTCCGCGGGTTGATACCATATATCACTAACTTTACCTTGTTAACTTAAGCTGCTGCACTCAATTTCGCGTCAGTAAATACTTAGGGCTTTGTGGAAGATTGAGGTTTAGTAAGATTAGAAGAGTGAACGGATTAAGTACATAAGCTTGATTAGTCGTAGTTACGTTGAATGATTATCTCATTATGAAATACGTTTGATGTTTTTTTTTATATGAATGTGCATAGTGTTGTAGGTATATTCAATTTCGCCGATAGATAGGTACTCTAATGGAGAATTCCTACCGGCGAGGTGACGCGGAAAATTTTATAGTCTCGGCAATTAAAATTTTCATTTGTTGTATCGAAATGTACGGTTGCCTGCGTAGGTGGAAGGGTAATACCGATAGATTCAATTTTAATAACAAACAACACAAGTCAAAACATTCGTCTTTTCCTGTGATGTGAAGTTTTACAACAACTCAGCCATCGAAATAGGCCCAAATAGAATGTGGATGTGGGCACGAACTCCAATGACACTGATGACTCTACTTTTTACACCTTGCCTCGCCCGTGTTGGAGTACCAACAAATACAGTCTTCATTCTCGGCAAATATTGTAATATACCTACGCTGTCAATCTTCAATTTTACTTTAAACTTGTAGGCAATAGAGGCGGAGCAAGGTCTAGGCTGGGCAAACATATTTTAGCCAAGTAAAGGATAAAGTTGCTGTCGAGTCCTATGAGGAGGTCAAGAGGCTGGCAATGGACAGAGAAGAGTGGCGGTTACTCCACCGACAAGAGCAATAATGATGATGATGCTGTCAATCTGTTTATCAGTCCGTTCCCAAAACACACGGTCCACTAACGCGAGTAACATTCAAGCAGTTTTTTTTTTGCAATTATTAGTTATTTATTCACTGTTTTCGAAGTTTTTGTAAGATCTTTGCCTTGGCTTAAAAAATGTATAATAGATTGAAAAATTATGTAACGTATCCCTTATCCCGAAACACTAATAAGTGAGATAACTCCCATAGTTTTATTTTACACAACCGACAAGCTTTCAAATACTTCGCTTATCAACAGATTGATGACAATCAATGGTCACAGTGGAAACTACAGGTAGTAGAAGTTAATTGGCAAAAGTGGCCATTTCAATAGGTAGGTTACAAACTTCCGTCACGCGCTGTACCCTCATAAATAAAGATCCATTGTCAACCAGAAAATAAAGTTATAGTGACACCGGACTGGACACATTATTTTGAAACCAGCGCTGTCGCAATGGTTTAAAAATTAAATTAGTTATCTACAAGGTATGTTTATGTTCTTATGCTATACGCATTCGTGCGCTCTATTCTGTACGATATGGCTTTTATGGATATGACATTAACATGCATACAGCACTTTAAATCCATTAAACAAATCTGGAGGATTATGTCGGCTACTCGCTTTATCTCGGCGCGCTCTCGGAGCTGAAGCTTTCGATTCAAATCGTAGGGTACTTAACTTACATCCCGGGACCAATTTGGGTACGTTCTTCTCGTATTGAAATGATTTGTGAATCTTTTTGATGCATGCGTTCCAACTTGCTTTAGCGTATAAATAGGTAGCCGTTGTATACATATTTTACGCTACTGCAGCGCATCAGGGATGTTTGCGGACGCGCACGTGTCTTGTTTCAAGGCTACCATGAGACTGCTAGCTGCATCCCTGGTGCGACGCGTGCGCGCCAGCTCCAACAGCGTGCTGGCTGGCAATGATTGCGGACAAGTTCTGTCCTTACATTGCTCATTGCTGTGGACTTCACGCGCCCAGCAGCACTGTGGTTGGCAAATGGAGGTGCCTTTAATTGTATTATTTTTTATTTAATTAGTCAGTAGGTTAATGTGTAATCTCCACTTATAATAAATCTCTAAATTAAAAAAAGAATCAGCCAGTTTGAAACTAAGCTTTGCGCGGTTCGAATGTTCTCAGCATCCCATGAACGGAAAAATATGAAACATTTTATATAGGTACATTATTATTCTAGCTTATCTTACTTAGGTTAGTTTTTATCCGACTGCGACAGTTAATTAATTTTCCGAAATATACGACTTCATTTAATTTTTCATTTATTTTTATTGAAATCAAACGCTGCTCCAACTGTCAGCTATAAGAACCGTCAAATTTTCGTCAAAATGGCGGAATTGCTTTGCCTTTCACTTATTAATAATTTAAATCCCGTCTACGATAGACCTTTACGAGACAAATGCTAAAATATAAACCATAAAAAAATATTCGATTCTGATATGAGAACTTATATGCGCAAATGTCGTTTTATGTCGTAATTTCAATAAATGAAATCAACAAATTTGAACAATATAATTAACACGAATTTGTTTTTTTTGAATGACAATGGCACGCGCTCGGCGCATTCAGCCAAAGTACCTGCGGCGCTACCACGAAAACCGATACTCAATGTTCATATATTTGCATCCCTGTCACTCGAGTATGGTTAGTGCGATAGAGATAGAGATACCCGAATATTTTCGAATTCCGAAGTTCGTGGTTATAGCTCAGGAATCGAAAATATGGTAAATAATCATAATGTATTTTCTCGAAAAATAATTTAAAATAAATATAGTCAAATGGAGAAAAAAACAAAGCAAGAGGTTATATAGGTAATGATTAAGTTATAAGAGTCCAAAGTTTTAAGAGGGGGTATGTTCTGTCCCTTTTCCGCAAAACGCACCTTCATATGAAACGATTGTTTTTTACTATGACGCTCGAGTATATTGACATCACAGTCCCTCATCGTTTTCTCACTCTAACAAGCGACATTAAAACGGATGTAGCTTCATAATTTTTTGAGATATTTGAATGGGAGTTTCATTATCTTCTATCTATTTATACATAATAAATGCCTATGTCCTGACTGACTTATTCACTCAATCACTCACTCACTCACTCATCAACGCACAGCCGAAACTACTAATCTTAGAGAGTTGATTTTTGCACAGTATGTTGCTTTTATAACGTAGGCTAGGGATAAAAAGGGATTTTTGAAAATTCTACCCCTAAGGGGGTAAAATGGGGGTGCAAAGTTTGTATGGGAGAACCTTTTTTTTTTGAGCTATAGACTTAAACTTTGTAGAAAAATTAGTTATTAGAATACAAATGAAACACTTTCAGCGTTTTGGAAAATTCCATCCCTACGGGGGTAAAATAGGGGTGCAAGGTTTGTATGGGGGAAAGATTTTTTTTTAAATAGAGACTTAAAACTTTGTAGAAAGATCAGTCATTAGAATACAAATAAAGAACTTTCAGGGTTTTAGAAGGTTCTACCCCTAAAGGGGTAAAATAGAGTGCAAAGTTTGTATGGGAAAAACTACTTTTTTTTAAATAGAGACTTAAAACTTTGTAGAGAAATTATTCATTAGAATACAAATAAAGTACCTAGATTCAGTGTTTTAAAAAATCTACCCCTAAGGGGGTAAAATAGGGGTGCAAATTTTTTATGGGGGAAACAATATTTTTTTTAAATAGAGACTTAAAACTTTGTAGAAAGATTAGTCATCAGAATACAAATTAAGTACTTTCAGCGTTTTAGAAAATTCTACCCCTAACAATAGGGGGCTAAAATAGGGGTGCAAAGTTTGTATGTGGGAAACTATTTTTTTTAGCTAGAGTCCTAAAACTTTGTAGAAAGATTATTTAAATACAAAGAAAGTACTTTCAGCGTTTTGGAAAATTTCACCCCTAAGGGGGTAAAATAGGGTGCAAAGTTTGTATGGGAAAAACATATTTTTTTTTAATAGAGACTTAAAATTTTGACGAAAAATTACTTATTAGAACATGAAAAATACTACATTCGGCGTTTTACAAAAATCATTCCCTAAGGGGGTTAAAAAAGGGTGCAAGGTTTGTATGGGGAACACTTTTTCTGAGCTAGACACTTAAAACTTTGTAGAAAGATTACTTATAAAAATACAAAAAAAAAGACTTTCAGCGTTTTGAAAAAATCTATCCCTAAGGGGGATAAAAAGGGGTGCAAAGTTTTTATCAGGGAAAGTTTATGTTTTTGAGTTAGAGACTTGAAACTTTGTAGAAAGATTACTTATACAAAAAAAGAACACAAATCGTTTTAGAAAATTCCACCCCTAATAGGGTTAAAAAGGAGAGCAAGCTTTGCATGGGCAACACTTTTTTTTGAGTTAGACTTAAAACTTTGCAAAAAGATTACTTATTAGAATACTAAAAAAGAACTTTCAGCGTTTTAGAAAACTCCATCCCTAAGGGGATCCTTAAGATCCTTAAGAAGGGTAGCCAGTGTTGTGTGGGAAAAACTTTTTTTTTTACTAGACTTAAAACTATTCAAAATGTTACTTATTAAAATTAATAATAAAGTACTTTCAGAGTTTTAGAAAATTCCACCCCTAAGGGGGTTAAGAAAGCTTTGTATGGGCAACACTTTTTTTGAGCTAGAGACTTAAAAGTTTACGTAAAAAGTTCTTTCAGCGATTAGAAAAATTCAACCTCTAAGGGGGTTTAAAAGGGGGTTCAAATTTTAAATGGCGAGCAATAAAATTTTAAAGTGTGAGTAAGAGATTTTTAACTTCGGTCTTATTCTGTACGTTAAAAGACTACAAAACTGATTTCAGAGTTTTTCCAAATTCATCCCCTAAGAGTGTTAAAATTGGTTCAAAGTTTGAGTATTTCAAGGCATTTTTAAAGTATGAGATTTTTAACTTTGGTTTTAGACTGTTTGTTCACAAACTAGAAAATGAACATCAAATTTTTTTTTAATTATCCCCTAAAAGAGGGTTCAAATTTTGTATTGAGAGAAATCATTTTCTAAGACGATAAAAAGTTCTACGCGGACGAAGTCGCGGGCAACAGCTAGTTATAAAACTGTATGAGTCATAGTTACTTGAAATAAATATATATTCATTCATATGAGCGAGACGCACTATGAATAGGTTGGAATTGGAATGAAATTAATTAAACGAAAACGTTAGTTATAGTTGCATAGTGGAAACCCTGTCTGATGGGTGCCAAGGTGCCACAGTTCCCGCCGCCGTAAGGTATAAACATCGCATGTGCTCGAAAACGGCCCAATATTTGACACTTTCAATCTTAATTCTAAATTCAATCAATAGGTGTCAACTATAACGAATAAGGTCGTGTCAAACATTTACCGAACAAATTGTCCAGCGTTTACCTTGCATATGAATTTTAGTAAATTAAGTAAGTTTATAATATGTAATTTAAATACCTAACCTTGCCTTTGTTTCTGGAAACCATCTCATTTTTTTAGTTTTGGAGAAAGCTTTCCTAGCTAAGCTTTTAACAATTTAAGGATGGATGTATTTATAAATAAAATGAATACAAAATTGTTGTCTCAAGAAAAAAAACAACAAAAAACACAAAATTCAACAGAAAAATAATATTTTAGGTAATTATATAAAAAAAGTCACAACAAAATAAATTAGCGCGACAATAGGCTCGGGGCTCAGCGTTTGCCGCTAGCCTGTTGGCTGTCTGTACATCGCTGTTTTTCAGCCCGCACCTACATCACGGTGTACAAAATATAATAATAGCTAGGTAATAGCTGCAAGGGGAACATTCGCATTACTCGTAGTGAGATTAAATAATTAAACTAAACAAATGAGCTACTAAATTATTACATAAAATAAAGAAGGTATTGTTTGTCTTTATCTTTATTTAAGACATCTCCATTAGAAACAATACTAGTAGTAGGTAAAAGTAAAACAGCTCTGTCTTTTCGCAGCAGGTTTACAGGTCAACGCCAAACCGAGTGTAATTAATATTAGTACAGTGAGCTATGTTGATCATTACATCAGAGGCGGAATTGTCACGCGAAGCGCAGGTGAGCGTGATAAGAGAGCCGAGGATGTCACACGCCGCAGCATGAGGAGGACACTCTACTTGATAACTTTATGGATATGATGATATTGATGATATGAATTAAGATTGAAGGTTCCAACTATTCCGTCAGGAACACTGGGACAATTAAGTTTATTTTAAATAATTCATACCGTGTAATTTTAATTTTAACTTTTATTTAACTATACTTGATGACATGTAAATTGGTTTTATGAATAAATGGAACATAAATATGAATATTAAAATTTAACATAATAGCGTAGTAGAGCATAGGTTGTACACCTACAATAAAACACAACAACAATTTATTAAACTATTATAAATATGTACCTATATTTAAATATAGGTATTTACCTAAATCCTCTTGCAATTAATTATAAGAATTAAGAGTTCAAAACAATTTAAAAAATCTTAACAGCCGCTCTACACACGGTCAACTTTTTTAACGTAGGTACCTACCTACTAAATGAAAACAAAACAATATGCATCAACGAAACAAACCTCATAATAGTGCAGCGGCGGGCTGACAGCAGGCGGCCGCTCTTGTGACCACGGGCAATTCCAGGGCATTACTGATGACTCGCTATTTCTTTTTCTGACCTCCTCGAAGTTTTGTTTTCAATTCGTTTTTACACTAAACAGAGCGCCATTAAAATCCTCAAGGCAAAAAACAAAAATTGCATACATTTTACTTAATATACACTTGCACAGTACCGTGAAAAATTATGTTTCAGTGTAAATAACTATTACGTAATAAGTTAAACGGTTTAATGCGTTTGTTAACGGTACGCGTGCAACAGGGTTGAGACGCATGCGTGCGTGCCACCGGCCGGCTGTGTCGGGACTACGGGACTAGGACTGACTAGGTAGGTAGGCTCGGGAATCGGGATTCAGCGCGAACCCAAACCTTCCCGACGCCCCCGGGCATGGATTTCGGGCGCGCGCCACTTGTCAAAATATTATGTGACGATATTATTGTTAAGTTGTTGTGAATGTTGTGATTATGGCGAATAGGTAGCAATTACCATATTTTTAAGTAATATCATTTGGACGGGAAATTCGTCATCTGATTTATCAGACATCAACCTACCTATACCAACAATTAAAATATTACAAGACGAAAATTGACAAATCGTATAACTGTGCGGGATTTTTAACCCATTCAGGGCCCATGACGACACATATGCGTCAGAGCGCTACGAGCGCTGTTCGCTACATACAAGGTTACACATGCTACCGACTACGGCGTAGTGCTACGAGATTAGTGTGGCCGTGAATATGTAGAGGACTCTCTTGCTGACTGTACCTAGTTTGCAATTCATTGTGAAATCATAGAATTACATACTGAACTGACATGAATTATTTAGTATTCAATATTATATTAAGAGTGAAGTCAGAACAAAAAAAACCGGTCAAGTACGAGTCTGACTCGCGCACCGAGAGTTCCGTACAAACTTTCATACACCATACCCGTCATGTCAGGACCCCATTCATAGTAGAAGTTACCGTTGCAAAGCGCCTTCTGCATTTTGGTACTAACAACTTACAACCTAGTATGTTTGTTTATCAGCGATAGCGTTTTACCACGCGTACCGATTTCGATCATTTATTTTTTATTTGAAAGAAGGGACTTTAACGATAATCTGATAGGAATTTGAAGACATAAAATTTCATACAAAAGTAAATAAATTACAAATTTAATTAATCAATTATTTTTGATAAATAAAAAAAAATAAGCTAGATAGAGATATCGTTTAATTTTTCCTGTATTATTTATGTTACTCTTAATCATATGTAATTATTTCAGAATTTTCGCTTCGTAAACTTCGGAGATAAGGGGGGGGAATGGTATTTTTTTCTTCATTTTCCTTAATAATCAAAATTTAACCATTGTAAAAATAAAATAAAAACGGTTTTAGCCCACTTGATCTATTTACTAGACTTTGATTTTTTAACCCCCCTCATCATATTCATCATTTAAAAAGAAAATAAAAATGTTTTTTTTTTTAATTTACCATACCTTTTGAAAAGTTGAATTTGAATAGTTGTTCCAAATTTCAAATTGATAGTTTAACCCATTCATGGCCAGTGACGACACATATGCGTCAGAGCGCTACGAGTGCTTTTCGCTACATACGAGGTTTAACCTGCTACGGACTACGGCGTAGCGCTACGAGATTAGCGTGGCCGTGAATGTGTTAAGTAGTTCCTGAGATATTTAACGTTGTGACAGACGGATGGACGGACAGACGGACAGAGTCGCACCATAAGGGTTCCTTTTTAGGGTTCCGTAGCCAAATGGCAAAAAACTGAACCCTTATAGATTCGTCATGTCCGTCTCTGTCTGTCCGTCCGTATATCACAGCCACTTTTTTCCGAAACTATAAGAGCTATACTGTTAAAATTTGGTAAGTAGATGAATTCTGTGAACCGCATTAAGATTTTCACACAAAAATCGAAAAAAAACATTAAGTTTTAGGGGTCCCCATACTCAGAACTGAAACTCAAAAAAAAATTTCATGTCAATCATTTCAATCATCAAACCCATACGTGTGGGGTCTATGGATAGGTCTTCAAAAATTATATTGAGGTTTCTAACATCATTTTTTTCTAAAATGAAGAGTTTGCGCGAGAGACACTTCCAAAGTGGTAAAATGTGTGTGTGTCCCCCTGTAACTTCTAAAATAAGACAATGATAAAACTAAAAAAAAATATATGATGTACATTACCATGTAAACTTCCACCGAAAATTGGTTTGAACGAGATCTAGTAAGTAGTTTTTTTTTAATACGTCATAAATCGTAAACCGCAATTTATTTCACGGAACCCTTCATGTGCGAGTCCGACTCGCACTTGGCCGCTTTTTTACCTTTTTGTACGGAACTCTAAAAAGAATCCTTTGTCACGTGTAAAAGTGGTGCACTTAGATACGCTGAAAGCCAGCCCATGAAAATCTTCAAGTATAGATTCATGTTAGATTGCAATATTAACTAGTCTACATACAGTCAACATCAAAGATAATATTATAGTCATAGGCGGAGACTAAATTAAGGTGCTATGAGTTAAGAGCCCTTTATTTTGATTGAATTGACATACAATTTGGTAGATTAGGTTAGAATTAAGAATTTAAAAAAATTTGGTACATGTTCATTAACCAAAGCGAGCGCTACGCCTTAGTCCGTAGCAGCTTAATCTCCATATGTAGCAAAAATTACCCATAGAAGCATTGTGTGTCGTGATTAGCGCTGAATGGGTTAAATACTCCAAAGCCTATTCTAAGATTTACCACCGAATAGATAAAAAAATCTGTGTAGGTATCCTACCTCATCGGTAAGGTACCTATTTACCCGACTCGGGCGTATCATCCCTACGGGATGGGTTTAGAGATTACAGGGATAAGTACGCCTTTGTACCAACTTAACCTATTTTGTCTGTCTTTTTACCAATGTCTTGTGTACAGTAAAGTTACATACATACATACATCCCTCCATCATTCATTCATTACTCATACTTACTCGTCGTTCCCTGCTCATTCAACAAATTTAGGCCAATTTACGTGTAATTCCAACTGACCTCGTCAATTAATTTACCTTATCGGCATTGAATACGTTCATTAGACCAATCAGTAGGCAAGTTCAGAAATGCCCTAAGTAAGTAAACAATTTGGGAGCCATTGTTTTATCTGCGCCTACCGCTCTGATACCTTGTGAAGTGGGTATATATACAAATGGCCTTTATTCGCTGACTCTTTCCGTCATGTTGATATGATTTTATTTTATTTGTTTATTCTATTGCGTCTGGTTGTTAGTTTTCACTCTAAATAGCCTTTATTCGCTGACTCTCTACATGTTAATATGATTTTATTTTATTTGTTTATTTATTCTATTGCGTCTGGTTGTTAGTTTTCACTACAAATAGCCTTTATTAGCTGACTCTCTACATGTTAACATGATTTTATTTTAATGGTCTATTTATTCTACTGCGTCAGGTTGTCAGTTTTCACTGACATAGGCCTCCTCTCGTGTCGGAGGCCTAGACCCACTTTGGGTCGTAGCCTAAGAAAGATACGGTCGCGCTTATATATGAAAAAACAACAATATATAGATATCAGCATTTTTTCCACATCAAAAATTTGGTAAGGCAATTTGGCTAAGTATTCTTGAATAATCCACTTACATTTAATACCGGGACGGTAAAAATTAATGTAAAGTAATCTACGTAAATTCTGTAAAAATCTGGTGAAAATGGTATAAACTGTATTTACTTATAATTTACTACATCTATATAAGTTCTTTGGGATACGCGCATAACCCATTTAATTTTGTTAATGAAACAACCTTTTCCATAGGCCAGGTAAAATTCAATATTATCTCAAGGTCGCAAATATTTGATTAAAATGCTGTTATTTCCTGATGCACATATTTTTGGATTCAGGTCGTAAAGTCTCATAACTAGGATATTCAAACATATTTTCATCATAAAAATACTGATAACATTTTTGTTTGCGTGTTAATTTCTTTTCCTAAGTTCGCGGCCATATATTTAGTAATTTCAATTAAATAAGCTTTTAAAATAACATATAAGAGCTGTGTACAAAAAACTAGCCTGATATAGAATTATTTCCAAAAAATAGTTATTTGTTATACAAGGGGGGAAAGTTGTATTTTACCTGCAAGTGTTCATTTGAAACACGAGCTAGCGAAAGGATCCTATGATTGACCACGAGCGAAGCGAGTGGTTCAAAAATAGAATCCTGAGCGTAGGGTAAGTGCACCAGTTGAATGAACGCTTAAGGATATTTTTGACTTTAAAAATAGTTTTATGTAAGATAGCTATACTTAATATTGGCCGTGACTGTTTGTACAGCTCAAACAAGTATTCTAGTTTGCTTAAATTACTTTGCTTTTGCAATAAGTTTCCATAATTTTAAGTTATTTGACCTTTTAGGTAGAAAAATGGAAAATCACCAGTGAATGAACAGGGTTTTCTAGTAAATGAACAACTAAAAACGAGTGAATGAACTACTGTTATAGTTATGGTTTGTTGATTTAAATTGCTGTTTAGCGATATTGTTTGGAGTATCTCGATATACCAACACACGGGGTGGTAGTTAATGTTTATTTTTTCTAAAACAATTAAAAAACTGTATCAAATGTTCGTTCATTAACTGGTTCCAAAAAACCAATAAATGAACTAGGTAATTATGGGTCGATGTTCATTTACTGGAAATCTATACACCAGTGAATGAACTAACTTCATGTTCGAAAATGAGGTTTGTTCGAACACTGGACCAACGATGAACAAACCATTGGTGGTTATGCTACTAAAAACTAAATCTTATTACAATAACTAGAACATAAGATTTTGCGAAAACATTAAAACAGGCGTTGCCAGTGAATGAACACTCTTGTTCATTCACTGGATTTAGGCGGTTTTTAATTCTAGTTATAGAACACCTTCTAAAAAACGAGAATCTAAACTTAAATAACTTAAAAAGAAGTTTGAATAGCACAATTTCGCTCTTATGATTTCCTAAAACCACACACACACAACGTTACAAGTTTATAAAACTAGTACAATGGCACATCAAATATAAGGTAACAATCTTGTCCCCTTATTACCGGCTCGTACAAAAAATCCACGCCCATAGCCCGTCAACTTTACGCTACGCTCATTTAGTAACTGTTGCGACTGAGTTGATATAAATGTTATAAAACCCTTACAGTGAATGCTGCTAATCGAGTAAAAAATATCCGGTATGCTAGAAATATGCATATCTCTTAATTTAAGCAAATAAGCACGTTATCGTTCATTCACTGGATCCGTTCATTCACTGGTGCACTTACCCTAGCGAGTGTTTCAACACACGAGACGTAAAATAACTTTTCACCCGTGTAGGTACCTATAACACAAAACTTTTCACCTCACTATATATATACTATAAATAAGAAAACCGTCCAAGTGCGAGTCGGACTCGCGCACGAAGGGTTCCGTACCATTATCTATAAAAAAACTACTTTATTCTGTGTTTTTAGTATTTGTTGTTATAGCGGCAACAGAAATACATCATCTGTGAAAATTTCAGCCGGAACTATCACGGTGTCAGTGAGATACAGCCTGGTGACAGACAGACGGATGGACGGACGGACGGACAGCGGAGTCTTAGTAATAGGGTGACGTTTTACTTTTTTTACTCTTCTAGAGTGCTATGAGTAACTTTTTATTTTAAAAACACAAAAAAAAATTAAATAAATTTTAAAAAATCACAAAAATATCTTTTTCACCTCACTAGCTCGGAAAGCCCATTTTTATTCTTTAAAAACAGATAGCAAAACTGCATTTTATCCACAAGAGTGCAAAGAATATTTGAAATCCGAACGTGTTATTAGTTACTTTCTTAAACATAATAACATGTAAAGGCCAGTCCAGACAGGACATTTTTCGCCCATCAGATTTATTTTATTTAGGTACCTTTTTTTGAATGTTTTATTCTTTTTTTAAATGTTTTTAATTCTTTTTTTCTTTTTTAAATGTTTTTTTATTTTATAAATCTTTTTTCTTTTACTCCTTTTTAAAAAAAGTTGTTTCTCTTTTTAAATGTTTTGTTTCTTTTTGAATGTTTTTCTGTATTTTTTTTTCTCTTTTTATTGTTTTTTGGTCTTTTTATACGTTTTTTTCCTTTTTTTAAAATTCTTTTCTTCTTTTTTTAATGTTTTTTGAAATTCTATTTATTATTTTTTTGTTTTCGTCTACATTTTAATGTTTTTTTTTTATATTTTATTGATTTAAATGTGTTTATTCAAGGTTTTTTTTATTTTTTCCACTTAAAAAAAAAAAAAATTCAATGTTTTTTCTTTTTGATTTATTTTTGTGATTTTTCCACTTTTTCCTCGTTTTAAATGTTTTTTTTTAGTTTTTTTTCTTTTTTTATCTTTTTTTTACGTTTTTTCTCTTATTTTAATGTTTTTTGTAACTTTTTTTCTTTTATTATGTTTTTGTCTCTATTTTATTGCTTTGTTTTTCTTTTTTCAATGATTTTTGCTTTTTTCTCCTTTTTATAGATGTTTTGTTTCTTTTTAAATGCTTTTTTTCTTTTTTATGTTTTTTTGGTCTTTTTTCTCTTTTTATACGTTTTTTCCTTTTTTTTAATGTTTATTTTTTGTTATTTCAAGGTTTTTTGAAATTCTCTTATATTTTTTTGATGTTTTTGCCATATTTTAATGTTTATTTTTTTATTTTTTATTGATTTATATGTGTTTTTCAAGGTTTTTTCTTTTTCCATTATTTTAAATTTTTTTCCACTCTTTTTACATGTTTTTTTTTTTGTTTTTTTGTCTTTTTTTGTCTTTTTTTACGTTTTTTTTCTTAATGTTATGTTTTTTGTAACTTTTTTCTTTTTACATGTTTTTTTTGTTTTTTATCTTTTTTTGTCATTTTTTTACGTTTTTTTTCTTAATGTTATGTTTTTTGTAACTTTTTTCTTTTTTATATGTTTTTGTCTGTATTTGATTGCTTCGTTTTTCTTTTATCAGTCTTTTTTAATGTTTTTTGAAATTATTTTTGCCTTTTTTAAAAGTTTTTCTTTATTTTAATGTTATTTTTTTTGTTTCTCAATGTTTTTTCTCTTTTCCTCTTTATTAAATGTATTTTTTTAATTTTGTAATATTTTGTTTTTTTTTTCATGTTTTTATTTTTTTTTTCTATTTTTTAATGTTTTTTTCCCCCTTTTTAATATTTTTTTTTAATTATTTCGTTACTTTACTTTTTGTTTTTTTTTGTTTTTTTTCCTCGCTTTAGTGAGGTGAAAAGATTTGTGTTACACACGGGTGCAAGTTATTTTGACGTCTCGTGTGTTGCAACACTCGCTACGCTCAGGATTCTATTTTTGAACCACTCGCTTCGCTCAGGATTCTATTTTTGAACCACTCGCTTCGCTCAGGATTCTATTTTTGAACCACTCGCTTCGCTCGTGGTTCAACCATAGAATCCATTCGCTAGCTCGTGGTTCAACCCTAGAATCCATTCGCTAGCTCGTGTTTCAATTCCACACTCGCGGTTAAAATACAACTTTGCACCCTTGTATAACAAATAACTATTGAAAACCAAAATGGAAAAACTATTATGACTCATTACATGATGTTACCTCAAAATCTGCATTGACTGCCGTGCTATGATCTCGTGGTGCCAAGGTACATTACTTGGAGGTCATAACTTTACATCAAAATTTCTCCGAAACCAAAATTTTTGAAAATGAATGAGACACAAGGGGTTACTGCAGATGCTCTAAGGAAGCGTCCTTTTGAATATTTGCTCCTGTTACAGGGCCCACCCCGTATATATATAAATTAGGGGTGGTAAACGCTTTTTGATAAGCGTTCATAGCCTAGCGGCACCTGCGAGTCGGAAACGATAACGCAGGTTAAGCAAAGATGGCAGCGGTCAGTCTTTGGATGGGTGACCGCCTGTTTGAGTGGTTGCTATAAATGACCGCTTCCGTGCTTATGGAAGGCACACTAAGCAGTTGATCCCGGCTGCTGTCTATGATAGTAGTCGTTAAGCCGAGTTAGAGGCCTTAAATTCGGGCGGCTTAAGAACCTCTAACAGTCGAGTTGCCCACTCACTTGACAAAGGGGGGACAACTGTCACTTGCGTCCGCAGGAGCTACCTACCACAACCCTGCACGTGTCCCCTGGGTGGTACTAAGAAGTGACAAACTCAAAGGCCAGATAATGTATGCCGTACGATTATACAAAAAATACAAAATACAAAAATAGTTTATTTGACTTTTTAACACGGTATAAAAATAAACAAGGTTGGAACCTTCCATTAAGCATGTCGTATGCTTGTATCGGAAGATCCCGCTCTTCCATCACTCGGAGATGGTAACAAAAACCAAATAAATTAAGTTTAAATACTACTAATATAAGCAACTTAATTATATAATGTAGGTATGTGTGCGTGTGCGTGTGTGTGTGTGTGTGTGTGTGCGTGTATGTGTGTGTGTGTGTGTGTGTGTGTGTATGTGTGTGTGTGTGTGTGTGTGTGTGTGTGTGTGTGTGTATGTGTGTTTGGTTCACAATTACTAACTTACAATGTTAACTTATTTTATACACTATTATTTTCTATTTATTAATTTAATTACTTATTTTCTGTTCATATTTGTACATTTTGTTGAACTAAGGTACATAATTTAAAAGTATCTCTGTTTCTTCATAGTTTAAGTTTTTTATCCACGTAGAAATAGCTTTCTTACA
This sequence comes from Epinotia brunnichana, assembly GCA_963854355.1. NCBI lineage: Eukaryota > Metazoa > Arthropoda > Insecta > Lepidoptera > Tortricidae > Epinotia > Epinotia brunnichana. Next base: position 17,445,864 of record OY977939.1, read on the forward strand.
GGTATGTAGCAGCATCGGGTAAATATTTAAATGGGCATCGATGCGATTGTATAAAAGGGCGGATTGCGCAGCAAATTGTTTCCTAGCAAAATTAGATTTACAGACTGGCATAGGGGCAACTTTGACTTTCCTCCTCCTCGTTTGAGTTTGTGGTACATAACTTAAGGTATGGTGCAGTTTCGATAGACTAAGTACAATATATAGTTTACGCATGGATAGTAACTCACATTCCTTGTACAGTTCAGTAGTAGGGTACCTGAAGGGCTTTTGGAAAATAACTTTAAGTAAACTCCTTTGCGCCCTCTCAACTTCAATAAATCTAGATTTACTAGCACCTCCCCATATTGGTATGCAGTATGATATTATTGATTGAGCTAATGATAAATATAGTTGTTTTAAGAGTACATTGGAAGCGACATGTTTTAAAATCTTAAATATCCACATCAGTTTTCTAATTCGACCGTTTAAGTGTTCAATGTGGTTATACCAAGATAACCTTTGGTCCAATATTATGCCAAGGTATTTTGTAGAAGCTACTTTTTCAATTTTTGAGCAGTGACAGTTTCCGGAATTTGTGTTACAGGTATGTATTATTAGTTCTAAGTTGTTTGGTGGCTGCGTGTTTTCATATTTCGAGAAGCACATGTAATTAGTTTTGGAGGTATTTAGTGTAAGTAGGTTCTGTCTAAGCCAAGAGCAGATTATATTCAAGCCTCTTTCTGCTTTTTGATATACTGCTTCCCAGGACCTATCATTAAATATTATTACAGTGTCGTCAGCATATGAAAGCACGCAACCTCCGAGAGTGGATAGGCTGGTAAGGTTGTTAATATATATTAAGAACAAGGTGGGCCCAAGCACGCTACCCTGTGGGACGCCAAAGGAGATAGTATGCTCGCAGCTTATGTGATTTACAATTTTTACTCTTTGTGTGCGGTTATACAAGTAATCAGCAAACAGTTTGAGAGGTTTTCCTCTGACGCCAATTGATTCAAGTCTCTGTAAAAGGATAGGGAGAGAGACGGTGTCAAATGCTTTCCGCAAATCCAGGAAGATTGCAAGGCATTTTTGCCCTCTGTCTACCTGCTGCGTTATTTCCGTAGTAAGCGCAAGCACGGCATCTTCTGTGGACTTTCCTTGCCGGAAACCAAATTGGGATTGTGAAAGGAGGTCATATTTATTAAGGTAATTAATTAACCGTTTGTTCATGATTTTTTCTATAATTTTGGAGATCGCAGGTAGAACAGATATGGGCCGGTAGTTGTTGACTTCATCTCTCTCCCCACCCTTATACACTGGTGTTACAATAGCTTGCTTAAGCATCTCAGGGAATACTCCAACGGCAAAGCACCTGTTTACAAGTTTACTAATTATCGGGACAACAAGAGGTCTTGCCAGTTTTAGAAATCGAGTGGGAATGTCATCCCAGCCGGGGGCACTGTCATTTTTTAGACTCATCAGGATACTATCTACTTCTTCAGGATAGGTATCTAGGAGGACAAATGATGAGTGATTTGATGCGGAAGAAAAGAGAGCGCAATCGCTCTGGTGAGAAGCAGAAGGGGGACTATTTGAGATGTTTTCTGCGAGTTCCTTACCTATATTAGCGAAGAAATCATTAACATGGTTTATAGAGATGTCTGGAGAGGATTTAGAGTTCAATAATTCTATTCCATTGTTCGTCTTAGTCTTATAATGTGTTATCTTTTTAATAGTACTCCACAAGGCTTTGGGATTTTTAGCAGATTTTTCCAGAATATCTCGATCATATTTCCTTTTGAGTTTCCTAATTAAGTTGATACAAAAGTTGCGGTATACGATTAAATAAATAGTGGTGATAAGGCCAAAAAAACTATAGGTAGAGTGAAATTTTAACATTTAACTTCGGTTTAAATCCTTGTTGAGGTTTGGTCTAATTAGGCCTAAGTAGAGTTTACCTGGTAAAGGTCGCGGGAGTCCGCTGGATGCGGGTGGCGCAGGACCGGTCATTTTGGAACTCTTTAGGGGAGGCCTATGTCCAGCAGTGGACGTCTTTCGGCTGATATGATGATGAGAGTTCATACTATCTAACTCTACTTACCTTGGTATCTATCGTCTAAATATGGTCGAATCCATAGTTCTACTTTTTGATAATAGCTAGGACTCCAGATCCAGAAATAAGTTACCTACGATCATTTGAGTATCAGTTATCAGTTTCAGCAGAGCTCGAACGAAAAATCCAGTAGCTATAGGTTGGTATTCGTCTCATTCTAGTAAGTAGGTAGATGTGCGAGAGCGGCGAATGCTTTGTTGGCAATTACAGGAAATGCGGGCTGGAAAAACTTGAATTTCGTAGCGCGATCTATTTCCTGCGCCAAATTTAAACCAATGTAGGTATAAGTACCTTAATAATTTTGTAACATAGATTAACGAAGAGTTTGGCTAGGTACTTACCTTACCATGTTTTGTTTCAATACTAAAAAAAGCAGCCAAGTGCGAGTCGGACTCGCACATGAAGGGTTCCGTAAAATAAATTGCGGTTTACGATTTATGAAGTATTAAAAAAAACTACTTACTAGATCTCGTTCAAACCAATTATCGGTGGAAGTTTGCATGGTAATGTACATCATGTATTTTTTTTAGTTTTATCATTCTCTTATTTTAGAAGTTACAGGAGGGGGACACATTTTACCACTTTGGAAGTATCTCTCGCGTAAACTATTCAGTTTAGAAAAAAATTATATTAGATACCTTAATATCATTTTTGAAGACCTATCCATAGACCCCACAGGCCCAAACGTATGGATTTGATGAAAAAAAAATATTTGAGTTTCAGTTCTGTGTATGAGGAACCCCTAAAAACTTAATGTTTTTTTTCGATTTTTGTGTGAAAATCTTAACGCGGTTCACAGAATACATCTACTTACCAAGTTTCAACAGTATAGCTCTTATAGTTTCGGAAAAATGTGGCTGTGACATACGGACGGACAGACAGACAGACAGACAGACACGAATCTATAAGGGTTCCGTTTTTTGCCATTCGGCTACGGAACCCTAAAAAATACAGTTATTTTACCATCACCTACTTACAGATGCAGATGTTCTCAAAAAACTAGCTATGTTAGAATAGTATTTTTCACAATCGTGTTATAATAGAGAGCTTTTTAGTCGAGTACCGTGTTTAGGCCACGAAGCTTGCTGAGTGGCCTAAGTAAGGTGCGAGATTAAAAAGCTTGATTATAACACTATTGTGAACAATACTTTTTGTACGAGTTCATTAAAATTAATTTTCTACGAGTCAACTGAACTAATTAAACAAACTCGATACTGTTGAAACGAAGTGCAGCCTATCGCTCGTACGCTCGTTGATATCTTAAAAGACATCAACGAGCGTACGACATCAACGAGTAAACTCAATAATCAAAGCGATTCTATTGGTCCAATTCATTACAGTTCGGTAAAGCAGCCACGTGATTGGTCGAATTTATTTTAGTTCTATTTTCAAATTTTTTTCGGTGGTCTGGAGCGTATCGAAACAGTTATTTCGATTGTTTCGACAGTAACATGGACTACAACTATGAAAAGAGTGGCGTTGCAGTATTCTCTATGAAATCTTAATACACAGATTTTAATCGACGAGTACAAAATAGTATTTTTCACAATCGTGTTATAATAGAGAGCTTTTTAGTCGAGTACCGTGTTTAGGCCACGAAGCTTGCTGAGTGGCCTAAGTAAGGTACGAGATTAAAAATCTTGATTATAACACTATTGTGAACAATACTTTTTGTACGAGTTCATTAAAATTAATTTTCCACGAGTCAACTGAACTAATTAAACAAACTCGATACTGTTGAAACGAAGTGCAGATCATCGCTCGTACGCTTGTTGATATCTTAAAAGACATCAACGAGCGTACGACATCAAAGCGATTCTATTGGTCCAATTCATTACAGTTCAGTAAAGCAGCCACGTGATTGGTCGAATTTATTTTAGTTGCCTGGAGCGTATCGAAAAGTAGTTATTTCGATTGTTTCGACAGTAACATGGACTACAACTATGAAAAGAGTGACGTTGCAGTATTCTCTATGAAATCTTAATACACATATTTTAATCGTCGAGTACAAAAAATGTTTTACATAGAGAATAGAGAAAAATAAAAGACTACCGTGGCTCGAAATTCAAGTTTTTGTATGATGTATCCAGCATTTCCTCTTGTCACAAAGGTATAGTTGTTATTTTCTAAGCCGTCCGTTCCGCACTAAAGAACGCCGCACTGCAGAACGGACGGCTTAGAAAATAACAACTATACCTATCGTTATTCTTCTTCAGACACGACTTTTATTTCGGTGTCAAGAGCAGGGGCCTATTAGGAACTTAACTCAGTATAGATATCCACGCTCAGTCCATGCAACCCAGCTTAATCCTGTAAACAGTCCAAACATTTGCTTGACCAACCGTGGCGTGGCGGTTTGGTAGCGACCAAACTATACTTACCTACCTACACAGCTAGGTACCTACTCTAGGTAGACAGACGTTAATCTAGCCCGGAATAGACAGAGTAATAATACCTACCTAAACTTACCTACTTATATCTTATGTAATAACAATCAATAATAAAAACTTACCTCATGTTCGTATTTATCTCTTGACCGGAAACGCCAAAACCATTTCATGACTTCCACAAATCTTGTTTTGACTTTATGAGCTAAGAGCACAACACTCGTAATACCGAAAAGGACACAAAATGCAAGAATCCAGTCTTCTACGAGAATCGCATTATTGGAAGCAGTGAACATAGTTTTAGTACCGATCTATGATTATCTGGCAAAAACATGACCCCGACCGCCATTAGGTCTAAGCCCCGATGTAGCTCGTAAACAAATGAACGGTAGCGTAGCGCGGATGTTGTACAGCTTCCACGCTCTATAGATATGTAATTAGTAAGTACTGTACGGGCTATAATAGGGTTGCGCTAATTACCTACTCATTATCACACATTGAGTTTGGCTACATTGAACAGTAAAAGTTTTAAGTCTAGGCGTAATATACCTATTAAGTTTCAATGTTGCTTTGTGAATATATACCTACATCAATTAATATGCTATATAGTTATCGTTTGCAAATTGGTCAACCACCTACTGCTGGTATCGGATTGTGCTGAATTATTTGCAAGATGTCCTTTCCAAAGTAAACCAATGTTCCACCAACACACAACGCTGGACTTGAGTACTACCTATACCTACTCGATAACCTCATCCTGATATGATCATGGATAAGACGAAGATCATGTCAAATGCCCAATACCAATTCCCATCACAATCGGAGACTTTACGCTCGAAGTTGCACCTAGACGATTATATAAGTACCTATAGATACTTACTCGGACAGACTGTCCAGTTAGGTAGGTCCAACTTCGAGAAATCGTCGAATCCGACTCGGCTGAGCATTGTTCGGGAATAGTGTTGTGGATAGCGGTCATTTCGAGGCTTAAAGACTCGAGCCCTAAAGACTCCCGAGGCTTAAAGACTCACGTGACGAACATCAATATTTAGCATTCATATGCGTAAAATAAACCAACACGGTTCTTAAACAGCATCGAGTCTTTAAGCCTCGGGAGTATTTAAGGCTCGAGTCTATAAGCCTCGAAATGAGCGTTATCCACAACACTATTCGGGAAACTAATGCGCATCTTCTTGTCTAATATTCTGCGGCGCTACCACGAACTTCGAATCTCGAACTTCGTATATGGTACTCAAGTCCGTCTCTGTCCCTTGAGTACCATAAACCATAAGTGCGATAGAGACGGAGATATATGAAGTTCGAGATTCGAAGTTCGTGGTAATAGCTCTGCAGTGTCTCAAAACGAGAGTATTTGACTAGTGTGTGTTGTCAGTTATGACATATGGCATTGAAACGTGGGTCTCATAAGAAGGCTCAAATCAAAGTCATCCTAAGGGCACAATAGAGAGGGTTATGCTGGGAGTTTCTCTGCGTGATTGCATCAGAAATTAGGCTATCCGCAGCACAACCAAGGTAGCCGATATAGCCCTCCGAATCGCTTAACTTAAGTCGCAGTGGGCGGGGCACATTGCACGTATAGAACTGATGGCGATTGGGGCGGAAAGGTTTTCGAGTAGCAACCACGTACGAAGGTGCAGCGTGAGTAGGCCTCCCCACAAGTTAACACAATGTTTTTGTACACGGTGTAAGTTTGTCTGTCTCTTCCATGCCTACCTTCACTCAATAATTGCTCAAAGGTTAACTGGAAGAGATCCCTTATAGGGATAAGTTCGCCTTTGTACCTACTTTTATCTTACATATCATGTATGTGATTTAACCTGTGTTGTGTACAATAAAGTGCTTACTACATAAGTACATACATATACAAGGTGGACTGATAACCAGATAAAGGTAATCAGTAATCACGTACCTAACGTTCCGAACGCGCGTTAGGACAATTTAACTGTTATTTTTCCATATAAAAAGTGACATTTAGATCTACCTGACGCGCGTAGGTACAATGCGTTACGTGATCGACTTGCTTGTGAAGGTCGCGGGAGTCCGCTGGATGCGGGTAGCGCAGGACCGTTATGGCACTCTTTAGGGGAAACGTCCCCGTGTCCAGCAGTGGACGTCTTTCGGCTGATATGATGATGATGATGATGATATGCTTCCAGATTGGTCACACTGTTATCAAAAATCCACTTGGATGATGGAATCCATGAGGAATAGAGGGAACTCCTCAATTATATGCTTAAGGCACGCGTGTAGTGATTTCGGTATTATATTTACCGGTTAGGTTGCCTATCTTAAGCACGAAAGGCTTTTGTCCTTTTTAGGGTTCCGGACCAGAATGGTAAAAACGGAACCCTCATGGTGGTGCGACTCCGTCCGTCTGTCTGTCTATCACAAAGTAAATCGTATCGTAATTTTATTGTCACGTGACCGAAAACGCCGACCGCCATTTTGTTTTCTGTGACGTCAGAATAGCAAATGCAAAAATCAGAAGGACATTTGACGTTTCTATGTTTATTTCTGGTTATGTTATGAATTCGCTATCTTCAAAACAGGTCCACCCGCCATCCTTGTATTACTTAGTACGTAGTCGGCCCCCCTGTCACCAGTATTTTAATAAATAAAATGAAATAACCAACATTATATTATTATACATCTTGAAAATGCTTATTAAAGTTAAAATCGTATAGGCATGATACCTTTTTAGGGTTCCGTACTTAAAGAGTAAAACGGGACCCTGTTACTAAGACTTCGCTGTCCGTCCGTCCGTCCGTCTGTCTGTCACCAGGCTGTATCTCAAGAACCGTGATAGCTCGAGTTGAAATTTTCACAGATTATGTATTTCTGTTGCCTCTATAACAACAAATACTAAAAACAAAATATATATTTTTTTAAGGGGGCTCCCATACAACAAACGTGATTTTTATGCCTTTTTTATAGATAATGGTACGGAACCCTTCGCGCGCGAGTCCGACTCGCAGTTGGCCGGTTTTTTACATATAGGTACCTACCTATGTTCTAAGAATGGGGAATGGATGAAAATTTTAGAAGTGCCTGATTTTTTTTTTGGTGTTAGGAATAACCTTCCGGTTCGAATCCCGGTTCGTACCAATGAGTTTTTCGGAACTTATGTACGGAATATTTACCGTTAGCTTTTCGGTGAAGGAAAACACTGTGAGGAAACCGGTCTAATCCCAATAAGGTCTAGTTTTCCCTCCGGGTTGGAAGGTCAGGTGGCAGTCGCTTTCGTAAAACTAGTGCCTTTGCCAAATCTTGATATTAGGTGTCAAAGCGGACCCCGGGCTCCTTTAGAGGCACAACCGGGAATAACGCTAGGACGATGATGAAGAACTAACACCAGAAAAAAATTGCAGACTTTTCAGGTGCGTCAATTATTTTTTAATAGTATTTTTCACAATCGTGTTATAATAGAGAGCTTTTTAGTCGAGTACCGTGTTTAGGCCACGAAGCTTGCTGAGAACACTATTGTGAACAATACTTTTTGTACGAGTTCATTAAAATTAATTTTCTACGAGTCAACTGAACTAATTAATAATGCGGAATATTACGTGTTCCATCCCTCAAGGTAGTGTATGCGGCTGCCTCCTATTTTTAGCATACATAAATGACCTACCTACAATCCTTAACCCAAACACTACCTGCGTTATGTTCGCTGACGACGTATCATTGTTATTTAATTGTAAAAATAGTTATGAATGTAACTTACAGCTCAGTCACACTTATGAAATTACAAAAAATTGGCTCAGTGACCACAATTTAGAAATGAATCTTAAAAAAACGAAAATCATACAATTTAAACCAACGCAAAAAAGGGCTTTAGAATTAAACTTAAACACACCCACGAGTACTAGTAGTAATATAGAGGAGGTTAAAGAATTTAATTTATTAGGCACTAGCTGTTGCCCGCGACTTCGTCCGCGTAGAACTTATACTTAGAAAATATAATGCAAACAAACTTCTACTTACCATCTTAAGGGATGATTTCCGAGGCAAAAACTATTCTATATCCTTCGAAGGGTCTCAAATTATCTCTATACCAAATTTCATCTAGGTACATGGATTTTATCCAAACTTTCACCCCCTATTTCATACCCTTAGGGAATGATTTTCGAGATAAAAACTATCTAATATCATTCTTCGGGACTCAAACGACCTTTATACCAAATGTCATCTAAACAGGATTCATCCAAATTTTCACCCCCCATTTCACCCCCTTAGGGAGTGATTTCCAGAATTAAAACTATCCTATGTCCTTTCCCAGGACTCAAGCTATCTCTATACCAAATTGTATTAAAATGGGTTCCATCCGAATTTTCACCCCTAATTTCACCCCCTTGGGGGGTGATTTCTGGGGTAAAAACTATCCCATGTCCTTTCCCAGGACTTAACCTATATCTACACCAAATTTCATCAAAATAGATTACATCCAAATTTTCACCCCCCCCTTTTCACCCCCTTAGGGGATGATTTCCGGGATAAAACCTATGATATGTCCTTCCCCAGGACTCAAACTATTAATATACAAAATTTCATCTAAATCGGTGCAGCGATTTAAGTAGCTCCATACAAATTTCCACCCCCATGCAATTTCAGCCCCTCAGATATAAAAACTACCCTTTGTCCTTCCGCGGGGCTCAAACTATCTGTATACCAAATTTCATCTAAATCGGTTCAGCGGTTTAGGCGTGAAGAGGTAACAGTCAGACAGACAAACTTTCGCATTTATAATATTAATATGGAAGTATGGATTATTAGAATGGATAGTATGGGTTCTTTCCGCTTGTCTTCCAAATAGAGGTGTAGCTCACTTTAAAAGAAAGAAGAAACGAAAAACTCATTCAAATATCTCAAAAAATTACGAAGCTACAACCGTTTTAATGTCGCTTGTAAGAGTGAGAAAACGATCAGGGACCGTGACGTCACGATCCTCGAGCGTCTTAGTACAAAACAATCGTTTCATTATAAAGGTGCGTTTTGCGGAAAAGAGACGCAACAAACCCCTCTTAAAACTTTATACACTTATAACTTAGTGATTTGATTACCTATACGAGTATAGCATCTTGCGTTGTTTTTTTTCGAGATAATACAACATTACGATTATTTTGTTTAGTATCTACATCCCTATTTTCGATAAGATAAGATAAAATAAGATTTCTTTATTGTCAGAACTGTGTACATTTAGTTGTTTTGGGTAAAATAAAGTCCAACAGCTTGCCCATTTCGGACGTACAATATTAAACTTAAAGCTAGTCAAATATACTAAAACAATAACAACAATAGTATTTCCAAATAATTTTAACCATATTCACACATAAAATATTAATTTAGATCTATCCGACATGCGTATTTTCTTTTAAACCACGAACTTCGGAATTCGAAAATATTCGGGTATCTCTATCTCTATCGCACTAACAAATGACAGGAATGCAGATATATTATACGAACTTCGAGTTTCAGTTTTCGTGGTTTGGCTGAATACGCAAAGAGCGCGCGAGAGAAAAAACCAAGTTTATATTGTTCGAATTTGTTGTTACATTTGTAGAAATAACGCCTTAATTCGACATTTGCGCATATAAGTTCGCATATCAAAATCGATTAATTTTATATTTGCTTTTGGTACCTATGTGTCTCGTCAATGTATATCGTAGACGGGATTAAAATTATTAATAGGCGAAAGAAAGGCAAAGAAATTCCGCCATTTTGTCCGTAGTATTTCTTATTAGTCTGTGATTTTGACGTTTCTTTTAGCTGACAGATGTGGCGGCGATATACTGTAAGAATAATAAATGAAAAATTAAATGAAGTCGTATATTACGGAAAATTAATTAATCGTCGCAGTCGGATAAAAACTATTCTAAGTTGCAGCTGGAATAATAATGTACCTATATAAAATGTTTCATATTTTTCCGTCCATGGGATGCTGAGAACATTCGTACCGCAGAAAGCTTAGTTTCAAACTGGCTGATTCTTTTTTTAATTTAGAGATTTATTATAAGTGGAGGTAACTTAGTTATTATCTATACGAGTATAGCCTCTTGCGTTGTTTTTTTTCGAGATAATACAACATTATGATTATTTTGTTTAGTGTCTACATCCCTATTTTCGATAAGATAAGATAAAATAAGATTTCTTTATTGTCAGAACTGTGTACATTTAGTTGTTTTGGGTAAAATAAAGTCCAACAGCTTGCCCATTTCGGACGTACAATATTAAACTTAAAGCTAGTCAAATATACTAAAACAATAACAACAATAGTATTTGCAAATAATTTTAACCATATTCACACATAAAATATTAATTTAGATCTATCCGACATCCGTATTTTCTTTTAAACCACGAACTTCGGAATTCGAAAATATTCGGGTATCTCTATCTCTATCGCACTAACAAATGAAAGGAATGCAGATATACGAACTTCGAGTTTCGGTTTTCGTGGTTTGGCTGAATACGCAAAGAGCGCGCGCGCGTGCCATTCAAAAAAACCAAGTTTATATTGTTCGAATTTGTTGTTACATTTGTAGAAATTACGCCTTAATTCGACATTTGCGCATATAAGTTCGCATATCAAAATCGATTAATTTTATATTTGCTTTTGGTTCCTATGTGTCTCGTCAATGTATATCGTAGACGGGATTAAAATTATTAATAGGCGAAAGAAAGGCCAAGAAATTCCGCCATTTTGTCCGTAGTATTTCTTCTTAGTCTGTGATTTTGACGTTTCTTTTAGCTGACAGATGTGGCGGCGATATACTTTAAGAATAATAAATGAAAAATTAAATGAAGTCGTATATTACGGAAAATAAATTAATTGTCGCAGTCGGATAAAAACTATCCTAAGTTGCAGCTGGAATAATATTAAACCTATATAAAATGTTTCATATTTTTCCGTCCATGGGATGCTGAGAACATTCGTACCACAGAAAGCTTAGTTTCAAACTGGCTGATTCTTTTTTTAATTTAGAGATTTATTATAAGTGGAGATAACTATTGACTCCGGCATCAATTGGAAAGCTCATATTCAGAACATTAAAACCAAATTATGCAAATTTGTATATGCACTAAACGTATTGAAAACAAATACTAGCTTAGAGTGTGCATTATCTGCGTATTATGCGTACGCGCATTCGTGGCTTCGATATGGTGTGGTGCTTTGGGGAGGTAGTACGGGGGCCCAGCAACTGTTTGTGATGCAAAAGAAGTGCATCCGTATCTTGACTAACGTGCGCATTCCCAACAGTTGCCGTCCATACTTTATTAAACTCAAATTATTGACTCTGCCGTGTATTTATATATTACAAGCCGCTCTTTTTGTCCGTGAAAATCCTTATCTGTTTCAAAAGAAAAAAGATTGCGAGACAACCAGAACGCAGTATAGGAATAAGTTATTGCTACCAAACGCTAACTTGACATTGTATAAAAATAGTCCACATTATAAATGTACTCTAATTACAAATAAAATCCCACAAACAATTAAACAAGAACGTAACGAAAAAATGTTTAAAAATAAATTAAAGAAATTATTAATTGAGAAATGTTATTACTCAGTAGACGAATTTTTAAATGATGGGTCTTTATAAATTTTATGAATGACATATCTAAATTGATATATAAAAATATTGTAGAAATAATGTAAAAATAATATGAAATTAAAGTCAAACTAATTGTAGTTAAAATTAATGAATATGTATTTAATGCAAAAATGTTAATAATGTTGTTATTGTATGCATGTTAGTATTAAGTTTTGTGTGTCCTTACAGGGCGTCATGGTCTGACCTGAATACTGAATGTAACACCTTAATTGCAATGTACATGGCTTTACAAATGAATAAAGAATAATTAAACAAACTCGATACTGTTGAAACGAAGTGCAGCTCATCGCTCGTACGCTTGTTGATATCTTAAAAGACATCAACGAGCGTACGACATCAAAGCGATTATATTGGTCCAATTGATTACAGTTCAGTAAAGCAGCCACGTGATTGGTCGAATTTATTTTAGTTGTCTGGAGCGTATCGAAAAATAGTTATTTCGATTGGTTCGACAGTAACATGGACTACAACTATGAAAAGAGTGACGTTGCAGTATTCTCTATGAAATCTTAATACACATATTTTAATCGTCGAGTACAAAAAAATATAAACAGTTTACTTTTCGGGTATAGGACGGCGAATGAGAAAATTTCCTTGATTCGTCTCATTTTACAAAAAATATTTTGAATATCTGACCCGGGCAATGACAAATATAGGTAGCTGCTGCAGCTGTCAATATCATTGCCAGTGTCAGTTTACCACGGATTTTTAAGAATTTTTTTGTAATATGAGAATAATCAATTAATCAAGGAAAATGTCTCATTCGCCGTCCTAAACCCAAAACGTAAGTGAGGAAACTGTTTATATTTTTCAAAAATAATTGACGCACCTGAAAAGTCTGCAATTTTTTTCTGGTGTTAAGGAAGGTTATTACTAACACCAAAAAAAAATCAGGCACTTCTAAAATTTTCATCCATTCCCCATTGTATTCGATTTAGTCGCACCATGAATCGTGCGATTCCCGTGTGGTGTCGGGTTAGAATAGACCCACCCCCTTTCTTCCCGTGGGTGTCGTAAGAGTCAACTAAAGGAACAGGGTTGAAGTGTGTTGTAGGCGATGGGCTAGCAACCTATCGCTGCAACATCACATTTTGTCGATCTTTTATACCCCACAGTTATGCTAAAAGTGGCACTGGAACACAAGTTACATGTGCTCTGCCTACCCCTTTTAGGGATAAAGGCGTGATTGTATGTATGTATGTATGTATGAATCGTGCGACAACTACTTACAAGATGAAAGTTAAAATAATTTCAACGTAATAAACAACTTTTTTTTGAATCTCGATAAAAACTAATGGATCTCTGTGAGCTGTAGTAGATAGACCTCGCAGGTCTTTTTGAAAAAAAATACTAATACCGAATCGACATAAATTCACGAGAATCGTATATGAAATGCGACCTGTAGAGAAAAACAGCCGGACATCCGGACAGACATACCTACAACAGCATTTTTGCCCAAGCTGAAACGGAGCAATAAATGGGGTTTTTACAGAACTTGGGCTTATTCTCAAATTGAGAATCCGTGGAAAAATGGCGAACATATTGTTAGAAGTTTACACTAAGCATTTTCTCGTTTATTTTAAAGCAACTTTCAAGCTATGCGCTTAGCAACGAATAACATTTCACATAGGTATAATCAGTACGTCTAGCACAACTTGCTGCTAAGTCGAGTCGCGTGCGACTCAGCGACTCCTGTCTCACTCGTATTGTGCAAATTAGAAAGAGGAGGCTAGATTCTCTCGACTCAGGTCGCGCTTGTTGTGTCACTTGTGCTAGCCCCGCTGGCCTGTTAGCCCTCGTATGCTTAAACACGGCTCCGTGCCAAACATTTGTAGCTATTGTTTAACATCTCAGTCTTAATTTCATTGGACAATTTTGACATCCGCCTAATACGAGGGGTAGCCACAAAAGCCCCAAGGGATGTAGGGACCTGCCTCTACAGCACACATGAAATTGAAAAACATGTGATTACGACACATTTATTTACTTAAAAATTATCTAATTATGTTTTAATAGGGCATAATGAAAGACAATTTTCTTTTAAATATTAATATATTTCGAATCTAAAATGTACAAAAAATACAACTTAAATTAATGTAATGTAACTCATAATGTCTGATCCTTTCAAGGAATAGAATTATATTTTCAAGGTATTTTTTATCTCGGAGACAGCAAAATGCGTCGTTTTTTTTATTAATTGACAAATGCCGAGTAGAAATATGTTCTGGAACAAGCTAGCTAGGAACAAAACGAGCTTAAGCCACACTCATACACTACTTACTTCTGTTAATTTTATTTATATTTTATATTCCTTTTAGATTTAACCGTTTTATACCAAAAAATAATAAATTCGATTTTACTAATATCAGGGCGGTTGTGTAAAAGGCTTCAACGAGACATTGGATGTACCCATATACAACTGTACAGTTTTATTTGTATCTTTTCCTAAAAATAAACATAACGACCTATTTTATTTAAATTTATTATTTAATCAACCATCACTTTATAACAACTTTGGTTGCGTATGCTAGTCGTAAAAATATAATGTATTTTAGCTATTTACAACATTATGAACATACATACACATACAATGCTTAGAAATGCACAGCAACACAAGAGGCCTTAATCTAACATCTGAAAAACTAAATAACACAGACTTAACGGCCACTCGCAAAAACGATGATTGCCCGATCAAGACTAGTTGTAGGTACATAAGAAAGAGGGTGGCGTCAAGCACAGAACACTTAATACTGTAGAATGGCGATGTGGGCGTGGCACGCGCGCCACTAGAGCATTCGTACCAACGTCACCCTCCTTGGTGGAGGAGACGAGGTGGCGACTCCGGTCCCGGTGGGACTCGCGCTAGATAGTATTTAGTGGTCTGTGGTGTCAGGCGAGGTGCCGCGCCGCTGTAGAGAGGACCCGTATCCGAGGCCGACGGCCCGCCGAGCGGCGACCGCGGTACGCGTACGCGCGGTGCCCGGTAAACTTAACAAAGCTCACGTCCGCAACAATCCTTTCTGCGACTGACCAACATCTAGAATCACCTTGCGTATTCTAAGAAAAACATAATTAGCTTTGTACACTAACGTATTTAACCTTACAATATAAGGAAATTTCCTTTGTTCGCAGACGACAGGCCAAGACAAGAGGCGTGATTTTATACAAAAAATAAAATCATTCTTGTACGGGAATACAAACCTCTTTGTGTTAGCAACTGTCATCCTTTATATAATAAATATTATCACGCTCATGTCAACTCCCTCTTGTTTGATTATGATTATAAATAATAATAAAGCACACGGTAAGGAATAAATTATAACGGACATAACATGTAGGTAGTCTAAATCAGAAGAACTAATTATGTTTTCCCTTTGAAACAAAGATTCCCGTACTCATCAATGTTTCAGGATATATGCTCAGTGATAAAATAGAGGTCTTTGCCACAGAGTAAATTAATTGCAATAACATGGCTATTAACACTGACGTCATTAACTTACAATCCGATTTATTTTTCTGATAATTTGGATGGAAATTTTGGACCCTATTAATTGCATCTTTTATTTCGATTTACTCTGTGGTAATAGATGATGCCTAGTTCTAGAATAAATTGAGAAAACACTATAATATATTCCAATCAAAAAGCATCATTGAAGACATTGTTTCAAGTGAAATATGTAGTTTACATGATCAATCATGCCCATAAAACCTTTTTACAATAGGCAACACCATTCTGTTAATGGCCTTGGATTGAACTTAATGAAGATAGATGTAAGTGCATAAACTAGGAAAATTGTAGCAACGATTGTAGAATACAGTTGAACTTGTATTTTAACCACGTGAAGGGATGTATTTGATCAAATCGAATATGTATGCAGTGAAGTCATTCCAAAACACCAAGACAATTATGAGTCTAACACTGCTTATATAAGATGCATACGATTAATAGTTATCATGATAATCTTAAAGCCCATTTAAACATTCAAATCTTTTTTACCAAAATACATTATTAATATGTTAGGAATAAATTTTCGATGACGTCCGGTTGGGTGTCAAATATGTCCCCGTTTAGAAGTATGAAAAGTAAGCTATTTCAAGTATTGGTACATTTAGCCCATTGCATGCACGCAATATGTTATTTCCACGGTTTAGAAGTGGAAGACTGGTTCCTTTGGTGCATTCTTGATGGCCGATAAACTTGTGGATTAGCTTAATGTTTATCAACTTTTACACATATCATCGAAAATTTGTATATAAAGATTAAATAAGCCAATTGTCACTTATTCGGTGTTTACAATCTACTGTTACTGGATAATAAAGAGACTGAATGACAAAATGTTACTTTTGCTTAACCGCAGCTTATTATAATTTAACTTGTATTTCATACAAGTATGTAAATTTATTAAAGTACCTATTCAATATCAAAATGTATCGTTTTGTTTGGAGGCTTAGAAAAAATATCTCTTATTTATTTTAAATTCCAGGCACCTATGTTTCACATGTACTTGCTGCAACTATTTATTTACATTTTGTTCAATTTACATATTCAACTGCTAGTGGTGTATGGACGTGTCTTCAGATAATTTATCAGACATTTCATGAGGTATTCACTATGTTAGCAATATCTGCAAAAAATATAACTTTCGTGTACAATTATTCGCTTCATGACGTAAATAAGTGGCGGCATTACATGCAGTTCCTTCTAGCGAACCGATAAGTTCATATATTTCAATATGTAAATACATGTATGTGTAGGTGGACTGACTAATCTTCATCTATTACGGTTAAATGTTGTCACTTTGAAAGGCCATCACTTGTACTTTGTTGGTTTGATATTTATCTATCTGACATTTCGCCCCCTTAAAATAAATGGAATGAATAGAAATATTGCTATATTCTTTTACCTTTAGTACATAAAACGAATCTTATCTTATAATCGTATCGTAAGAAATAAAAAATGATCACTTGTAAGTAATGATAGTTCCAGATGCAGATATCATTAGAGGCAATGGTAAAGCTGTTGGAGTGCGTGACCCGAGCCGATGCGCCGCGTCCCCAAACTACTTCCACGTCACGCCGACAAATTGGTCAGTAGTCTACATTTCCAAACTATGGTACTTTTCATTGGTAGAAAAATATTCTTATCCTATACATACTACTCGTTTTGGTTTACGGATATCTTCTACAGACTATTATTTTGTACGTTACTCATTAGTTAGGTAAAATCTTAAAACATCACAATTTAATCTTTGACGTGATTCTACATGCTATTTTCTACTCGTGTGTTGCTTTAAAAGAAGTGTGGAAAGTAACGGTAGTATTTATGCAATGGAAACGTTGATACCCCCACGTCGGTTTAAGTACATACCTTACTAATATTCGTTTGATTTATTGTCACTTGCCAATTTTGCATCGCGGGTGTTAGATATCGAAGACTATATATTATAGTAGTTGAGCTGCTTGAGCTAATATTGTTGGGAAGTCGTTTGCTGGCAGTCGAATGCCGCCGGCTGAAGGCGCGCCTGCGGCCGCTGCGTCCAGTCTGTTATGGTCCCGAGCGTTCGAGTTACTGAATAACTTCTGTACAATTAACTTCGAATTATATCTTAAATGACAATTGTTTTTAATATAAAATTTTATTACTGCTATTAGAAGCACGAGTATACATTATTACAAGACAAAAAATGAAATATTATTACCTAATTACCTTTTTTAATTTTGGTTTACAAAATTGAAGAAATAGTAACTGTAGGCATAATTTTATATTTTGACCATGAAGGAAGGGCGGTTCATGATTAATACTGAAGAATATATTTTGTCAAAAAAGAAAAGATTTTTCCCTTTTAGTGTGTTAACCTTATGCCGAACTGTCAATCCTATCTAAAGTAGCGTACCTAGGTCACACATCAATGTTGTGCATTTTATAAGAGCTGTATGTACAATAGTTGACAAGTAACATCGACGTTGTTCACACTTGGACACTTCGTACGTTGCACAAGATACACTGGCATTCAAGGATTCTCCCTTTCTCGGAGTATCGCGGCATGCCTGTAGTATGATTAGCCATTGGATAGCTCTCTTCCCAGCATCCTATCTTAACAATATCCTGTCGATCTAAGTAGGGTTGCTAGCGTTGCGACTACAATTACTCAATAACACGCTCGATGATTTAAATGTAGACTATAGACGACCTTGCACTAATGGGGGCTAACAATATTTCCAGTAATTCTTATAAACATGCACAAGACTACCAACCAATATAGTAAAAACATTATTAATATAGAAGTCAGGACAATTGTCAAATTATAAATAAAGCAATGCAATGCTAAAGAAAACAATGTATGTGAATAACATAAAATTAAATATACATAGGCACATGAAACACAAAGAATTAAAAAGTATTTACATTAAAGCAACATAATAATATATAATTAATTTAACAACACAGTATTTACACGCCATCATTATTAATATTCTTTGTTTCACTTGATGTCTCATTACGAATACAGAGTGAGTTTTTGAACAAATGTTATTGAGTTATTTTATTTTATCAACATTTTATCTCAATATGGGAAGAATGTTATTATATTAACAACATACGCAAGCAACTAATTGTATCTTACGATGCCCTAGAACTGGGTAGTATCCATAATATTGTTGATCATAAAACTCACTCTGTCGTTTCTAGTATACTATAACACAAATTACTTTGTCATAACAGGTAACATCTGACTTTCATACTATATTACATAACGTTCACAACGCCAAATATGTGTTTAAATCTATACCATATTGCACACGGTACATTTCTATTTTACTTGATGTATGTACTAGGCGTACGAGTCAATTACATTTTTAAACTATTTTTTTTCCGTTACAGGAAGCTACCATCATAATTCGTTTCGAACAAGAGTGACGTTCGAAAAAATATTCACATATAGAAATGTAAAGTTCAATCTTAAACAACGTTCTCAAAGAACTGAAGACAAAAATATTTCATCAACAAAACTATTTTTACAACTCCATAATATACCTAGCACTACTACTAGACTACATATCGACATAATTATGAGACGCTCTATAAATACGTGTACTATGATTATTCTCGCGAGCCGCGCCGCGAGATTTACAGCCGTAGAGGTACCGCGTAGACCGTAACCGGGAACGACGACGTTCGTTACGATGGAATTTAAGTATCGTCGATTATCGTCCACCCGAATGATCGATTAAAGTAATAAATGCAAACTTCAGCGAGTGTCGGAGCGAGCGTAGCGGAGAGGCGCGGCCGCGGTCACCCGTCACTGCGAGAGCAGCTTCTGCAGCAGCGAGGCCTTAGCCTGCGCCGGCGCCTGCGCCTGCGCCTGCGCCTGCGCCTGCGCCTGCGCCTGCGCCTGCGCCTGCGCCGTCCGTCCGCTGCCGCTTGTCGCCGGCGCCGGCGCCTCATCACCGCGGGCCGCCGCCTCCGCCGAGCCCGCCTCCGTAGTATTCTGCACATCACACAACAAGTCAGTCAACACAACCGCCCACCACAAACATAACATAACATAACACAACACAACACACAAACCACTAACCAGACTCTCATTCTAATACTGTCGATCCTACTTTTATAATGCATTAGGATCACTTTATCTGAATACAATCATCAACATTTCATTTTCACCTCACCGACTCGAAAAGCCTCGCTTTGTCGCTCAAAATCTGCGTGCAAAAGTCCATTATATCCGCTAGCGTGGAAAGAGTTTTTGGATTTCGAACGTGACGCTCTATTGCGAGATCCAACTTTTTTCTATAGGAATGAGAGCTCATTATACTGCGTTCAGAAACTTATGGTGTAACGCTTATAATTAATTATTATTATTTCATAAGATAATTTAATAATACCTTAGTCTTTCTTAATTACATATGAAATATTAATAATTAGACTGACTTATAATAATGCAATACAAATAACTAATTTGCAATAAAAATGTACTTTTCAAAATTTTACGCTTCGTGCAAATTTGGAACGCACCATTTAAAAAGTTAATTGAAAAAACTCGTGTACCTACACTTCATTGTTTTGTTTTGGTGTAAAGCCACAGTAATATCAAAATAATGGAAGTTATTTATAGATTTTAGCGCAGAAGATATACATATTATAATAGTACATTACTATAGAGGCCGGGAAACGAAGGGTTGCAGGCCAAGTAGATATAGATATAAGAAAGTAGGATAGGGATACGCGGCCGGCAACCCCGTTTCTCGCCGAGATTTGTATAGTGCTTTTCTCAAACTTGCAATGAAATAAAAAATAGTAAATTTGTTTTATTCATACAACTAAATAATACGTTTCTGATAGCTGTCAGTGCTGTCACATCATAACCTATAATTGTGTCCCACATTTCTTACTAACAAATATTCCGCTTATTCCCTAAATTAAGTATTACTTTATAATTACATGAACTTATATCTAACTATATAGACGAGGCACTACAACAAAGAAAACACTTAAATTTTTATGAAATTTTCATACGCCGTCATGTACCTAACTTTTGATTTCGGGGGCAGTAAATTATTCATGGCTACTTCTGCTCGAAATTCCGGACGCTTACAGTTCAATTCCATATCATTTTCGTCCGAACTCATTTCGAAATCGATGGCTTTTATTAGAAAGTTTCAAAATCATTACGAACTATTGACAAATCCGGCCAACAAGAAAAGAAAACTTTTTTCAATTTACGCGCCTAACTTTTTTATAACCTGTTTGAAGCAACGTTTTACCCGGTGACATTAACATTAGTCCTAATCTTTTTCTTTTTTTTTTGTGATTGAATGCCAAGACGTTCTGTCACAATTTGACGTTTATAAACAAAAGACGGTTGCTTTGCAGGCCTAGGTGTGTAAGGTTGTATGAAATTCCTTTACATATCATCTTCACTAGTCGCACCGGATACGTAGTATTTCCGGACCTAATTTGAAGTAAGTCATGTCAACATTTCATTGAAAGTTTGAGAAAAATGAATTTTAATGCCTGCTGAGTCAGCGGAAAAAGTAAAATATGCGTATTTGAGCCTTAGTTTACCCGTGAGTACCTAGTATACCTACCCAAAAATACTTTGACTTTTTTAATGTAAGCGTGGAGTCAATTTCAAGAGTATTTCAAGATGCGAAAATGTTTATGTTACTTTTAATAATTATAAAATGCTTTGATTTTGATGAGATAAAAACAAACGTTTATTGAAAATGAGTACCTATAAGTTCAAAATTACTTTCATTACATTTATAATTTTCCTCACGGAGGTGAAGTGAAAAGTTGTGTGTTTCACTCGGCAGCAAAGTTGTTTGTCGTCTCGTACCTTGAAAGCCTCGGTATGCTCAGGATTGTACTTTTGAACCATTCGCTTCACTCATGGTTCAATCTAACAATCCTTCGCTAGCTCTGCTTTCAATACAAGCACTTGCGCCAAACAACAACTTTGCAGCCTTGCATAACAAATAACTATTTCACCTCACTTGCTCGGAAAGGCCTTTTTGTATGTTTGATATCTATTGAGAAAATCGCTTTTTATCCACATGTGAAGAAAGTAGAACGTTAAAAGTACTATGACGTAGAACGTTAAATGTTTATTTTTGGTTTTTTGTATATTTTATGTGACATATTTTTTTTTACTTTTTTATTACTTTTTTTTAACTTTTATTAAACATTTTTTTTACTTGTTTTTAACTTAAAAAAAAAAATTTAAACTAAAAAAAAATATTTTTTTTACTTTTTTTTCCCTTCTTATTTTCCTCGCTGTAATGAGGTGAAAAGATTTGTGTTATACACGGGTGAAAAATTATTTTACGTCTCGTGTGTTGAAACACTCGCTACGCTCAGGATTCTATTTTTGAACCACTCGCTTCGCTCGTGGTCAATCATAGGATCCTTTCGCTGGCTCGTGTTACAAATGAACGCTCGCAGGTAAAATACAACTTTTCCCCCTTGTATAACAAATAACTATATTTCGTATGAGTGAAAGAAAAATATGTACCTATACTTAAGTAAACTTCCTACGAGTATAATGTGCAATTTCGTGTCGGTGAAAATCACACGGCAAATTAGTCTAAGTTATCGGAATCAACAAAAACAGTGCCTAAGCTACAAGTAACGGACCGAACCTATAGCTCTAGAATAAGATTTATCGATATGTTTTCGAACGCGTTTCGTTTAGTTTCAATTTGTATGGCAACGCGAATAGCGCCTAACTCTAAGCGCGCGGTAACTATTAGCGCGTTGCCATACAACTTGAAACTATACGCAAACGCATTCGAAAACGCATATGGTTCGATAAAACTCATACTAGAGCTACAGGTTTAATTAATTTGGCAGTATTACGCCAGGCAGTAACACTAAATCAAGTTCTTTATATTTATAACAAAGGAACGTAACAACTTTTTATTGATAACGTGTTAAGCATGAGTAATTTCTTATTAATTTTCATTCCACAATTTGTGGCACAGCATCACGGCGTTCAGCCATGAAAGTTAGTTTAATTTCTTGGAGGTTTTTTATTTATTTCATTTCATGTTTGAGAAAATCACTATACATGCTTTCCCGGCGTCCTGCAGTAATGTACTATTGTAGAACACTAGTATTTTACTCTACACCGTGGGCATAAGTAACTCGAAAGATTTTAACTACAACTGCAATTTTCTGTGTATGGAAAACCCAAACATTTTATAGTTGTTATTTTGTTCATAATACGAGTACGTTTAAATTCACAAAACACGAAGATTGATAGCTAAACAGTTTGGGCACTTTCCAAAAAACGAAAGCAAACAAAAAAAATGCCTCTAGTAGTAATAGTGTAACTACAAAGAACAAGCTACTCAGACGGCTTCGCTCGCTATAAATCATTTATACTGAGTTGTAATATGCAATTATGCAGTTAATATCTTTCGGGCTGTTTGGGCTCATGTTACATAGTAGTTTGTATTAATCAATCTAGTATGAATTTTCTTAATATGCACCTCGTGGCTGGACAATTATAATACTTTTTAACAGCTTTTATTTAGTATCATATGTCTGTATTCAAATATGAGTCCTCTAGAAGTTCAATCGACTTTTAAAAAAATACACGTATTGTAGACTGGTGACATTGAACTGGGCTGATGAAAGAGACGGAAGGCGGCCATAGGAGCTACTTAATTAGTAATTACACATGAATAAAAACATCGTGTTAGGATTGTTAGAATTTTCTTGTCGAGAAGCAGACGATTGTGCAACAAAAAGTAGTTGGCTTGTCTCAAACATGGGATTTTTAACAAACTTGGTGAAGTAATATGATAAAAATATGATACAACTATCAGGAAAAGTCGCACATCGCACAAAAATGTAAACAATATGCCTGCTTACCATATACGTAGCATGTCACATTAATCAACTCTGGTTAGGTATTATAATGGTGGTTACTTTTTTAGTTTCTGATGTGTGCCGGGTCTTACCCGAATTCCTCAACAGACTTGATATCAGAGATTTAAAAAAGCAGTTCGATAATGATAAAATATTTTTAACTACCTAATAATTCTAGTAAAAATGTAAGTTAAAACGTTTGAAAACTTTGTCATGCATTTTCAAACCACTTTTACTACAGAACGGAATAAACTGGATGGCTCGTACGCTATAGAACATATCAGAAGCAAACAAATAAGCATTTTCTATCGCAAAACAGTATACCAACTGACGCTCGCTGCTACGCCACAAAACCTTCACCACACTTTACTTTGCGCATGCTTCGTGCCCCACATACTCAACAATAAGCTTTCATTTTTTAATATAACATACCAATAAGCGCATTTCATTACAATTTAATTTTTTAAAGAAAAAAGTACAGTACTCAAGAAAAAAGTACAGTACTCAGTTGGAAGATTTGACACTATTAGAAGTAGGTAATATCATATTTTTTCTAAAAATAGACAACACATCACAAAAGCGTCATTAAGTCATTTCAGAAATGTACCAATATCACGTTTTATAAAATTTATGTGAGACTTAATGTCGTCTCGGTAAACCGCGTTCTT
This sequence comes from Epinotia brunnichana, assembly GCA_963854355.1. Classification (NCBI taxonomy): domain Eukaryota; kingdom Metazoa; phylum Arthropoda; class Insecta; order Lepidoptera; family Tortricidae; genus Epinotia; species Epinotia brunnichana. Next base: position 17,470,010 of record OY977939.1, read on the forward strand.
GAGGCATAAAACAACCAATAGGCAATTTGGCACATTTCTCTAATTCAGCATCTAAGAATCAACATGATTGAATCGACACAACACACGCTGCGGGGCAGACTCAATACGTATTCAGATAAGTCTACAAAAATAATGAAACCGCTAGAAAAGTAGTGGAGTGACTAGATGGTTTGTTTGGTTGGAGTCGCTCCCCGCGTCCCGTCCCCCGCTTACCGGCTGGCACGTCTGTGGCGGCTCCCACGGGCCCGCGGCCGTCGCGTCCGCGCGGCCCCCCACTCCCACCACACTGCCGCCACCTACGTACGTACACAGTCCCAGTGAATACCACCGGCTCATACATCTTTCAAAACTGCGCAACTCCACTTCTTATAGAACATATTACATATCGTGACATTTATATTCAATTACAATTAAACCGGCCAAGTGTGTGTGTCGGATCGGACGATGTATAATAAAATAGCACAATTCCGTAGCCACATTTTGTCGGCAATTATTTCACTTTAAACGTTTTATGTATTTTCTTCCATTACTTGATAGATCCTACATATGAAAATGAAAATGAAAATGAAAAATGTTTTTATTTCATAAGTTTTGTTCTTTTACAAAGGTCCTTTGGGGCTACCTAGTAAGTAAATAAATACTTGTGTCAGGTAGTCCCGCTCTTCCATCGGTACAAGTTGCTATATAATATATGAAATAATTTACTTAATTTAAATATTAGTTTACAAAGTTTTGTGTGTGTGTTCGTGTGCGTGCGTGCGTGTGTGTGTGTGTGAGTGTGTGTGTGTGTGTGTGTGTGTGTGTGTGTGTGTGTGTGTGTGTGAGTGTGTGTGTGTGTGTGTGTGTGTGTGTGTTTGTGTGTGTGTGTGTGTGTGTGTGTGTGTTTACATTAAGAGTTTTATCTAGACAGTAGTGACTCAGTCTCATTGTAATTCAGTGTTTTCAGCCATTCACTGACAACTAACTTACATTTGTGCAATTGCATTACATAAATATTTATCTTCTCATTGACTACATTATACACGTGTGCAGATTGCGCTTTGTATTGTCTTTTTGCAAACACAGACTTGGTCATTGTAGAGGGGGCAACGTTGTTTTTTCGTCGACGTGTTAGTAGTGTGTGGTCGAAGTTTAGAGTCCTGTGAAGTTTGATTATTGATTGCAGGATATACAGTTTCCTCATGGACAGCTGGTCACTGATCAAGTATAACTCATCCGTGGGGAATCTGTGTGGCTTAAAAAATAAGACTTTTAGCAGACAACGCTGTCCCCTTTCTACTTCAATGAATTTAGATTTCGTAGCACCACCCCAAGCGGGTGGGCACATATATCCCTTAACTACCTGCCTTTCAGCGCAGAAAACTTGGACCCTGCAACGTCCTCAAACATCTACACCTGATCTAATACATAATATTTAGTAATATATATATATATATATCACATGCGCTGTAATAGCCGGTGCGGCGACTGTTGGAGACAGACGGACTGAGACTTAAAAGGGTTCCTTGTGGGGCTACGGAAGTCAAGAACTACACATTCAAAAGGTTTGTGTCGACGGCTCGTTCAGCTTTAGCACTCGCTAATGTAATTTAAATATTGAATGTGAACGTTCTTTATTCGTAAACAACATTGATAGTCACACATTGAATTAAAATGTAACAAATACTACCTAAACCCAATAGACACCAAAGAAAATCGTGTTTCATTTTCATACCCTTACGTACATCAAATAACCTGGACAATATGTTCATGCAACAGTCATTCATGTGTACACGAATAATTAATTATTATTAACAAAATGAGCCCGTATTCGACTCGCTAGTTTTGTGAGGTTCGACAAAATGACCTACGACAATGATTACCTTCGTGTCGTCGGATACAGGTTCCAGTCAAGTTCTATGGTACATTAAAAATGCCTAGTGTCCGAAATCTACTTGCAGTATTTATCAGATGAGTTGTTCTTTTCCCAAATGCGGGTCTATGACATCTTTGGAGATCCAAAAACCAATCTTACTCAGAAAAAAATTACAACAGTTCTCATATTCAGATAAATAAATACAAGTGATTAAATTGAGAAAACAATACAACAAATTTCGGCTGGCATAATAGCTGGCATAAATTAATTGAACGAAACCAATATCAAATCAAGATCAGTTTGTATAAAAAAGCTTGACTGATTCGGTTTTAAGTGTTAGAGTTCTATCATAAAAGGGAACTTGCATCTTAATATTTTATTACGAAAAACAAAAGTATAATCCAGCATTAAAACAACTGTAGCATTAAAACTTTGTTATGATTTATTTTTCTGATGTTATATGCATTTGAAATCTGCGCGCGCCGGCACCCCCCGAAAACGCTCTATACTAAACGGGTTTATGCTATGACGTCACAGCATAGCCTTTACTATGGAGTAAGTCTATAATTTGCGATTATCTCCACAAAATTTACGTTTAAGTCTATACTTGTCATACAAAATATCATTTCTAATTTAATATTCTATGTAACTGTTACGTTATTTTATCGAAAAACTAAAATATACATTTTCGTCATTTTAACGTTAGGTAAAACTAATAAAATCGTTTTTTTTTCTTTTGTATGATATCTCTACGTATATCCGCATCGATTGAGTGCAATTTATTCGAAATTGAAGTCCCATGCAAGTTCCCCATTCATAAATACGGAGTTTGTTTCAAATATTAAGAAACCTATTCTGGTTAACAATATGATTTTTTCACGTGTTATTTCGTGGTGTCGTGGTTTTAATGGTGTAATTTTTATAATGTAAATCATACAGTTGGTATTAATTCGATGTTTTTGTAATTTCAGGAGAATCAGAAGTAATCCAAAGTTAGTATAACCCCATTCTGAAAGGACGAGTTTAATACGCGACAAATATTAGAGTGTTCCATCAACGGACACCTCGACGTTAGTTGAATAGATCTCGACCAGCACATATACCTTGTGGGTATATGAGTCGTATATGAGGGATGGTGCAGGTCGCTTACCGCTCGGCGTGGACATGTCGAAGGTGCAGAGCGGGTCTTGGTCCTGTGCGAGATGCGCGTGCATGTCGGGGCGGGCCGAGCGCGCGCCCACCACGGCGCGCAGCTCGTTGCGCACGTACTCCGAGGTGCCCGCGCCTGCAACCGAGCGCGCGCCCGCTGTCAGCACGACCAAGGGTAAGGTTGTATGTACTACACAACAGGATACGAATACGAATACGAGGGCTCCACACCACACCACATAGCGAGACGAGTTGCGTCCAAGTACAAGACACCGAGCGAGCCGCGTTTGCAATGAGCGAGCGACGGGTACCATATTGGCACTGATCGGTCGTCTACATTTTTTTCCCGCTCATTTCAGACGCGACACGAAAATGTGACTGCACAAAAAAAGTTACGCCGGGACGAGTATTTGTCGAAGCTCCAGTCTGTAGCATAAGGGTACTATATATAAAGACTTTTTTTTAATGTTTAACTACAGAGATGTTACACAGTTTAATATCGTACCATAATAATATTATCTATCAATGCCAAAATACGAACGACATTACAGACTGATCCAAATCGGAAAACTTAATAAATATCAAGAAAGTCCATATTACTGTAAAAGCGAAGTCGGTTGAAGCACAAAATGCATTATTAGATATTAAGTAACATGCAGAGTGAAAGTTAGGAAAATACTAATAAGATACGTTTTCTATAACAACTTTACTACTTTTACATTACCTTTGGATATTAGACTCGGATTTCATATCGTTTCAATGACGTCTTCTAAACAAAATTCGGTTAAATAGTGCACATTTAAATTTGGATGCCTCGAATCTGCATTTGAATCGATCTCAAGAGACCGTCCAACGAGTACTAGGCGGGGTGGTTTATTAATATTGGAATCGTGCCGGTCGTCGAGTACTCACATGACAAGACTTGGTCGTGAGGCGGTGGATGGGGCGGATGGGGCGGATGGGGCGGATGCGGCGTGTGCGGCGCGTGCGGCGCGTGCGACGGGTGCGGCGCGTGCGGCTGGTGCGGCTGATGCGGCGGCCGCCGCGCGTGCGCGTACTCGCCGCCGTAGCCGACGCCCTCGTCGTAGTAGCCGCCCACTGCCACACACCCGCGTTAGTACCCACTCGGCCAGTCGCCACCCGTGAACCTACCTACTCCGGAGCTCGGCCGACGACCGAGCGAGCGATCCCGGTATCGCCGCGTGTCGCCGGCGAGCGACGCGCCGGGCGAGACCGCCGACGTTATAAAACCGAAGCGCGATGCTTCCTTTTAATACTGTTCAACTTGACTCTCCTCGCCTCGAACGAAATAACTAGTATATAAACACCACAACATAATTATGGCGATTAGTTCGGCTCGAACGCATGCGAGACTAATAGAATTATTCGGCTCACCGCGTCACGACAGTATAATCGTAACGAATCACGCAGAACTTGAAAGAAAAAAAATGCTATATATAATTAAGACGCGCCCGAATGAAAAAAACCATTCGATTCTAGGAAGCAAATCTACCTCACCTTCGTATTAATACCACTCAATACGTCTATTAGATTACTAAGCGGTAAACATGCAATTAGATTATATCGAGTCGGGGCCCCGAACCGGAAACTACCTATATCTACGGAGCATGCTGAAGGCGGCCGCCGACGGGAGGAGCATGCTTCGAAGTAAAAATAATATCGGAGAAGGTCTAATCTATATTCTACCTAAGAAAATATTTAGTATTTCAAAAGCATACCATACATAGAACGAAACCATTGGATCAGACTGAATATGAAACGGATTTCTGGGGCTCGGGTCAATAGGCGCGATATCGTTCGCAGGAATCATAGCTCGGGGGAACTAATAAAAAAATAATTAATAAATATTTGGGAACAATCTTACACATATCGACCTAGTCCCAAACTAAGCAAAGCTTGTGCTTTGGGTACTAGACGACGATTAACATACTTATATAGATAAATAAATACTTAAATACATAGAAAACATCCACGACTCAGGAACAAATATTTGTGGTCATCACACAAATAAATGCCCTTACCGGGATTCGAGCCCGGGACCTCCGGCTTCGTAGGCAGGGTCACTACCAACCAGGCTACAGAGGTCGTCATAGACAGGGGCCTTACGGTCCTTGTGGCACTCACCGGGCTGCGGGCGCGGCGCGCGGTGGTAGGGCTGCGGCGACATGGGCGTGTGCAGCGCCGCCGCCGAGTGCGCCGCCAGTGCCGCGCTGTAGCCGCCCTGCGCACACACACACACACACACACCGTCAGGACTAGCCGGCTAATAATACACTTTTATAAATCAACACTGCACGTCGACACTGTCTTCACTTGCCGGTATCCGATTGAGCTGAAATTTGACATACTTAGGTACAACATACGTATGTAAGTTCGGTGACCACGCAATATTATGGCACCATCGAACTGATCTGAACAGACACGGGATCAGCAACACCTAAACTGCACAAATAAACCCGTCGTGTTGGACTCATTGGAACTCCGAGTAGTTGCTGAATGTGCAAAAAAAGTAGTCGACAATAAAACCTTCTGCCAAGTTTTAATATTTCCGCACGGCTATCACAAGACGGCGCGCGAGCTATCTCGATTTTTCTCGCATTCTACGTCTTTCTAAGTTTTCTAATAAGAGAGATGTGGTCGTAACAGCTCACGCGTCTACCGCCCTGTTGCCCTGTTGCGAATCATATATATACTTACGCTTAAAAAATATGATACTTCGTTCAATTAAACCAAAAAGAACTTACACTTAGTTGCCGCGACAACATCGGGTTTTGCTGCGTCGAAGTTATTTTATTAGTACCATAATTTGATCCCATTTGATCTGCAATAAAAATTATATTAATTGAACATATCCCAGATCTAACATTCCAATAATGAATTGATAATATTCTGAGCACGAGATTTATTTGATATGTATTAGAAGCCTTCTTAGGGCCGTTACAGGCAGATTGCCTTTCCAATGCTTTCTAGTTGCAAATGTGCAGTTTGAATGCATTTCTTTTGCGGTTGACGTAACTGCATCGAAACTGTAAACTGTGCAGTCCGCTCACAGTCGGCGTCCAGTTCAGACGACTGCAGTAGAACTTCACTAAAACTGCCATATACGTCAGCGTGCAGTCAAGACTAGTATAAAATGTATATCGATTTTCGCGGAGTATGCGCGTGCATCGGAGGAGTTCTCGCAATGAAACATTAGATGGTGTGGTAACTCACTAGTGGAGTGAATGTATCGGTGATAGTCGGTGCGCTGCAGCGTGACGTTGGGCGGCGTGCCCGTGACCAGCGCCGAGCCGAGGTCGGCCTGCGGCTGCTCGGCGGCCTGACAAACGGAAACAGTACATTAACTCCAACAACAACTACAACGAATGCCGGACATAAGTGCCTTCTTAAAATTGCGTTCTAAAGACTGTTTACACCATAACATCTACTTTAAGTTTTTTTTTTTACTGTAATGGGGAATGGATGAAAATTTTAGAATTGCCTGATTTTTTTTTGGTGATTGGAATAACCTTCCTTAGCACCAGAAATAGTTTCAGAGTTTTCAGCTCCGTCAATTATTTTTGAAAAATTATAACAGTTTCCTCACTTACGTTTTGGGTTTAGAACGGCAAATGAGACACTTTACTTGATCCGCCTCATATTACAAGAACATATCTTAAATATCCGTAGTAAACTGACAATGGCAATGACAGCTGCAGCAGCTATATTTGTCATTGCCAGGGTCAGATACGTAAAATATTTTTTTCAATATAAAACGGATCAAGGAAAGTGTCTCATTCGCCGTCCTAAACCCAAAACGTAAGTGAGGAAACAGTTTATATTTTTCTAAAATAATTGACGCAGCTAAAAAGTCTGCAACTTTTTTCTGGTGCTAATGAAGGTTATTCCTATAACCAAAAAAAAAAATCAGGCACTTCTAAAATTTTCATCCATTCCCAATTAGGTCTAAAAACCCTTACACCAAACCCTTACGCAAATCACTACATAGTATAAAACAAAGTCCCTGGACACGAGCATGTGTTGCTGCAACTGTTGATACAGCAGGCGCGCCTTCTGCTGCTGCTGGTCGCCGCCGCGCGCGCGCGCCTGGTCCACGCCCGCTCCGCTCATGCTGTACATGACTTCATGAGGGATCGACTAAGAAGAAGCCACGAAGCGGTCAGCCTCACCTCCCTGGACACGAGCATGTGTTGCTGCAACTGTTGATGCAGCAGGCGCGCCTTCTGCTGCTGCTGGTCGCCGCCGCGCGCGCGCGCCTGGTCCACGCCCGCTCCGCTCATGCTGTACATGACTTCATGAGGGATCGACTAAGAAGAAGCCACGAAGCGGTCAGCCTCACCTCCCTGGACACGAGCATGTGTTGCTGCAACTGTTGATGCAGCAGGCGCGCCTTCTGCTGCTGCTGGTCGCCGCCGCGCGCGCGCGCCTGGTCCACGCCCGCTCCGCTCATGCTGTACATGACTTCATGAGGGATCGACTAAGAAGAAGCCACGAAGCGGTCAGCCTCACCTCCCTGGACACGAGCATGTGTTGCTGCAACTGTTGATGCAGCAGGCGCGCCTTCTGCTGCTGCTGGTCGCCGCCGCGCGCGCGCGCCTGGTCCACGCCCGCTCCGCTCATGCTGTACATGACTTCATGAGGGATCGACTAAGAAGAAGCCACGAAGCGGTCAGCCTCACCTCCCTGGACACGAGCATGTGTTGCTGCAACTGTTGATGCAGCAGGCGCGCCTTCTGCTGCTGCTGGTCGCCGCCGCGCGCGCGCGCCTGGTCCACGCCCGCTCCGCTCATGCTGTACATGACTTCATGAGGGATCGACTAAGAAGAAGCCACGAAGCGGTCAGCCTCACCTCCCTGGACACGAGCATGTGTTGCTGCAACTGTTGATGCAGCAGGCGCGCCTTCTGCTGCTGCTGGTCGCCGCCGCGCGCGCGCGCCTGGTCCACGCCCGCTCCGCTCATGCTGTACATGACTTCATGAGGGATCGACTAAGAAGAAGCCACGAAGCGGTCAGCCTCACCTCCCTGGACACGAGCATGTGTTGCTGCAACTGTTGATGCAGCAGGCGCGCCTTCTGCTGCTGCTGGTCGCCGCCGCGCGCGCGCGCCTGGTCCACGCCCGCTCCGCTCATGCTGTACATGACTTCATGAGGGATCGACTAAGAAGAAGCCACGAAGCGGTCAGCCTCACCTCCCTGGACACGAGCATGTGTTGCTGCAACTGTTGATGCAGCAGGCGCGCCTTCTGCTGCTGCTGGTCGCCGCCGCGCGCGCGCGCCAGGTCCACGCCCGCTCCGCTCATGCTGTACATGACTTCATGAGGGATCGACTAAGAAGAAGCCACGAAGCGGTCAGCCTCACCTCCCTGGACACGAGCATGTGTTGCTGCAACTGTTGATGCAGCAGGCGCGCCTTCTGCTGCTGCTGGTCGCCGCCGCGCGCGCGCGCCTGGTCCACGCCCGCTCCGCTCATGCTGTACATGACTTCATGAGGGATCGACTAAGAAGAAGCCACGAAGCGGTCAGCCTCACCTCCCTGGACACGAGCATGTGTTGCTGCAACTGTTGATGCAGCAGGCGCGCCTTCTGCTGCTGCTGGTCGCCGCCGCGCGCGCGCGCCTGGTCCACGCCCGCTCCGCTCATGCTGTACATGACTTCATGAGGGATCGACTAAGAAGAAGCCACGAAGCGGTCAGCCTCACCTCCCTGGACACGAGCATGTGTTGCTGCAACTGTTGATGCAGCAGGCGCGCCTTCTGCTGCTGCTGGTCGCCGCCGCGCGCGCGCGCCTGGTCCACGCCCGCTCCGCTCATGCTGTACATGACTTCATGAGGGATCGACTAAGAAGAAGCCACGAAGCGGTCAGCCTCACCTCCCTGGACACGAGCATGTGTTGCTGCAACTGTTGATGCAGCAGGCGCGCCTTCTGCTGCTGCTGGTCGCCGCCGCGCGCGCGCGCCTGGTCCACGCCCGCTCCGCTCATGCTGTACATGACTTCATGAGGGATCGACTAAGAAGAAGCCACGAAGCGGTCAGCCTCACCTCCCTGGACACGAGCATGTGTTGCTGCAACTGTTGATGCAGCAGGCGCGCCTTCTGCTGCTGCTGGTCGCCGCCGCGCGCGCGCGCCTGGTCCACGCCCGCTCCGCTCATGCTGTACATGACTTCATGAGGGATCGACTAAGAAGAAGCCACGAAGCGGTCAGCCTCACCTCCCTGGACACGAGCATGTGTTGCTGCAACTGTTGATGCAGCAGGCGCGCCTTCTGCTGCTGCTGGTCGCCGCCGCGCGCGCGCGCCTGGTCCACGCCCGCTCCGCTCATGCTGTACATGACTTCATGAGGGATCGACTAAGAAGAAGCCACGAAGCGGTCAGCCTCACCTCCCTGGACACGAGCATGTGTTGCTGCAACTGTTGATGCAGCAGGCGCGCCTTCTGCTGCTGCTGGTCGCCGCCGCGCGCGCGCGCCTGGTCCACGCCCGCTCCGCTCATGCTGTACATGACTTCATGAGGGATCGACTAAGAAGAAGCCACGAAGCGGTCAGCCTCACCTCCCTGGACACGAGCATGTGTTGCTGCAACTGTTGATGCAGCAGGCGCGCCTTCTGCTGCTGCTGGTCGCCGCCGCGCGCGCGCGCCTGGTCCACGCCCGCTCCGCTCATGCTGTACATGACTTCATGAGGGATCGACTAAGAAGAAGCCACGAAGCGGTCAGCCTCACCTCCCTGGACACGAGCATGTGTTGCTGCAACTGTTGATGCAGCAGGCGCGCCTTCTGCTGCTGCTGGTCGCCGCCGCGCGCGCGCGCCTGGTCCACGCCCGCTCCGCTCATGCTGTACATGACTTCATGAGGGATCGACTAAGAAGAAGCCACGAAGCGGTCAGCCTCACCTCCCTGGACACGAGCATGTGTTGCTGCAACTGTTGATGCAGCAGGCGCGCCTTCTGCTGCTGCTGGTCGCCGCCGCGCGCGCGCGCCTGGTCCACGCCCGCTCCGCTCATGCTGTACATGACTTCATGAGGGATCGACTAAGAAGAAGCCACGAAGCGGTCAGCCTCACCTCCCTGGACACGAGCATGTGTTGCTGCAACTGTTGATGCAGCAGGCGCGCCTTTGCTGCTGCTGGTCGCCGCCGCGCGCGCGCGCCTGGTCCACGCCCGCTCCGCTCATGCTGTACATGACTTCATGAGGGATCGACTAAGAAGAAGCCACGAAGCGGTCAGCCTCACCTCCCTGGACACGAGCATGTGTTGCTGCAACTGTTGATGCAGCAGGCGCGCCTTCTGCTGCTGCTGGTCGCCGCCGCGCGCGCGCGCCTGGTCCACGCCCGCTCCGCTCATGCTGTACATGGAGTTGCTGCCGCTCATGCTCGTTCCGCCCTGCAACCATACTATTTAGTATCTGACTCACTCACTACAGCACAAACCCTTTCGCTGCCACTGACTGAACTCAATTTCGTCACTGTTGCGACTCATCTGCCAGCGAGGTCATATGAAGTGCAAAAACAATACTTAACTTGCGTGTCGTGGGGGTGCCACACCGCATTTTTTCTGTGGCGGCGAATAGGTTACTAAGAGACTTTTATTCAGATCCATTAGAACTTTTGTGAATTCAAATATAAGTAATTCATTACATGTAGGTTGTACGCGGGCTGGGTTTCCGCAACTCGACGTCATAAATGCGCCTATTTTGCGTAAAATTTAATTACATGTATTGACATTACTTATTTACTATACTTAAGGTTGTTACGAGTAATACTGTATAAGAAGTTGTAAGTGTGGAAATAAATAAAATAAAATAAATAAATAAGATTATAGGTAAAACTGTACGAATGTATATAATGATAACGGTTATACCTAGTGATTTAATTGTTTAATTTAATAAAAATAAGGGAACTGTAGATCTAATTATATTGTTACTGAATAGCTTCTAGCTAATTAATGTGTATATAATTTAAGACCGTTTGTTTCTAAATAAAATAAAAAATAAAAAAATACTTATCAGGCAAAGATAATTTCTGTATCGTGCTGTGTCTCACGGGCTTTCGGGCTAAAAAGGCTATTTATTAAAATTTATATTATCATAAAATAATCTTTCTTACCAAATTTTGTAGGGAGTACACCGGCGGCGGTCCGGGACTGGTCGACACTGGGCTCTTGCTCACTGTTTCGCACTGCATAAGACTTTGTCTTATTGCATTAATCATAGCCTTGCTGTCTTTCATGCCCTGCAATATCAAATAATTTGTATTGTGAGTAAGCAAGTATTCCTTGTTGAATAAACCATTATTTACATGCACTTTTTATCGTAGCAATGGCAAACCAGATATTGAGACTCCGAAAATAACAATAAAAACAACAACCATGCATTGCCATTCCGAGTAAAATATATTTAAATAATTAAAATATTTATTTTAACATTTATGCTGCTACATATTTTGCCAAAAAAATGGGAAACGGTGACAAAAAAACTGTGTGCAGTACCTTAAATATAAACAAACGAAAGAATAAGTATCTTGAAAAAATTTAATATTAAATGAACGATTTTATAACAGAATCTGAGGGAATACCACTAAACGAAAACGAACTTCGTTCGTGTATCTCCCTCTCTGTCGTTCGAACTAGCAAGTGCGACCGAGACGGAGATACACGAACGAAGTTCATTTTCGTTTCGCGGGAGGCCCTCTGTCTATAATTGGATCGAATCTAACTAAGAAGAAGCAGCCTACAGGCACTAATCGCAAATAACACAACAACAAGGATAAGAGGCGAACGCCACGTATCGACTTGCCGCGCTGTCGGGTTTGAGCTGATAGGTCTCCAGATCCAAGAGGACGCTTACGTCGGGCGCGTTCCGGTCGGCGTCGGGCATGTTCTCGATGAACTCGTCGAGTATGGCCGACAGCACGTCGCCGTCCCCGCTCGGCACCTCACAGTCGCCGCGCTCGCTCTGTCGGCTGCTGCCGCTCCTGCAACCAACCTCCGCGTAAGTACGCGTCGCGTCAGCGCTACTGACCGCCCCATCACCTTTTTAAGGCCTCTAACAGACTGGCGCGGCCTGGCCGCGGCGGACAAAAGATAACTTGTCGTTAGCCGTCGAATTTACTATGGACTGCCACCGCAGGCCGCGCCAGTGTGATGCAGGCTTAACTCGGTCCGAGACCACGACTAAATCGGAAACATAGACATAATCTAAGCTGGAAGTCCCAATAAATATTCATAATTTCAACAACATTTAAGAGCTTGGCTCTTGTCGGTGGAGTAGGCGCCAGTTCTCACGGTCCTCGCCTAACTTCTTTAGGTCCCGGTAAGACAAGACATTTGCTTTTAGTTATTGTACAAAGCTTAACCAGGGTCGACGTCTACCCCTTGATACTTCGATCTTACCTTCTATAAAAAAACGCTTTATATATGTAACAAAGTTTTCACCAAGACATTTTAGCCAACACAGCCGTTTTAGACATCAGTCGAACGTCGAGAACTAGGTCTCACTCCCTACTCGTATCGTGTCATTCCAACGACACAGAGCCGTGTCAACGCGAGGACTCGGAGCGCGTCGCCCGTATGGAACCGAAATTTGTATGTAACGGGTTTCAAAAGTCGATACCGCTCCTCACACTTATGTGTAGGCAGAATTGTCGGCCTCGAGACAGCGGGGTGAACATTTAGGAGAGAGTTTTGAAGTATGTCTCTTCGGAAAGAGATAGTGTACTGACTGTGGCTGGTTGTAGACGTGCAGCGACGCGGCGTTGGCGTAGTGCAGGTCGGGCGGCGGCGTGGGCGCGGGGTAGCCGCGCGGCGCGCCCTGCAGGACCAGCTGCAGGTGGCTCTGTGGCAGCGGCGCGCACTCCAGCGCCGGGCCCGACGCGCCACCGTTCACGCTGCCCGGCCGGCCGCTAACAAAACGAGGAACATCACATTACCATCTACGTAACGAAGAGGCGACGGCGCCACTCGCCGTTAGCCGAGCCCTGAGGCTGCAGTCTGAACGCCAGCGGGCGGCGGGTGGGCGAGCGCGTGCCCATACGTTGAACTCGCTCGAACGTATGAACGCCCGCTCGCCACCCCGCTGCCCGCTAGCGTCCGGACCGCAGCCTTGAGAGAGTCGGGTCGAGGCTAACCTACGACGCGTAAAACGATAAAATGATACGAGATGCGGATCGCGCATTTAAATGGCAGCTCTCACTCATTGCAGATGCGGGGTAAAGAAAAATCGCATCGTTAAAGAAAAATATTAGTAATTAAACGTTGCTTGCCAGCGGTGAGCCATATCTGAAAGCGAGAAGCCGCGCTCTGGTCTCTAGTTTACAAGAATAACGCACCGCTACCGATCTCTACCAAATAGAAGCTAAGTCATAAAGATCGATCTCCTCGACAGATAGAAACGGCGACATGCTACACGGACTAAACCTGTTATCCGCCACGTCACAGTGCATCACAGAGCATGTCGTTGCCATAGAATCTGGCACGGTACTGACTTGTTGGCGGCGAGCATGTTGGTGACGGTGGCCTGGTGGCGCGGCGGCGGCGCGCGCGGACGCTGCGCGGGGAAGGCGCGCAGGTTGGCGTTGGGCAGCGTCATGGGCGTGGTGGGCGTGGTCTGCTGCCGCGCGAGCAGCGACACGAGGATCTGGTTCTTGGCGCACAGCGGGCTCATGCCGGCGCTCGTCGACGGCGAGGTCGCGGAGGACGAGCAGGTCGGCGAGGCGGACGCTGCGCTGGAGCTCACCTGCCGACCAAATACGTTGGCTCAGGTTAATGTACTGCCCGATAATCCGCGTCCACTTATGCTCTCTTTATTCATGGGTTATGGGTGTCCCCTTATTTCACCGACAAACGTTTCACCGAATGCATTGTTTCGCCGAATTTTGATTTCATCGAATTTTTGTTGAAACCGTTAAGTTTTTAGGTACTTACAGCTAAAACGCCATTCTGTAGAACCTATTAGGTTAGGTTAGGCTTGTTTTATAACAAACCTAACCTTTACTGATCCTGAAGAAAGTGGTTTTCGATGAAATGAAAATTCTGCGAAACATACATTGGATGGAACATATTTTGTCGATAAAACAAGGTACAACCGTTAAAAAGAGACGCATAAAGTGGACGCAAATGTTTGGGCTGTACATTAAAGGTACATATAGTGCCCATAAATATCAACACGAGACAGACATGGTTATTCGTACTCGCACAGCCCTCATATTAACTTGTATCTTACTTAACTCAATATGAAATGAAATATTACGAGGTTGATATCCACCGACTACTCTCTGGCCATCGGAATGACTAGTTGGATAAGCATATGCCAATTTAGTGACATGCAATAATAGTAAGTCATTTAGCAAAATGGTTTCTGTAAACAGTACATTATTGCCGAGGCGCGGAGAGAAAGGGGTTGCCTGACGAGATTGGGAAGCCTCGGTCTGCCAAGAGACAAGTCAGGCAATCCCAGTATACGCCAAGGTAAACATAGTGCTTTTCTCAAACATGTGAGGAGATATTACTAAAAACATATTGTGACATACCTAATAACTCGGTGATACTTGTACTTTGATTTAGCTGAAAGCATTCTGTCTACGACTTCTTTCAAAGACTTTCACACTATCTTTTACACTCGATGCGGTTTTTCAAGTAATTATAACACATTTAGTTAATTTCATGTTTCAATTATTTTATCGGCCTCCGTAGCCCAGTTGGTAGTGACTCTGCCTACGAAGGTTCGAATCCCGGTCAGGGCATTTATTTGTGTGTTTATCACGAATATTTGTTCTTGAGTTATGGATGTTATTATTAGGTTTTAATGTGTATATTATTTGATACTGGCTATGCGACTGTCTATAACAGATTTAAATGTATAGAACCATGTGTTCGAATAAATGTCTTAATTGACATTGTACTGTTGTTTATGTACTTGACAAACATGTAGCTTAAAATATATTTCATTATGTATTAATACTCGTGTTATTTGCATATTGTACATCAAGCGTCCTCTGCAACCGCCCACCCTCACAGTTATATACACTCGCGAGCAAAAAAATCGACTCACGCCACATTTTTTGGTTTAGGGCAAATTTTTCGCAACTGGGAAATGTTACAGGAAAAATGAGTATACCACGTTGTTATACATTTATTCAGCTTTAAAAAACGCAACAATCATGAAAACCAGACGCATAACTTTCAGGATATGCTCGTTTGAACGGGAATTGAAATTTAACCGCCTTAACTACCCACGAGTTGAGCGCCTTCAGGATGCATAAAAACAGGTGTAAACCTGTTTTTCTTATCAGTCGCTTTTCACAAGTTGACCTTTGCACATCTCTCGCAATTGGACCACTGAAACCACCTGGAAAAAATGGACACCACCGAAAATGAAGCCGCCCAAGTCGTCGCCTTGCCGAATCAAGGACTTTCTCAGCGTTCAGTTGCCGAACAGCTGAATTTAAGCCAGTCTGCTGTCTCCAGGGTTTATCGTCGATTTGCTGAGACCGGAACCCTTACTCGGAGACTGGGATCCGGCCGTCGAAGATGCACATCCGAGAGAGAGGACCATTTCATCGTGACGACCAGTCTTCGGAATCGCCACCTGACCGGCGTTGACGTCCAGCAGCAGCTAACGCGGACCCGTGAGGAGCCCGTGAGCTCTTGGACAGTTCGCCGAAGACTTAAGCAAGCAAACCTCACCCCAAGAAGGCCAGCTACGGGGCCCAGATTGACGCAGAGACATCGGGACCTACGCAAGGATTTCGTAGCACGCTACGAAAATTGGAGCTACGAGCAATGGAGCCGGGTACTCTTCACTGATGAGTGCAGAGTTTGTCTCCATGGCAGCGACAGAAGAGGACGGGTGTACCGAAGACCTGAAGAGTGGTTTGCACAATGCTGCTTCTCAGAAACAGTCGCCTACGGCGGCGGCTCCGTCATGATGTGGGCGGGCATTTCAATGGAGGCGAGGACTGAGCTGGTTTTCATCCCTGGTGGCGGCCGAGGAGGTGGATTGACCGCGGATAGGTACATCACTGACATCCTGCAGGACCATGTTGTCCCATACGCAGGTTTTTTTGACGAGGGGTTTCATTTGATGCAAGATAACGCCCCTTGTCACACCGCTGGAGTGACCAAAGCGTACCTGGCGGCGGTCGGCATCCTCACCCTTACCTGGCCACCGCTGAGTCCGGACTTGAATCCCATCGAGCACATGTGGGATTACCTGAAGAGGAAGGTTCGAGCGCGGGATCCAGCCCCGGAGGCGATTTTGGCCCTTCAAGCTGCTTTGGTCGAGGAATGGGACGTTTGCCCGCAGGACACCATCAGAAAGCTGATAAGGTCCATGAGGAACCGTATCGAGTGTGTAAGAAACGCCTATGGTGGCAATACGCGGTATTAACATGAAAAATAAACGGTTTTTCCTCCATAAAATTTGTTTTCTTTCAATGTTGTGGTTATGAAATTAACCAGTTTTCCCCCACTTTGTGAAAAATCAGGTTTTTTTCAGAACCTGAAAAAATATGACTTGAATTTGATATTTTCTGAAAGCTTACATTTTCAGCTTTCAGAAAATGCTACTATGCTACGAATACCTATATTAGTTTTAGAGATATTGCACATTGAAATCCAAAAAAATGTTGAGTCGATTTTTTTGCTCGCGAGTGTATATGTATATAAGTATATAAGTATATATATATATATATATATATATATATATATATATAAATATATATGTATTTATCTATTATATATATCGTCGCCTAGTACCTACAACACAAGCCTTATTGAGCTTACCGTGGGCCTAGGTTGATTTGTGTAAGATTGTTCCGTATATTTATTTATTACTTATCTCAAATAAATGATGTTTTAATTTTTTTAATCTCATTTTCTTGTGACCATAAACAATAAAAAGCGAAAAAAATAAATCATGAAAAATCGCGCAGTTTGCGGGTGGTTTTCTTTGGCTGAATGTGATTTTTCGTTAGTCGTCTCGATTTAGTATGGCACTATAAGCGTTTTAATAAGTTTAACGTAGCGGGAAATAATGGATTTTGTATGGATTATTCTACTCTTAGTAAGTAAAGAAATTGAAAAAAGAACCTCAAACGCATGGAAGAAGTTTTGGTCACTAAAAGAGGTTATGAAGGCAAAGGATATACTAACAAGTCAAAAATTTAGGGTTTTCGACTCTTGCATTATACCGGTGATAACTTATGGATGCCAAACTTGGGCACTTACAAAAAAGCACTACCAAAAACTTGCTACATGTCAAAACCACATGGAAAGGAGCATGCTAAATATAAAACTTAAAGACAGAGTTAAATTATCTATAATTAAAGCCAAATCAAAGAGCAAAAGATAGTGAAGCAACAAAAGTGGCGCTCGACACGCCACATGATTAGAAAAAAGTTAGGTAAATGGACAAAAGAAATAGTTGAGTGGTATCCAAGAGGAAATAAAAGAAAAAGAGGAAGACCGATTCTAAGATGGTCCGATGACCTTAAAATGATTGGTGGAGGAGTGTGGCTGCGGGACGCAAGGGATCGCGAGGCGTGGAAAGCTTTCTGATTTTTATGATACGAGTATACTTTTAGGCAGGGAAGAGATTTAACTTTTTAATATTTGGCGGATGATAATTAGGCACTTCGCGTGTTAGTTTTTTAAACAAAAACGACGATTTCCGAGCATGTTTGATAAATAGTACATGTGCAGATGCAAGTACAGATGCCGGGAAAGAAGGGCTTGCCAAGTGAGTAGGTATAGACAGTGATACGAAGCTGGCAAGCCCTTTTCACGGCCAGGCATAGTACTTTTCTCAAACATGCAACGAAAGAAATAAATAAAAACTCCTCAAATCAAACTAATTTTCATGGCTGAATGATGCTGTGCCACAAATAGTAGAAAGAAATTTTTTAAAAAATTACTTCCTGGCCTAGGCTTTCAATTTCGTAAGAAATTCCTTTACAGTTCTCTCGAGTTGATCCGCCCTAAACGTGATACTTTGAAGCCTGATATAACCAACGTAATGACGACATTTAATTGCATGTTTGAGAAATAGTAGATTGTACAACAAGCGCATAAAACGAGCCATTCGGCGAGGGTGGATAGTTAAGTCGAGGGTTTAAATGGCTAATTTATGCCAGAGTTATTTACACACACTGCTTTTCACTTCGATTGCGAGAAAATAACAAATAATTGCAAAATAAAGTAAAATAATTGCTCATTCCTGTCACTTAACTTTTTAAAGTTTTTATGTTTAATTTTCGACACGTGATATTAGACTTAGGTACCTCATAGTGCCAAGTAATTAAATGGTTCAATACCTTTAAAAATAATAATTGACTCTTATTTTATCTGGTTGTATTCATTTATTGGAAATCACGGAATTGAAATTTATTAATGCAAAACAAATGACAAGTTAATCTACAAAGTTTTAGTGTGTGTGTGGCTGTTAGGCCCGGTTACTTAGTCTTTAAAACAATTTTACTTTGTGCACTAGAGCATAAAAGTGGCATTTTGTGCAGCATACATCCAGCACAAAGGCGAACTTTGCGAGCATGAGAAGTGAAAAAGATATTATTACTAAAACTGAACATTCCTCATCAAAATGTTTGGTTTCCCAGACTCTGTTGACGCATAATCGCACGCAGTCACGAATAGCGGCGGGTGCGTCGACGAAGTGAAGAGACGTATGGCGATTGCTAGATCAGCGATGAATAGGCTAAATAAAATTTGGAAGAACTGCAAAATTTATAAAGCAACGAAAAGTTGTTCGAGCGCTTGTGTTCCCCATTTTTCTTAAGCTGCAGAGATGTGGACGCTACGTGAAGTAGAGGGAAGGAAGATAAACGCTCTATAAATGTGGTGCTGGAGGAAAATGCTGGAGTATCTTGGACTGAATTTCGTACCAATGAGTCCATATTGACGGGACTCCGCGTCCAGCAGCGTTATCATCCATATTGCAGTCTCGCATCCTAACGCTTTTCGGGCACGTATGTCGTCGAGGAGACGTAGCTATCGAGCGACTTGTGATCCAGGGGAAGGTCGAGGGCACCAGACCGCGAGGCAGGTCACCAATGAGATGGACAGGCCAGATTAAAGCTGCAGTAGATGCATCACTACACGCAACCATAAGGAAGGCGGGTGTCAGAGAGGAATGGCGGCGTGTTGTGAAGCTTGCTACCAACACCTGAAGAGATGACCACGACCACTCTGTCAAGAGTGAAACGACGAACAAGTTGACGCATATCAACGTGAATCAATTAGCGTGTGTGCGCGTCAACCAAACTGTTCAAATGCAACTATCAATAAATGCGTGGTAGTAAGTCTTACCTGTTGTTGAGCCTCAGGCGTAAGCCGTTTGACATTACTTGATGAGCAACCTTTGGTCTCCTCGAATTTGCGTTTAGCCCCTTGAAGTCTATCGAGGTAGTGGTCGTTGCTTGAGGGCCCGTTACTACTGGACAACAGTTTCAGTAGGGCGCTAGACTGCGATCCCCCACTTCCGTCTTGGCAATTTCGTCTATTCTCTTCGGCGTCTTCATCCGAGTTGTTATGCAATATCTGGGGAGGAAACGCAGTATGTTTAGTATCAGGGGCGACGTTAGGATTATCTTTTCAAATGTCCCATTCAAATTGAACAGATATAACAACTGACAAGACTCACCCGTGATAAAATATCAGAGTTATTATGATGAATAGGCGGCTGAAGAGTATGCAACGGCGCGTTTAACATCGCGTGCTGCGAATGCTGGGCGTGCGGAGTGTGCGGGTGGTGCTGCAACGGGCGGTGCGTCTGCGTCGAGTGGTGCGGCGACAGCGCGGTCGGCGTGTGCGGAGTGCCCGGAGTGTGCGGCGTGTGCGGCGTCAGCGGCGTGTGCGGCGCCGACGTCTCGCCGCTCGTCGTCTCCTCCTCCTCCTTCAGCAGGTTCTTGAGCAAACGGTTCTCGGAGGAGGCGGAGTCGCTGGACGTCTGGGGCTTGGTGAGCAGCGAGCGCAGACGCTCGTCGCGCCCGAGCGGCACTTCGGGCACGGCCGGCGTGCGCGGCGTCAGCGGGCCCGGGGACGCGCTCTCCCTCGTCTCCTTCGACTCCTCGGACATGTCGCCGATCTGGAAGTTGGGCACCCACGAAGAGTCGAGGTCGAAGTCGTTCATGGCGATGAAGTCGGCGGGGCTCATGGCCGCGCGGAAGTCACCGTTAGCGGGCAGCGGCGCGCCCGCGGGCGGCTGCGGCTCGTCGTCGTCGCCCAGCACTGTGTGCGTGGACATGATGAAGTCGTGGTTGTTGGAGGAGGCCTCGGCGCGCCAGAAGCGCGTCTGCGCGATGACGCGTAGCGTCTTGTCGCCGAGACGGAGGCGGAACGGGTCGCTGATGGAGGGCGGCGCGGACAGCTCCGGCGCTGTCTTCAGGTGCGCGGCCACGCGGGGGCGGTCACCGGTATCGACGAGTTCCAGGTAACGAGTACCCACTAAGTTTTCCACTCCACTTAAATCACAAGCTGTAACAATTAAGTATTTATTTATATGAGTCCTTCTTGCACCATTTTGTCTTGCACGACGTAAGAAGTAAAATGAATAGGTAGACATTTGTATAGTTGTTATTTTCTAAGCCGTCCGTTCCGCACTAAAGAACGCCGCACTGCAGAACGGACGGCTTAGAAAATAACAACTATATATGAATGATGCCTTTCAAACTTTGGTGAAGCGGGTGCAATTCAGCGCACCCGACTCGGGAATCGAACCCGAAACTGATCCAATTGATCACATTCAAAATCCATTTTTTGATCATGCGTGTTGTTACATACCTTTTTATATGAAATATGATATGGAAATAGTATCAGTCCTACTACTACAAATACTTTTTATCCTAGAAAAAATGTCGTACATGAAGCTAGTTAGTTTTCTTTCGGCAGAGAGTACAACTTTGTACCAATTGGCGTCGAGACCCTCGGTCCGTGGGATCCCAGTACGCATAAGTTATTTGCGGAAATCGCGAAACGTCTGGGTGATGTAACTGGTTACTGAAGAATTCAATTCAGCGAGGAAATGCTGCCAGCATTCTCTGTACAATGCCACGTGGGCCTTTTCTAGATTTAACTTAGTTTTAATTCAATTGAATGAATGTAAATGATCATTGAGTCTTACTTAAAATGACCAAGTTGCAGTCCAATCTGAAGACGATGAGGTCGTTGTGTATATCGGCCTGGCTGGGCGGGCCGTCTGCGGCCTGGGGCGCGGGGAGCAGTGCGGCCGACGCGTCCTCGCAGCGCCGGATGACGCACATGACGGAGCCGGCCTGCTCCGCCGGCGAGCCGCGCACCGGCAGCGCGTGGATCACTGCCTCCACGTATCTGGGGATCAACGGAACTGTTCACTACATTCCAATATGTGACAGATAATCATGTCAGCAAAATAAGTTTCTGTCAAAAATTGCATTTTCCGTACAAGCAGGTATTTAATTGAGAACTCTGTTTCACCGACTTGAACTGGACTATTGTCACCTGGGACCCATTTCACGAAGCTACCAGTTTAACTTGTACAAGTTACTGGCAAATTATTACTGGCCTTTTGACCAGTGCTACCAGTTTACACTTATAAAATTGTAATCTTTAGCTTCATGAAGGAGCCAATGTTGATGCCAAAATAGTATTTTATGCAACTGTTTTATAAGAAGGGTCTTAAAATGCGAGTGGCGTGAGTTGCGATGCGAGCCTTGGCGAGCATCGCAATTAAAGACGCCACGAGCGTTTTTAGACCAGTTATAAACCGTTGCATACAATACTTTTTCTACGACAAATTTTAAATAAATAGCAGACTACAAATTAGTTAGCCTTTTCGGGCAGCAAGTTTTCTATTCGTACTTTTGCTACTCACGCAATTTCTTCAGGAGTGCAGTTATTAATTGCTTCGACCATTTTAAAAGGAACATACACTTTTATCTTCACAAACACGAATACAATCTTAATATTCAAGGACTAACAGTTTATCATCTTTCATCTTTTCATTTTGATTTGAACTGTATATATTTTGGTGGGAAATCGGAAATGTGACACTTCTTGTTTATGGTTTGTTTTGTTTTTAATTTGTTTGCATTTGCCTTCCGAACCAAACCTAATCCGGACCCGGACCGAATTCGAACTTTATTTTCATAAATAATACCAAAAATTTATAAAACATGTAATTTAACACACAATAGATGATGATTTATTATTATTGTAGTGAATAATGTATAATATACAAATGTTAAATCGTAAATAAAAACTTTTATTTCGAAATATTTGTTTATGAAGTTGGCACCACTGCAATATAGCGGTGAAGCAAAGCAAAGCAAAACTGCAGATTTAAAAAAAGTTTAACAGTGCTTTTATGAAAAATGTATGAACCAAAAAAGTACGCTAAACAGTGCGTTTTTGGGCCATAGAGCATAGAGTTTTTCGACGACTTATTAGTGGTGTCATTATATTTGAGCTACAGCCTATATAAATGACAGATAACGGTACAGGAGTAGAAAAAGTATTTAATGAATGGTTAAATTGTTACTTGTTGACCTAAAAATGTACGGTGAATTGTCTAAGAGGTGTGAATTGACATAAACACAAACTAAGTGTTGCTGAAATTTTACTTGCATCAACAAGGCATTGATAGCTAACTAGACTAAATGCAATACCTATTTCATATGTCTAACTTTAGTGGTTACAAATAGCCCATAACACCAGATCGAATTAGTAATGTTCATCTTCATAATTTCCACAATACTTTTTAGGATTCCGTACTCAAAGAGTAAATCGGGACCCTATTACTAAGACTTCGCTGTCCGTCCGTCCGTCCGTCCGACCGTCAGTCTGTCACCAGGCTGTATCTCAAGAACCGTGATACCTAGAGAGTTGAAATTTTCACAGATTATGTATTTCTGTTGCCGCTATAACAACAAATACTAAAAACAAAATAAAATAAATATTTTTATTGATAATGGTACGGAACCCTTCGTGCGCGAGTACGACTCGCACTTGGCCTGCTTTTTTTATCATGACAGAATTCGTAAAAAAATTATATGTACAAAATTCAATGTTACAGATAAAGCGAGAAAAGTCCCCGTCAGTCTTTATGACGTTGATATAAGATTGAATTTCACTTGGCCTATGGAATAAGTCCTTTCACTATACCTATTTATACACATACATACGACGTCGAATGAAAACGCTCAATGATATCTACAAGTTCATGATACAGCTATTCATGATGAACACGCGGTATTGAAACGCTATTATTCACAAAACTCTAGGAGGGATCAACACCGACCGAGGTGGCCGGAATGAACGACTCATTGTCTTACATCGATTGCGAATGGTTGTGCAACCGTTTTGAAAAGCGAAGCTCAGCCGACCAACCACTCTTGTTACGCATTACGAAAATTGCGATAAAACTGGTAACCGTGCCTAATGACAAATCGGCCTCGATATATTTGCACCAACTCTACCTACATGTTCAAACGTGGCTTTTTACAGATGTATGTTGTTTTCCTTGAGGCACAGAATTTTAAACCACTCATAATATCCCATTTATAAGATGACATATGTGTGTAAGTCTACATAAGGGATAAAATAAGAGAGCAGTCTATAATATTGAAATACACTAAAGCAATACTAAAACGTAATCTACCTCTTATCGCACAAGCAACGTAAATATCTACATCAGAATGAAATTGCAAAATAATCGATAGTCATAACCAACTATCGTCGATATGAGAAGCCCTAGAGCTAATCTCAATACGCACATTTATAATTTGTATGGGTGCTAACAGAAGTTTAAATAATGTAGGTCAATATGATGAAAGTCTGTTCCCATGTGTAACATAATAAATGTGTACTTACTCAGCGTCGTCAGTCCCATTCGAGTTGTCGATGGCGAGCCGGGCTTGAATAGCTTGGGTCTTCCCTGCGTCCCCCGCAGACCACCCGAAACTTTGTATATTCTTCAATAAATGTGTACTTACTCAGCGTCGTCAGTCCCATTCGAGTTGTCGATGGCGAGCCGGGCTTGAATAGCTTGGGTCTTCCCTGCGTCCCCCGCAGACCACCCGAAACTTTGTATATTCTTCAATAAATGTGTACTTACTCAGCGTCGTCAGTCCCATTCGAGTTGTCGATGGCGAGCTGGGCTTGAATAGCTTGGGTCTTCCCTGCGTCCCCCGCAGACCACCCGAAACTTTGTATATTCTTCAATAAATGTGTACTTACTCAGCGTCGTCAGTCCCATTCGAGTTGTCGATGGCGAGCCGGGCTTGAATAGCTTGGGTCTTCCCTGCGTCCCCCGCAGACCACCCGAAACTTTGTATATTCTTCAATAAATGTGTACTTACTCAGCGTCGTCAGTCCCATTCGAGTTGTCGATGGCGAGCCGGGCTTGAATAGCTTGGGTCTTCCCTGCGTCCCCCGCAGACCACCCGAAACTTTGTATATTCTTCAATAAATGTGTACTTACTCAGCGTCGTCAGTCCCATTCGAGTTGTCGATGGCGAGCCGGGCTTGAATAGCTTGGGTCTTCCCTGCGTCCCCCGCAGACCACCCGAAACTTTGTATATTCTTCAATAAATGTGTACTTACTCAGCGTCGTCAGTCCCATTCGAGTTGTCGATGGCGAGCCGGGCTTGAATAGCTTGGGTCTTCCCTGCGTCCCCCGCAGACCACCCGAAACTTTGTATATTCTTCAATAAAGGCTTTATTTTTGCATGATCCCTTTCATGCAAGAGCGAGAAAATCGGTTTTTTGTACAACTCGGTTCTGTCCTGCAGAATGAAGTCTTTAATGTTCTCGGTTACACAAACGATTTCGCCTTTTGAATTAATTTCGAGTAAAACCCAACCAAGACTACTCGTGTAGTGTTTCAGAGCCTGAAATTAAGAAAAATAACAATTACTTAAACAATACCATGAAAGCTTGAATAATAATAACATTGTTGGCGACTGGCTGTGGTGCCACCTTTTTTATACGAATATGCATCTTTTTGGTTGATACTTTTTCTATGTTGCGGTTTGACGTGTGAGTTGTTTGAGTTGTCACTTTGCCTTTGCAACGTCTTGTTGTTATTTTAATAAATATCAGTTCTAAATAGTGTTTTCATCATCTCATATCATCATACAGTCCACTTTTCATCCAATAGTTATCAAACATCATGAACATATAGGCTGATAAACACTTACGTTATTCATAAAACTTAACTAGCCTCGACACGAGTTTCTAATAGAGAAAAATAAGTCTGTTATTTTATTGGTTTATTGTATGTTTTCAGAAGGGTAAGATTACTGGAAACCAAGAATGGATCAAGAAATAAAGAGATAATCCATTATTTACAAGCAACACAGCAGCTAAGGATCGAAGCATTGTTGAACAGGGGCTGAATGTCATTTGCACCCGTATCTTTATAGTCCATCGGAATATACTTCCCGATAATCGATAGCGGTCGGTCGTGACCTTGCCAACCCTAAATAACGAGCCGAACCTCCAACATTTTACCATATACAAGAATATACTCTCTCTAGGTCACATCTATATCATAAATTACAGTTTTGACGCATGCTTTGTTTTTGTACCAAGTTTAGTTTCTAAGTTACGTACATGGGGTTGTATCTGTTGGCAAACCTCAAATAAATAAATAAGCAAGTAATCCCTAAAAATTCCATACTTACAGAGCGTTTTTGACGTTTCATAAAAAGAAGCTGATTTGACTTTTGTCAAATACTTGTAGAAAAAATTCTTGCGGTTGTTGAACCGGCTGGTCTAGCACAATTTATGATTTCTCGCTTGTCACCTATCCTTCCGTTATGTGTAAAGTGGATATATTTTTCCTGTTTAGTCAACATTAAAACCGAGCGGTGCCCTATTTTAATTTCCGTGTAATGATCAAGGCGGTGTCGTTTCTTCGAAAACAAACTACGAGTATACGCACAATATGAGTAACCAATATTATTCAAAAGTCAGTTAAACTCAAACGGCACAATCAATGCTACTAGCTTAGCGCTAGTATCTATGTTAAGAGTATGGCAATAACTTACGTTCTCTTTGAAATTGGGAAGTTTGGCCAGAAATGTAAAAGGCTTGTTGTAAGAATACCTCAATAAGTGTAGTGGTCTCGGAGTAGTGGAAGCCGGGCGGCGGCGGCTGCGGCTGCGTGGAGCTGACCTCGCCGGCCTGCACGGGCTCGAGCCGCGCGCGCGGACACTCGCCGGGGCACTCGCGGCGGCGCTTGAGCACCTCCTCGATCTGGCGAGTCGCCTCGCGGACAATGCCGTTTTTGTCCGGCTGTTTCACCTCTGCTAGGCACGTGCCCAGGAGCTCCTCCAACTGGTTTATGGTTTCGTTTTCGAGCTCTCGACGACGTTTCTCGTTGTTACACTTATTTCTGAAAAAGAAAAGGCATATTTTCAGATGGGGCTATACGAGCAGTAGCACCCAGAAGCGGGTGAGATTGGGGAGCCAATGATCCAGCAGACTTGGATCGTTGGCTCGAAGGCTCACGTCAACGTCTTTCACACCCCGGACCAAGTATCTACTCCGCTGAATCGCAGGCTCATCAGCTAACAATTTGTTTATCTTTAAAATTGTTTAATCAGTTACTCGCAAGCATTCTGTCGAGTTCATGGTTAGTGAAAATCATCGTTCTAAGCGACCAACCGTTGTTCCGCCGGCCAGACACTCGCGCTAAGAGGATTAAAGTATAGTTTACTATCTAAAATGTTATAAGTGGCATACACATCTTTGTCATGTAGGTATGTACTTCTGGCAATCGTTATCTATCAATCACAGAGCATGAATAAACAATTATTACAAACGCAATATCGGCGTTCGATGAAACATGAATTTTCATTATGATTATTCGGGATAACTGCAATCGCAAAATGATGCATTGTTTATGAGTGACAGAACAGAAATGAAACACAAGCTAAGACAAGCCAATAAGCAGCAGGATTACTCATTATCATAAAATAATGCTAACTGGAGCACAGCGCAGTCGCGTGTCTGACCGACTCACGCCGTTTACACAGCATAATCAAGCAGATTGTTCTTGAGATCTTGTCGACTGAGCTTCAAATTGCAGCATGGTAGACCGAATCATGCTGCAGCAAGCGACTAAGAATCATTAACTGACTTAATAGATTTATCGCCCATTTTCTATTGTTCACAATAAAAACTTGTCGTTTGGTAACTATAAAACGAAATATAATAAGCTGTTGAAGGCAAATGGCCATAAGATGTACGAACATTGCTGCACTGGCGTGTAAGTTTAGAACCAGGTACTTTTTGATGTTATAAATAAAAATCCAGACATTTGGACATTTTCGAACCCTATATCAGGTTAAATTTACTTTACATTATAAAATGTTATACTTATTGATCCTTCAAGTGAATTAGAACTTATAAAGGCGAAATTACTTATCACAACAGGGAAAAACGCTAGGACGATAATTACATTACTTATTTATATTGGTATTAATTATTAACGAATTGGCATTAAATTAATTACTATCCGCATAATTACAAAGGCCAGATTCAGAATCACGACTAACTTTAAAGGGAAATGTAAAGTCCTATATTATATTTTGACTAACCACGCGTATCCACTAATCGACCATTATTTCAAAACACCTCTCCCTATACAGTTCTTTAGCTTTATATTAACTTGACTTGTTCGTATGTAAGTAAGTTGTCCGTCATTTATTTTTATAAATATATTTTCTCCCATATGCTCGGAAATGTCCGCCTTACTGTAGCAAAAATAGTCCGTGAAGTTCCTCGTTACTGCCGAGCGCAAATTTAAAAAGTTAAAAGTCATTATTGTACAGCCTCAGCGGCCAGGAAAATGTATGAAAATCCTTTACTGTATGGTTTTTTACCTTTTAACCATATGTATTGACTAAGGCAAATTACTGCAAACAGCCAAATGCTCGTACGTTTCAAGGCCTAGCAATTTATCACAACAACTTGTTATTGTTAGAATGAAAGAAATGTATGATAGTCTCTTTCCAACTATTGCAAGTTGGTGTGACAAATCGCGCCCGTTAGTAGTGTGCCTAAAGTTTTCCCGCATTTTCTGTATTTTTTAAAGTCATAGACAAAACTCTTACTTTTGTAAGTGATCGAAGTGACGTTCTTAAAAATGTCTCAAATAGTTTGAAAAGAAGAAATAAAAATATTTAGGCCTACATCACACTGGCGCGGCCTGCGGTGGCGGACCATAGTAAATTTGACAGCTAATGACAAGTTTTCTATTGTCCGCCGCGGCCAGGCCGCGCCAGTCTGTGAGGGGCCTTATCGATATAAAATTCATAACGAACTTTAAATACTTTTAGATATCATATCAATCCCGTTTGGTATTTAATAAGTAAACATTTTAAACTGTGATCGATTCTAATGTTTTTAACTATCTTAAGTATGTAAATTGAAACTGGCACTACGAGTCATACCGTGTACATACTTTAAAAAAATAAGTTGGGTGGGAACTTGATAGGTTATTGACATACTCGCTGTTTATAGATTATTGAAAATATTATTTGATTTCCTCGCATTTGTGGAGAAAAGCACTATATTTGCCTCGGGAACGGCACTTCGTGGATTCGTCTCTATTGTCGGATTGAGCTTCGCTTCGCTCGCTTCATCCGACAAAATCAATTTAACCACGAATTGCAATTTCCCGGCCACTGCAATAATGTACTATTTCAGTCGCAGAGTTATCAGTTATCACTACCTTGGCCGCCATTTATTATTTCCTTTTGCTTATTTAGGCTTCATCTATACTATTCTATCTACATTGACAACATTATTAAACTCAATTAATTCCGTAATTCCGTGTAAACTGTGTATTGTAATTGATAAGTAATTAGTATGCGAAAGATAAGTGGGTAGCTCTTAGTGTGCTCTGACTGGTTTCCGATATCCTTGGTGGTTCTAAGGTTAGTATTGGTAGTGTATTTATATTAGCGTTTATTTGGCTTCCATTCGTAATCAACTTTTAGACAAGAAAAGCCTTTTTTATCTAGCTCAAGCACAAGTAGGTATTTTACGTTGGACTGGAGTGTCACGTTGTTCTCAAAGCTACTTGTCTGATTTCAAATTTGAATCATAATCTCACACCTGTTTTAAGTTTCATAATACATTATGTTCATTGCATTCGTAAGTTCAATAACATCATTTGTCCGAACGTCTGATATCAATTACTAAACAAAATGGAGTATTCTCATTGTGAAAACCTGTAAATTTTAAACTATCGTTTACGGATCCATATCATCATTGACATATCAGCCGAAAGACGTCCACTGCTGGACATAGGCCTCCCCCAAAGAGTGCCAAAGTGACCGGTCCTGCGCCACCCGCATTCAGCGGCCTCCCGCAACCTTTACCACGTCATCAAGTCCACCTTGTGAGGGGCCTACCCACGCCGAGCCTTCCGGTACGTGGTCGCCACTCAAGAACCTTTCCGCCCCAACGGCCATCGGGTCTACGTACAATGTGCCCCGCCCACTGCCACTTAAGTTTAGCGATTCGGAAGGCTATATCGGTGACCTTGGTTCTGCTGCGGATAGCCTCATTTCTGATGCATATAGTCAGATTTATTTCATACTAGAAATATCATTCGGTCACTTGGAGCGACCCCTTTTTCATAGTTTTGAAAAACTGGCAGGTAATTGCAGGAGCGTCAGATTAGGGATTCTAATCAAAACCGCACTTTTTGGGTTCTACTCGTACGCGTATGAAATTGTATGTATTTAAAAAAATATTGTACACACTAGAAGTCCCCCAATTTATTCAGAATGGACGAGCTTCTTATAGGTCGGCCTCGCGCGTGTTCGTAATGAATGACACTTTCACATTTCGTTAATTAATTCCTAAAGTTCAGTTTAAGGCTCCGATTTATTAAGATACGTTGAATTTTACGTCAGTTTATAATGTCAAAAAATGAGATTGACTAAGTTCTTACGTATATTTGATGTGACAAAATGCCCAACGGATCTTTACGAAACCGAGCCCAAGCAAATCTATTTAACTAGTAACTACTAAAACATAAATACACCTACCTTATAAGTAATATGACTGTGATATTTATGAAACGGGATTTCGGGTAATACACTTGGTTTTGACAATGCAAATGGGTCAATCAACTATTTCTTGTTGTTACTCTGCCCCGTTAGCCAGGAGACAAAATTACAGTTCCTTAGAAAAAAAAAACCATTATGGACTTCTAACATCCCTAGAAAATGGTCCAAAAGATTTCGAACATTACAAGAAAACCCCACATTTGGTGGATCACTAACCTTTTAAAAAGTGACCCAGGAGACGTAACCACTGCAACTAGTGAAAAAAGTTGATTCACCCAAATGATTACTGTCGTGTCATTGAGGTGATGGGCACGGATATATGGGTTTGTCCATATATTATGTCATAGTTTTTTGACACCCCCGCCTAATAAAATGACTACCGTCATCCAATGGTCAGACCCCCCAACCTATTTTGAAATGACGTAATATATGGACCCCTATGACTGAGTATATAAGTTGGTTGAAGATGGTGTCCCTAACAATGCAGTCCGTGATCGGTCGATGAAGGGGCACTATAACGCTGGATACGTACATTTGCGATTGCGGTTTACTGTCTGACTTTCTCTTTATCTTCTTAACCGGGGCTGTCACGCTCATCTTGCCTTGCATCCCCCTCCATGTGTCTCCCAGTTGGAGGTCACAGGAATCAACTCTACGGAAGCAGCAAACAAACAACTTTTAAATAATCGTCCACTAGTATGCAGCTACAAATGGCCTGAACAAAAATTTCAATAGAGAAATCATAATGAAGTAAACTTAAAGGCATTGAATAAGTATAACGGAGGAAATCTAGCCTCAACTTTCTCTAATTAGCTCTTATTCTTCTCCCTACACGTTAGCTTGATAAACAAGTACACTTAATGTTTTGATCACTTAAGTACACAATGAGCATGACTCATGATCACAACGTGTTTAACATATGCAGCATTTTTTCTTACATAATCCAATTGGCAATATGGTTGAAAATAGGGATGAAATATTAAACAAGATTATAATGTCGCCCACGTATGTTTCCAGATAGTTCGAATCTAATTAACGTGTGTAATAAAATGTGAACTAATTTTCAGTATATCTTAAAACTCAACATAAGGTTGAGGTTGAGTTTTAAGATTGTTATTACTTATTACTTATTATATATTTAATTGAGAATTAAGAAATAATCAACACATTACTGACGACTGCCTTATGATGTCGCATTTACATAATAATAATTAGGCTCTAGTCTAGTTTAACCCTTTTCCAGGCAGAGGCGTTATATCGACCACATGCTGCCTGTCAAACATGTTTCTTAATGTCAATGAATAAGACTGACACTTGATTGTCACTTCTCAACTGTCAGCCTGGAAAAGGGTTAAAATAACAACATTAAAAGGACATCGGTCATTTTTCAATGTCGTCTACGTCGAATATTTATGTCTGACCGAGAATAATATAATAAAAATAAAAAATGATGAAAGTATTCAGTAATCTTCTAACATATTAATTAATTGTTACTTGCGAATGAATTAGCACAATCATGTTAGTAATACATGGTAATACTAAGCTACAAAATAAGTTGCAGATATTCGTAATAAATGTAATAATTAAAAGGCATCAGTAAATTTCTAACACATGCGGCTGGACTATGGTAAATTACATTCTTGATGAAATAATTACTTCTATGGAGCTCCACTAAGTAAGGTTTATTATTACACTGAAAAGGCTTTAAAAAAAATTTAATTTGTAGATTTCGGCGAGCGTATGATGATTGATTTAAAACGTCCGTCACTTTCGCAATCGCATACATGCCAGAATATGACGGATGTCTTATTAATACAGTCGATATTGTTGAACCTAGAAATCCCGGGAGGTTTGATGAAATTTTGTTTTTGTACTCGACGATTAAAATATGTGTATTAAGATTTCATAGAGAATACTGCAACGTCACTCTTTACATAGTTGTAGTCCATGTTACTGTCGAAACAATCGAAATAACTACTTTTCGATACGCTCCAGACAACTAAAATAAATTCGACCAATCACGTGGCTGCTTTACTGAACTGTAATGAATTGGACCAATAGAATCGCTTTGATGTCGTACGCTCGTTGATGTCTTTTAAGATATCAACAAGCGTACGAGCGATGAGCTGCACTTCGTTTCAACAGTATCGAGTTTGTTTAATTAGTTCAGTTGATTCGTAGAAAATTAATTTTAATGAACTCGTACAAAAAGTATTGTTCACAATAGTGTTATAATCAAGCTTTTTAATCTCGTACCTTACTTAGGCCACGCAGCAAGCTTCGTGGCCTAAACACGGTACTCGACTAAAACGCTCTCTATTATAACACGATTGTGAAAAATACTATTTGTTACAGTAAAACCGTCTTACGTACGAATGGAGTACATTTCCCAAGATAGCGGCCGTTCTACATAGTCCTGACCCGGGGACTTTTGGGAGACGAAAACAGGGCTTCCAACGAACATTCGTACCAAATTTCATCAAACTCCCCGGAATTTCGAGGTTGAACAATATCGACTGTATTATACTCAGCTATAAATGATAAAACGGCAACCATTATAAGCCCGCAGCCTAAAGGATAACATTTTAGCATTAGCGAACCTTCAGGCACACGCTTTTCTCGATACATCCAATCGGCGCGGCGCAAGCGAATATATACGCACTCGCTTCGCTCTGTTATCGCAACTAAAAAGGTAAATACACAATAAGATAAGTGTGTAAACTAAGATGTCTGTGACATTAACGAACGATTTATTTATTTGTAGGTACGCGTAAAATGTTCAATTAATAAAATCATGTGTTATATTGACTACAACGATAGATTTACAAAGTAGACGATAGGTATGTTTTTTTCTACTTAAGTCCTTTAGTACTTATACATGCATATTGTATAACACCCATGTGTTATAAGACATACGAGGGGCGTCTGATAAGTTCTAAGCCTAAGACATAAATTGAAAGAAAGATCTAAACCAATTTTTTTTATTGAAATATATATCTATCCTCGAGTAAAATACACTTAACACATAGAGCATATAGTACTTCATATCCCCAAAAATTTTTTTTTTAGTTTTGCCCTTAAAATAGCCCTACAAAACCACTGTCAGCTTTTTTTTCGTCTTATCTTTGGAAGCGTAACTCGTTTTTCAAATTAGTTAACCGAATATTGTAACCCGAAACCAGGTCCCTATGGTCGGGTAGACGATTAATATTAGCGCATCAAGTCTATTTGATGATCTGCCTGGCAACTCATGACAAGTGAACAGACGTGGTGTCCTATGAAAATATCACTTTGGATACGAGTTTACCACGTCGTTCCTGAAAACTGGCTTTGCGTACTGGCCTCAACAACTTTGTGCAATAATGACAAGTCCCTGTCGACCCTATTGACAAGTATATATTTACTAAAATACCTTCATCGAACGAAGACACGATTATATAACTCTTTTAGACGACTTTTATTATTGGAATTCTTCGGTAAACATTTAAATTTTTTAAATCGCATCATTTAGAATTTTTTTATAATCGGGTCATACTGGCATGCGTAAATTAAATCTACGGAGACGATATAATAGAAAACTTCATTAGAATTGCTATTGCCTAATTCTAATGAATGTCCCAACTTTATAGTCAAGATTCTTTATTGAGCCATTTGTGTAGCACACAGTTCAAGGATGTTTATTACGTTATATATCCGTGTAAAGTTTATTTTGTCCATTTCTTACGAATTTTTATCATTTTTGCTACCTGCTACATTCTTAGATTTTTATAAGACTGAACATATTTTTTTATTTTTTTTACATTTTCCCAGACACCACCACCAGAGATCGCCCTGAGCGGGGATTGACATTATGGCGCTAATGTCCTTTTTAAATAAAGCGGACTTATACTTTTAAAATAGCGTGCAAAAAGATGGTAAGACTGCAGAATATGAATCAACTCTTCAAATTTTACTGTAGGGGATATTCTCTTTCTAACAAGAGGTTACCTTTATGAGCGGAATTGAAAAATGCCGAAATACCCGAATTTGGCAGACATGGTGACCTTTTCTTGCCTGTTTTTAATAATATAATGGTATTATATTAATGTGGTGGTAACCGTTAAATTCCCCAGAATGTAACTGAATGTGTACTATACTTTGAACTTCAACGTTTCTTTCATTTTATGCCTTAGGCTTAGAACTTATCAGCCGCCCCTCGTACCTATCAGATCAAAATGAATAAGGAGGTTATATTATAAATGTGTTTGTTACATCTTGTACACTCAGCGTTAAATACTCTGTAGCTGTCAAAGTGGCCAAATAGTTCGGTACACCGTACTGAATATATGGTGTACCGAACTATTTGACTACTTTGGTTGCTACAAAGTATTTGACGCTGAGTGTACCATAGTTACACCATGTTAATAAAAGATATACTGTCGACTAAATAAATGACAATCAAAAAGTAATGTTCACATTGCGGCGATATTCATCAAATGCCAAGTACAGAAGAGGCTAGAGCTTGATGTGAAAGAGACAGGGATAGCCGTCGAATGACGCCTACCGAGGAGCCCCACTACGCAACCTCACTTGCGACGGCCGCGCAACCTTGAAATAATAATGTTCGGAATAACAACAACGCGCCATAAGCGTGACCAGAAACCTACCTATATTAAAATACTTCTTGAGAATTTTGAAGACTATTCAAATCCTCTTCCTGCATCCTGTAAGGTACGTCGCCTGCCGCGCATCGCGCATGCGTTAAAATAAAACGCAAAAACTAGCGACATGACCCAACAAGCACAAATAACTCTTTTCCATAATTAAATTAAGCGCTCACCTTCCCATATTGTTAACTCCTTTGAGTAACACAACCTACCGCAAATAAATTCAGTTGACACTCGCATTCAAATGGGTGAAAGTTGGTAGTAGCCGAAGGTTTCGCTTTTTCAATCGTTACTCAACGTATTCGTCATCCGTCCGCGTACGTTGAAACGTAAAGGTGGTAAACGTCAGAGTTATTTTATCCTATTGAGGAATAGGTATATTCGAACCATTACCACATACTAATTCATCAGTTTCATCACCATTGTAAATAAATAAGAGTACCCACCCACTTCGAGAATATCTAGAAATATTTTTAATATTTGATATTTTCTAGTACCAATTCTTTGTTGAGATTTTTTGAATTTTATTAAAAATGCATATAAGTCACTATTCTTAAGTGTTAATAAACTCAAACTTGTAAAAGTGCTTGTGAGGCTTATTTGCAATATATATATTTAATAAAAAGCGGCCAAGTGCGAGTCGGACTCGCCCATGAAGGGTTCCGTAAAATAAATTGCGGTTTACGAATTATGACGTATTAAAAAAAACCGGCCAAGTGCGAGTCGGACTCGCACACGAAGGGTTCCATACCATTATCAATAAAAATATTTATTTTATTTTGTTTTTAGTATTTGTTGTTATAGCGGCAACAGAAATACATAATCTGTGAAAATTTCAACTCTCTAGCTATCACGGTTCTTGAGATACAGCCTGGTGACAGACAGACGGACAGCGAAGTCTTAGTAATAGGGTCCCGTTTTACTCTTTGAGTACGGAACCCTAAAAACTACTAACTAGATCTCGTTTAAACCAATTTTCGGTGGAAGTTTGCAAGGTAATGTACATCATATATTTTTTTTTATTTTATCATTCTCTTATTTTAGAAGTTACAGGGGGGAGGACACACATTTTACCACTTTGGAAGTGTCTCTCGCGCAAACTATTCAGTTTAGAAAAAAAATTATATTAGAAACCTCAATATCATTTTTGAAGACCTATCCTTATAGATACAACCACACACGTATGAGTTTGATGAAAAAAAAAATTTGAGTTTCAGTTCTATGGGGAGCCCCCAAAATTTATGTTTTTTTTTTTCTATTTTTGTGTAAAAATCTTAATGCGGTTCACAGAATACATCTACTTACCAAGTTTCAACAGTATAGTTATTATAGTTTCGGAAAAAAGTGGCTGTGACATACGGACGGACGGACGGACAGACAGACAGAGAGACAGACAGACATGACGAATCCATTAGGGTTCCGTTTTTTGCCATTTGGCTACGGAACCCTAAAAATATGGTTCGCAAGCAAGCACACACGGGTTAATGAATCTTGTTGATAAATTGATAATTGAATATTCAATGTCAAATTCGTAAACGAAATAATGAAATGGCTCTAACCTAGTAGTTTCAGTGGCTGTCTAAGGCTGCGGTTACGCGCTCATTCTGCCGTCAGTCTGTTCATACATACATACATACATACATATAATCACGCCTCTTTCCCAGAGGGGTAGGCAGAGATCACGGATCTCCATTTGCTACGATCCTGACAAACCACTTTCGCTTCACTCACTTTCATAACATTTCTCATACATGCTCGTCGGTTTATTAGGGTACTTTTGACCTGGCCTTTTTGTAAGATTTCTCCAATTTGTTCGGAGAAAGTTCGCCGAGGTCTTCCCCTTCCAACTTGCCCTGCCACTCTTTTTATATACACTCTCTTCGGTAATCTTCTTTCATCCATCCTCTCTACATGCCCAAACCACCTTAACATACCCTTCTCAATGTTCGTGACTATATCTCCATCTATTCCACACTTATCTCTTATCACACTGTTTCTGACTCTATCACTCAATTTAACTCCACACATACTTCTCAACGCTCTCATTTCTACTGCATTCACTCGACTTTGATGTCTTTTCTGCCACGCCCAACTTTCGCTACCATACATGAGTGTGGGCACCAACACTCCCCTATGCAAAGCCACGCGTGCCTTTTGCGATATTTTCTGGCTGCCCATAAAGGCATTCAGTGCCCCATTCACTCGATTCCCTGCATTCACTCTCCTTTCAATATCTTTCTCATGCTTTCCGTCTCCAGTAAATAGTGTCCCCAAATACACAAACTCTTTTACTTGTTCCAGTCTTTCTTCACCAATCATTATTTCGCAGTCAGTTCAGTCCATCAGTATGATCTGTCTGTCTCTGTCATTCACAACGGTTACACTATCATTCTCTCATAATCATAACATAATACTGATGGACTGAACTGACGCCAGTGTAAGTTTCTGTCAAAAATTAAATTTTTGATACAAGCTTTTACTGCCGACTGTACTTTTCTGCATACCATCATCAAGTACTCATTGAGATGATTTTAACGAGCCCAAACTCGATGGGGTTGTGTCGTTTTATTGCGGAGTTCCTATGGCCACCTTCCAACACCAGCATCAGATCAGCTCCAAGTCATATGCTTGCAAAATTTCAGCTCAATTGGATAACAGGAAGTGACTGAAAAATGGATTGCAAATTTTGACGGACAATTTACATACTTACATACGAACAGTGCAAGTTAATATAAAGCTTGTAATAATTAGCGTGTAACCGATGTCTTATCTCCCCGTCTAAACACAACAGTGTTGTCTGGAGGAGGCAAAGTCCGCGTGAATCCTCGACCTGAGACCTGATTTTAGTTTGAATAAGAATTATTTTCCAAAT
Source organism: Epinotia brunnichana (assembly GCA_963854355.1). Taxonomy (NCBI): domain Eukaryota; kingdom Metazoa; phylum Arthropoda; class Insecta; order Lepidoptera; family Tortricidae; genus Epinotia; species Epinotia brunnichana. The sequence continues at coordinate 17,507,622 of OY977939.1, forward strand.
CATTCAATACTTGACGTATGCATTGCAAACTAAGGAGAGAATAATCCCAGTTAATTCGTAATAGTTACCCTTTCGGGTGCAAAGAATTCCAGCCATTTCTGCAATTTTCAATGTCGTTCATGGTCTTCTCACCCTCTCACTGAGCATACGCGTGAGCGAGATGGAAGTGCGTGTTCGAAAGCGCGGATATCATGTTATTCGAAATATTTCAGAAAACGAGAAGTAATTTAAGTAAGTAAGAAAGTAAAGTTATTGGTCATTACTTTATGAAGAAGATTATAAAATTTCATCTTTTTCTGATAAACAATGGAGCAGTAAAATGGTTACAAGTGAAATAATAGGATTCACTTTAGATTTATTTTTCTCTACTTTCTTTTGTTAAAATGGATTTCTACGAAAAGTATGTTAGTATATGATAACCAAACATCGCTAAGTTTGTAGCATTTTTGGTGCAGCGTAGTGCTGTTATCGGAATTGGCATTGAAGGTCAGACGCATAATTTCATGTTCTTTAATTTCCTAATGAGTAACTTTTCGCTAGGATGCACCCCGTATAGAAGCTACGAGTGAGAAACCAAAAAAGTCCAAAAAATTCGAGGATTTGTGGCTGCCAAAAGTTGTCCCGAGATATCTCGTGTAACCATTTTTGATATTTGCTCGGTTGTATCGATGTAAACAATATTTAAAAAAAGTCTTCTACACCACCTTTTGCAACAAAGAATTGCTCTACGGACCGGCGTATGGACAATATCAACCAAAACTGTTAATTAGGGTAAATATTGAAATTATTAACGCTAATTAAGCATTACGATTGAAACAGGTAGTTTATACCAATTCCGTTAACAAGACTACGCTGCACCAAAAATGCTACAAAACACACTTTTTGATTCAACACAAATATTTCCAAAGAATGAAAACGGAAACTACCCCGCCTGTAGCCGCCCAAGCTATTGTTCTGTTACAAACAGGGCAGGCTCAAAGGGAATCTAATTGAGAACTGAAATGGAAACGATGGACGTCTTCATTCCACGGGGTTCAATGAGTATTCCAGAGGTTCCAGATGATGGGAACAAAGCATTCAAAAGAATCCCAAACAGGTCTACGCTTTCCACACAAGTTGCAGTTGGAATGCAATTCGTCTGTCGCGCCCCTAAGGCCATGTCGCCACAGAACACCGTGTAGCTGACGTCTGTTTGATCTGATTCACTAAAAATCGGTGGCGATACCTTGACCAATGGAAGACGTTACGAAAACTTTCATAATCTTGCTTACAGCTAGAAATCACACAAATGTGAAATTTGCAGGGATGGTTGGAATTGCTCGCACAAAAGTGTATAATAAAGGATAAAAAAACAGTGTATCGTTTTTATAATTAGTGGAATTGGTCTCGCAACTGATCGAACGCCACGTAAGTTTTTTTGTTTACAGTGGCGATGCCGAGACTTAGTGCATCCAAAAATTTCTACTTCAAGCTATCACGATCATTTTAATTGGTCCGGTTACGAGTACAGTTAAGTACAACAGTAGAGTAAGAAGTCCAGAACATTATCTACATGAATGAAGTTGTGCAGCATTTTGTGCGACATAAGTTTCTAATTAGCTAACTTAACTGTAGCTTCTGCTACAGCTATTCATTAAGGATATTAATTCAGTGACGGCAATCGGCGTCAGTCATAGCGATTTCACGTGCGACTGTTATTCTTAATAGCAACGAACCTTAGTCTGTGACTCAAGGTTTTTATTTCGTCTTTCTACCTTCGAGTTGTTGTCGGTTTTTCATTAGACGGTTTTTTTTGCTAGAAATTTGCTAAAGGGACCTCAGAGAACTGACGCCGACGCCAACAGGTGTCAGATTTCTAGTAACGATTTTTATATCTTTAGTAACTAGATTTCTCGTTTTGAACGTGTGCCTTTACATCCCCGGTTATTTAATTGGATAAGCTTTCGTTAAGAAACGGGTGCTATTATTATAATTTATTCTCAAATGAAGCCAATCCGTGTTAATATCGTCATCCCCAATGAGAGGACACCAGATGGGTCAATTTTTATTTAGTTTAGATCACAAACATGGAAAATTTATGTACCTTACCTACCTGACATTCGCCGGGTAAATAGGTAGCTCCTCACTAGAAGTTATGTTATGTGGTAGCTGGAAATGAGAAGTTTGTGTTAAAGAGCTCATTCCGATATTATAAGTAAATAACCGTAATTTTTAAACAATCTGGAAATCCATGAGATTAATCAAAACTCTAGTGGAGCTTGTCTCAGTTATTAAATTAAGCATTAATTAATTTTAACATTGGGACTTGTAAGAGCTTCAACGCAGTTAATTTCAGGCCTTATAAGTTAAATTAGGTGGCTATGATTACTTATTAGCCAACCGACAGGTTTTAACAGCGATAAAGCGCAAGTATTATTTAACAGAAGCCATTCTTAAAAGTACTTTCGACGTCGGTTATAATGTTACCATAAATGAATGCTCATGTGAAAGTGTAGTCATCGCATGACGTTCTACACGTTTCAATTTATATAATCCGCCTCTATTAATTTCAACCGAAATTATGAGAACTACACGTTTTCGTTGAAATTATTCTGGCATTTATGTAATATACTATGATATTCTTGTTCGTTTCCGTTCCTTAAATTTCGCACCCTATGTCGATCGTTATCTTATCTTTGTCGTCGCACAACTTTTTAGCACCGGATCCACCTTTGCGAAGGGACAGAGGCTGACCTTGCGGGCCGTCATTACGATTCCCAATGTGACCTTCATATTTTCGTCCAATAAGGCGTGCGGAGATTCTAAACTCACGTGTATTTCCGGTGAATATATTTATATTTGGTTAGTTTTACCAGCTTGGCTATTTAATTAATAATAAGAGGGTGGTAATAATAAGGTGGGTTGCGCTTGCGCAGGTAATATTATGTAAGTCTTGTGCAATACAATATAAGACAGACCCGTAAAATAAACCTAATATAGGCTACCTATAGTTAAGTTTGAAGATATCAACAAATAAACTTCAATGACTCATTAAGACTTAGCAGGTGTATGGCCGTCGCAAACTGACGAGAAGTATTTTAATGAACAGGTATGATGATCAGACGTTAAAATATGCAATGAGCATTGGACTAGCTTGCCTAAGCGTCGTTTATTACTCAAATAAATGAACACAAGCGAATGTAAGTGCCTGGAACGTACTTTATGCATTACTTTTTATAATAAATACCTAATAATAAATCACTAAATAAATTCATGTAAATTGACATACTAATTTAATTTACAATGTAATCTTACTATGAAATAAATGAATCTAATCTAATGCTAAAAACCGGCCAAGTGTGAGTCGGAATTGCGCACGAAGGGTTCCGTACCATTATCTATAAAAATATTTATTTTATTCTGTTTTTAGTATTTGTTGTTATAGCGGCAACAGAAATACATCATCTGTGAAAATTTCAACTGGAACTATCATGGTATCAGTGAGATACAGCCTGGTGACAGACAGACAGATAGACAGACAGACGGACAGCGGAGTCTTAGTAATAGGGTCCCATTTTACTCTTTGAGTACGGAACCCTAAAAATGGACTGGGTTTAAGTCGGTTCGTGTCCTTATACTTATTTATTAAGATATAAAACGTAGTAAAAGAAAAGTAAATATTTATTTTTCTTGCTACAAGACTGTATCTGTCCCTAAAATATGCTAAAATCTTTACGCGTTCGTAACTTCGTATCGAATTTGCCAATCGTGCCAGGCTCAGCTAAGTGAACTTTATAGCATGATAGTGTATTCAACAAAGTAGGAGACCATAATATAAAAGTGGATATTATACATGTAGTTATGTAGTAACTCATCTCAATCTGTTCAGTGTTCACCATAAAGTTAACTCACTTCTCAATCTAGTGATACAACCACATAGCATTAAATTGGTTATTAGACGATATTATCTCATGTTATAAACGGTCTCACGATCACGACACGATGCTGCCAATAAAACAACGCAAATAGTTTTAAAGTATTAATGTTTTTTGCAGACCTCTAGTTTGGCGATGGTTATAGCCGGGCACATGTTCTGTCTTGCTCTACTGCTATACTAGGTGACGCATGCGTTCATGGCCACCAACGGAAGTCCAAGCTTCCTCACAACTCCGGTCAAGGATATTCCTTTTAATACTTGCATCGAGGGAATACAAACTTTTAAACAATGTAACAGGTTATTTCGTTCGCGATAAATATGTTATTTTCATATAAGTATATGTCACATGCACGCTTGATAGATAGCAAACAACATCTAAAGTTGTTTTCGCGAACTATCCTATATTATCTGTTACTAATACAATTCAACCAACGATATCATCGTTTAATATTAGTATTTAAAAGTGCATTGACTTTTGCATGCTTTGCTGATTGGTTCGGTGAAGTATAATTGTTAACTTCCACTAGCTATTTGGATGACTTCATTGTAATGCGGTCAGTGTCATGGTTCCGTTCAAGAGCGCCACGAGACGGTCGCGCCATGCCAGCGTCTACTGCCATAGACATTAGTGGTGTTGCCATTTCAAACTATTTTCCGTCCATTGTTTACCTTTGAAGAATAACCATCATTAGATTTACTTAAACTGGAAGTTTACACAATTTTTAGGTAGGTAATATCTAACTTAGTTGCAGTATTAAAAGTTGGTAAGTGCGACACATCACATATAGTATACCAGTCATACCTGATGAGATACATAACGGAATTGAAACCTGTAGTCCTGACATTATAAACAATGACATGTCGGATTTTACCGCTGATAAATTGCGCTAATCCATTTGATATTCTACCTTAGGGCGTTTTCACAAAAATGTGCGTCGCACGCTTGATCCCGATAAAGAAAAAGTGTCCCCAATTTTCCATACATTTTTTTGGATTCCACATGTGACAGTCCGTACAGAATGTATGAAAAAAACGTCACATAGTGGAATAAAAAACTGGGGACACTTTTTTTATTTATCTGGATTAAGAGTGCCTATGATTCTGAACAGGAAAAACACAAAAAAACTCAATTTGGAGAAAAAAGTTAAAGTCGCACATTTGGGTGAAAACGCCCCTTACTTAACATCAATAAAATAAATGTTGTATTGCAAAACCGCTGCCCGCACATTACGAGTAGAGTACCTATATTACGTGTTCCATAAGGTCAAAACGCACAGACAGCGGTGGCGGCGCGGTGCGGTGCGGTGCGGAGGCGGTTCCGGTTGTAATGTTCGAGCTAATATGAAAAGGTCCGCACAGAATACCGCGGCGGGACCTTTTCATATTAGCTCGAACATTACAACCGGTACCGCCTCCGCACCGCACCGCCACCGCTTTCAGTGCGTTTCCGGCCTTAAACGTATTATCAGAAGAAGTTGTCTCCATCTGATTTTGAGTTGCAATACTTGCAATAATACAAGTATTAAATAAAATTAAAAACTACTGCTAAATACTGATCCGATTCGGACCAAATTTATATGAGACTACACTCGAAATGTACTGCCACTTGCCAGCGCAAGTAATATAAAAAAGTAAGTAAATAAAGTAATTTCTTAGAATAGCAGACGAAATTTAGATAGGTACCAACACCTTCCATCCGTTGTCTAACTAAGTTCCTTATTTTATGATTTTCTTGCTCGTATTGTCTTTAGTTTCATTTACATAAATACATGTGCACTTTTTTCCCTGAATATCTATAGTTTCAAGAAAAAACCATATTGTGCTATCCGAATAACTACAGAAAAACTTTTACTTTCCAAAATGACAGATGAAATTTTTCAATTATAATCGAAATTTAACATTTTATTACAAACTACCATATTTGAATGATCGGGTAATGAAAACTCTCATTCGTCACGTAGGGGTAGACAGACTGGGGTATTTTTTAATTTTTTTCTATCAACTTTATGACGTTGACGGTGTAATCGAGAAAAGCAACAGTGCCCTTTATAGTAATAACTTTTATCAACTAGAGTCACCACTTATTGTAGCGATTTAAGAGGCTGACAAGACCTAATTTGTTGAAATTTATATTATTAAAGCAGTTTTTTTAAGAAAAACTATAGTGTCTAGCACATCAAAAAAAAAAAAGTTAATATGCATCATAATTCCAAGACCGTAGACGGACTCGAAACATAATTGGACGAAATCGGCTCGATAGAAAATAATTGTAAAGATTGGTCTTAAAATCATCTTAAACGGTTCTAAATCCTTATTTTTTTGACGCATGGGTCTGCAATTAAAAACATGAAGTCCACATATTTATACCTAAACCGCTAACGAGCCATATTTCACAAATAATCCACTTTTTTATTTTAATATTTATTCATTATTTTCTTCTTAAACCTGGCCGCCCAAGTAACACTCGCTCTCGTTTACTCCGATACAAATAGACAGTGTGCGCGTTTTTGGTGTTGACAGCGCCTTAAGGCTAGGCTTGTAAGCATTTTCACGCTCACTCTAAAATAAATACTTTTTTCTACTCCTGTACCGTTATCTGTCATTTATATAGGCTGTAGCTCAAATACAATGACACCACTAATAAGTCGTCGAAAAACTCTATGCTCTATGGCCCAAAAACAAACTGTTTAGCGTACTTTTTTGGTTCATACATTTTTCATAAAAGCACTGTTTAACTTTTTTTTAAATCGGCCGCTAGTGCAGTGGTGCCAACTTCATAAACAAATATTTCGAAATAAAAGTATTTATTTACGATTTAACATTTGTATATTATAAATTATTTACTACTATAATATCATCTATTGTGTGTTAAATTACATGTTTTATAAATTTTTGGTATTATTTATAAAAATAAACAGTTTTAATTCGGTCCGGGTCCGGATTAGGTTTGGTTCGGATGGCAAGTGCAAACAAATTAAAAACAAAACAAACCATAAGCAAGAACTGTCACATTTCCGATTTCCCACCAAAATACAGTTCAAAATGAAAAGACGAAAGATGATAAACTATTAGTCCTAAACTATTAAGATTTTATTCGTGTTTGTGAAGACAAAAGTGTACGTTTCTTTTAAAATGGTCGAAGAAATTAATAACTGCACTCCTGAAGAAATTGCGTGAGTAGCAAAAGTGCGAATAGAAAACTTGCTGCCTGAAAAGTTTAACTATTCTGTCGTCTGCTATTTATTTAAAATTTGTCGTAGAAAAAGTGTTATATGCAACGGTGTATAACTGGTCTAAAAACGCTCGTGGCGTCTTTAATTGCGCCCACGCCACTCGCCTTTTAAGACCCTTCTTATACAACAGTTGCATAAAATACTTTTCTTTTAGCCTGACCTTACAGAATTCGCCGAGTAGTGCCGACTATCGACGACAACACACGAATCAATAGAGGTAACCTGTGGGTTACCTTTATCTCAGTTCAGTTACCCGCCGGTTTCTTACTACTACTAGGTAGTTGAAATACTATTCTGTGGTTAGAAAGAGGATGCCGCTCTAGGTTACTGTACCTAGTAAAAACAAAATATTCAGATATTTTATTATGAAAAACAAGTGTTCGGCTGAATTGTGTCTTAGATGTTTAATTTTATTATCATCATTATATTATAATTATTGTAAAGCAAGTTGTGTTTGCCTGTAATTGGGTTCATACTCCAGCAATAGTATAAGAATGTTGTTTAAGTCAGTTTATAGTATCGTACCTTAATAAATAAATTATATCGTGACGACCGCTTTAGCCTAGTTGGTAGTGACGCTGCCTACGAAGCAAGAGGTCCTGTGTTCGAATCCCGGTAAGGGTATTTATTTGTGTGATGAGCACAAATATTTGTTCCTGAGTCATGGATGTTTTCTATGTATTTAAGTATTTATTTATCTATATATAAGTATGTTTATCTTCGTCTAGTACCCATAGCTGTTAGCTTTGCTTAGTTTGGGACTAGGTCGATTTAAAATATCATTAGTAACAAATTTCAGAAGGAGCACACATGTTACCTTAATTATAGTCTAAAGACATACAAATAAAAGAAGTAAAATAAAATTGTTGTCATTTTATGTTATAACTAATATTAGGTCCTTACCTATGAAATTGGCGGTGTGTATGGAGAATTTTATGAAAACTGTGATTTTCATACATTGAATTTTGCGGATTATTCAGCAATGGCAAATTCAACGCAAACTAAATTTTGGTAGGAATATAGAAAACTTTTAAGCTACTTTACACATATCTTCATTCCTTAAAAATAGTTCGCATCATAAAACTATACGTAATTGAAACACTTTAACCGGCAGCACATGAAAAGGGCGGTTTTCAAGCTTTAATTTGAAACACTAAATAAAAAATTCAAACCTATTTTTTGTATTTAAAACCTTTGTTACATAGTCTAATAATGAAATTAAAAAATAATTTGGAAGTTGCAATAGAAATGAATAAATTACGTACAAAATAATATCTGTGAAAAAACCGCCAATTTCATAGGTAAGGGACCTAATATGTAGACTATAGACCGAGTCAAAGAGTAGACATAGTCACATACATTCGCAAAACATTACAATTACAAATTAAAAGAGCAAAGTCCCACTCGTCAATATCTAGATTACTTAGAGGAGAGGTTCTTGTAATTTCAAATAATATAACGAATATTCGTAGCATACTTTTATGCCGTAGACATTGTCAAGTAAAAGTGTGATTAGTATCTACGCATGCATTCCTCACAGTTTTAACGAACGAAACTTGAGGTAATATTTAAAAAAAATATTTGCGGCATTTTGTAAAACACCTAGTCAAAAGTCAATTCCACCTTATATGGGATGGAACGTATATATGGGCATTTTCAAAAAAATGTGTACCCAATTAGCGTAAGTTGTTAAACAATAATTTACTTTGAAAACAAAGTTCGGACCGACTTCAATTCAGTACTTTGCCAAGCCACATGAAAATTTCCACATTTCCTTTCCAATTTACCACATGAACTGCTTTCCGTGAACAAATCCGTTGATTATTGAAGAAAAAACCCAAGTCGCTATACGCTGATAATATTTAAGGAGTTCCGTCGATTCCTCAAGGATCTCAGTATTGACACTTCATTAGTTGCTACTTTAATGGAATCATGTCAGAATGTTTGACGTACTTTACATCCTTGAGGAGTTCCATAAGTCATCTGTGGTCTTCATCATCAGTTCCACTTCACCAAAAATGCGCGTTCCGAGGGTAAATACACGAGAAATAATAAAAGATACGGAAATCATTACACGCGTGCGCTTATAAAATTTGCCCTTAATTTCCCTGGTATCCCATCATCAGATTCTGACTTGGCGACAATGGAACGAACCACCTCAGGAGTATACTCCCTCGAAAATCGGTCCACAATTTGGCAGATAAATCAGTAAACATAAATAAATAAAAATATACAGTGGAACATTAGAACCTCCTCATTTTTTTTAAGTTAAAAATTCACTTAGATTCAGTTTTAGGACGAAAATTAAGAATACAAATTATATGAAAATGAACTTGTTTCACATTTAAATTTATAAATTTAAAAGAAAAAGTTCACTTTTATACGAACTGAATACTAAATTGTCGTCACAAAACTAACAGACTAACACTGAGTTAATTTTTGTTTGACGACTCAGCTAATTAGGTACAATTTTTTTTTGAAAATGCCTAATAATCTAATAATTCCGAAACCCTATTAGTATTTGTTATTAACAAATATTCGACAATTTTTTCTCGTCCACCCGACCTCAGTCCCACCACCTACGCCCAGGAAAGTGTCAACAAAGAACATTTTGCATAAAGAGAAAGCGATTCAAAGAATTGAAACGTTCTTGATACGTTATTTGTAAATATTTGGTTTGGACAGCCAAATCATGTGTCATGCGCCGATGACAGTCTGACATCACAAAACGAACATAACTCAAGTGGAGGTGGATAGGTCACATTCGAATGCGCCGGGATAGGCGAAGCCATTTATCGGAAAATGGTTAAGTAAGACATCGGTTACATGCTAATTCTGGCGTTAGTTCAGTCCATCAGTAATATCAGTATGATCTGTCTTCACAACGGTTACACTATCACTCTATCATCATATCATACTGATGGACTGAACTGACGCCAGAATTAGCGTGTAACCGATGTGTAAGGGTCAGCACGATTGAAGAGACCCCAGGATTTCAACTCCATATTAGCGCTCAAGGACAGGGGTAGTCAGTGTTTCAACAATAGCATATAGTGATTTCATGCATAAATAAATTAAAACACACTGTACAGGACAGATGTAAGAATAAACAAGCAGTTATGCCACAAACAATTCCTACATGGTTTGGATTTGGCAGATAGGTATGCAGTTTTCAAAACGTTTCTTGACCATATTGCTTGTCAGTAAGTATAATGCAGCTGGTATGTACATAATTAGTCAATGTTACCTTATCTGCCGGTCACCGAAGTGACCTACAATCTTTCTACTCTATTTGTGTTTAGTTCAGTCACATTATAGATTTTGACCCGTGAATAATTAGTTCATGGATTTTTTTTTCGTAGGTCCCTCGGGGGGGTCACTGGGAGTGTAAATTCAAAAAGTAGACTGAATCAGGCTCCTGCGTATATTCGAAAAACGGTTTTTCTTGAATAACTCGGCCATTTTTGATTTTACAGTAAAACCGTGAGAACAAAAATTGTAGGAAATTTGATTCTCTACAAGTTTGGTACTCACAATTTTTCTTCTAGGCTCGAAATTTTGGAAATTAAATTTAAATAAAACGACAAATTCAAAATTGTAGAGAATCAAATTTCCTACAATTTTTGTCCTCACGGTTTTACAGTAAAATCAAAAATGGCCGAGTTATTCAAGAAAAACCGATTTTCGAATATATACGCAGGAGCCTGATTCAGTCTACTTTTTGAATTTTTGAATTTACACACCCAGTGACCCTCCCGAGAACCTACGAATCCAAGAACAAATTATTCACGGGTAGGGTCGGTTTTTTGGATATAATGACTGAGCTAGTTGTTTTGGTTATCATTTGCGCTCACTGTTACAGTAGACGGCAAACTTCGTGCGCAAATGACCTTGCCTGCGCAAAGGCGAATTGTACGTGCAAGCTGCCCCCCCACTTCCCCTCATTTGCGCACGAAGTTTGCCGTCTACTGTAATCTGTAGTCATCCATAGAGGTACAGTCAATTGCATTATTACGCCATATATGGTAAAAATTGCAGTTTAACTAATATATGTACACTTAAGGGAAATTAGAACCACTGTAGCCGTGCGGTAAGTAATCTGGAGGTCGTGGGTTCGAACCCCGGCTCGGACAGTCAGCCTCATAGTTGCTGAACACCCAAGTACCTTGTCGTGTTCACTCGTATGACAACTTCATATGGCAGTTTAACATGACGTTTAACACGACACGGTACAAAGGCCCCTTGTGAAGCTGACCGTACCACTGAGTAAAAAGAAAACTTATATACTTTATATCATTTGATATTTAATAGTAGCTTTTCGATGAAGTAAAACATCGTGAGGAAACCGGTCTGATCCCGCCAAGGTCTAGTTTTCCCTCTGGAAGGTCAGATAATGCGCAAATCTTTTTATGTGCTCCGGTGTCTCAGTTATTTCTTCAACGGCAAGGAAATTTTATCCTCCTTCTCGATGATATTACAATGAAACTGGTTTTTTATTCGCAAATGTCTTTGCTACGATGATGAAGTAATCGTTTAAGCAAGCCGTTGTCACGTCAGTGGATAGACCACTCGCAACGCTCACACTTTCACTGCACACTACTCGTCACAGCGAAACTGATTTCTCCGTTTCAGCTTACAGCAAATTTCATCATCGAGTTTTCCTTGATGTAGAGTTGGGTGCAAATAAAGACTACGTACCACTGCTAACTGGAATTATACACTACAAAGTCCCGAGTGATAAAACATTATTACACTATGCCGCCGGTATCCAAAGTGATGAAATTGCTACACATTACGTTGAATTTTTAACCGACTTCAAAAAAGGAGGAGGTTCTCAATTCGTCTGTATTTTTTTTTGTGTTTGTTACGCGATAACTCAATAATTTATGAACCGATTTGAAAAAATATGTCTGTTTGAAAGCATTATTATACCTACCTACTTCCAGATTGGTCCCGTTGTCACCAAAATCCAGTTCTGATGATGGGATCCTGGAGAAATCGAGGGAATTCTTCAAATGTTATAGGCAAACTTGAAGCAATTTGGCTACTGTTTTGTAGTCGGTTAAAACTGTGTTTTTAAAGTAAATGCATGTGACTCTCAAATGTGAGCAGGCATGACGCGATTATGATCCAATCATTACACTGACACGCTCGACTTCACGGAGCTACCACTTGTTGACTTTCTTCATCCATTGGGCGTAGTTATGAGCGACGAATTGAAAACCTTTGCGAAATCGATTAATGGCTGCATAATCAATTTACGCACGTTTACGTATTTTTGTACATATCATTCACACGATCACGTATTTCTGTATACGCATTCGTTCCTTTTACAAAACAATCTTATACAGCGGCGTAATGCGCAGCAGAATAGTCAGCAGCTATATTTTCATGAACACTCGATAAAATGTACCTAGCGCTCGCGGAAAAGAATGTTTCACAACTCTTAGTTTAGTATTGACAACGATCTAAAATGGTCAGGGTCAAGGACGCGAGATGTATCAGCTGAATCAGCTCTCCCAAAAAGCGTTATATGTTTGTTGTAAATGCACTTATTTACCTTGTATAAGTGTTGACGGCCACATCCACGTCAAAGAAGATGTCTACCAGCTCGTCAACATCAGAGTGCGGCGTGAGCGAGGGCGGCACTGAGGCTGACGGAGTAGCGGCACCGTCTATGTTGGGACCCCCGAAATCGAAAAGCACGGGTTCTGTATGCACCATTGGCAGCATGGCTACAGCAAACACCACCACTTTTTAGTACGATGCACGAGACTGTAGTCTCTCTTGATTAATTTTGCACAACACTGTTTGAATTCGCATCCAAACATACACTGCATTGCGCCACGCTTATCCTAGCGCTATTTTTTGTTCAGTCAGAGAATTCAGTAGAGCACTTGTATCCCAATGTTTAAAATAATTCGAAGGATACCCGTAACAAAATGTCCTTTTCAGGTTTACCGAATAAATGTTGCAGTAAATATATTACGTAGCGATAGCGCAATTTCCTATCAATATCCGTGCGAAACGTTCACTACAAAACGACGACGAAAGTCAACTGAAAGACGAGATGTACGTATACATACATCCTTTTCGTTCGCCACTTCACATAATATCAACACGGCGCGACGCGACGCAGAACGGCGGCGGCGGTGACGGCGCGGCGGCGGCTGCGGGAGGCGAAGTCTGGACTGGACCGGATAGCGCTGCTCCGGTCACACTCAGCGACTATCTCTCTTGCGATCTCGCTCGCCGTGACGACACATTCATGAACTTGACGAACGAAACCGATCATGCACGAATTCATACGAAAGACTAGACACAGGTAGATCTTTTTTTATTAGCAATTTAGCTAAACTATTTGTTGCGAAATAAATAGTGATTATGAGACTTTTCCCACGTAATCTTGCAATTGTATTTTGTCTTTCATCGCGTTTTTTCTTTTTTAACTGTTTTACGTAATGTTTACAAGTAGTCCTTAAAATGAATAATTACTCTATATAGTTAAGGAGTTTAACACAGCGATAACTTTTCACGCTACACGTTATACTCGTATGTGCATGTATGTATGTAACGTATGTATACCAATCTCCGTGACGCACACATAAAAGTGAAATGGAACAGTACTTATTCGTGTCAAGTGCACAATTTAGATAACAAGGTCATTATTGCACTATTCAATTTAATTAAGTATTTCAAACAAATGCAATTAATGTTTAAAAATGTAAATATGTATTTGTTAAAAGGTAGGTACTTTAATAATATAAGTAATCTAATCATTCAAGCACCTTTATGTACACACAGTATGTGGAGCATGAGTTGACACGATGGTGAAATTATGTTAAGGTCTAGGTGAGGTACGCGTGTGCACATCTTTTTATAAGCCAAGTCGTATGAACATGTACAAGTTCAGTCAGTATGAAAGCAAGAAGGCTCTTGACTCATTTAATGGTAGTTAAACTCGCGTGACGTAAGTGGCATTGGTACGCATTACAAAATAGAAATGCATCAAAAATATGCATGCTAAAAAAGAGTACAAACATATGACGCGTTGTGTTGGATGGAGGGAGAGCGAGAGGAAGAGCGGTGGCGGCGCGTGCAGATATCGGTGCAGGCGGCCCCGCGGATCTGTGTCAGTGGGTCACGGTGACGTGGCACATGGCCGCGGCGAGTCGCGCCGCGCACTTCATTCTAATTCCGCTTCACCGGTGTCTTCGTAACCAACCACTCGCCATTACGATCAACATTAGTTAATCATACCACACACATGCTATTATCGGTATCGGTGCGAGCGTAACTGCACGCTGATAACGTGTCAATATCAAAGTCTCGAAACCGAAATACATTCATAATTAAATATACCATTTTGGACATTCAAAATAAAAGGAGTATGAACATCAGGGGAATTATAAAAGTGACGGCCTACAAATTGCGGCTACATATAGATTAGAAATTTTCAAGATAAATGCAGTCTTACGCTATTGTATTTATGAAAACTTTCGAAATTATATATTTCCAGGGCGAAATTACGTAACTAATCATTATGCAGAACAAGCACAGAATTCAAATTCAGCAGCGGTTGGGTTTTTCCTTTACGGCCAATGATGACTATATGCGTGACCCACATTTGAATTCTGAATAAAAACGTCACCGTTTCCTTATGCAAGTATTAACGCTATAGGAATCTTGTATGACCATAGTCATTGGAAAACATTGAAATTGTTGTTAGTCAAGGGTGCTCAAACATTTCTGAACATGCTCTAACACCAAGTCTTATTCAGATTTTATCACATTTAAAGTCGCTCAAATGACGACAGTACACTGATTTCTCAATGGTTCTTACATGTTAGATATCATCGTCATGATCGATGGCCAATTGGCCACTGAATCCCTAGCAGATATGATTGTTACAACGTAAAAGTGTCAATTGCC
The DNA here is from genome assembly GCA_963854355.1 of Epinotia brunnichana. NCBI lineage: Eukaryota > Metazoa > Arthropoda > Insecta > Lepidoptera > Tortricidae > Epinotia > Epinotia brunnichana. The sequence goes on from OY977939.1 coordinate 17,522,703, forward strand.
ATGTTTGGTTGAAACAGCTGATATGATAACAATAAACATATCAAGGTTCAAGAATAGTCGGCAGTGGCCCATCAAAGTCTTCGTCAGCTTATTTTCTTTTATTTGATGAAATGTTTGTTTATTTATGTAAAGAACAGTACGCAATACAAATATAATAAATGAATGCTGATATGTGCTAAACCGCTTGCCAACGATATCTTTAATTGGGTGAATTGCAAATAAAATTGTACATAGTTAAGAGCCTTAATCTAATCTACGCTTTAACTTTTTTCCATTGTGTAACGGCAATTACCCATACATTTTATATGGGTAACGTTCGTTACACAATGGAAAAAATTTAAAGCATAGATTAGATTAAGGTCCTTAATTAATATGTACATTTTTTTTGCAATCCACCCAATTCAAGATTATTATGTCAAAATTTATCATTTCGAGCAGTATTCGCACGTGCAATATTTTGCTAGATCGGGGTAACTATAGTCTTGGCTAACAGATGAGTTTTTCAATCACTCTGTCACAAAACGGTAAGGTCACGCAACAATCATAAGGCCTGCCTGGTGGTACACAGACACCATACATACTCTATAGACGCTTGCGACTCCTGAACAGCCCTTCATTGATTTGAGGATTCGTTATCCTGTCAGCTAGAGACAAATGCAGGCCCCTAACTGTCAACATAGCGTATCATTGTCAACATAGCGTATCATTGGGAACATAGCGTATCATTGGGAACTCTTATCGTCATTCGTTCCCCCACTGCTGAGGAACACGACATCATGTCCTGTTCTTGATGACCCGTCTGCCCCATAGGCTCCTATCAACCGCTTATGTATGGGATTGGGAGCTCTAAAATTCTCATTATAGTCCAGTCATTTTATTTCGACTATACTCGCCCTCAACCCAAAAGACGACTGAGGCCATAAATCCACTCCGTGCAATAAAATGGGAAACTGATAACGCGAGCTCAAGGGTTTTATTGCCCTAGTCGTCTTTTGGGTTGAGGGCGTGTATGGAAAAACAATTGGAAATAATTTATGTAAGACGTTTTTTTTTCTGTAAGTAAACGGATATATATTTTCATCATTTTAGTAATTACGTAGAGACATAGTCCTACAAAAAATCAGTCATTCCAAAAATAATAACTATAAATTCCTGAAGTCGGAAATAACATATATTATTTATGTATTACCTACGCTGTATGTCCCATAAAAACTATTTGCCTCATGTGCTACTCCGTCCATAACCCTATACTATATGTGGTGTAATTTATAATAATTATAATTCAATAACAAAAAAAAAGCTGTGTATAATTTATAATTCAAATCTCGCGTGACTTTTGTTGCTACATCAACGAAACCGAAGTAGTTTGTATACATACATCATTGAAAAACACTGGTCACCGATTGAATGCAGAGCATGCCGACACGTATACAGGGTGTCCCAGAAGTACCAAGTCACAGTGACACTGAAAGTAGGTCAGCTCAAGAGGAACCTAACCAGCCTAACTTGATCCCAGTAAAAAATGCACGGTTTTCGAGTTATTACCAAAATAAAGATTTTTGAGATTTTTCTCATTTGTTTTTAACATTTTTAGTACCAGCATCGACTTGGAAAGCTCTTAATAACAGTTTTTGTGTGTATATATCATGAATAATTGAATCAGAAGTACGAAGTGTTATTTTCTCAGTAACTAAAGTAAAATGCTGAAAAAAACTTGATTAATCTTGATCTAAGTTGTCACAAAACCACGAATTTGCACTTTGACCATCTGCCATGATTTTTTTTATTAGAAACGAAACGAATAATAATAAATATAAAGTCAATAAATTAGGCATGTTATGCAGATTCAGAAATGGTATAACACATGTATCTTACTGCGATACCATTAGGTATTCTTATCTTATCACTTTAGCGATGCCCTATCGATCCAACTTAAAACTGGAACTCCGAAAGTAGTCACTGCTACGAGTATGTGGTACAAAAACGCTGTGTTCAGGCGATGACTCATCTGTTCCAATTATTTTGCCAAATGCACGAGGGCTAAATACAAATGTTTGACTCCCTTTTGGAGGCTAGCTTATTCTAAAGGACGCGATAAATGTCAATGACAATAATAAACAGGTTCATTTTTGATTCATCTATAGAAATAAATTTAGGTCACAATAAATGTTCGAATTGTCTCCCGTGGACATTAATGCACAAAAAACATAGTTGATAAAACTACGGCACAAATTTCTTAAACTGACTTCCGATATGGTACGGGCTGCGTCGAATAGTCGTTGCCGCAATTCTTCCTCAGCGTAAACTTTGTCTTTTAACATCACCAATAAAAAAAATGGAGTGGGTTTAGATCCAGGGAACGCGGTGGCCATAAAATTGGTCCCAATCGACCAAACCATCTCTCGGGGAATGTTTCGCTGAGGTGCTCACGGACTAGCCCAGCGTAGTGTGCTGAGCAAACATCTTGTTGGTACCACATCCTTCGTCTCACTGTCAACGGCACATCTTCTAATAAACCAGGCAGATCGTTTTGCAAAAAATGTAAATAATTTCTACCATTAAGAATAGCCTATGTCCAGCAGTGGACGTCTTTCGGCTGATATGATGATGATGATTAAGAATAGGAGGCAACTTGACCGGTCCCACATTTAGTCCATTAAGAATTCCACTCCACAAATTAATTTTGAATTGGCATTGGGACCGATCTTCTCGTTCTTCATCCATCCCTTTTGCAAACCGATTCGTCAGTCCACAATACTTCATTGAAGATATTCGGGTTACAAAACCCGAACCACATCTGTACCATCTTTTGGCAAAATTGAACACGATGTGCGTAGTCGGCTGGAAAAAGTGATTTTGGACGCGTTGGATGTGGTAGAGATGGTATTGATGACGCTTCAAAATTCGTTATGATGAGGATTTGGGGACGCCAGTGCGGCGTTCCACAATTCGCACATACGTCCCTGGGTCCGCTCGTACTTCTTCCAATACCACATCATCGTCCACAATCTGAGGTCTCCCTACTCGGCCATTCGCTCCGGGTAGCCTTCCCTCTCGATAAGCGTTGACCACTCTTAAAATAACTTCATACGTCGTAGGATTACGATTTGGATATCGTTCCGAGTACAATCTTGCTGCCAATCTTGCGTTGTACGAAACATTGCCTCGATTTGAATCGTGCCTCGTTTCTCCATAAATCAAGTGCATGTCAGCGTGCTCACTATGCATGTACTGGTGATTTGCCATCGTTCTAAAACAGTTCCGCAAAGCAAAATCAGTGTCCGAAAGAGCGCCAAGTTGTCGTTCAGATCCATAAACAGTCCAAAAAAAACCCGGCCAAGTGCGATTCGGACTCGCGCACGAAGGGTTCTGTACCATTATCAATAAAAATATTTATTTAATTCTGTTTTTAGTATTTGTTGTTATAGCGGCAACAGAAATACATCATCTGTGAAAATTTCAACTGGAACTATCACGGTATCAGTGAGATACAGCCTGGTGACAGACAGACGGATGGACAGCGGAGTCTTAGTAATAGGGTCCCGTTTTACTCTTTGAGTACGGAACCCTAATAAAAAACAAATCAGAGTCCAGAGAAAAGCAAAGTCAATGTAGTTTAAGAAAGCACGAATACGAAAACACAGGTATCGCACGAAATGGAAGGTAACGAACTGATTTGGCTCGAAGGGCTACTGCTACTCGTGTACTCCATCCGTCCCTTTCTTTAGAAAGACGATAAAGTGAGAAAAGTACAAAGCCCGTGATATGTAGCAGGTGCGTCGGAGTGGGAGCTATTCAACGATACTCTTCAAAAGGGTCAATTTTCCCCATCTTTCGTTCTCATGGACATGGCAAATAATAAAAAGGGTACGTGGCACAATGCGATAGCGTAGAGTAGTAATGTGTATTTTTACTTAACAGTGACGGCTTGCAGCATCAGCAAATTGATAAGGATGCCTAATGTTATCGCAGTAAGATACCGATAAATGAATCAAAGATAAACCTGATTTTTATTGTCATTGACATTTTATCCGGTCTTTTAGAATAAGCTAGCCACCAAAAGGGAGACAAACATTTGTATTTAGCCCTCGTGCATTTAGCAAAAGAATTGAATCAGATAACAGATGCGTCATCGCTGTACACAACATTTTTGTACCACATAGCAGTGACTGCTTTCGGAATTCCAGGTTTAAGTTGGTTCGATAGGGCATCGCTAAAGTGATAAGAATACATAATGCTGTCGCAGTAAGATACATGTGTTATACCATTTCTGAATCTGCATACCATGCCTAATTTATTGACGTTATTTGTTCGTTTCGTTAGTTCGTCGTTTTCTGTCAAAATAACACTCCGCACTTCTGAATTAACTATTAATGATTTGATACACACAGAAAAACTGTTATTATGAGCTTTCCAAGTCGATGCTGGTACTAAAAATGTTAAAACAACTGGGAAAATTCTCTAAAATCTTTATTTTGGTAATAAGTTAATAACTCGAAAACCGTGCAACTTTTACTGGGGTCATGTTACGCTGGTTAAGTTCCTCTTGAGCTGACCTACCTCTGGTGTCACTGTGACGTTGTACTTCTGGGACATCCTGTATATATAGTTTTTTTATTATTCATTAATTAAGAACATTTGTAAAGCGCGCGCTTGTTCTATGCGATAAGCGCTACGTCATACGCAATGCGTTTGACACACACCATTTTATATGACATAAACTAATACATTATCACATTTATTCTAATATTTATTATATGTTTAGATCAATCCAGTGACTAATGGGACCAATAATGGTAATGTTTATTGTAGTTTATTTTGATTCTATAATACTAGTAACTTTTTTTTTACCTTTTTTACTTTTTTTTTACTTTTCAACCTTTTTTTTTTTGCTTTTTAACTTTTTTTACTTTTTTGCACCTTTTTTATTTTATTTTTTTTAAATTTTGCACTTTTTTTTTTACTTTTTGTCACTTTTATTCCTTTTTTACCTTTTCTTTACTTTTTTTCACTTTTGTTTAATATTTTTTGGTGTTTTTTTCATTTTTTACTTTTTTTTTTACTTTTTCTAACTTTTTTTTTACTTCTTTTTCAACTTTTGTCACTTTTATTACCTTTTATTTTACTTTTTTTCACTTATTTTTCACTTTTTTCATTTTTTTTGCTGTTTTTTACTTTTTTCACTTTTTTTTTACTTTTTCTAACTTTTAAAAAAAAAATATTTTTTAAATAAATTCACTTTTTAAAATTTTTTTTTCACTTTTTTTTTTTCAAAGATAACTTACAGGTAGCACTCGTAGCAATGCAGGTCATTTTCCTACGGCTTCTGAACCCATCTTAGAGTACTTATGATATGTGTTTAGATAAAGTAGTGTATGCAACTGTACATAATTAGGCCTTAAAACACTCGTGTGATCCTATTATGAAACTCGCTAACGCTCGTTTCATAAAACCACACTCGTATTTTAAGGCCTCTCATTATGTATCAGTAGCATAAACTACTATTGCACAAAAATCGAAGAAAAACATTAAGTTTTAGGGGTGGGGAAAAAAAATTTTTGAGTTTCAGTTCTGTTTATGGGGATAACAGAACTGAAACTTCTTCATCATACCCATACGTGTGGGGTATCTATAGATAGGTCTCCAAAAATGATATTAAGGTTTCTAATATAATTATTTTCTAAACTGAATAGTTTGCGCGAGAGACACTTCCAAAGTGGTAAAATGTGTGTCCCCCCCCCCCCCCCCCCTGTAACTTCTAAAATAAGAGAATGATAAAACTAAAAAAAATACATTACCATGCAAACTTCCACCGAAAATTGGTTTCAAAGAGATCTAGTAAGTAGTTTTTTTTAATACGTCATAAATCGTAAACCGCAATTTATTTTACGGAACCCTTCATGTGCGAGTCCGACTCGCACTTGGCCGCTTTTTGGATCTAATTTTCTTGGCCTATCTAGGCACTCATATCTTTTACCATACATTATACAATATGGCATCTTACGCCAGTCAGTAGAGGTTTAAAGCAGGAGGGTACAGTCAGCATCAAAAGTAAATGCAATCGAAGACGTCAAAAGCTCTTATTCCCTTTTAATAAAGACTTTTGACGTCTTCGTTTGCGTAGCTACTTTTGATGCTGATTGTGCGTTGCAAATAGTGACTATATTCACTTAATCGAAAAACTTGCTGAGAAACCTTATATTTATTTTGAAAGGCCTATCGATTCATGTGCCACACGTGTACTTACAATTTTTTTTTGACTTGCAGTTACATGTATGGAGTGCACCCCTAAATAAATATTGTTTTAATCATGTCACTACAGAACTGTGGTAGCGGCTTATAAAATAAACCTATCCTCCAAATTTTATTCAAGTTAGTTTTCTAGTAAAATGCCTGTGACATACGGACATAAGGGCAGACATGTCGAAACTATTAGGGTTCCGTTTTTGCCATTTTGGCTACGGAACCCTAAAAAGGCCCTCGAGGCATTGTACCAAGGATGCCTGGCGGTATTTCCTCGTTGAACTGCAATGCTGATGCGTTGCACGAGAAAGCCGCCAGCTCTTCGATCACCAGTTATGATGATACTAAAGCTGAGATAATTCTCGATTCTGTAAATTCCTACAATTGAGGCGTTAAAAATTATAGGTCAATTCAAAATCCAAACGCAGACGCTTAAAAACCGGTAACCTATCGCAATCACTACATTTCATTTCCCAATTGTATCGTTTGTCCAAATTTTCATTTCGGCAAAAAGCCAATTATCTCGAAAACCCAAAAGCTTTAAATATACTTATCGCGTAGACTTATTGGGTTAAGTTAGGTTTGTTTTACCGCCACTTCACATGGTTATTAAGTCAGAGGCGCGCAAATCGCTCTACAGATTAAGAACTCTTGGACTGTGGAGCGATAGCAAGCCGAAAACTAAGCACACAAACATGGAGACTGATGGTTTCTTAGACAGAATAACAAACATGGGAAGCGACAAAATGCTACCCAAGTATGTATTCCACAGGAACTACACAACAAAAGTTCCAACCAGGGCTGAGTGGGCCGAAGGTCTAGAACCACCAAAGTCTGGTATCGAAGACAGTATATGGTACACGGACGGATCAAAAATGGGATCCGGTACGGGAGCAGGCATTTATGCAAATGACTATAGTAGTAGTGTAAGCATGGGTAGTTTGGCAACTGTCTTCCAAGCGGAGACATACGCCATAATTGCTTGTGTACAGGAGAATATAGACAGGCGAACCAAAGGGCGGACTATCTTTATACTCAGTGACAGTCAAGCGGCCCTTAAAGCGCTCACGGCGCCGAAAGTGGACTCTAGACTAATTTATAATGGCGTCCAAGCACTAAACAGACTTGGAAGGCACAATAAGGTGCAACTAGTTTGGATACCAGGGCACAAGGGCTTCATCGGCAACGAAAGAGCAGATGAGCTTGCAAGAGGGGGCTCTACAAATCACTTTGTAGGTCCAGAACCATTTGTGGGACTCTCGCAGGGGACCATAATATCGGCCTTTAAAGCCTACGCCAAAACCAAACACCAACACGAGTGGAGGAATGAGGCTGGCTTAAGGCACTCTAAGCTCTTCATAGAAGGAGTGGACTCGGGCTGGACCAGAAAACTCTGGAAATCCAGTAGGAAGCAACTCAGAATTATATCTGGGGTGTTCACAGGTCACTTCGGGGTCAAGGATCTCTTGGCCAAGATGGGACTATCTGATAGTTTAGACTGTAGAATGTGTGGCGAGGAGGATGAGACTATGGAACACTTATTGTGTGAATGTCATGCCCTTGCCAGACAAAGAATGAACTACTTTGGTAACGGTTACCCGCAACCAAAGGAATTCAAGGTGCTCCCGGCGAACTGCATCATCCGCTTTGTGGAAATGATGGAGCAAGCCTGGGAGCAGGTATAAAGGAGAGGGCAAATGCACAAAAGATCCCACTGGGTCGAAGTGCATCCGAAAGGGCCCTCACCTAGATAAGATAAGATAGGTTTGTTTTATAATTATCCTGAAAATGTCATGGCTTCAGAGAAAAACGGCTTTTAGGACAAATGAAAATTCGGACGAAAAAAACGATACATTTGGGAAACCATTTTCCATTCCGTATAGGAACCCTTATAGTTTCGCTTTGTCTGTCCGTCCGTCCGCGGATAATCTCAGTAACCGTTAGCACTAGAAAGCTGAAATTTGGTACTAATATGTATATCAATCACGCCGACAAAGTGGTAAAATAAAAAGTGTTTTTTTTATTTTATTAGGGTACCTCCCCTATACGTAATGTGGGGAGTGTTTTTTTTTTCATTTCAACACTAACGTGTGATATATTGTTAGATAGGTATTTAAAAATGAATAGGGGTTTGCTAAAATCATTTTTTGAAAATGTTAATGTTTTCGGAGATAATCGCTCCAGAAGTAAAAAAAAATGTGCCCCCCCTCTAACTTTAGAACCATAAGTTTTAAAAATATGAAAAAAATAGAACTTTATAAAAACTTTCTAGGAAAATTATTTTGAACTTGATAGGTTGAATAGTTTTTGATCTATTAATTTTTTTCAAAAATCTGTGAATGTTGGGAATGCAATCCTAATGCCATTTTTGTGTTGCGGCAAGGGATCTAGTAGCTGCCCTTACTGCACCGTTTAACTTTCCACCCTGTATACCATATAAAAAAAAATCTTGTACACCACCTTTTGCAACAAAGAATTACTCTACTGACTGGCGTATCTGGCGGCCAGTCAAATCTGCAAATTATAAGGGTTCCGTTTTTACCATTTTGGTAACGGAACCCTAAAAAATACAAGTATATTATTAAAAAGATTACTTCGAATCCGTATAAGTATTTCAAATTACCGTCCCATTACCAGTATGAACTGATTTAATACCAACTTTAATGCGAATAATAAGTAGAAGTCTATAATTTAGTCAGAACTTCAATCATAAACATAATATTATATGAAATAAATTATTAGATCGTACAAAATTGAGATTCAAACGATGTTACGCTCTGTCGAGTTTAAATAGAACTCTTCTAATATGTGTTGACAAGACATGATGAGGTGCAACCTCGAGGGAGCGTAAGTAATCTAATCAAATGAAACAACTAATGAGAATCTTAAATGGCGTAATATATTGGTTGGGGACCGGGTGGCCTGGCCCCTTCGACTCTGTACAACATTTCTCAATCAATAAGTTTCTGCTACTTTGTTAGCTTTTAATAACCCCATAGCAATCATTGCGTATGACATTAGATGTGCTTGAACCTTCTGATGCCTACGTATTAAGAACTTTCTAACAGTTGCAAATGAGATGCCAGTCCGGAGACCGTTGTTTAATTGAGTTAACGCTTTTATTTAACTTGCAATGCTTGGATGACAGTTCAATATCATGGTACCATCGAGCTGATCTGATTTAAAGCACTTTCAATACAAGGTATATAATTTTCATACAGGTTTGACATCAATCTATATTTTTTTGGTTTCATTTTTTTTATCTCTTCGGTAGATTTTTCAAAATTGAAAAGAAGGTCTCTCATTTAAGCCTTGGTCAGACACACGGCGCGACGCAGCGCCGCGGTCGCGCGGCGCGCCCGCGGCGCGATATTTCCATACATGGCATGTTTGACCACGCTAGCGGTTTGTATGGAGATATCGCGCCGCGGTCGCGCCGTGTGTCTGACCAAGGCTTAAGGCTCCGCACTATCATGGTTTTCTCTCCCTCTCACTGAGCATACGCGTGAGCGGGATGGAAATGCGTGTTCGAAAGCGCGGATATCATGATTTTCGGAATATTTCAGAAAACAAGAAGAAATTATTTAAGTAAGTAAGAAAATAAAGTTATTGTTCATTACACCTGTAATTGGGGTACATAAGTGCTCAAATAGAAAATGTACCTATTTATTGTAATATAATCTTACGAACTCTGTTGGTGTCCCGAATAATAATAAAATAAAAAATTAAATTACTTCATGAAAAAGATTATAAAATTAAATGTTTTTCTGATAAAAAATGGAGCAGTAAAATGGTTACAAGTGAAATAACGGGGTTCACTTTAGATATTTTTTTCTCTATTTTCTTTTGTTAAAATGGATTTCTACGAAAAGTATGTTACTTCTCATATCTTGCAGATTATGATATATTTTTTCCGACGGTAAAATTGTTACGTCATAATGTATAAAATGGTTACTAAACAACTAATTTTTACGAAAATGTGAAAGGTCGAGCCTTAAGTATATACATTGAAACAATCTTTCAAATGAAAAAACTAAAATCGGGGTCACCATTTCATAAACATACGGGTTCTTAAGAGTTTTTTTATTGTAGTTTACCTGAAAGCTAATCTCTTTATGGCATTATTGACATAGTAGTCTAATTTATGACGTTAATGATGCTTATAAATAATCCGCAAGACCCGCATTTCCTTGCCAGCCAGAATATGTCAGACGTTTGCTCACAACTGTCATACTTAGGTACTCCTGCTTATTTACTTAAACCTCAATGATCTAGAGTGATTCAAATATTATGCAGTACATATATGTTAAAACAGAAAACAGATTTTAAAGGAGAACAGATAATATTACTTGAATTTTTCATCGTTAATCGATTGGTTAATAAAAATCGAAATTTGTTTTACTTCTAGGAGACAATATACTGGTTGTAGAGTAGGTACTGTGTCAACAGGAATCTCTGTCCCACTTAAGCTGCGTTTAATATGAAAAGCTCAACAGGTGTAATAAGCACTCAACATCGGGCATCGGCGGGGGTGCATTCTATTGTGTAACTATTATTGTTGTTGTGACATGGATTGTGCTGACAGATTGCACTTTAACACTGTTTTAGTGTGCGTTTTTTATGATATCAATGATATATTCAATCGTATTGGATTTGTAGGAACAGTAATTTCAGTACTATTTGAAGTTTCTGCTGACAATATTATAATTTATAGGAATCCGAATAATTAGGAGTCCCTAGAACGCTCGAGTCTCTATACAAACGTAAATTTGGTTTTCATTTTAAAACGGCATGCTGGAATGCTGTAGCGCGACTTAAATATGTATGGATACGAGTCGCGCTACTGCAAATTCGCTACTAAAAATGACATCATCATCCTCCTAGCGTTACTCCTGGTTGTGCCCCTAAAGGGGCCCGGGGTCCGCTTTGACACCTATAATACCAAGATTTGGCATAGGCACAAGTTTTACGAAAGCGACTGCCATCTGACCTTCCAACCGGACCGACAAGACCGGTTTCCTCACGATGTTTTCCTTCACCGAAAAGCTAACGGTAAATATTCCGTACATAAGTTCCGAAAAACTCATTGGTACGAGCCGGGATTCGAACCTACGACCGCCGCTTGACAGCCGTATGCCTGAACCACTAGGCTACCGTAGCTCGATCATGCATGATACTAAGTTTCGTAAAAAACATTACCTACTAGCCTCGAGACTAAACATTACTAACTAAAGCGTAATACTAAACTAAAGAAACATCACTTCTCCCTAAACGGCTTAATTTAAATACTACTGACAAATAGTATTTGTGTAGAATAAAAGCCTTTTTGAAATGGCTTATATTTTATAATATAATTAGAGGGCGGAGTACCGGTGGCAAATTTCACACAAAAGGTATGGAGTCATTTTTATAATTATTATTTTAGGCTTGAATAATAAAATTATTCATTTACCTAATGTACTTAGTATGGTACCTACTCGTAAATTGGATGTAAGTACTTAACATTTATTTTCATAAATCCATTTCAGGAACACCTAAATGTTATGTCGTAAATGTTTTGGGTTATTTTTCAATTTCTTTTAACAAAGTCACCATTCATCGATATAATTTTTTTTACCATATGCAACCTTTCTTTTCAAAAAGTTACTTATTTACAAATTTATGAGACATTTAGAAGCTAATTATTTGACATTGTCAATTTAGACAGCTGCTTTCCATCTATATTATCTGAATTATTATTGCGTCGGCTAAATATTTAAAACCGAAAAATATCAAGATGAATAAGCCATGTGAAGAAACAATTCTGCGGATGATAGAACCGTACGAAAATCTTATATATAATGAAGAATAATGTAGTAGTCACTGTATTTCTTGCTCAGTGGATTTAAAGCAGTTGAAAAAATATAATGTCGAAAAACACGTTAACAGTAAACAACACCAAATTAACTGTGGAAACCAAAATGGCACCTTTGCCTATGATTTATGCGTTTTCCTTATAGCGTGTAACATCCCATGGAAAAGAGTTAACCATCCAGAATTTAAAAAGTTCTTTGGAAAATACTTAGATAAAGGCGTAAAACTTCCCGAAGAAAGTGTTTTGAGAAAATACTATCTTACCAGAATATACAATGCGACCGTCAAGCAAATACGAAATACATTTTTCGTTTCCAATTTATGGCTTGCGGTGGATGAGATTCTTGTTAATTTCGGTAATTGCGTAGTAAATGTAATTATAAAATCACTTGATGATGCTTTACAAAGGCCATATTTGTTAGCGTGTAAAGTCGTGAGTACTGTAAACGCGAACTCAATTGCAGCGGTGGTTGACGAAAGCTTGAATTTTTTGTGGGAGGATAATTTCACAGATAATATGAACAAATTTTTAATATTCTGTTCTGATAGCGCAGCAGGCGGTACATGCTTGCTGCCGGCAAGATTTTTAAGAAAAAGTACGACACGTAACTTGTTTCGCTCATGGACTACACAGAGTCGCGGAGCAGATAAGATCTGAACATAAATTGGTCAATTCTTTAATATCTAATGTAAAGAAGATTTTTTTTTAAACCACCACACCGCGTCTATTTTTCAAGGACCATGCGCAGAATGTGCCTTTACCGCCGGAACCCATTATCACACGTTGGGGCACCTGGTTAAATGCAAGTTTTTACTACGATAGACATTTTGACGTGATTAAAAATGTTGTGATGCAATTGAACAGTAAAGAAGCTATTGCCATTAGAAAAGCCCAGAAGTTGTTTGAAAATGAAAATTTAAAAAAAGCGGCCAAGTGCGAGTCGGACTCGCACATGGAGGGTTCCGTGAAATAAATTGCAGTTTACGATTTATGACGTATTAAAAAAAACCACTTACTAGATCTCGTTCAAACCAATTTTCGGTGGAAGTTTACATGGTAATTTACATCATATATTTTTTTTAGTTTTATCATTCTCTTATTTTAGAAGTTACAGGGGGGGGACACATTTTACCACTTTGGAATTGTCTCTCGCGCAAACTATTCAGTTTAGAAAAAAATGATATTAGAAACCTCAATATCATTTTTTTTGAAGACCTATCCATAGATTACACGTATGGGTTTGATGAAAAAATTTTTTTTGAGTTTTAGTTCTGAGTATGGGGACCCCTAAAACTTAATGTTTTTTTTCGATTTTTGTGTGAAAATCTTAATGCGGTTCACAGAATACATCTACTTACCAAGTTTCAACAGTATAGCTCTTATAGTTTCGGAAAAAAGTGGCTGTGACATACGGACGGACAGACAGACGGACGGACATGACGAATCTATGAGGGTTCCGATTTTTGCCATTTGGCTACGGAAGCCTAAAAACGAGTTAAGCTTTATAAAAAATTGTTACAAAATTATACCTGAATCGATAGAAAAATTAGAATGCACTAAAATTCCGATAAAATAAAGTTTTCTGGTAATAGATATAGTTAGGAGTATTTTAAGCCTCCAAGGAAGTGAAACCGTGCGAAATAAACTCGAATTGGTTCTAGATAGAAACCCAGATGATGACGAATTAAGGAATATGATTACAATGGAAAATTATAAACAAGTCCTTAAACATGCAACCATGACATCGGTAAATGTAGAGCGATCGTTTTCCACTCATAAATAGATCTTCAATAAATTAAGAAACCGATTCACTCCGAAAAACCAGGAACATGTGGCCATAGTCCAATCATTTTATAACATGGATACGCACTTAAGTGTAGATTGTGAGGAGGACCTCGAACACATAATTCCAGTCCTCAATTGTAATTGAATGGTCTTGAAAATAATATATCGTTTGGCAGGTATAACTTCTTAGTCTAGTATTTAGTACCTAATGATAATGTTTTGATAAGAAAACATATTATTATGTATTATATATATTAACAACATATTACATTATATTTGTATGCTCGTAAGATAATTTCTATAAGTTCCTAAAAATTATTATGCAAAATTAATAATCTATTCGTTATTTATTTAATCATAAGAATACTTAGGCGACTCCATACATTTTGTGTGAAATTTGCCACCGGTACTCCCGCCCTCTAAATATAATAATTAAAAACAGCTGTTGGTAATAAACGACATTTTCCTGATGGTAAAAGAATATTATACTTATATAGTACAGGAGTGGTATGAAAATTTGTAGGGCAGGGTCATAATAATTCCCACAAAGACAAAGTTTTTTTTTTTTTTAGTTCTTTGATTGTATCTTTTTGACATACTAAAATATAGAAAAATCTAAGTGTGCAAAATAAGTTTTTTTAACGGCCAAAGATTTGAAATTTTAAAAAAATATTCAAAATCATGTGTGGTATCAAATTACGTCTATTACACGCTAAAAAAGGTTATGACTTTGATTTAATAAAATGGTGGCTGAAAAACTGAAACACTTTTCAATGTAAAAAAAATATTTTCTACTCGTATACACAACATTGCTACGACCGGTGGTCACAAGTCACAACACTTTCCATGAAATGGGAATTATAATGTGCAAATCCGAGATCACTTGGTGAAAAGTCGAATGTACGAGGGTCAAACTGAAAGTTCTTAGAAAATCAAAAACTGAGCAATCAAGCAACTTATTACTTTTATTATATCTTTTCAAAATAGCCTCCCTTCACATCAATACATCGCTGCATTCGATAGAACCACTGAGAAAAGCACTTTGCCCACTCGTCCTTAGGGGTCTCTTCGACGGCCTTTTGAAACGCAGCCACTGCTTCGTCGGCGTCCATAAAACGTTTTCCTCGAAGTTTTTCTTTAATTTTTGGGAATAAATAAAAATCACAAGGTGCAAGGTCGGGGCTATAAGGTGGGTGACCCAGTAATTCCACGTTTGCCGTCGCCAAATAGTCGATCGTTTGCTTGGCGGTGTGCGATGAGGCGTTGTCGTGGTGAAGCAGGATCCTACTGCGAGGCCGTTTTTCTCGAACTTTTTCCAAGACAAGTGGTAAACAATTGTTAGTGTACCACTTCGCAGTAACTGTTTTTTGATCCTCTAAAATAATTGTTGCGTAATGACCAGTCCTTCCGAAGAACGAGGCCACCATCTTTTTTCCCACACTTCGACCTCTCTTCACTTTAGTAGGCAACTCCTCGGAAGGAAACACCCACTCAGCAGACTGTCTTTTAGTTTCAGGATCATAACAGTAAATCCAGCTTTCGTCACCCGTAACTACGTCGAACACAGCATTTGAGTCACCTCCGTTGAATCTTTGACCCATTTCACGGCACCAATCAACACGACGGACTTTTTGGGCTTCTGTCAAATTATGAGGTATCCACCGGGCACAAAGCTTCCTCACCGCTAAATGTTCATGGAGGATTTTGTGGACTTGACTCATACCAATGGCTAAGCTTGTACGAATCTGCTGATAGGTTACTCTTTTGTCAGTCTCTATCATACGCCGCACAACACTGATGTTATCTTCAGTAGTCGCCGTAGAAGGCCGGCCCTCACGCAGATCATCAGTGAGATCAGTGCGGCCACGTTTAAATTCATTAAACCAGTTGTAAATAGTAGCACGAGATGGGGCTTCATCGTGAAAGGCCAATCGAAGTCTATCATAACTTTCTTGTTGACTTAAATTAGATCGAAAGTCGTAAAAAATCATTGCTCGAAAATTTTCTCGCGTTAAATTCATGCTCACGTAGTACACACAATTTTCAATTTGCCGCCAAATCGTAAAACAAATGACAATCGAGTGGAATTCGTACACAAAAATATTAAGAAAGAGTTCCATTTTCAAATTTTGAACTTATTTTTTTATTATATTTATTACAAGTGGCCAGTTCTAAAGACTTTCAGTGTCGCCCTCGTATTGTCAGTTAAGAAGGTTTTGCGTTATAAAAACCGGCTTAACGCTGCAGATATTGCTTCACAAGGAAGAATAGATATCAGGTTCTGTCAGTCACATAAAACTATGCCATGGCCAAAAACTGGAACATTTGGATATGTGTTACAACCATTCAGCAACCATATTGCCAAGCAATATAAAGTTGTGACAGTTGTGTTTGATGTTATATGTACCTATATTAAAAGTCATGTGTGGTATATCAAATTACAGGAAATTACATGGTGCAAAAGGTATAACGTTGATTTTTGAAATTAAAAATAAATAACAAAATGGTAGAATAATAAATGAAAGCTTCACAAGTGTTCTAAATAATTATTTGTGTTAATTAATTGCGTTTTGTAATACTAATGTAATGATATTTACATTTCAGCAATGTTATAACTAACACAAGAGAAAATCTAAATCTAATAACCTTCGGTTTGTTCTAAATCAGTTTCTTTTTGGGCACTATTCGGTGCAATCGCTAACTACCAGAACAGTTAAAACATTGTTTGGTACATTCCACACCATAACCATAATACTTATAATTGATTTTGTAAGTTTTTCAACTTTTAATGTCGACACGTAAATCTGCCACACGGCTCATTTGTATCCGTTTTGCAGGTGCATAGTAGTTTATTGTAAAAGCAAATGTCTTGTCTTACCGGGACCTAAATAAATTAGCCGAGGACCAAGAGAACTGGCGCATACTCCACCGACAAGAGCCAAACTCTTAAATGTTGATGATGATACATTGCATCGGATCATATTTAATAAAAAATCCGGTGCAGGGCTCAATTGACATGTTATGGGCTGTAATTGGTTTCCTACTTTTTTTCCAACCCCATTCTAAGGGATTGGCAATATTGGTGTCCATAGTTTTCCAACAAAGACATTGTAAATGTACGCGGAGAAGATGATGAACAGCAGCATCTTCTGTAGGTGGCAATCTTGCAATATTAAATTCTGCTTTGGCCGTAGTGATTTCTTTCAAGTAGATATTATAACGCAGTATATAGGTTCAGAGTCTCTGTCTTTGGATTTCCACCGTACAAGGATACCAATGCTTTGGTTCCAAATTGGAACTTCCAATATCTATGAGTTCCTTTGTGGTTGCATTTTCTGATACAAATAGAGTAGCGCAAATGCTAAATTCTTTACATTTACAAAAATGACGATATGCTGCTGATTTACTTTTACCAAATAAGGAGCTTGTGGTATCGCATCCAGTTTAAGCATGTGAAAAGAGAATTATTTTGCACCCGTTTACACCAAGTACGTCGATTTAATATCACGTTTTTATCACTGGACATAGATGACTACAATCAAATATTTCGTGTATAAACCAAAAGTACAAGAATGTCGGTGTCATCAGCAATGCAATGGTGTTACATGGTTTTCTTCTGCCAAGGTCAGTGCGTTTTTTAGAATAACAGTGGCAGCATCATCTCTAGTATGAATCACAGTATGGCCATTCGCTTCTAAGTGCTGGTTTAAGCTTCCAAGCACTGTTTGTTATAACTATCAGAAAGAAAGGGTCCTTTGCCAATAAGAAGTAGAGAGCTTGCATTAAAATTCACTGCTACAGATGATTGTTTTGTAGGTATCTGAGGCTCTACCTCAGAGCATAGAATACTAGAGAGAGGACAAGCCGCCGGCGGCCGTGTCGCAGCTGTATGCTCAATGGGCATACACTGCCATACTGTGCACGCGTGCTGATCGCAGAGAATATTACGTTTTTTCCCAAAATGCCTGATATGATGCGCGTTTATTGTCAAATAAGCGTGTAGGTATACAAGTGTGTGTGTTTTAGATGTGTGCGTGCTTTGTCTTGTCAATTACTTGGGCGTTGTGTGGGTTATGTACTTGCGACAGGCTCACTCTATACAAATCGGCCGCCATGTCCGATCTCCTTATATTCATACATCTGTGGGCTCTACATACTTTGTACTGGAGGTGGCATAACCATCAAACACAACTGTCACAACTTTATATTGCTTGGCAATATGGATGCTGTGTAGTTGCAACATATCTCCAAATGTTCCAGTTTTGGGCCATGGCATTGATTTAAGTGACTGACAGAATCTAACGTCTATTCTTCCTTGTGAAGCAATATCTGCAGCGTTAAGCCGGTTTTTATAACGCAAAACCTTCTTAACTGACAATATATTCGACTTTTCACCAAGTGATCCCGGATTTGCACATTATAATTCCCATTCCATTGTGACCACAGGTCGTAGCAATGTTGTGTATACGTGAAGAAAATATTTTTTTACATTGAAAAATATTTCAGTTTTTCAGGCACTATTTTATAAAATCAATGTCATAACCTTTTTTACCGTGTAATAGCTCGTAATTTGATACCACACATGATTTTTAATATTTTTATAAATTTCTCAAATTTAAAATTTTTGGCGGTTAAAAAAACGCGTTTTGCACACTTAGATTTTTCTATATTTTTACTATGTCAAAAAGATACACACAAAGAACAAAAAAAATCAAACTTTGCTCTTGTGGGAATTATTATGACCCCAAAGGCCTATATCTCCTCTACTAATACCTCTTTAAATATAATTTCGAATACACCTGCGTCGTGGCGCAGGGCCCGGGCCCAATCGAACCTACAGTACACGCGTAACCGAACGTCAAGAGCTCTCTGCTTTCATTTCAAGGTCGCATGCCATTCCTTTCTTACAATCATTTCTTTCCCCAACTTCTTGTTCAATATACCTAAACTAAAACATTTTCAGAACCCCTAAAAATGTTTATTTTAAAAACCCTTAGGCTTTTGCGCACACTGGCTCGAGTTTGCCTGTCTGATATTTCCCAAACTTTTCTTGAACACCTCGCTGCTCCGACTTTTCTTGGACTCCCATAAAAGCATATTGTAGGGAACTATTGTGATATCATATCAAGTTCAAAGCAAGTTGTCCGCAAAGAATCCCCGCAAATGTAATGCGTCACGTGGGCGGGCGGATCGATTGGGCGGCGACATGTGAGCGCGTGCGCGAACTCGATCCTCTCTTATATCGACCGTAACTTTTAACTCAACAACGCTTTTGGGGCAGGTTAGGCCTATGCGCGGGGGTCAAGGTCACGTTCCTTCCTAGTGAATCTGGGTTTACTGGACTATCTGATGTTTCAATAAACAGAAGCGTGTGGATATTGCACATCTGGAGATTTTACTGACCCCACGGACTAGCCCGTTTTATATACTTTTCTACTATGAATTACTTTCACAAGGAATTTTGGCATTATTATATGTACAGCATAAACTTCTACAATTTCTCTGTCTTTAGTTTGCGATAAAGAGCATCAAGAATCCTTCAGGAAAGCTACTACCTAATTTGTATCACGCGTCAGTTATCAATGTTATCATTATCAACCTTAACGCATGTAACCTTAACATTTAGAACTGAGAGCCAAGTAATACACATTGTAAGTAGTTTTTATTCGCCCGCTGATCGTGCAAGCTCTATAACAAACGTGTGCTGATAATGCCATAATATAAATATTTATAGGAGTAAATAAGTGAATGACCTAATAATGTAAAAGTAAAAAGTTAAGCTATGCGAGTACTTTAAAAATATTCAAATTGTTTTCAATAGATTTAAGTTTTTTCCGGGCCTTGATTAGCGCAGTGTCGCTGTGGGGTGTTGCGCGGGCTGGTATGCGCTGCGCAGCTAGCGTTCAGCAGCGGCGGCGGGAGCTTCCTCCGCCGGGATTGATCGACCGACCTTCCCGCGGAGGCGGCCGGAGCTCCGGTGTCGCCATAGCGACCGCCTGCTGCCGCCGCTACGTCGCCATGATAACCACTCAATACTATTCCTCGAGACTTCATATTACCACTCATTTCACTTATTTACAAATTATGCCACGCAGTCATGTCTCATTTGTTTACCGAGATTTAAAGGGTCTAGCAGGATAAGCTAACAAGATTGGCCCCCGCAAGGCATTTGGTTGTAATTTGAGGTGCAGTAGGGGCAGGACCTAAGAACATTGTATGCGTAATATCAGCCCTCGATCTTCTTTTGTTTCAGACTTATTCACGAAAATGTCAAAAAATCAAGGTAATTTTTAAACTGTTATTTTAGCTAAACCAAGCAAGCGAGAGTAACCAAATAAATTCAGAGTTAGGGAGCATAAAATGGGGTTTATAATGCATATTTTTACAGACGTTCATATCCTTGAACATGGATGGAAAAAAAAATAGTTTTTTTTTCGCTTAATTTTTTTGCCATTTCTCGCGGAGACACAACTATCAAAAAAAATATTTAATAAGCCACAATTACCAACTACGTAATCATTTAAAAACATTTTGAAAAATCATGGTGCGTCATGTCAAAAAAAAACATTTACGAACTTATGTTTAGGTACTATACGTCATATCAATACTATCATATTGATCAATGTCAATCGTCGAGCAAAACAAAGAGGCACGGCCGTACTATCCTTTTCTCGAAGCCAGTCAGGCCATTTTCAACAGCTGGGTAAAGCCAGAACCCTGAATTTTCAGTAACATAGGTACTCGTATAGGGCATAATATGGCTTACAAACATTCATTTTGAACTTTTAGTTTAGGAACTAATCAAAAATCCTTAGTTTTGTCACTGACATATACTCACTGCCTCACTTATAATGATCATCGTAATTCTAAGGTACTTCTAGCAGACCTTAGCCTATCCATTCATAAAAAACCTAATAATATTGCAGTTTCCGTCACGATTCAGAGATATATACACACTGCATAAGTAATCCTATACAAATACATGCGATTACAAAGTTACTTTTGCAGTTGCTTCCCTCAAAACTATACAAACGTTATTTGCGGTTGGTAAAATAACATTTCCATACAAAGTTGGTAACCTACAAAAAGAAATGAGATCCCATAAAAAAAACCATGTAAAAAATAGGCCAAGTCTCGGAACTCTTTCACAGTAAAAAGTGGTGAGATATTTCGTAGAGCCAAGTCAGGTATTCGTATTTATCTTTATTTGCTTGCTAAATAAAATTTTGTGACTTGGCAATCACACTTACACAGATATGCAAAATTTTCTAAATGCAGTAACGTTGTGTGATTACCAAGTTGCAAAATTTTATTTAGCAAGCAAATAAAGATAAATACGAATACCTGACTTGGCTCTACGAAATATCTCACCACTTCTTACTGTGGAAGAGTTTCGAGACTTGGCCTATTTTTTTACATAAAATGTTTTTTATGGGATTAATTATTTCATAATGAACGAAAGAGGATATTATACCTACTACAGACTGATTTGCCACTACTACTCAATTGATATGATATGATATAGTAAACATACGTTTGTAAATGGTTTTTTTTTGACATGACGCACCATGATTTTTCAATATGTTTTTAAATTATTACGTAGTTGATAATTGTGGCTTATTAAATAATTTTTTTGATAGTTGTGTCTCCGCGAGAAGTGGCAAAAAATTAAGCGAAATAATAAACTATTTTTTTTTTCATCCAAGTTCAAGGATATGACCATCTGTAAAAATATGCATTATGAACCCCATTTTATGTTCCCTAATTCTAAATTTATTTGGTTACTCTCGCTTGCTTGGTTTAGCTAAAATAACAGCTTAAAAATTACCTTGATTTTTTGACATTTTTGTGAATAAGTCTGAAACAAAAGAAGACCGAAGGCTGATATTACGCATACAGTGTTCTTAGGTCCTGCCACTACTGCACCTCAAATTACAACCAAATCCCTTGCGGGGGCCAATCTTGTTAGCTTATCCTGCTAGACCCTTTACAGAAATTACTCTGAGACTAGGAACTTTATTTTTAGGTTATCGGACATATTATTTTTAATCCATTGTATATACAATTATGTAAGAACGTGAGAGCATACATACCCTTCGGTTGAAATTAACCTAGCAAGAAACGTTTAATGATGCATACGTAAACATTTTATGACACGAGCCTTTTGAATACATACCAAACAATTCTAATTCTGCTTGTACAGTCGTGTTCACAAATATGTGTACACGTGTCTAAATTATTCCATTGTGACATAGTTAAAAAGGGGTCTGACCCTACATTATTCATTAGTTAAGTAACAAAATAATATAACAAATTAAAATATATTACTGAATCTTAGAACGGCCTTAACAAAAAAGTTTAAGGGTTGCTATACAGTTCATTAATAAAATGCGTGAGAATAGGATCGTACCTTGCATCTTCAACGGCAAGAACTGGCATAAATGAATCATTGAAGAGAGGCGCGCCTGGGCGATCCGGAGTTAGACGATCCGTGGCGATGTTTGCACGCGCGCTGTTCCCCACAAATTACACCTGCAACAATCGTCTCTTATCATTGCACTGAATAACAAAAAATATACTTGGAGTCTAATATACTTATACATATAAAAGGGTGGATTGCAAAAAAATTGTACATAATTAAATTAATTAAGGGGACGTAGGTTCGTGGTCTTCTCTCCCTCTCACTGAGCATAAGCGTGAGCGAGATGGAAGTGCGTGTTTGGAAGCGCGGATATCATGTTTTTTAATTTTATTTTTTTGTGCGTTTTAATAAATAAAAAAGTAATAGCTGATTTCCCTCAAACATGACATTGCCAATTTTAAAAACCAATTTTATAATGTTTAGCTGTTGTGCATAATTTGTTATGATTTTTTAAAGTGTATTTTAGACCTATGTTCGTGATTTTTTTTTATCAAGCGAAAGTCAAAAACTCAGGATTCGAATAGCTGATTTCCCTCGAAAAAGGCCTCAATATTGCTAATTAAATTTAGGGCAGCCGTATTATAATCCAAACAAGAGCTACGATTTTTTTAAAATCAGTTTTTGGAGCTCACGTCGCCTTAAGGACCTTAATCTAATCTGTGCTTTAACTTTTTTCCATTGTGTAACGAAAGTTACCCATATAAAATGTATCGGTAATTGCCATTACACAATGGAAAAAAGTTAAAGCGTAGATTAGATTAAGGCTCTTAACTATGTACATTTTTTTTGCAATTCACCCATAAACAACTCTGTCGAAAATCATATTTAGACAAGCTGTTGCAGTCACCAACCTGCCTAATTGCCTATTGAGAGGATTCTGAGCAACTCGATGGCGTTGCATAGTTTTATTACAGATCCTGGGTCCACTTTTATGCTCAATATCAAACTTTTTAGGGTTCCGGACCAAAAAGGTAAAAACGGAACCCTTATGGTGCGACTCCGTCCATCTGTCTGTCACAAAGTTAAATATCTCAAGGAACTGCTAATGCTTAACAATTTGAAATTTGGAATAGTTGTAAACAAAGCTAATATACGTGTATGGAAAATGAAAAATATAAAGATATATTTATAATTTCTATAAAAATGACGCATAAGAGGGGGGGCAAAAATTTAGTATCATATGGAAGGGCTTGAATTGCACATTCTAAAACAGTTCAATCCCCCCCCCCCCCCTTATCTCCGAAGTTTACGAGCATATTTTTTTTAAATAATATATCTTATTAATATTAACGTAAATATTACCGCATTTCTATCTAGCGTATTTTTTTTTATTCTTTAAAAATTATTTAATATTTAAGTTTGTAAATTAATACTTTTATGTTAATTTTTTTCACTACTTATTTGTATGGAAGTATTTTGAAAGTACCTTCTAGCAGGCGCGGCTCACTCGCGATTTGCGTTTATCGCTACAAGTACATGCCGGTTGCCCCTTGGCAGGGCCCTATTCAGTGGCTGCCACCAAAGACTACAATATACATACTGAGATAGACAGGCAACTCGACCAAATTGAGAAGGCATTTAATGCTTGCGTATACAGGCGCCATCTCTTCTGCGGTAGTTACAACTTTTCTTTGAATGTACAAAACATACAAAAAGTGCGTCGGTCGTAGGGATTGAACCCCGGACCATCGACTCCAAATACCACCGTCTGTACCCCTAGGCTACTGATGCCTTGTGACAATACGGCGAATTTTGAAATACCTTGACAGCCTAGCCTAGCAATCGCTAGAGCTTCAGAGAGTTCGCCAGCTATCAAGAAGGTGGCACTGTTTTCAATAAGAAACTGGATTTGCATTAAGTTCTAAGTTCGCATAGCATGGCTGCCACGCCGTGGATGGGATCGGACGCGCACGCGACCAACTTCGCGCGCACAAGCTTACGTCAATATTATATGCGGGTTGCAACAACAATAATAAAAATTCGAATCTCGCATTTTTCTATCTCCCGGCATGCCCGAAAGATGCCAAAAGGTAAGAAAATGAACTTAATAGATAATAAGTAGTTACTGAATAATAATAAAAGAGATATTATAGGTGTATCTACTTCCATGTAAACACTGTATGAATCAAGTGGAATCAAGTTGTACCTAATACCCAGAACAAAGTTATTATGTATTATGCAGGTAAATTTTAATTGATTGTTTGCTAATATACCTATGTGCATTTAAATTCTATAGTAAAGTATACCTACTTACTAAAACAACAACTACGTACCGCCGTACCATCCCTATTTTTCTATTCATTACGTTGCATGGTAACGTAACGCATTCGTTGCATTATTTAATTTAATTAAACATAATTAAAATGTTTAAAAATAAAGCAACAAGATTCTGCATTACTGTGGGTTGCAGCAAAGCCAATAAAAGGTGGCCTGGCGGTCTTGGTGTATTCAATTCGTCCAAATTCTGAGATTTATTATCTCCACTTATAATAAATCTCTAAATTAAAAAAAGAATTTGAAACCAAGCTTTCTGTGTTACGAATGTTCTCAGCATCCCATGGACGGAAAAATATGAAACATTTTATATAGGTACATTATTATTCCAGCTGCAACTTAGGATAGTTTTTATCCGACTGCGACAATTAATTAATTTTCCGTAATATACGACTTCATTTAATTTTTCATTTATTATTCTTAAAGTATATCGCCGCCACATCTGTCAGCTAAAAGAAACGTCAAAATCACAGACTAATCAGAAATACTACGGACAAAATGGCGGAATTGCTTTGCCTTTCTTTCGCCTATTAATAATTTTAATCCCGTCTACGATATACCTTGACGAGACACATAGGTACCAAAAGCAAATATAAAATTAATCGATTTTGATATGCGAACTTATATGCGCAAATGTCGAATTAAGGCGTAATTTCCACAAATGTAACAACAAATTCGAACAATATAAACTTGTTTTTTTTTAATGGCACGCGCGCGCGCTCTTTGCGTATTCAGCCAAACCACGAAAACCGAAACTCGAAGTTCGTATATCTGCATTCCTGTCATTTGTTAGTGCGATAGAGATACCCGAATATTTTCGAATTCCGAAGTTCGTAAAATACGGATGTCGTGTCGGATAGATCTAAATTAATATTTTATGTGTAAATATGGTTAAAATTATTTGGAAATACTATATTGTTTTAGTATATTTGACTAGCTTTAAGTTTAATATTGTACGTCCGAAATGGGCAAGCTGTTGGACTTTATTTTACCCAAAACAACTAAATGTACACAGTTCTGACAATAAAGAATTCTTATCTTATCTTATCGAAAATAGGGATGTCAAAGCGGACCCCGGGCTCATTTAGGGGCACAACCGGGAATAATAACGCTAGGAGGATGATGAATGAGACACTAAACAAAATGATCATAATGTTGTATTATCTCGAAAAAAAACAACGCACGAGGCTATATAGGT
Organism: Epinotia brunnichana; assembly: GCA_963854355.1. Taxonomy (NCBI): domain Eukaryota; kingdom Metazoa; phylum Arthropoda; class Insecta; order Lepidoptera; family Tortricidae; genus Epinotia; species Epinotia brunnichana. The sequence continues at coordinate 17,548,479 of OY977939.1, forward strand.
AATCACTAAGTTATATTTAAGTGTCTAAAGTTTTAAGAGGGGGTTTGTTGCGTCTCTTTTCCGCAAAACGCACCTTTATAATGAAACGATTGTTTTTTACTATGACGCTCGAGGATCGTGACGTCACGGTCCCTGATCGTTTTCTCACTCTAACAAGCGACATTAAAACGATTGTAGCATCGTATTTTTTTGAGATATTTGAATGAGTTTTTCGTTTCTTCTTTCTTTTGAAGTGAGTCTACAGCTACACCTCTATTTGGAAGACAAGCGGAAAGAATCCATACTATCCATACTAATAATCCATACTTCCATACTAATATTATAAATGCGAAAGTGTGTCTGTCTGTCTGTCTGTTACCTCTTCACGCCTAAACCACTGAACCGATTTAAATGAAATTTGGTATACAGATAGTTTGAGCCCCGGGGAAGGACAAAGGGTAGTTTTTATATCTGAGGGGCTGAAATTGGGGGTGGAAATTTGTATGGAGCTACTTAAACCGCTGCACCGATTTAGATGAAATTTGGTATATAAATAGTTTGAGTCCCGGGGAAGGACATATAATAGGTTTTATCCCGTAAATCATCCCCTAAGGGGATGAAAAGGGGGGTGGGGGGTGAAAATTTGGATGTAATCTATTTTGATGAAATTTGGTGTAGATATAGGTTAAGTCCTAGGAAAGGACATGGGATAGTTTTTACCCCAGAAATCATCCCCTAAGGGGGTGAAATCAGGGGTGAAAATTCGGATGGAATCCATTTTAATACAATTTGGTATAGAGATTTTTTGATTCCGGAAATCACTCCCTAAGGGGGTGAAAGGGGGGGTGAAAATTTGGATGAATCCCGTTTAGATGAAATTTGGTATAAAGGTCGCTTGAGTCCCGAAGAATGACATTAGATAGTTTTTATCCCGAAAATCATTCCCTAAGGATATGAAATAGGGGGTGAAAGTTTGGATAAAATCCATGTACCTAGATGAAATTTGGTATAGAGATAATTTGAGACCCTTCGAAGGATAAAGAATAGTTTTTGCCTCGGAAATCATCCCTTAAGATGGTAGAAGTTTGTTTGCATTATATTTTCTAAGTATAAGTTCTACGCGGACGAAGTCGCGGGCAACAGCTAGTTTTAAAGATAAATAATGAATGAAGAATATAAATGTATATCTTTCTTTATTGAATGCAAGAAATGAATGGGCAAAACCTTATTAATTATTATTTTATTTTTAGTCGTTGACAGCCCTCACTATCGGCGACGCGGCAAGTGAGCGATTTCATTTTCACCGTTCGTACACAGCCTTAACGTTCCGTTTGGCTTGCGCTGGAGTCGACGACGTCAGAGGGCCATAAATCATAGTGTTTTGCTAAGAAAAAAGCGGATTTTGTAAAGATCAAAGGAGTGTGCCTTCTGTACTTGTATACTTCTAGCAAATAAAAAAAGAATTATCAAAATCGGATCACTTGAAAAAGAATTCTCTGAAAAACCAAAATAGTTTTTTTCTTAATAAAGCGTGGTGCGACATACACCGCCATGTTTGCGACCGGGCCTGAGATGGTCGTTCTGACAAGTCTGCGAGTGTGAGAGTCATGGATGTCTTATCCACAACGATAAGTGATAAAATTGTAACATCTTAGGGCCGCATGCGACGTCGATGCCCATGCTAATGGCTGCTTATTGAAAACAGTGCTTGCAGTGTTCTGGTATGGTGTCTGGTGCCTATGTACAATTTTCGGTTTTCGATCGACTGATACAGAGTTGAGAGAGAGATGGACTGACCCCGTTTGGTATCGGGTAGAGTAGCACCACCCTCTTCATTCCCATGGGTGTCGTAGAAGGCGACTACGGTAAGTACAGTTGAAGCTTGTTGTTGGCGATCGACTAGCTACCTGACACTACAGTACCACATTTCCTCCTTCTTCATACCTACTATTGTTCAATCGGTACTGGCAAGTGGCTGATGAAGGGTCTACAAATTTTGAGAGACAACTTGCATACAGCCCAGTGCAAGTTAAGTAAAATGGAATCCTTATGCCGGCTGTATTAGGTACACACTCGTCGGGGCACCCCGAAACAGACCGAGAACGAGTGTGTACAGCCAGGCATTATAGGATCATTTCGTTGTGCGTCTGTTAATACCTTTTTAATACAGTTGCTCAAAAAGTGCTACTTTACGTAGCTGTTTAGCGTGCGGAAAGTTGGTTTCCGCGCACTAGTGCTTTTCACTTTTCCACGTGTATTTCGAACGACGTTTTTTATACAGTTGCGAATAAATAAGAAAAAAAACAATAACGAATTTGAAACTTTTATATTATTAATTCTGTAACATCATTGTAATACAGTCGAAAAATAATGAAGTTGTTAAAAAATCTTTTTTTTTAATACAGTTCTTCCTTACTTGTTGTTTTTCTTATTTTTTCGCAACTGTATTAAAAAACGTCGTTCGATACACGTGCGGAAATGTCATTCTTCACTCGTCCCGAGTCTTGCCACTCGCCTACGACTCGTGGCAAGATATCTCCGTACGCGTGAAGTAATGACACACTTTCCGCACTAGCATCGAAATGTACTATTTCTCTCAGGAACCTGTCGACGTATTAAATTGAAATTAATATCAAATACTTAGACGGTATCGGTATGCAATCCCTTGAAGCAGTGTAAAATTCAAACTTTTAGGTAATAAACGCAGTCACAACACAAGATACTCGACTGTTTATCCCGTATATTTCGATACTCGCAAAAGAATTAGAACCTACTATAGGGTCATTCCCGTTGTAGTATAAGTAGTATAAATACAAAATAGTATTTTTTCTACTCGTCGACTTTAATCTTTGAATTAAGATTTCGTACACGAAACTAAGATCACATACTTTTTGATCCTGCAGCTCCACGAGCTTGTCACGAACTCGTATGGTTTCATAAGATAACCGCCAGCAGTCATCTTATGAATCCAGGAGCTGTATAAGATAACTGTGAAGAAATCAACGCGCAAAATTACTAAGCTGCTGCGCTTCATTTCAGCAGGGCGATTTTCAATAGATACCAAGTTTGTTTAATAAATTATTATTTCCGTTGACTCGTAGAAAAAGTATTTTATACAATAGTTATATAATTAGCTTTTTACCTCGTACCTTAATTAGGCCACTCAGCAAGCTTCGTGGCCTAAATGTGGTACTCGACTTAAAAAGCATCCATTATATAACGATTAACGATTGCATAAACTACTATTTCACAATCAAAATCAAAAAATCTAAATCAATTATTTATTCTGCAAATAGGCCACAAGGGCACTTTTACATGTCAAATGGTATTCTACAATATAATATTAATAATCTTACACAATAATCATTTTAAAATTGCAGATTTTAACCAATTAGTACCTAAATGGTTAACAAACTAAATGTCACTAAATGAAAACTAAAAAAATCCAAAATTGTAAAATATTATCAAATACATTCGATATAAGGTCTGTATCAGAATTAAAAATAAGTTTATGATATTAATTTAGTACCCCAGAGATGTATAATGTCTCTGAGCATCCAAATACAATTAATAATTATTCTAATGTTCTTATAGAGATGTATACTGTCTCTAAGCGTTAAAACAGAAAAAAAGGATCATTAATGTAATATTGTCAGAGATGTACAGGGTAAATAACAATAAAACGTGTCAAGAACAGAATGATGTCTCTCGTCAAAATAATGATAATAACACTAGAATTTAGGTAGTTACTATGCCCTTGCAAGCATGAACAGACCGGACTCCACAAACAGCACCCGATCACGAGTATGACGCATATCTCAGCCATCGCCTCCCTCAATTGTGTTATAATAGAGAGAGGAGTGCAGTAGAGTGTTGTAAGTAAACTGACCGCGATGTCGATGTATGGGGACAACAGTTTTTGAACGAGAAAGTTAAGTTTGTCCTCAAATTAACTGGGAAAAAACTTTTAAACCTTGTATGGAACCCTTGGTATAAATTATGGCCAACACTGTCAAGAAGAAAATCATGAAGGGAATTAAATATGTTGTAGTTAATATGTGCTGTGTCCTAACAAAGTTTATGGATTTATATCTGAAATAAATGATTACAATTACAAAACATTACAATAATTATAATTAAAGACATAATAAAAATAAATAAAATAAAAATAGCCTTTATTGCTGAGGTTTACAATTTTCAAGAAAACTTAAACTGCATACTTTGCTTATTATTTACTTCTACTTCTAACTATTACTACTAACGACAACCTCAACTTGTCTTCCGACATAGGCCTCCTCCAAAGCTTTCCACGCCTGACTGACCACACCACACCCGATTTGAACCCTGCCTCTTTGGCATTCCAGGGTGGATGATAATAAGGAATGGACTGTAGATAACTTTTAAATAAAATTATTTAAATTTTATCACATATGTTAGTATAAGATACACCCCTATAATTAAAGACATAATACAATTTAATAATTTTATTTTATGACTAACAGGTGCGATAACTGAAGACAACATTATTTACTTACTTACGAGATACCAAAATACAATGGTTATTTTGTTTGACAAAGTAAAATAAATATCAAAATCAGCCTAGCCTCAAACTCAGCAGACTTGTACTAAGGATACTAAATGACAATAAACATGCTTGTAATGGACAACTATATAATAAAATATTAAGAAAACACCCAAGATTTGGCAGTTACCTATGTTCATCACAGAAATATTTGTCTTAACTGGGATTTGACCTATGATCTAAATAAATTTTGTTCAAGTTATGGTATTTGATTTATTATGGTTATGGTAGACTGACATATTTTCAAGCAAACATGTAAACAGGCAAATTCATTATATTTAAATAGTACTGAATTCTATAATCACATTAATCACAGATTAGATGTATTAAAAAGAACAATAGGCTATCATATACAGCATCTAAACTAAATTCACACTGTGTAGAAAACAGTAGGTTAGCGATTGTTGATAGAACAAAAAATAGCCTCCAATGGGCAGGTGATCAAGGCTATATCAAAACCTTGAGATAATTTCATAAACAGTTCTGAATGTGTAACCTATGATACTAACTATATAAATTATTATTATTTATCCAATGATTTAGTCGGGTTTTCGATTCTGATCCTAATATTTTATAAGATAACTACCAATTCAATGACGTCATTACTTTGACAGTCAATAAACTACGGTAAACAATAGCATATTTTTATAGAAACATTTAACTGTACAGAGTTTTCTTTTAAACTAAAATAAGAAAACATTAAACCCCAAAATAATAGGATAATACAAAAGTATACTCACAATGTTTTCAATGCTATGGCAAAAAATGTTGGAAGTGTAGACTAACAACGATCAGTGGTTGACAGCCAAACTAAATAACATGGCGGCATCTCGTCGCAGCCGGTCAAGAACGGATCCATCGATAACATACTACACTTGCAGACACACTCCACAATAAGCGACAGTTTCGCTTAAGAAAATCACTTTTCACTACAACAGCAAAATAAATGATTGTATATCACACATTTAAAAACTTAATGACGTAACATTCTCAACCTTCACGGTCGCACAGTACATATTATGAAAAAATAATGTTTTTTTAATTAATGTATGTTATATGTAAACCACCATTAACTACACTTTAGAGCTCAATTATAATTTAAATTACGTTAACATTCATCAAATTAATTTGTCAAAGCAAAATCAAACGCACTTATATGCCAAAGAACAAACGTGACACGCAGTCAAGCAACTCAAGCCACAGAATGCCTAATAAACATATCGTTGTTGCACAGACTCGTCAAATTAAAATATTGACGGAGTACCAACTATTAAGACAAAAATGTAATAGCAAGTATTGCATCGTTTCTCTTTGTGGAGATTTATTTAAAACTTTTTATATGGCAACAGTAATCATTGTCAAATGTGTCAAACATCCTAAGGCCTCTCCACAGACTGACGGGCCTGGCCGAGGCGGACAAAAGAAAATATGTCATTAGCTGTCAAATTTACTATGGTCCGCCACCGCAGGCCGCGCAAGTGTGATGCAGGCTTAGGGCCTCTCCATGAACCTAGGATACTATAGTATCCTAGGTTCATGGGCCTCTCACAGACTGGCGCGACTTGGCCGCGGCGGACAATAGAAATCTTTTCATTAGCTGTCATATTTACTATGGTCCGCCACCGCAGGCCGCGCCAGTGTAAGGCCTCTCACAGACTGGCGCGGCCTGGCCGCGGCGGACAATAGAAAACTTGTCATTAGCTGTCAAATTTACTATGGTCCGCCACCGCAGGCCGCGCCAGTGTGATGCAGGCTTAATGTAAGCTTAAAGTAGAATCATCAAAATTAGTATGATGATCTAAAGCCGCGTACGCTGCGCCATGTTTTCGTGGTTTTTTAATGTCAAAAATGTTTTGCCAATCAAAACAATAAATACCCTATTTGTTTGCCGAAACTGACGGATAACATGTTATATGTTTAAAAACACCGAAAACATTGGCGCAGCGGACGCGGCTTTATCTTGATACTTGATGCTGCATGTACACTTATTCATTATACACTATGATTTACACGCTTGCCGAGGCTTGGCAATCGTCTACAAACTCCAAGCTTTTACAAACGCTTGGATGTCATTTACACGCTTGCGAGTGCGTTAATGGTGGCCAATACACAGTCAAAAAATAAATACACGGTGACGACCGCTTTAGCCTAGTTGGTAGAGATCCTGCCTACGAAGCAAGAGGTCCTGAGTTTGAATCCCGGTAAGGGCATTTATTTGTGAGATGAGCACGAATATTTGTTCCTGAGTCATAGATGTTTTCTATGTATTTATTTATAAATATAAGTATGTTTATGTTCGTCTAGTACCCATAGTACAAGCTTTGCTTAGTTTGTGGGACTAGGTCGATTTGAGTAAGGTTGTCCGCAAATACTTATTTTTTATTTGTTTTATTTATTAAATACTGATGATCCACCATAGCTGTCTCTATCTATAACATGCAATGAGATAGAGACAGCGCATGGATAGCGTGATAATACTTCACCGTGTCTTGGCCGCCAATCTGTTCCAGCCTAGCTAGCACACTAGGTTTTATGTCGGCGAAAATGTACTGAAACGTCACGTAAAACGCGACATAAAGCCTAGTGTGCTAGCCCCCCAGAGGTGCCGGTAATGTACGGTCCGATAATACGCGTTCATCTATATTTCTCTCTCTATCTTTTTGCATGAGTTAAAAAGAGACAGAGATATATTGGACGCCAATGATTGGGCCGTACATTAACCAGCCCCGCCAACGTGTAAATACGTCGCAAGCGCTTGCCGCAAGCTTCCTTTGAAGCGCCGCTGTGTATGTACAGTCGCCATCACATACATCGAAACAAACAAGCATGTCACAAAGATCGGAACACACCTCTATTTTCAAGGCATTAGGGTGCATGTGCCGATATTTTTGAACACCTAGGGCAAGTGCACCAGTGAATGAACGCTTAAGGATATTTTTGACTTTAAAAATTGTTTTATGTAAGATAGCTATACTTAATATCGGCCGTGACTGTTTGTACAGCTCAAACAAGTATTCTAGTTTGCTTATAGTAGTTTATGTGACTGTCCATAATGAAGGGCTTTAAACACGAGTGTGGGTTTCATAATAACATCACACGAGTGTTTTAATGCCTAATTATGTACAGTTACATACACTAATTTATCTATCCACATATCATAAGCCTCCATGATGCATTCAGGAGACGCTAATCAAAGGGTAAACATATCTGCTAATTGGAGATAAGTGGAAACTTGCTTCAGTGTGAAGTCGCCGTTTTGTAGGCACTCTCGAATGAAGAAGCGTTTAATTTTTATATGCTTCGTTTTCTTATGGAACTCGTAGGGAGGATTCTCTGATAGCTTAATTGCCGACTCATTATCGACATAAATCGTCGCTTTTTCAGTCACACCCACTATTTCCTCTAGGAGTTCCTTTAGCCATAAGGCTTCTCTGGCAGTTTCAGTTAGGGCTACTAATTCCGCTTCTGTAGAAGAGATGGCAACTTCACAATTTATAACTTAGTCGTGTTATATCAATGACGTCATAGTGGTGTCAGTTTCAGTAAAATATTTTGGCAGGTGGTAACATACCTTTTGCCACAGGCCGGATGGCTTGACCCTTGTGCCATGGCAGAAGGGTAGATGCTTGCTGTGGGACGCCATTTGTATGAGCACTTTCGCTGCCTCGCACCTTGGTTGCACCATCGGGGCAGCAGGAGCTGCTGCCGAGGCGGCTGCGCTTAGAAAGTGGGACAAATACTCCGCATTGGCAAACTACTCATTTGTCCCTCTTGCGGCGGAGACTATGGGTCGCTGGTGCTCAAAGGCCAAAACATTCTTGGCGGAAGTGGGGCGCCGTTTGCGACTGAGAGGGCATGACTCCCGTTCCGGGTCATTCCTGTTGCAAAGGTTGTCGATCGCAATTCAACGCGGCAATGCGGCGAGTGTGATGGGCACCTTTGCACCCGGAATGACACGGGGCGGGTTATTTGACTAAGTTTTATTGACATGTAAACTTATGTAATACTAGCTGTTGCCCGCGACTTCGTCCGCGTAGAACTTTTTATCGTCTTAGAAAATGATTTATCTCAATACAAAATTTGAACCCTCTTTTAGGGGATAATTAAAAAAAAAGTTGATGTTCATTTTCTAGTTTGTGAACAAACAGTCTAAAACCAAAGTTAAAAATCTCATACTTTAAAAATGCCTTGAAATACTCAAACTTTGAACCAATTTTAACACTCTTAGGGGATGAATTTGGAAAAACTCTGAAATCAGTTTTGTAGTCTTTTAACGTACAGAATAAGACCGAAGTTAAAAATCTCTTACTCACACTTTAAAATTTTATTGCTCGCCATTTAAAATTTGAACCCCCTTTTAAACCCCCTTAGAGGTTGAATTTTTCTAATCGCTGAAAGAACTTTTTTCGTAAACTTTTAAGTCTCTAGCTCAAAAAAAGTGTTGCCCATACAAAGCTTTCTTAACCCCCTTAGGGGTGGAATTTTCTAAAACTCTGAAAGTACTTTATTATTAATTTTAATAAGTAACATTTTGAATAGTTTTAAGTCTAGTAAAAAAAAAAGTTTTTCCCACACAACACTGGCTACCCTTCTTAAGGATCTTAAGGATCCCCTTAGAGATGGAGTTTTCTTAAACGCTGAAAGTTCTTTTTTAGTATTCTAATAAGTAATCTTTTTGCAAAGTTTTAAGTCTAACTCAAAAAAAAGTGTTGCCCATGCAAAGCTTGCTCTCCTTTTTAACCCTATTAGGGGTGGAATTTTCTAAAACGATTTGTGTTCTTTTTTTGTATTTTAATAAGTAATCTTTCTACAAAGTTTCAAGTCTCTAACTCAAAAACATAAACTTTCCCTGATAAAAACTTTGCACCCCTTTTTATCCCCCTTAGGGATAGATTTTTTCAAAACGCTGAAAGTCTTTTTTTTTGTATTTTTATAAGTAATCTTTCTACAAAGTTTTAAGTGTCTAGCTCAGAAAAAGTGTTCCCCATACAAACCTTGCACCCTTTTTTAACCCCCTTAGGGAATGATTTTTGTAAAACGCCGAATGTAGTATTTTTCATGTTCTAATAAGTAATTTTTCGTCAACATTTTAAGTCTCTATTAAAAAAAAAAATGTTTTTCCCATACAAACTTTGCACCCTATTTTACCCCCTTAGGGGTGAAATTTTCCAAAACGCTGAAAGTACTTTCTTTGTATTTAAATAATCTTTCTACAAAGTTTTAGGACTCTAGCTAAAAAAAATAGTTTCCCACATACAAACTTTGCACCCCTATTTTAGCCCCCTATTTTTAGGGGTAGAATTTTCTAAAACGCTGAAAGTACTTAATTTGTATTCTGATGACTAATCTTTCTACAAAGTTTTAAGTCTCTATTTAAAAAAAAATATTGTTTCCCCCATATAAAATTTGCACCCCTATTTTACCCCCTTAGGGGTAGATTTTTTTAAAACACTGAATCTAGGTATTTTATTTGTATTCTAATGAATAATTTCTCTACAAAGTTTTAAGTCTCTATTTAAAAAAAAGTAGTTTTTCCCATACGAACTTTGCACTCTATTTTACCCCTTTAGGGGTAGAATTTTCTAAAACCCTGAAAGTTCTTTATTTGTATTCTAATGACTGATCTTTCTACAAAGTTTTAAGTCTCTATTTAAAAAAAAATGTTTCCCCCATACAAACCTTGCACCCCTATTTTACCCCCGTAGGGGTGGAATTTTCCAAAACGCTGAAAGTGTTTCATTTGTATTCTAATAACTAATTTTTCTACAAAGTTTAAGTCTATAGCTCAAAAAAAAAAGGTTCTCCCATACAAACTTTGCACCCCCATTGTACCCCCTTAGGGGTAGAATTTTCAAAAATCCCTTTTTATCCCTAGCCCACGTTATAAAAGCAACATACTGTGCAAAAATCAACTCTCTAAGATTAGTAGTTTCGGCTGTGCGTTGATGAGTGAGTGAGTGAGTGAGTGAGTGAATAAGTCAGTCAGGACATAGGCATTTATTATGTATAAATACATAGATAGAAGATAATGAAACTCCCATTCAAATATCTCAAAAAATTATGAAGCTACATCCGTTTTAATGTCGCTTGTTAGAGTGAGAAAACGATGAGGGACTGTGACGTCAATATACTCGAGCGTCATAGTAAAAAACAATCGTTTCATATGAAGGTGCGTTTTGCGGAAAAGGGACAGAACATACCCCCTCTTAAAACTTTGGACTCTTATAACTTAATCATTACCTATATAACCTCTTGCTTTGTTTTTTTCTCCATTTGACTATATTTATTTTAAATTATTTTTCGAGAAAATACATTATGATTATTTACCATATTTTCGATTCCTGAGCTATAACCACGAACTTCGGAATTCGAAAATATTCGGGTATCTCTATCTCTATCGCACTAACCATACTCGAGTGACAGGGATGCAAATATATGAACATTGAGTATCGGTTTTCGTGGTAGCGCCGCAGGTACTTTGGCTGAATGCGCCGAGCGCGTGCCATTGTCATTCAAAAAAAACAAATTCGTGTTAATTATATTGTTCAAATTTGTTGATTTCATTTATTGAAATTACGACATAAAACGACATTTGCGCGTATAAGTTCTCATATCAGAATCGAATATTTTTTTATGGTTTATTTTTAGCATTTGTCTCGTAAAGGTCTATCGTAGACGGGATTTAAATTATTAATAAGTGAAAGGCAAAGCAATTCCGCCATTTTGACGAAAATTTGACGGTTCTTATAGCTGACAGTTGGAGCAGCGTTTGATTTCAATAAAAATAAATGAAAAATTAAATGAAGTCGTATATTTCGGAAAATTAATTAACTGTCGCAGTCGGATAAAAACTATCCTAAGTTGCAGCTAGAATAATAATGTACCTATATAAAATGTTTCATATTTTTCCGTTCATGGGATGCTGAGAACATTCGAACCGCGCAAAGCTTAGTTTCAAACTGGCTGATTCTTTTTTTAATTTAGAGATTTATTATAAGTGGAGATTATGACTTTTATTGAAATAAATATATATAATCTCCACTTATAATAAATCTCTAAATTAAAAAAAGAATCAGCCAGTTTGAAACAGCTTTGTGTGGTACGAATGTTCTCAGCATCCCATGAACGGAAAAATATGAAACATTTTATATAGGTACATTATTATTCTAGCTGCAACTTAGGATAGTTTTTATCCAACTGCGACGCTTAATTTTCCGAAATATACGACTTCATTTAATTTTTCATTTATTTTTATTGAAATCAAACGCTGCTTTAACTGTCAGCTATAAGAAACGTCAAATTTTCGTCAAAATGGCGGAATTGCTTTGCCTTTCAATTATTAATAATTTAAATCCCGTCTACGATAGACCTTTACGAGACAAATGCTAAAATATAAACCATAAAAAAATATTCGATTCTGATATGAGAACTTATATGCGCAAATGTCGTTTTATGTCATAATTTCAATAAATGAAATCAACAAATTTGAACAATATAATTAACACGAATTTGTTTTTTTTTAATGGCAATGGCACGCGCTCGGCGCATTCAGCCAAAGTACCTGCGGCGCTACCACAAAAACCGATACTCAATGTTCATATATTTGCATCCCTGTCACTCGAGTATGGTTAGTGCGATAGAGATAGAGATACCCGAATATTTTCGAATTCCGAAGTTCGTGGTTATAGCTCAGGAATCGAAAATATGGTAAATAATCATAATGTATTTTCTCGAAAAAGAATTTAAAATAAATATAGTCAAATGGAGAAAAAAACAAAGCAAGAGGTTATATAGGTAATGACTAAGTTATAAGAGTCCTAAGTTCTAAGAGGGGGTATGTTCTGTCCCTTTTCCGCAAAACGCACCTTCATATGAAACGATTCTTTTTTACTATGACGCTCGAGGATATTGACGTCACAGTCCCTCATCGTTTTCTCACTCTAACAAGCGACGTTAAAACGGATGTAGCTTCATAATTTTTTGAGATATTTGAATAGGAGTTTCATTATCTTCTATCTATCTATACATAATAAATGCCTATGTCCTGACTGACTTATTCACTCACTCACTCACTCTCTCACTCATCAACGCACAGCCGAAACTACTAATCTTAGAGAGTTGATTTTTGCACAGTATGTTGCTTTTATAACGTTGGCTAGGGATAAAAAGGGATTTTTGAAAATTCTACCCCTAACGGGGTAAACTGGGGGTGCAAAGTTTGTATGGGAGAACCTTTTTTTTTTGAGCTAGAGACTTAAACTTTGTAGAAAAATAAGTTATTAGAATACAAATGAAACACTTTCAGCGTTTTGGAAAATTCCACCCCTACGGGGGTAAAATAGGGGTGCAAGGTTTGTATGGGGGAAATAATTCTTTTTTAAATAGAGACTTAAAACTTTGTAGAAAGATCAGTCATTAGAATACAAATAAAGTACTTTCAGGGTTTTAGAAAATTCTACCCCTAAAGGAGTAAAATTTCAGAGCATAAAATACTAGAGAGAGGACAAGCCGCCGGCGGCCGTGTCGCAGCTGTATGCTCAATGGGCATACACTGCCATACTCTGTGCACGCGTGCTGATCGCAGAGAATATTACGTTTTTTCCCAAAATGCCTGAAATGATGCGCGTTTATTGTCAAATAAGCGTGTAGGTATACAAGTGTGTGTGTTTTAGATGTGTGCGTGCTTTGTCTTGTCAATTACTTGGGCGTTGTGTGGGTTAATGTACTTGCGACAGGCTCACTCTATACAAATCGGCCGCCATGTCCGATCTCCTTATATTCATACATCTGTGGGTAAAATAGAGTGCTAAAAGGGGTAAGTTTGTATGGAAAAACTACTTTTTTTTAAAAAGAGAAAGAGAAAACTTTGTAGCGAAATTATTCATTAGAATACAAATAAAGTACCTAGATTCAGTGTTTTAAAAAAATCTACCCCTAAGGGGGTAAAATAGGGGTGCAAATTTTGTATGGGGGAAACAAAATTTTTTTTAAATAGAGACTTAAAACTTTGTAGAAAGATAAGTCATCAGAATACAAATTAAGTACTTTCAGCATTTTAGAAAATTCTACCCCTAAAAATAGGGGGCTAAAATAGGGGTGCAAAGTTTGTATGTGGGAAACTATTTTTTTTAGCTAGAGTCCTAAAACTTTGTAGAAAGATTATTTAAATATAAAGAAAGTACTTTCAGCGTTTTGGAAAATTTCACCGCTAAGGGGGTAAAATAGGGTGCAAAGTTTGTATGGGAAAAACATTTTTTTTTAATAGAGACTTAAAATTTTGTCGAAATATTACTTATTAGAACATGAAAAATACTACATTCGGCGTTTTACAAAAATCATTCCCTAAGGGGGTTAAAAAAGGGTGCAAGGTTTGTATGGGGAACACTTTTTCTGAGCTAGACACTTAAAACTTTGTTGAAAGATTACTTATAAAAATCCAAAAAAAGACTTTCAGCGTTTTGAAAAAATCTATCCCTAAGGGGGATAAAAAGGGGTGCAAAGTTTTTATCAGGGAAAGTTTATGTTTTTGAGTTAGAGACTTGAAACTTTGTAGAAAGATTACTTATTAAAATACAAAAAAAGAACACAAATCGTTTTAGAAAATTCCACCCCTAATAGAGTTAAAAAGGAGAGCAAGCTTTGCATGGGCAACACTTTTTTTGAGTTAGAGACTTAAAACTTTGCAAAAAGATTACTTATTAGAATACTAAAAAAGAACTTTCAGCGATTTAGAAAACTCCATCCCTAAGGGGGTTAAGAAGGGTAGCCAGTGTTGTGTGGGAAAAACTTTTTTTTACTAGACTTAAAACTATTCGAAATGTTACTTATTAAAATTAATAATAAAGTACTTTCAGAGTTTTAGAAAATTCCATCCCTAAGGGGGTTAATATAGCTTTGTATGGGCAACACTTTTTTTGAGCTAGAGACTTAAAAGTTTACAAAAAAAGTTCTTTCAGCGATTAGAAAAATTCAACCTCTAAGGGGGTTTAAAAGGGGGTTCAAATTTTAAATGGCGAGCAATAAAATTTTAAAGTGTGAGTAAGAGATTTTTAACTTCGGTCTTATTCTGTACGTTAAAAGACTACAAAACTGATTTCAGAGTTTTTCCAAATTCATCCCCTAAGAGTGTTAAAATTGGTTCAAAGTTTGAGTATTTCAAGGCATTTTTAAAGTATGAGATTTTTAACTTTGGTTTTAGACTGTTTGTTCACAAACTAGAAAATGAACATCAACGTTTTTTTTTTAATTATCCCCTAAAAGAGGGTTCAAATTTTGTATTGAGAGAAATCATTTTCTAAGACGATAAAAAGTTCTACGCGGACGAAGTCGCGGGCAACAGCTAGTATATATATATGTATATATATTCTATTCTACCTCTATGCTGGTACGTGACAAACAAAAATTGCGTATAAGCGATGAGGGACAGAAGATATGACATTGTATATCGTTCCTACTTGCGATATTGTCTATTGCATACATCCTTGTCACTCATGTGTGTATGCGCGCGTGAGTCCCTCTATTATATTCTAGCTCTATGTAATCAATTGACGTAGTTTCATGTATGGAAGGCGAATTATTGCGATTCGATTCAACTCGCCTCCGCGAGCCTACAAATATTATTTTCTCAAACATGCAATGAAATATTCTCTTTACGTTCCTTATAATAGACTCGGAAGTATCCTTTTTCGGGCGCAGCATCTCGAGACGGCCTGAAATGGGATTTCATACAACCAGGGCGGCCAATCTTAGTACTAGGTGGACGGTAATGACAGCATAATAAGTTTACTAAATAAAGAAGGACATTAAGTATAGGGGCCTACTATGAACATCTGGTGATTTCCAATTTAGTCACATAATAATTCATAGATGTAAAATGCAAATAATAGATGGAAGCACGCGGCACCTACTAAAAATCGGAAAATAATTAATTGTACTAATAATATCAATAAATAATTTCAAAACTAAAATACTTGTGTAATTTATTAATTTTCTCTAACTATATTGTGCCCCAACAATCAAAACGGAGACGCGGTAGACCTCGTCGGCGATGGCGGGATAACTTGGACTCCTTTTTAAAAGACTGGCCAGTTATTGCTCAAGACCGCGATGAATGGAAGGGGAGAGGGGAGGCCTTTGCTCAGCAGTGGGACATAACGGGCTCGATATAATATAATAATAATAATATTGTGACGACGGCGGGGTCAATAATGGCCTTGTTTCTATGGTGATGAAACGCGCCGTCAAGGTGTTTCGAAATTCACCGTATTGTCAAAAGACATGCACATCGATGAGCCCCGGTTCAAACCCTGCGACCGACGCACTTTTTGTATGTTTTTAACATTCAAGTGGACTCTTCAAATAAAAATATCAGATGGCGCATCAAATGTCATCACTCATCAATTACAGAGTTACCGTTTTTAGGCCCAGAGATTGTTCTCTATTTCAGTATATAACAAAGTACTTTGTGCATACAACTTTACAGGCCTAGGCCTGCAAAGTAACTTTTTAATTTTCATTTCACTATTTGTGGCACAGCATCACGGCATTCAGCCATGAAAATTAGTTTGATTTGAGGATTTTTATTTATTTATTTCATTGCATGTTTGAGAAAAGCACTATACATGCCTCGGCGTGAAAACGGATTCCCGGTCTATATAATAGAGATCTATTCTAGAAATAAAATAAAATAAAATAAAATCCGTGTTTTCCCGGCCTCTGATGTAACAGTGGACACCAGCCTAAACACTCACGTTGGTGTGAAACAATTGAACAATGATTTATGTCATAATAATATTCAAGGCAGATCTTTTTACCTAATTTTACTTATTACCTACATATACAAATAAATGTCTGAAAATATGACCCTTCCTTGGCATATTTCTTTAGAAGATGCACCGTCGTTAAGAAACGATAATTATCCTCCAGAGACATCATTGTTGAAACACTATTGCAAGTTAGATATTAACAGAAACCCTTGTGAGGAATTGCAATCAGGTATCATGTGTGACATTGGTATCAATAATCGGGACCCTAGCAATATTCAAAGATTAATTGCTTCTGGTATGACTGTAGCTCGTCTTAACATGAGAGATATGGAACCAAATGCTTGTACGCAACTTATTCAAGGTATCCGACAGGCTGTGTATAATTATAGTGCTGAATTACAGTATGTATATCCTCTAGCAGTAATTGTCGACGTTAGAGGTCCTGACATCGTCACAGGTGACTTAAAAAGTGGACCACGTACTACGTTGGAACTATTTCAAGGCAACACTATTCGTTTGACTACTGATCCAAGCTGGCGCGAAAGTGGCACCGCAGAGTGCCTCTTTGTTGGGTATGATCATCTTACTGATCTTCTAGCGGAAGATAATATTTTTATGGACAGCTTAACAGCAGATAAACTAAAATTAGTAGTTTCGAAAGTCGGCGATGATTCTGTTGAATGCGTGATTGCTACAGGCGGTACGATTGGAGCTAAAATGACCGTCCGAATAACACCAGTACCTCATGACAATTTCTTAAACAGAAATGAGAGTCGCGAGTCACTAGGAGGTGGTGATTCTACAGGAGAGCAACTCTTTGAATGTATGGAAGGACAAATTGCTTGGGCAGTAGCTTCTGACGTCGATGCGATGTTAGTTTCTAATGCAAAAAACAGACACGATATAAGACAAGTGCGACAACTCGTTAAGGAAAAAGGCAAACATATACTCTTGTTTGGATGCATTGATACATCTTTAGGATTGGTCAATATTGATGACATTATAGACGAAGCTGATGGTATATTCTTGGACCGGAGTATTCTTGCCACAGATTTGCCCATAGAAAAAATATTTATCGCTCAGAAGACGATCCTTGCAAAATGCAATAATGTTGGCAAGCCGTGTATATGTAAAGCTGTTATAAACGAGCAGATTCCGACGTTATGCGTAACTGATATAGCAAATCTCATCCTAGATGGTGCAGATGTCCTTTCCCTAGAATTTAATTATGATTCTCCATTGAAAAAATTTGCTCCTTGTTACGATGCACTTCGCATGGCAGAGCATTGTGTCGCAGCTGCATCTGTTGTTGGTAGACACGCCGAGCGTATAGTGTGGCAACCGCGAGCTTATGGGATTGTGGAACTCATGCAAAGTCCGCTCAAGGAACCAACCCAAGCAATTTGTGTGACTGCAGTAGAGTTGGCTGAACGTTCTAATGCATCCGTTATATTGTGCTTGACAAATTCTGGTCGGACTGCGAAAATTATTTCCCACGCGCGTCCATGTTGCCCTGTAGTGGCGGTCACTCGAATGTGTCACGCCTCTAGGCAATTACGTTTCTGGCGATCTGTTCGTTCTGTGCATTATTTCGAACCTCCTAAAGATGACTGGAGATCTGAAGTAGAAGCTCGAGTTCAGGCTGGACTGAATTATTGCAAAGCAAAATGTATTTTGCATGCAGGTGACGCTTTTATTGCAGTTACAGGATCACGACGTGGAGTAGGTTATTGCGATTCTGTTAGACTCTTGTATGCAAGTGCCCGAGATACTGTATCGGTAGAATAGTAATGTTGTTAATATCATATAGGTACCAAAAATACAATAAAAAGCAATACCATACTTGGGCAGTTTTATGTCTATACATTCAATGTGATGCCTTTTTATTATAAGCTTTTATTTAGTTTCATTCACCTGTCCCGTTGTCTGTCTGTCTGTCTGTAATCATTAACCAAATCTTGCAAGTTTAATTTGACCCACTTCCCGGTTTCCGATTGAGCTGAAATTTTGCATGCATATGTATATCGCATGAAAATGCAATATTATGGTGATATGGAGCTGATTTGATGCTGTACCTGGAAGGTGGCCATAAAGGAACTCTGCAATAAAACGACACAACCCCATCGAGTTTGGGAATTCGTTAGAATCGTCTCAATGAGTAGTTGATGATGGTATGCAGAAAAGTACAGTCGGCAATAAAAGCTTGTACCAAAATCAAATTTTTGACAGAAACTTGTTTTGTTTACCAACAAAACGGAGTACCTATCAGTGGCGGTGCGTGAAAATTTTCGATTGGCAACCCGGAACATAAAAAGTTATGAAAGAGTTTAGAATATATAACTATAGGCTTGCCTAAAATACATTTAAATGGAATCCGGTGGGAATCTGCTTGTGTGGGCGCTCCGCCAATCGTACTTTTTTTTTTTTGACGGAGTGGAAATGATCACTCCCGAAGACAGAGGCATGAAAGTTGAGCCTGAGTTTTAAATTAAACTTTTTATATGGCAACAGTAATATCGTGGTCAAATGTGTCAAACACATTAAATTAGTATGATGTCCTAATCTTGATACTTGAAATGGTAACTAAGAAAGTAACTGTTCGATTGTAAATGGGACCGTTTTTGATTTTTGAGAGAATTAAGGGGTGACTTGCTGCAAATATTATTTACATTAAAGAATATATATCATTAAAAGTTCCATTATTATTATATCTCAACTGAATTAAAATTTTGGAGAGTGGTTTTGATAATTCTTCTTAAATATAAAGTAGAATGAAGTTAAGAGTTTTACTTCATATAACTTTACTTCCTTCTGCTTGATCAGTTGCATTGTGTGAATTGAAGAAATAAAATATAATAGTTCAACTATCATTATTATTTTATCGTGTTATACCTACACAGTGTTGCAACACGCTGTTTTTTTTTAATTTGCCGCTGTTTTCTAGGCTTAACTTTTACTAGCCAGACTCTAGCAATAGCACACCAGCTATAAACTGTGTTGGTCATAATGAATATTATTATTGGGTTCAACGTAAATGTACCCGGACTTCCACCTTAGGTATATCCAGACCAAAACGTTGCTATATAAATCCAACTCACTTCACAGCTAAATGCGGTTTGGACTCGTTGCTGAGAGTAAACTTTCGATTTAGCTTTCGGCTAGCTGGGGAAAGAGGGATTCAACATGCAAGTAATCCGAGATTGAGTAAAAAAGATTGAAGACTCAATACGAAGCATATGTCATGACGGTAAAATTTTATACGTCGGTTGTGGACATAAAATATGTGTATAAAGGCTGGCGTCCACTAGGCTTGCCAAGGCGAGCCGAATCGAATCAAAATAATTCGCCTTCATACATTACTATGAAAGTGCGTCGAAGGCAGTATGACCCATGGTCTTAGCCTGTCCGAATAGACGAAAAAAAAAAAAAAGGCTTCTAGTATTGACACAATTGACAGCGTTCATCGCTAAAACCGGGAATTCACCATTTCAAGTCGTCAACTTTTAAACTGTTAAGTTAACTTGACTCGTGTTTGTAGAATAAGTACAATTTTTTGGTCACTTATGAAGCCACCTAGAATACCAAGATGTCTCTTGAAAGTTCTTTGCAAGAAATAGGCGCTGGACTAATTTCTAGTCGCGCAAATGAAAGAAAGAAAAATGCAGAGTCCTTGAAAAACTTCCTCACCGGGAACGCAG
The DNA here is from genome assembly GCA_963854355.1 of Epinotia brunnichana. Lineage (NCBI taxonomy): Eukaryota > Metazoa > Arthropoda > Insecta > Lepidoptera > Tortricidae > Epinotia > Epinotia brunnichana. The sequence continues at coordinate 17,568,503 of OY977939.1, forward strand.
TTCCCTCACTTCTTAGCAATAATACAACCAAAAAAAGGGGATATCATTGGAATAATGTGTTTGATGACATCCATGAATACATTTTAAAGGTAAGATCGAAGTGTCAAAGGCCTAAGACCTAATAATATTGTATCTAAAACAGTGTTACATTCTGTCACTTAAATAAATTCAAATAAAGCTGAATACACCGTGTTTTTGAGACTTATGATAGAGACTTAAATAGAATGTACAGAAAATTACAATATTTTAATTAGTAAAATGTTTCATTTTGTCATGTCACTACAGGAATTGGAGAAATATGAGACATCTAAAACATTTTTCAATGTGACAGCACCTCTTTGCACAACATTATTGCACTTGTGCTTGGCAGGATCTAATAAAGGTACCTATTGTTTTACTTATTGTTGTGGCACCTGTTACGTTATAACTATTATAAGTTATTATATGCAGACGGGTAGCGCGCAGCGGAATAGCATCTCACTTAAATTTCAAGCAGCTGAACACAGAAAATACCTCGACTTTACTGAAAACTGCAGCCACTATAACACCAATACTTAATCTGTAGTAATAAAATCATGAGAGCTTCTGAGGATGTGCTGTGTTTAAAATGAGAGGCAAGCATTTCTCTCTAACTGGCAACACAGCTATTGTCAATACAGGCAGGTTGTATGCTTGTTTGTGTTGATTTGAGCTCTCATAAGTTTGGTCTGATGATGGAGCCAGATATTGGCCATAGGAACTGTAATGAAAACACCTATGATTTTGGATGAATAACAATTGATTAAATTAGTAATTTGATGACTGCAAAGAAATGTAATAATCGAAGGAAGTCACTATAACATTATTTTGGAGAGTAATTTGTTATGCGGGTATATTCATTATTTTTGCACCCTTATACGGACAATTAAGGATAGTAACAAATCAACAGTCAATGTCAATCGCCTACGTTTAGTAACAAATGTTAGACGTGACTTGAACATCACTTAATCGGCCATTTTAAAAAAAAATCCCCATTCAAGAGAATGAAAATACAGAAATTACTATATACTGCATTGATGAAGTCATAAAGCTGGGGATTTTGTTTGGTGTATTTGTGTTTTATAATTTTTAATATAAGTAATTGTACCTTTGAACAACCACAGTATTCATTATTATAGATTGACATCAATGTTATTTATAATGCAAAGTAATACAGGGTGGAATTTCATAAACTGTACATAATAAAAGGAGAAAAATTTCAGCCAATTTCATCGGTGAAACGGTGTTTTTTTTTTTTTTCTAGTCATTAGTTTTTTTTTTACAGAATTTTGAAAATTTTTGTAAAAACTCGGGTAATACACCTAATTCAGACGGTATAACTTTTGATCTAATGGTCCTAAAATGAAAATAAAAAATGCAGAGTATTACCAAGGGACAGGTTAATAATTCTTAATAACAATAGAAAACCAACTAGAAGAGAAAATCCGCAAAAAAAATTATTGTTTTTGAAAAATGGCTACAATAATTACGAATTTTAAAAGAAAAACACAATTTTCTGAAAAAAACGCAGATTTAGTTACCATTTTTTTTGCTTAGTATTAAACCTCACTTAATGCCGATTCTTAAACCGTTTTTAAACTGTCTCAGACTTTGAAAAATACCACGCAAATGGGTACGTAAATCAAACCATAAAGCTGCAATACGACTGATTTCTCCTGACACAATTGATCTCCGGGAAGGAGTCATGGTGGGGGTTAGGTTTTGACATGGGTGTATAGAAGCCGGCGAGGTTACCACCAGAAAAATCTGACTTCTTCGGATTTGGCTTTCAGTAAAAAAATGCTCTACTGCCCGGCTAAACGGTAACAGCTAGGTTAGGGGTGCTCGACCAAATGTCATAGAGAACTGCGTGCAGTTTTTGATGGCGGAAAAAAAATTAAAAAAAAACGAAGTTTTTTTTTAATTTTTTTTCAAAATGGTCCTAGAGCTTTGAAATTTGGCTAGCGGGATCCTATATGGCTCTAGATTCTCAAAACCAAAAAAAAAGTTTCTAGCTTTAAAAAAAAATTGTATGGGGAATTTTTTCGATTTTTTTTTCCGGCCAAACCGCTCGACTTTTGAATAGGGGTCTCGACCAAATGTCATAAAAGTTCCCAAGGGGAGTACAATCGCATTTTTTTTTGGCTGAAAAAAAAAAGTTTTTTTTTTTTGAAATTTTAAATTGGTCACAGCGCGCCGAGATTTGGCATGCGGGGACTGGAAGGGCCCAACAGTTGTAAAAAGAAAAAAAATTGGAAAAAATCCAAAATGGCGGACGGTATGGGCAAAACAAATTTGCGAGGCCGTAGGCCGAGCTGCGGGAGCTTAAGGCTTGGCTACTATTCCTTGCCCCGAGTGTCTTACAAGCGAGCCTGAGGGCCGAAGGCCCAAAGGTGAGCTTCGAGGGTACGCGAAGGCCGAAGGCCGAGCTCCGCGTAGGGCCGAAGGCCCGAAGCGTCCCTTCAGAGCGCGCTTGCGGAAACCCTACGCCCCCCAAGTGTCTTTAAGCGAACCTGAGGGCATAGTCGCACAGTCCTATACTCCCGCACAGTCCTATACTCCCGCAGCTCGGCCTTCGCGTACCCTCGAAGCTCACCTTCGGGCCTTCGGCCCTCAGGCTCGCTTGTAAGACACTCGGGGCAAGGAATAGTAGCCAAGCCTTAAGCTCCCGCAGCTCGGCCTACGGCCTCGCAAATTTGTTTTGCCCATACCGTCCGCCATTTTGGATTTTTTCCAATTTTTTTTTCTTTTTACAACTGTTGGGCCCTTCCAGTCCCCGCATGCCAAATCTCGGCGCGCTGTGACCAATTTAAAATTTAAAAAAAAAAAAACTTTTTTTTTTCAGCCAAAAAAAAATGCGATTGTACTCCCCTTGGGAACTTTTATGACATTTGGTCGAGACCCCTATTCAAAAGTCGAGCGGTTTGGCCGGAAAAAAAAGTCGAAAAAATTCCCTATACAAAATTTTTTTTAAAGCTAGAAACTTTTTTTTTTGGTTTTGAGAATCCAGAGCCATATAGGATCCCGCTAGCCAAATTTCAAAGCTCTAGGACCATTTTGAAAAAAAATTAAAAAAAAACTTCGTTTTTTTTTAATTTTTTTTCCGCCATCAAAAACTGCATGCAGTTCTCTATGACATTTGGTCGAGCACCCCTAACCTAGCTGTTACCGTTTAGCCGGGCAGTAGAGCATTTTTTTACTGAAAGCCAAATCCGAAGAAGTCAGATTTTTCTGGTGGTAACCTCGCCGGCTTCTATACACCCATGTCAAAACCTAACCCCCACCATGACTCCTTCCCGGAGATCAATTGTGTCAGGAGAAATCAGTCGTATTGCAGCTTTATGGTTTGATTTACGTACCCATTTGCGTGGTATTTTTCAAAGTCTGAGACAGTTTAAAAACGGTTTTAGAATCGGCATTAAGTGAGGTTTAATACTAAGCAAAAAAAATGGTAACTAAATCTGCGTTTTTTTCAGAAAATTGTGTTTTTCTTTTAAAATTCGTAATTATTGTAGCCATTTTTCAAAAACAATAATTTTTTTTGCGGATTTTCTCTTCTAGTTGGTTTTCTATTGTTATTAAGAATTATTAACCTGTCCCTTGGTAATACTCTGCATTTTTTATTTTCATTTTAGGACCATTAGATCAAAAGTTATACCGTCTGAATTAGGTGTATTACCCGAGTTTTTACAAAAATGTTCAAAATTCTGTAAAAAAAAAACTAATGACTAGAAAAAAAAAAAAAACACCGTTTCACCGATGAAATTGGCTGAAATTTTTCTCCTTTTATTATGTACAGTTTATGAAATTCCACCCTGTATTGTGAAATAAACAAATAGCAATATTAATGTCAATGTTTTTGATCACATAGCAAATTTTTCAAACATCTGGTTTATAATAGTACATTATGATACAAGTGTGCTAAGTTGGTCATTACAGACGAGTCGGTTTTTAAGCCTGAGCCGAAGGCGAAGGCTTAATGGAGACGAGAAGTGTAATGACCAATGCTCACGTGTTTCATACGACGTTTTTCAACACATTTGCGAGGAAAAAAAAAAAAATTAAAATGTTAAAAGATATGTAATGAAAAGGCACTAGTGCGATAATGTAATGTAAAAGTCACGGCATGGGTAATATTCTGCATTATTTTGCTAATATTTAAAAAGATATGTAATGAAAAGGCACTAGTGCGATAATGTAATGTAAAAGGCACGGCATGGGTAATATTCTGCATTATCAGTGTAAATACGCTGTAATAAGACCTACTTTACGAGCAGGTGTGTTGAAAAAGTACATTATGATACAAGTGTGCTATGTTGGTCATTACACTCGAGTCGGTTTAATGGAGACGAGAAGTGTAATGACCAATGCTCACGTGTTTCATACGACGTTTTTCAACACATTTGCGAGGAAAAAAAAAAATTGATAATGTTAAAAGATATGTAATGAAAAGGCACTAGTGCGATAATGTAATGTAAAAGTCACAGCATGGGTAATATTCTGCATTATTTTGCTAATATTTAAAAAGATATGTAATGAAAAGGCACTAATGCGATAATGTAATGTAAAAGGCACGGCATGGGTAATATTCTGCATTATCAGTGTAAATACGCTGTAATATACCTACTTTACGAGCAGGTGTGTTGAAAATAATATTATATATTTTTTATATAAGTTAATTTATTGAAAGCTCTAGAGCATAACATTTCTCAGGTGAAGCTTACATTTGCTGTGAGAAAATAATGGAAGCATGTTTGTACATACTGAAAGATAAACGCATGGCTACTGCAATTGGGGATGCCTACTTACAGCTGTTGTACAAGTATGTCCTGCCCTATGAACATCATGTGAGTTTTATTACACCTGCAACATGGGAAGGTAAGCACAAATATAATTTTGGATTTTATTTCAAATAACTTTTTTCAAAACTCTTATGATATTTACAAGTATGAGTAATATGGTGGGATGTAAAAAAAAATATAGCCATTTTGCTGAGTTTTGCTGGTTCCTTATCTAACACTGTCACCCTTGAGTCAGTTAAACGCCTGTAGATTCAATTTATCTGATAAAATACAGGGCGTCTCATTTAAATCGGTCAGTATGGGAAAGTCTGAAACTATAAGACATACAATGATCTGTTCTTAGGAACCATGTCATCGATTTTAGTAACTAGAAAAACTACATTCATACATTAAAAAAAAACTTGTACTCAGCCCACCATTTTTTCAATAAGTACAATAGAGATGCGCCGAATATGGGTTTTACCTAATACGAATATTTGGCCGAATTTTCGGTCCAGCTTATGTCGAACCGAATATTCGGCCGAATAATTCGGTTCAAAGGAATGCCTTATGCCTTAATCAGCCGTTCTAAAACAGACTCATTTTTCAGTGGTAAAAATCTTGTTGAATTTGAAGTGAAACATTTATACTAAAGGTAGTTAAATAACAATAAGAATCCGTTTTAGAATAATAATTTCACAGAAAAATGACTATGTTACATTCTTACAACTGGCAGACAAAAAACCTGCAAAATTATTCGGTAAATATTCGGCATTTGAACCGAATAATTCGGCCGAATAACGAACATTGAAAAACGTGCCGAATATGCCGAATACCGAATATTTACCGAATATTCGGCGCATCTCTAAAGTACAACATTTTTAAAATAAATTCAAGTATATTAGTTGCTGGTGTTGGCTTCATTATACGGCAATTTGTGATTAAGAGATTTCCTTTTGCAGAGTTGGTCTTTGCGACACTCAAAGATGGATTTAAGTAGGGGAGCCATCAAAATTTCAGATGTAAATTTTGGGAGGGGGGGGTGGCGGGGGTGGCTTACCCCGAATTACCTGGCGATATTTATTAAGCTATAAAAGCAAGCTTGGTATCATTTTCGTATAAATCAAGGACGCCGAATTCATTCCTGATATTTAATTTTAACTTTTTCCAACGTAAAAAGGAAAAAAAAATGAAAGAAATGAAAATTTACATTGTCTTTTTTTCTTAAAATATCTTTATAACATTTTTATTCAAATTATATTGTGGTACCATCGAGCTGATCTGATGATGGAGACAGAAGTTTTTTTTTAGTTTGGGCTCGTTAGAATCGTCTCAATGAGTGGTTGATGATGGTATACAGAAAAGTACAGTCGTCAATAAAAGCTTGTACCAAAAAAAAAATTCAACAGAAACTTATTTTTTTTTATCTCAAGTTTTTAATATGAAATGGTGTAAATACTATTCCATAAATGAATTTGTTATCTTTCGTTTATTCGAAACTGACACCAAGTTTAATGAAATAGCCTAAACACAAGCTGCTGTAAAATTAACACATTATTGATAACGGACACCCCCCCCCCCCATCTTCCTGCATCAAAAATCAAGATGGCTCCCCTTCTTAAAATGGTCTGGGAGTTCAGGGGATTCACTCTGCCAAAGGACACCGCTTAATCATCAAACGCCGTATATTGCACTTTTATGTCGTGTACAGACGCCACTATATGAAAACAATGCATTTTATTCATTTTAGCATCATGTTTCATAGTAACATTTACTGCTTAAGATCTACACATTCGATATCCAAATCGATATACTAGTGTTAGTTAGCTAATTTTCTTTGATTCCCGAGCTGAGTACAAGTTTTTTTTTTTAATGTATAAATACAGTTTTTCTTGTCACTAAAATCGATGACATGGTTCCTAAGAACAGATCTTTGTATGTCTTATAGTTTCAGACTTTTCCATACTGACCAATTTAAATGAGACACCCTGTATAGTAATTAATATCATCTGTGTATGTTCACAATAGAGTATCACAATCTTGTAGTATGTCACTCAACCTGTTTGAACTTGAACCCCAGATTTGAACCCAAGTACACTTTCTTGGATTTCGTCTTATTACTGACAGGTGGCCACTGGCCACTGATATGGTATAGTTCAGTTTTAAACTTTGTGCTTACATTTCGTAGATTTGCTGGATGTGAGCATCAAGTCATCCCTCACAAATCACACACAACTGGACAGTTATACTTTGCTGCGGTTGATTTGCAGTGTTATCAAAAAGGGAACAAACTGTACTCAATTTGTTGTACCGTTAAGAAATTCATTGCCACTATTGAAGAAATGTTTTCATAGAATAGAGAGTGATAAAAAAAATCAAGAAACCGTGGCAGAGATTATGACTATTTTACTCGAAAAGGTATGATATGAATACTTAAGAAAGTAGTTTTTCGAACAAAAAAGGGCAACTGCAATCATCACACTAAAGTCTCTTTTCCCTAGGAACTTAAGTTACATTAATAAATAGGTATACAATTTTAAATTAAATGAATTTATCAGGGTAAGTGTAAAAAAATATTTGTATATACTCAGCTTGCTTCATAAAGGAATATGTTATTTTTAACCGACTTCAAAAAAGGAGGAGGTTATATGTTCCACTGTATGTATATTTTTTTTCATGTATTTTCGCCGATTTCTCCGTCATTTGTGGACCGATTTCCAAAATTCTTTTTTTATTCGGTAGAGTATACTCCCGAGGTGGTCCCATTGTTACCAATTTAGGATCTGATGATGGGATCCCAGGGAAATTGAGGGCAACCCTCAAACTTTATAGGCACGCCTGTAGTGATTTCGGTATTTTCTATTATATTCCGTGTATTTACCTTCGGAAATCGCAATTTTGGTGAAGTGGAACTGATGATGAAGACCACAGATGACTTATGGAACTCCTCAAAGATGTAAAGTTCGTCAAAGATTCTGACATGGTTACGTTGAAGTAGCAACTCATGAAGTGGTAATTCTGAGATTCTTTAGGAATCGACGGAACTCCTCAAACATTATCAGCCCACAGATAGCGACTTGGGTTTTTTCTGTAATAATCAACGCATTTGCTCTCGGAAAGCAGTGCATGTGGTAAATTGGCTTGGCGAAGTACTGAATTGAAGTCGGTTTAAACTTTGTTTTTAAAGTAAATTATGTCATTCAAGTTCGTTACCCATGTGACCGTACCTACATCAACTTAGAATAAGGATTATAAAAATAAATAATAGACTCATGAGACTCATGAGTATCCTCTTCAAGTTTTTTTTGTTTCTAGCTTTCATCCGAGGGCCGTGTCACAATGTGTGAATTCACAGAAAGTACACTGCCTTTGCTGTTGAAGTGTTACGATCCAAATGCAGATCAAAAGAAGAAGGTATGAACTGAACACTTATAAATCTCGACTATCTATACTAATATTACAAAGACGTAATGTCTGTAGCTTTGTAAGATTGCATATTGAAGCGTAATAATATCCGGAAATATTAAACGATTTCATAAATTCTTTGTCTTGTATAGAATCTATCTTCGGAATGGACTTACGAAAGAAAGAAAGAAACATTTATTTGAGACAAAAACAAACCAACGCATGATTAATAAAAATCGGCCAAGTGCGAGTCTGACTTGTGCACCGCGGGTTTCGTACAAACTTTCATACAATATACCTTATATACCTACCCGTCTTTCCCCGCCTTTTAGTTCTGGAAAATTCCGTGCAGTGCCATTTATCGGTGCAACTTGCGCGACAAGGATTTATATGTTTACTAGCGACCCGCCCCGGCTTCGCACGGGTTTATATGTATAATACAATTAATACCTGCATGTTTTATACATATAAACCTTCCACTTGAATCACTATCTATTGTTAAAGACCGCATCAAAATCCGTTGCGTAGTTTTAAAGATACATAGGGACAGACAGACAGCGGGAAGCGAGTTTGTTTTAAAATACTATGTAGTGATATAATTTTTTACCGATAATTATTTATCATGTAAACCGATTTCAATATATTTTATTTCATTTGTAAGAAGGTACTTTCTGAATAATCTAATAGGTATTTGAAGAAAGAAAATACATGTAAATGTGATTAAATTACAAACTTAATCCAGAAATGATTTTTGATCATTTAAAAAAAATATTCTATATCGAGATACTGTAATATTTTTCCTGTAATATTTATAATAATGTTAATCTTATGTAATCATTTCAAAAATTTCGCTTGGTAAACTTCGGAGATAAGAGTGGGGAGATGGTATTTATTCAACATTTTCCTTCAAATTCAAATGGTTTTTTTTATAGTGAATATCTGATATATAATTTGATACTCGTAACCCACTTGACCTAATTACTAGACTGAATAGTCCTTTTTTATAGGAAATAAAAATATATGTAAAACAATTTCATTTTCCATACATGTGCGTTAGGCTCGTTTACAACTATACCAAATACCTTTCAAATCCATAGCATAAGTAGATCCTGAGATATTTAACGTTGTAACAGACAGACAGACGAACAGAGTGTCACCATAAGGGTTCCTTTTTTACCTTTTTGGCATGGAACCCTAAAAAAGAGTGTCAGACATAGCGTTTTGTGACGAAACCGTTTTCATCTCAGCATAATGCTGGCATTACTATATTTTAGGCTATATGTTGTCCTGAGGCTCAGCTAGCGTTCTTTATAATGCGCGGGTGGAGCCGTGTGGGCAGCTAGTAAACATCTAGACAATACATGTTGGTATCAGAAAAACTTACTTATATTTTGTTTTTTTTACATTTCAGGCTTCTGTGTTTAAATCATTGCATCTCATAGTGCTTCTACATCATCCTGAAGGCAAACTGCAAGGAGAGAATGGTAGCCTGGCTCACAATTGGACGGCTTGGAACAGATATTTGAACAGTATCATGGAGATCACAAGCTTGGAGGCGAATTATTTGCAAAGATTAAGAAAGCCGAGTGACATGTTGAATCAATATTGCGAGTATTATTACGCCTTGGCTGCCTCAGTCTACTTTCAGGTATTTTATTTACCTTTTAATATGATGACATGGATACGCTGCCTCACCTCAGATTATAGATACACTAAAATCGAGCACTGCGCAGGTCCTAGGTTGCCGTAGTTGCCGGCGTTAATCACAGTGGATAATTCCAGCGATTGCTTTTATGATATTCATCATCATCGTCATCGCCTATACAGGGTGGAAATAGATTTTGGGTCAGTGAGGGCAGCTACCAGTTCCCGTGTTGCTAGGCGAAAATGGTCTTAGGAGACCTTCCTTCGATTTCAAATGAATAAAGATTGGCGTGTACAGATTTTGGAAAAAACATACAGGATGCGAGAAAATGGTCATTTTTGACAAACTTTTTTTTTTGATGCCAATCAATCCCATTCCTGTCCAGGGTCAAAAGCTTGTATGGGACCAAAAAAAAATTCCGGCTAGAAAAGCCCCACAAATCGCGAAAACTTTTCCCCATACAATTTGTATGAAAATGAAAACAGTTTTTTTACATGTATTTTTTTTATGTCAATCGATTCCATTTCTATCCAGTATCAATAGTTTCCTTGGGGTCAACTTTCGGTAATGTACAAAAAACCAGAAATTAAAGAACTTTTTCTCCGTAGTAAATGTATGAAAACAGTTTTCCTCGGTTTGTCTAATTTTATTTAAACTTTCAATTTCGGTTTGCCTAATTTTATTTAAACTATATTTTTTTGGCATAATAGCTAAGTTTACCTCATTTTAATTTGTTGAGTGAAAATCATTTTGTATATTCCTCACTTCACATAATTTTATGTTGCCTAATTTTATTTCATCTAATTTTGAGTTTGTTTAATCTTATTTCGTATACTCTTTGACTGACATGTTTTGTCTAACATACATGTCCCTTAATTTTTTTTTCTAAACATTGTTAAGCCGAACAATTTCTAAACCTACATTCGTTTCGTATAATTATGCATTCCATTTCCCTGCCCTCCGCCCGGACTCTAGTTAGAAACGAATGTAGGTTTTGAATAAATGCTTTCGCTAAATAAATTAATAAAAAAAAATCGTTTCTGACGCTTTGCCGGCTGCTACCGCGGCACGCTCGCTTCGCTCGCTCGGCTTGCGCACTGTAGGATCGCAGTTCTTCCTAACACACCTCGCTTCGCTCGTCGTCGTGCCTACACCGACTAGCGAATACGATATTATGATGACTCAGTATTAGAATAAAAAATCTAATTTCAGGTCTGATATTACCGAGTAAAAATGTTGGCCTCTCTTTTTTGATACAAATTAATAGAATAGAAAAACTTAATTCAACATCACATTACAGAAAACAAAAAAAAAACATTCATCAAACAAATTACGTGTTAATATTTGTGTTTTGTTCCAGACTTTGAACATGCCTTCATCCGATGATACGGTAAATGCCTCGAAGAGACAGAGAGTCTCATTTACCAATTATAAAAGCTTTTCTGATCTTATAGATGAGCTGCGAAAGAATCATATACCATGGTGAGACATTTCAGTTACAGCTAATTTATTTTCAATCAAAAAATAATCCTTCCCTTTGCTGTTGCTCCTCAAGTGACGACATTCTTGAAATCATTGGAAATAAAAGAGAACTTGTCTCGATTTGATCCTTCTTGCGTAGACTAATAAGGTCGACATTTGAAAGCATGAATTCTTTGTTAAATGTTCATCTGAAATAATTTCAACTTCAAAAGGGATAATTTAGAGATTCATGCTTTCAAGTAAAACAAAAACAAAAGCAGTCAGTAATTTAATTACTTAATTAGGCCAACCAACCATGTCAGTAGCACTGCAGTAAGGTAAAAAAATATTGCTGAATTGAGAACTCACAAGTCTCTTCGATTTTAAGTCACTGAAAACTGATTTAATTTCACCTACAGTACCCAAAATCTCTGCACCAAAATTCTAAAATACAACCCTAACAGTTTAGATTCACCTTTTCTGCCGGAGGCCATCGATAGCTGGAGCGCTGCCTGCCCGAATACTGACCTGCCGACGATTCGCCATTCGCAACACCAATGGGACGAGCCGCTTTGTGTGCTGGTACGGGATAATCAGTACGAAACAGCTACCAGCCCCACAGAGCGCGCTCGTCTCCTTGCTGGAACGAAATGGGAATCTGGTGCATGGCTGCAAGCTTTGCCTTCGAAAAACATTGGCACACTCCTCACCAGAGACGCTTTTAGGTTTGCGGTGTCGCTGCGTCTAGGGGCAGCATGTGTGGTACCGCATCAATGTCACTGCGGTGTAAAAGTCACTCGTTTAGGCCTACACGGCTTGTCGTGCACTAAAAGCGCCGGCCGGACATCGCGGCATGCCAGCCTGAATGATATTTTTTAATACAGTTGCTCAAAAAGTGGTACTTTTTGTGGCTGCGTAGCGTGCGAGAAGCTCAATTTCTCGCACTAGTGCTTTTTACTTTTTAGTTCCAAACTATACTTTCGAAACGCAGTAATTTTATATTAGATTTTTTACTTGGAAATTATGAAATTAAAAACGCTTACGAATACTAGGAGTATTTATTTTTGATCGCGTTAGTATGAAAGTCATTTTTGAAGCTGAAAATGTACGCATCTGTAGGTAGACCGCTTAACTCATTCCTCGCTTGCGCAGCGCGCGGGTGCAGGGGTATGACGATAACGGGGTGCGGGCGCCGGGGTTTGCCTTCCGCACGTCGCCCGCAGCCCGTTATAGTCATACCCCTGCACCCGCGCGCCGCGCAGGCGAGGACCGAGTTAAACGGTCCACCTATAGGTACCAGGAGCGCATACGCAAGCAGAAGTTTCGATGCAGCCACTAACAGTTGAGATCGAGGTACAATAATATAAATTTATTTAAAGAATTCATTAATATATAAATGACGAATATTAATTTATTATTTTTTCGCAATTGTATTAAAAAACGTCGTTTACAACACGTGTGAAATGTCTTTTACCACTCGTACCGAGTCTTGCCACTCGCTTTCAGCTCGTGGCAAGATACCTCGGTACTAGTGGTAAAAAGACATTCTTTTCACACTAGTTGTAAAATGTACTATTACGCCGGGCCCTCGTAACTGCCGGTGTGCCGGCAGTTCTAGAACCATCGGGTCTCGCGCGGGATGACGGCAAGAGGCCCGATGGCATGACCCTGGTTCCCTGGAAGTTGGGACGGCCCCTAGTATGGGATGCCACATGTGTGGATACTCTTGCCCCGTCCCATCTTGCAGGGACTTCGACAAGGGCTGGGGCTGCCGCTAACACAGCTGAAAACCTCAAGCGGCGCAAATATGCAGCCATTGATTCTGGCTGCATGTTTGAGCCGTTTGGGGTTGAAACGCTTGGGCCGTGGGGGCCCGGAGCACACGCAGTGTTCAAAGAGCTCGCGAAGCGAGTCGTAGAAGCAAGTGGTGACCAGAGAGCTGGCGGCTATCTCGCGCAACGGATCAGCATTGCTATCCAGCGCGGTAATGCCGCCAGCCTTATGGGCACCTTGCCGCACGGCACCGATTTGGAGCCGGTTTTTTATTTGTAAATATGTAGTTTTGTTATTTTTTGGTTAGGATTTACATATTTAGGCTAAATAATATTATTATTCTTTGTATGTAAAATTTATAAATTTCACCCTAAAAATTTCAAAAAAAAAAAACTTTTCATAATTCATAATTCGTTTATTGCTTTTCCATGTAGTTTCATAGGTCTTAAATTACAATTATGTGCTAATACATGACCCTGGTAGGGCACAGCAATAACTTATAACTAAAAAAATTATATAACACTTAACAGAGCGGTATTATTATAAATTATTATAAGATACAAACTGGATCAATATATTTTATGTCAAAAACTTAATGCTACTTATGAATGTCTCTGACTACGCTTATTATAAATGGATATAATTAATGACTAAATGTTAAAGCTACATATAATGTCAAAAGCTTAATTTTCACATAAAGGTATCAGCCCGGCTAGCACACTAGCAAAATGACGACTTTTATGCACATGTTTTATGTCCACAACCGACGTATAAACATTTTCCGTCATGAGCTAACATGCTATACCATCATTTACGTAAAATGTAACCATTTATATGTCTTGCACATAAAACTATTTGTTTTACGTCAAATGCTAACATGCTCTTGATTTTGGCACATAAAACTTGACGATATGAGCCGTTGACGGACGAAATTTTATGTAGGTCACTCGAGACCCTGGATAAATTTTAACACTATGAAAACAATATAATTTTCGCAGGATTTCTCCGATTTCTGCCAATTCTGTCACAACACATACGGTTTCAGTTTCAAAACTCCTATCGTCTCCTGAAACAATGATCTAGCATTTTTAATTTTAGCTAGATCATGATTACTAACTATAAATTAGTATAAATAACGCAATGATTATGATTTTTTGCTTGTGTTGTAATAAAGTATATTACACAAATTTACAAATATTATTGATTCAATTATAAACTAACATGTGTTTTGGTACTCGCTAAATTACTTACAACCACTACGTAAAACTTTTTGTGGGGTGGGAGTAACGTAAATAAAAACAAAAACTATTATAACACAACTTAATACAGGAGAACAACTGTTTAGTAAACTGTGCAGTGCTTATCATTACTCTTTAATTAGGTAGTATTATAATAGGCTTCTAACCATAGACTACTATTGAACGAATGAAATGAATGTAATAATTTTGCTACGTATATTTTACGCTATGGCATAATTATATGCTGCTTGATTACCATGTTAGCTAAGTAACGTAAAAATGGGCACAATCGTAAAGTTATACGTCCGAACGTAAATATATGTCCGATTAGTGTGCTAGCTGGGCTGACAGGTATTCATTCGTAGAGTAATAACATTTTTTCAGGATAGTCAATTTTGATTTGAATTTAAATATATCAATTTCATCCCTGATTATATCCGGCAATTTATTATAAATTTTTACGCACATCGCAAATGGGCCTGAATGTACCATTTGTAGCTTTGAGGATGGTTTGCACAGCTTGTTGCGAGGCCTTAAGTGTTGTGGCCGTGAGTATTGTGGAAATAGAGGCAAGTTTTTCTGTACAAAAACACATACTTCCAAGATGTATATCGATGGAAGAGAAAGGATATTTTATTCAATATAGTGTTTTCTACAGCTCTCCATTGAGTCGATATTAACCAAAATCCTAATGCATCTTTTTTGCTATCTAAATAAGTGAATACAATCTACACTGTTACCCCATAAAACAATTCCGTACTTGAGCCAAGAATATGCATAGGCGTAATAGGCACATTTGGCTGTTCTAAGATCGGTAGAGGTTTTCAACTTGTGGAGCGCGTAGGTGAATCTATTTAATTTCAGCATAACTTTGTCGATATTTTTTTTTCATTGGTTATTGGATTGGATATTTCTAAGAAAAAAAAATTACTTACAAAAAAATCTATAATTCTACTTTCCAGGCTTGGAATCGTGTATTCTTATACACAAGAATATGGCGAACATGTAACCGCACCAGAATATGTGATTTTATTGGACGCTGCCGAGGCATTAATTACAAACAATAATAGTTTCTGCAATTGGAATATTTTTGAAAAACTGGTGTGTTTAATTATAAAGAATTTAACAGAGGCGAACGACGTAAACTTGTCAACGCAGCCTTTAATAGCTTTGTGGAACTCATGCTTCAGGTAAGAATAGATTACATTTTCAAACTGCTATTGTAAGACCTACTGTGTACTTGCTTAAAGTGTATGGTTGAGATAATTTAATGTGGCGGACTTTTTATAAACACTGTCATTCGAATTGGAATATTTTACCTTGCACGGTAGAGTTGCTTTTTTAATATTTATACTACTTTGATGCAATTCGGCCAACACTAATAATCTCAAAATCTCAAGCATATGTCCAAAGCTCTGGGTGAAACAGGTTTTCGAGTATTTTTTTTGTTCATTTTTAACCCCCGACGATAAAAGAGGGGTGTTATAAGTTTGACGTGTCTGTGTGTGTGTGTGTCTGTCTGTGGCATCGTAGCTCCTAAACGAATGGACCGATTTGAATAGGGTTTTTTTTGTTCGAAAGCTGACGTGATCGAGATGGTTCTTAGTTACGTTTTAACACAATCGGTTTAGCCGAGATATTGAACTTTGAAATGAAAATGTTGGGGGTTTTTCAACTTTTCTAAGTTGTAATAGTGGTAAAGGAATTTGAAGACGTATTGAAAATATATCACTATTTGAATTATCGTAATTGTAACACTATACACCCACTGTGTATCACCCATGCTGGACCATAAAACTTGTGGACGCCCGATATGAACGGATTGGTAAGTACAAACGGGTTGACTTACCTTTTTCGCGGTCTCAATGTAAGTTTTCAGTACCGATTACCGATGGACGTAGGCTACTAGGTACATACTAGGTGATACTTAAGTATCTATGTATTTAAGTATTTATTTCTCTGTATAAGTATCTATATTGTCGCCTAGTACCCATAGTACAAGCTTTGCTTAGTTTGGGACTAGGTTGATTTGTGTAAGATCGTCCGCAAAAAAAAAAAAAAAAACTTAAGTGAAAATAAAGCATAACAAGTTTTTATTTACAGGAACTCATCATCTCCTAACGATGCTCATAAAGCAATACATGCCATCATGCAAATGTTGCTTCAAATGAATAACTTTGAATTCCAAACGGTGCTACCCTTGTTAAAATTGTATTTTGAGAAAGGCATGCCAGCTACAGATTCCAGCATAAAAACATTATGCTGTATTTATCACACATATTATAGCAAGTGCAGCAACGCCCAGGATCGGAAGAAATGCCTCGATTGGTTAATTCAGGGGAATATCGGCACATTGGAAGTGGAACGCGTCCGAGAATTTCTCTTACGCATTATTGCAAACGAAAATTTCAGCCTTAACGCAGTTGCTCCTAAAAAATGCAACTCTGATGCTTATTATGAAATACTGTTCGGTTCCAAGGGGAAAGACTTTTTATTCAGCATAGGAGATCTTGATATTACCAAAGAAAAAATATCTCCCCCAAATGTTTCCCATCAGCCCTTGGAAATAAACGTTGAAATGGTCGAATTAGTCCACGAATATTTGCAAAACCAAATGTCTAGTCACATTGAGAAGTTGAATCGCCGTGAGATTGGGCCACAGGAGTTTATACAGTACGCACGTGTGGCTATCGCGTACATTGATGTCACATTGCAAATTAGCCCTGATAGGCAGGCTCTTATTGAAGGAAACAAGTTGTACTGCTGTTTAAAAGCAGGGCTAAAGACCATGTGCCAAGCCCTCACTAAAATCCTTAAAAATAGCAAAGATACAAGAGATAAGATAAACACATTGCACTGTATGCAGGCTCTTTGGCTCACAGACTATGAGCCAATTGTTAATGCTTTGGTTCGCTCATGTGCCGATGCAGATTTTTTCGCCAGCATAAATGAAGTACTCAGCGCACAACTGTCCAAAGACGAAGATGAAGCAGTGTATGAGAACGACGCAGAATATAATCCCAGTGCTACGAAACATAATTGTATCTGGTTACTAGCAGCATACTGTCGTAAGAGATCTGATTACAGAGATGATATTTATGAACTTATATTAGACCCGGCGCTATACGACTTTACGTCTGCTTGGGACACGAATTGTGCTTTCCGGTGTATAAGAATTTTGACTGAGGAAAGCGTGGAAGAATGTCCTCTCGGTAATTATTTTATTTGTCTAATTGCTTGGATTACTTTATTCTTCTGTACCAACACCAGCTCTACAACGTGTTCCCGGGAATTTCCGTTAATTGCAAGGGGGCATAGTTTAGATCAAATAAAGTTAATTTCTCCAAGACAGTAGTATCTTAACTCTTACTGTTATCAAATACAAATACAAATACTCTTTATTTTACATAAAAATGTGGTACAAAAGTCGTTATTAAATTATCAGGTTTCACACATTCCACCAGAAACTGGCATGCAAAATTAACATAGGAAAAAGACTTAAATATCGAGAAACACGATTTAGAATACTTAAAACCTAATGTTTACAATGTCAATATGAACACTTAATACCGTCACAATTACAATTATATTCCTAATATGTCATAATTATATTACAAATCTAGTCACAATAATAAATGTCAAGTTCAATGTTTAAAATAATCAAAATATTCGTCAACAGAGTAAAAACATTCTTGTACTAGCCATCTCCTAAGTTTACGCTTGAATAGTCCAATAGGCAAATCTTTGATGTCATCATGCAAACGATTAAAAATGTCAATAGAATTACAGTATGCGTTCTTGCTGTACAATTGTGTCTTACGAGCAGGACCAACGAGACGATTTGGGTATCTTGTACGAAAGTTGCATGTATCTTTATAGGTTTTAAAGAGATCTGGGTGAGCCTTGACAAATAAACAAACTTCATATATATAGATGCATGTCATAGACAGTAAATTCAGGTGTCTAAATAGCGGCCTACAGGATGTTAAGACATCTACATTACAGATCGCCCTGATGCACTGCTTTTGTGCTATAAGTGCGCGCTTTACATGGCTTGAATTTCCCCAGAGGAGAACGCCGTATCTGAGCAGTGAGCAAACATAACCATGGTAAGCCTGTATTGCGGTCTGCTTGGAGCTAATCTTAGCTAGTTTCCATAGAGCATACGCAAAGGAGTTAATTTTATTGCACAATTTATTAATATGCTCACCCCAAGAGCATTTGTCATCTAAGCAGATACCTAAGAAAATTGTCTGACTTGATTCCGTTATCACCTGATCTGCGAAGGTTACAGTCAATTCTTGCTTTTTGCCATTTCTATTTACAAACTGAATAAATGTGGTTTTATCTATATTTACTTTTAGATTGTTCCTATGCAACCAGTCTATTACATCACCAATTGTTTTATTTATGTCACTATTATACGTTTTGACATCACTACATGGTATGACGACCGATAGGTCGTCCGCAAAGAGTATACAATCAAAATTTATCGCATTCGGTAGATCGTTAATGTATATTAAAAAAAGCAGAGGGCCTAGGATACTCCCCTGTGGTACTCCGACCTTATTTATTCTCGTGGAAGACCTAAAAGCCTCAATAGTGTTGACCGAGTCAATTTGAGATATTTCCACAAATTGAGTCCTAGAGTGTAAATAATCTCGGAGCCATTCCCTAGCTACACCTCTGATACCGTAGAGCTCACATTTAGCCAGGAGTATCTTGTGGCACACAAAATCGAAAGCTCTACTCATGTCAAAGAAAATTGTCGTTACTGGTAAGCTCTTGTTCATGTAACCTAAAATCTTATTTGTCAACGAGAAGGCAGCTAGTGACGTTGACTTGCCTTTTTGAAACCCGAACTGTTCAGATTTCAGTACATTAAACTGATTTAAAAATGACAATAGACGTTGATGAAACGCCTTCTCAAATATTTTCGAGATAACAGGTACAAGCGAAATTGGTCGATAGTTTGCTACACATTATTTGCTACCTTTTTTGTAAAGTGGCTTAATAAGAGAGAGCTTTAAAGGCTCCGGGAAGACTCCATTAGTAAATGACAAATTTACTAGGTAGCTCATGACTGCAGCAATACCCTGTTTACATCCTTTTAGTATTTTAGTTTGGATTTCGTCATAGCCCGCTGAGTTAGTAGGGTTCAAAGCGTCAATAAATTTGCATATTTCATTTTCATCTGTCGGTAATAAGAACATACTATTAAAATTAGTGTTATTACAATTTATTAGTGAGATGTCAGGTTTCGGTTCAGGATCATTACTTAAATTAGTCAAATTTATGTAAAAATCATTAAAAGTATTTGCAATGTCAGTAGGATTAGATATAGAGTCACCTTCGACGACTAGCTTCTCAATGTTTGTCCCACCTACGTTGTTAGTGGTTATGCTTTTAATAACATCCCACGTTGCCTTACATGTGTTCTTAGATCGATGTATATGATTCATATTCGTAAGTTTTTGAGCTTGGTTTATGCAACGCTTGAGAAGCTTAGAGTAATTATTAAATTTAATTTTGTTTTGCAGAGATCTAGCGTGGTTTTTGGGTGTTCTATAATAGCTAAAACGTAATCTTCTTTTTGTTTTTACAGAATTTTTAATGCCTCTTGTAAACCACGCACTATTTTTAGGCTTTAATGTAAACCTTACTTTGTTAACTGGGAAGCATAACTCATATAATAGCATAAACATATCATAAAAACTAATGAATGCCACTGACGCATCACCTTCAACGTACACGTCTGACCATGACAAACTACTAAGGCAATCGTTGAATTTTGCAATGTTCTCTAAACTGTAGTCTCTTTTATAGCGATACAAATTCACGCGGGGCTTTTGTACATTATGGACACTGAACGTTAGGGTCTGAGCAGTTTCATGATCCGACAAGCCTAAATCAAGGATTTCACTTCGAGCCCCGGAAATATTTGATAATATTTGGTCCAGGCATGAGTCTTTACGGGTGGGGCGAAGTATATGTAATTCAAAGTTATTGTTGTGAGCAATTCTTTTAAGTTCAGTTGAATTCACTGTGGTCTTTAGTAGGTCTATGTTAAAGTCCCCAGCAATAAGAATTTTATATTTTAATTTATGTTTTAGCTTACCCATGAGTCTTTCCAATTTATGTAGAAAAGATGGTGAGAAAGCAGTTGGAGTTTTATAAATACAAATCACTATACACTTTATTGATGGTATCTCTATGCCACAACATTCAAATACGTAGTTTTCAGCAAAATCGTTTACAAGCGATAGCTCTCGCGATTGGATATGGCTCGCACAAAATATGCAAGCGCCACCTCTCTTTTGGTGCGACCTAGAGTAGGACGCTGCTAGCCGGTAGCCAGTCACGCGCAAATTCCCTTCATTACCTTGTCTAATAAATGTTTCAGTAAAGCATAACACGTCAAATTTCTTATTATTCTCAACCAATTCGTCTAGTGTTAATTCTAGCAATTCTCTTTTGCTCACAAAACCTGCTATATTTTGGTGAAGGATTGAAAATAAATTACTTTGAGGGACGAAAAAACGAGTTACTTTTTTTTTGAGTTGGTTGTGATGATGCTCGTTCACAACTTTTCGGAAAGTAGTCAGTAATACATTTTTGTGTTATCCTTGTACCGCTTTTATCGCTAACATTATGCGATGCGTATTTAAAATAGTAAGGAATGGTGCCTTTATAACTCCGCTCCTCTACACGTGATGTACGGGCCTGAGTCTTCGGTTTATAGTTCTTAGTTGGCTTCAAATTGTTGTAACTCAAATATTTATTTGAATAATACCGAGAATCGATGACAAAATTAATCTCTGAACATAATTTATACTTGAAGTTTATATTATAGATTAGGTCTGTGACGTCCAAAAACGTACAGTTGTTATAGTTTTTACAGAGCAATTTCATCGTGCTATTCAGTTTGTATTCATTTAAGTGTTTACTCTTTTTTACACCAGTAACAATAATAAAGGCTTTAGGGCGCATTTTTATGAACGCGCTGAGTTCTGCAAGCAAAGCTAACGGATTACAATCAGATTCACCTATATTTATGATAATAACATCATTACAGCTAGTTTTTAGAGTTTCTGGTGATTTCAGTATATCTTCACAACGTGCGTGAGGTTTGATGCAGGATGTTACCTCGTGTTTCTCAAATAGCGTATTCTGCCTTGACTTCAATAGTGTGATCGCGAGTCCGCTGCTTTGTTCACCACCGAGGATATAGATTTTACCAGACAAGTTTTCGCAGTTTTTCGTTATTTCTTTCCCGTGTTCACCGCTTGATGTGCTGGGAATCGGAATTATATTTGGAGGACTTTGTGAGGCTTGGACAGACTTCTACTCCAGGGTCCAAATTTTCACTGTTGAAGCTCGTTTGCGATGACTGCTGTTTGTTCCCACTTGTATTTTTTGCTGGTTTCGTGACTTTAGACGTAGATTTACATATTGTCTTCAGCTGTTGGATTTGCCGGTTGCATTCCGATAGTTGGTGGTTAAGTTTATCGTTTTCGACTAAAAGTTTAGTACTATAAATATCAGCGAATTCCAGCTTCTCTTGGAGTTGTGCTATTTTTACCTTTAAGTCTTCAACTTCATCTTTATAATTTGTGGTCAGATCTGGGCAACTTCTGTTGAGTGTGTCATTTCGAAGAATAGAGCTATCGAATTCTTCATCGTTCATAGAATCAAATGAATTATGCACAGGTAAATTATATTTTCTTACCGTAACGTTGTCTACAGAGCAGTTGAGCTGCTGGGCCTCGGTTGAGCTCTGAAAAAGGGGTGCAGGAGAAGTTTCTTTGGGCTTTACTTCTCGTTTTTGTATGTCTTGTTTTGACGATGGAGCAGGTTTGGTGACCTTTTTTTTCGTAATTACAGGTGTACTCGCTTTCTTTGGTTGGTCTTTGTGCTTACGACATTTAATACAAGACCATGACGTTCTGCGTTCATTATCCATCAAGTCGTAGAGTTTTTCTGAGTGTGTACAGATGAGGTCATAAGATCGTCCACACAGCGAACATGTCAAAAAATGTTTCTCTAAAATGGTCTTCTTACAATGAGCGCACGCTAGTTTTGGTGCCATTATCAATTAAGTATGTCTTCTTAATTAATATGATTGACGCTATAAAATGTAGTAAGCAATGTACCTCGAAGCAGCAGTGTAAAGCGTCCGGTCGTAACGATGTTATCGCCGCGCAGTGGCCGCGCACGATGACTCACGCACCGCTAGCGCACTGCGAGTTGTCGTAGGTCAGTTCCCCGACGGTTGGTTTATAACTTTTCAAATGATTTTCGCTATAGCGTCCAAACCACTTGGTGTTTAGTTGTAAATTAAACACCATTTAAAATGTCACTTTCACAGCTACAAAACGGTGTATGGCACAGTACGTAACAAACACTTTAAACATTTTTAAAACGAATAAAATAACGGGAGAGAAATTCGACACTGTCGTTCGCTCAGCAGCGACCACAGAACCCAGAATCAAGATATTCAATGTTTAATTTAATCAGTTTTGCAGATTTAACCAGTATAAATGGCTCTTAACTGTGACATATGACGTCACAGTTAAGAGCCTTTACATTTTGTAAGGCTCCTATACACTACAAGAACGTTTACAAAGTGAGTTCGTTCGATATTACATATTTTTTTCATACATATTTTTTATTTCATGTGTTTCAACTTTCAACACCCTTGTGCAATAAGATAATAACCGTTAATGCTATATTAAATTATTTTGTACAAAGAGGTAAAAAAAATTTTTTTTTCAAGAAATAATTATGCTAATTTGTTTCTGTGAATGTACTCTGCAATATGCCGAAGTTAACGGAAATTCCCGGGAGCACCCTGTATAAAAAGTGGAAACATAGAACACTGGTTTCAAAAATATATTCATATCGACATGCCACACGGTTTGTCATCAAATTAATGGGTGATAGGATTTCATTTTATTTTTAATTAATTTTTGTATGTTTTTTGTAGCTTCAGTATTTGCTCTGTTGAGTAATATGTGTAGAGCATTATTTCGAAACTCAAAAGCAACCGAAACGATCCTACACATTTTGTTAGACATACTGGAGCATGTGTGGACACTGGATAGCAATGTGAGGCAAAATTGCTTTATAATGGTCAAAGGTTACTTGCAACGTTGCGAGAAGTTGTACTACCCCCCACACGTTGCTGCCTTGATCTTCAAATGTGTAGCCAGAATGGTTGAATTGAATACAATTAATAATGTCATGGATAACACCTTCAGAGATGCCCTTATGAACCAGATGAGAGGCAGCACACATAGCATACGTTTGTACACTTGCTATTTGCTGGATGTGATCACAAATAACTTGAGTGACTCTGAGATAGAGGTTTACTTCGCTGGGCTTTTGGAAGTCTTTGTTATAAGTGTATGTTTTGTTTTTTTGTTAATAATTATTGTCAACACGCACTGTATACATAATATTATTATTTTATTATGTTATCATATTAACTTCCAGGTATCTGATACAAACGAACAGATTATGAAAGATGAATCAACAAATCGTACTTTAACAGTTCTCCACAACTTTCTCGCTCTGGCGCAAGCTAAGCACTCTTCCATCCTCAGAGTAGTCACAGGACTGCTGCTAATACGGAAACAAAAATCGTTGGATGCGTCCTTAGTAAAGACATTCTTAAATAAAATTACAAAGTCAGTGACCTGTGAAGATATTGAGACCTATTTCAACGACAATATAGTTGCCGTAATTCATTTCTGGCTGTCCAAAAGCCAAAAAATTGAGGAGTTGCCATTAGAAGTGTTAGGGTACCAAACAATTGATACTTTTTTGGATAAACATATGAAATGGATAATTGCGGCAGATATTTTGTGGAACAATCATGGCGATGTGAAGAAAAGCAGTTTTCTGAATAGAATGAAAGTGAAATTATGCAAAACTGAAAAATACATTGTAGAGGTAAATGTTTACACTTTTGCACCTTATTTAATTGTAAATAAGACTAACAATTTGCACGAATCTTTTACGTCGATTTTCTCTTGGTTATATTTTCCTAAATGGTTAGTGTGTGTATCAGTGGCGTGACATTTAATTGAGCTATATAATATATTAATATACCTACTTATGTTTACAGATGTGTTTCTCCAATATCATAGTTTTGTGTCTACCATATATTGTGACTGAAAAATATAATCTCAGTTTTTCGGGGGCTGATCAATATGTTTTCATGCAATCGATGAACAACGGCATTAACATGTTTGAAACGATAAGACAGATACTAGACACTGATAAATTTAGCTGCCTGTTCGTGGAGACGATGCCAGAGTTGCTCTTGTTGGCGGCGATGTTCTTGCGGGACCCGAGCGGCGCCGCGGGCCTCTTCCAACTAGACATTCCTGCAACCGCCGACTCCTACTTATACCCGAAGGCTGTTTTTAATTCTATATTAACATATTTCGGAGTGAGTTTTTACTTCATGTATCTTAAACTTTACTCTAATTTTATGTAATAGATTTTACATTTGTAAATTTCCCTTTTTAGGCAATGATTGATGAAAATATTATGCAGTACCTGTGTTCGAATCAGGCAGTCACAATTTTCGATATCCTGTATAAATTATGGGAAAACGTCATGCAAACGAAGGTGTTCGAATTCCGAGTCTTGTCGTTGTATACCTTCATCACATTTGTGGAGAGTGTTCCTAAAGGGTTTGACTCTGACGCTTTCGTCGCCAATTTTACATGCAATAGCCTAACGCATGCAATCAAAGGCTCGACAAATAAAGCTGAGATACGCGTATTGACACAGGCGCTAAAGATTGTCCTAACGAGATTTTTACCGCAGTCTGCTGATCTGATCCGGAAATCAATGTTAAAGTCTCTATCGGTATTGCTAATCAAAAAGGAAGAAGGATTTGACAAAGAATGCGCAGAATTGATAAAGTATTTAGCTGTCGATATGAAAGATAGTCTGAAACAAAATGAAGACGTAGTCGATTTCAGCAATGCGTCTCACGGAGCGATCTTAGCTGGCGTGTCAACAGTGGAATTCTCAGAGAGACTTAAAGCATACAGTTTTACACTCACTTGCCCCAGGTAATCAATGTTTCACGCTGATCTGGTCATTTAGTTATTGTACACTGTTAGAAAAAAATTGTATAGTTACTAAAAGTATAATATTATTTATTTTTTTAGTCACGAAGCTTTAAGTAATTTACGGCAGTTTGTCAAGTTGAACAAACATCACGTGAACAACTTAGTCGAGGAATTAAATACGAAACATTTCTCTGAGGAATGCAAAACAAGCGTCATTCATCAAGTTGTTTACGCTCTGGCCAACATTATGAAATCTTCATCTGATGATAAGGTTTGTAATACTTTACCTATTTACCTTCGACCTCATTCGATCGTTTCAAGGACCCTTTATTCATTCCGGGCCATATATTTCGTCAAGTACAGTCGCCATCACATACATCGGAGATTACAAGCAGCTCACAAACATCGGAACGCACCTCTATTTTCAAGGCATTAGGGTGCATGTGCCGATATTTTTGTACATCTATAGTATACCTATGTATGTGATGGCGACTGTACATCCGCGTAAGTCCTAGATTGATTATTGCGATTTTGAATTGGGAACCTTGGTTGGTTCCAATTCGGTTCGAAACTCGATTTGATAATTATTTGAAGGATTCACGAGAATATTATAATTTAGTATTTTCAAGTGTAAGCGTGATACACCAGAGTCGATGTTTATAGGCACAATAACAAATACTCAACAGTTCGTGGTCAAGGGTTTGCTTGCCGTTCAACATATTTATATCGTCAAAACATTAAGCGTATGGTCTGTCTGCTTATTGTTCTTGCCAGTTACAAATCTATTTTGCCTTCAGATTATAATAGAAGCCTGCAACTGTATGGCTGAGATCGGCACATACGATTTAAAAACCATAGTGACCGTGCCGCCTCCAGACACAAAGCGAGTGATACATCTGGCGCCGAAACAAAGTTTTGCGTTTGCTGTGGCGGCGATCCTTTCCGAGGTTCTATGTGATGAAAATCCAGCCGCCACTAATAAGGCTGTGGCAGCTCTGAACGATCTCTTCAAATATCGCGAAGGAAAAGATGCCTTAGGTAAGATGTAATAAAGCGTAATTATTTATATCAGTATTTCCCAAACTGATGGGTCGCACTCGCGGCCCACTGGTGAGTCGGGAGTGAATATTGGATGGGCCCTGAGATATTTGGCCCATTTGTTCTCTGACACCCAAGAGGTGAGTCCCAAATTTAGTTGTTTTTTTGTAAAGAAGGTCCCGGGTCTGTTCAACTTCGGAAATCACTGCTTTAGAGTCTAAAGCAGTGATTTCCGAAGTTGAACAGACCGAATAGAATAGTAATGCTCAGAGAAGAGAATCGGTTTAACAAACTTAAGTCTAAAGTTTAGACTTAAATTTGTTAAACCGATTTTCTTCTCTGAGCATTACTATTCTTCAAACATGGTTTAAGCTGCACTACGTGTTCTACGCGTCGGCGTAGCACAATGATCGTGACATTGTTTTCCCGCTTTATAGCAAAAAATCCGTAGACGACGGACGACTAACGTATGCACTTATTTACTTGCAGAGTTGGGAGATGTGAATGTGCAATTATTGAAACCCTTCTTGTCGCCTAATAGCAACGATAGCGACAATGCACTTTTTAAACTCAGCAGCCGTAAACTAGAAAATTGCTCGGACGTAGGCTTTTGGATTCCCAAGGATAAGGAGGATCATATTCAGTGGCTCGCTCGGATAACTACTGCGTTACTTGATATATTGGTATCAGATACAAATTATTTAAACACTCTGAAGGATGTATGCAAAATTAAGGTAAAAACTTGCAATGTTTTGTACTAAAGCTGGATTTGAAATTGACCTGTTGCTAATGTTTATCTTATTATCTTTTAGCCCACGATTTCGCAGCACATTCTCCCAAGCTTGGTAGGGTTACTCCTTCATTGCTCTCCAGAAAGCCATGTACAGATCTTCAGGGACCAGATAAACAATTTCTTCAAATTCATCTGGGACATGAATTTCGATGATGAGCTCGACAGCAGCGGCGGCAGATGTAATGGCAGATTGAATGTGATTAGTCACGACCGCAAAATGATTATTCAATACATGACTGAAATTGTAAATTACGTACGCCTGCAAAGGACTCATTATAAGTCACGGTAAATGTTATTTCATCATAATTCGATACGTTGGCATTTTGAGGCGATTCTAATATCTGCTATACATAAATTCAAAATCGTTGAGTGTAGCGATCCATTTCCGAAAATCGAATTTTACTGTAAGCGATGTTTCCATTCACAAATTTTCCAAATTTCAATTTTCCGTTCTGTATTTTCCCCGGACGGTATATTTCTGAACATCGTTTTTACAAAAAGTAATATTTTTAGTCGCGTAATTTAGTCGGTTCTGGTGCTTCGCCGGCCGCTACCGCGGCACGCTCGCTTCGCTCGCTCGGCTCGCGTGCTGTAGGGTCGCGGTTCTTCCTAACACTCCTCCTCGCTTCGCTCGTCGTCGTACCTACACCGACCTGCCTTAGAGTAGAATAGGTAGGTAATCAGATGTGCAGTTGCTACCTAATCTATTCCTTGGAGATAACTAATTACCTGACCATAGTTATCTCCAAGGAACATAGGAAAAAAAAATATCTGGGAAAAAAAAACTACCAGGAAAAGATTAGATTGGGTACTATAGCGAAAGGTAAAATATCTACTCAAAAATCAACCTCTGGGAAAATTACCGTACAGAAAATTAAAAATCGGAAAATTTGCGAATGGAAAGATTGCTTGCAGAAAAATTCGATTTTCGGAAATGGATCGCCACACTCAGAAGAAAATACATACTTGACACGAGGTAAGTATTCTTGAACCAAGAATTTAATTAAGAAAATGGGAAATTATTTCGAACTAGCTGTTGCCCGCGACTTCGTCCGCGTAGAACTTAATACTTAGAAAATATAATGCAAACAAACTTCTACCATCTTAAGGGATGATTTCCGAGGCAAAAACTATACTATATCCTTTGAAGGGTCTCAAATTATCTCTATACCAAATTTCATATAGGTACATGGATTTTATCCAAACTTTCACCCCCTATTTCATACCCTTAGGGAATGATTTTCGGGATGAAAACTATCTAATGTCAAAGGGACTCAAACGACCTTTATACCAAATTTCATCTAAACGGGATTCATCCAAATTTTCACCCCCTTAGGGAGTGATTTCCGGAATTACAACTATCCTATGTCCTTTCTCAGGACTCAAGCTATCTCTATACCAAATTGTATTAAAATGGGTTCCATCCGAATTTTCACACCTAATTTCACCCCCTTAGGGATTTCTGGGGTAAAAACTATCCCATGTCCTTTCCCAGGACTTAACCTATATCTACACCAAATTTCATCAAAATAGATTACATCCAAATTTTCACCCCCCCCCCTTTTCACCCCCTTAGGGGATGATTCCCGGGATAAAACCTATTATATGTCCTTCCCCGGGACTCAAACTATTTATATACCAAATTTCATCTAAATCGGTGCAGCGGTTTAAGTAGCTCCATACAAATTTCCACCCCCAATTTCAGCCCCTCAGATATAAAAACTACCCTTTGTCCTTCCCCGGGGCTCATTTCATCTAAATCGGTTCAGCGGTTTAGGCGTGAAGGGGTAACAGACAGACACACTTTCGCATTTATAATATTAGTATGGAAGTATGGAGTATTAGTATGGATAGTATGGATTATTTCCGCTTGTCTTCCAAATAGAGGTGTAGCTGTAGACTCACTTCAAAAGAAAGAAGAAACGAAAAACTCATTCAAATATCTCAAAAAATTACGAAGCTACAATCGTTTTAATGTCGCTTGTTAGAGTGAGAAAACGATCAGGGACCGTGACGTCACGATCCTCGAGCGTCATAGTTAAAAACAATCGTTTCATTATAAAGGTGCGTTTTGCGGAAAAGAGACGCAACAAACCCCCTCTTAAAACTTTATACGCTTATAACTTAGTGATTACCTATATAGCCTCTTGCGTTGTTTTTTTTTCGAGATAATACAACATTATGATTATTTTGTTTAGTGTCTACATCCCTATTTTCGATAAGATAAGATAAAATAAGATTTCTTTATTGTCAGAACTGTGTACATTTAGTTGTTTTGGGTAAAATAAAGTCCAACAGCTTGCCCATTTCGGACGTACAATATTAAACTTAAAGCTAGTCAAATATACTAAAACAATAACAACAATAGTATTTCCAAATAATTTTAACCATATTCACACATAAAATATTAATTTAGATCTATCCGACATCCGTATTTTCTTTTAAACCACGAACTTCGGAATTCGAAAATGTTCGGGTATCTCTATCTCTATCGCACTAACAAATGACAGGAATGCAGAGGGCCTACCGCGAAAGGCATTCGAAGTTTCCCCTCTCTGTCATACTTACAAGTTCGTACATAAGTGCGACAGAGAGGGAAAACTTCGAATGCCGTTCGCGGTAGGCCCTCAGATATACTAACTTCGAGTTTCAGTTTTCGTGTTTTGGCTGAATACGCAAAGAGCGCGCGCGCGGCCCATTAAAAAAAACCAAGTTTATATTGTTCGAATTTGTTGTTACATTTGTACAAATTACGCCTTAATTCGACATTTGCGCATATAAGTTCGCATATCAAAATCGATTAATTTTATATTTGCTTTTGGTACCTATGTGTCTCGTCAATGTATATCGTAGACGGGATTAAAATTATTAATAGGCGAAAGAAAGGCAAAGCAATTCCGCCATTTTGTCCGTAGTATTTCTTATTACTGTGATTTTGACGTTTCTTTTCGCTGACAGATGTGGCGGCGATATACTTTAAGAATAATAAATGAAAAATTAAATGAAGTCGTATATTACGGAAAATAAATTAATTGTCGCAGTCGGATAAAAACTATCCTAAGTTGCAGCTGGAATAATAATGTACCTATATAAAATGTTTCATATTTTTCCGTCCATGGGATGCTGAGAACATTCGTACCACAGAAAGCTTAGTTTCAAACTGGCTGATTCTTTTTTTAATTTAGAGATTTATTATAAGTGGAGATGATACAAAATTATTTTGAGCCATGATTTTTTCCTGTTGGTTCGAGAGAATCATCTTAATTCAAGAGGATATCTGTTTGATTCCTAATTTATTTCTTGATTCAAGTAATAATTTTTCTGAGTGTACGTCAACGAAGAGTCATCAGAATCTGTGAAATACCTACATAATTGAAGAAAAAAATAGGTCGTCTAATATCGTCTTTGTTATCATCATCATTCCCGCTTCACCAAATGTATGGTTACATTTGAGGAGTTTCCGCAATTCCTCCTGGATCCAATCATCAGAGCTTTACCAAATTTTTAGCCCCACCCAGCTGATACTTTTGCTTTCGACATAAAAAGAATGATCAAAGTTGGACAACGCACAGTGTTTCGTCTAGAACAAGCTAGGTAGACAATATTTTTTTTCTGTGTTTTTGGGTTGTATGACGTTCACTTATGATTAATTAAAAATTTCAAGTTTATAATTTTAAATAATTAGCAAAAATGGGGGCCAATTTATTAAAAAAACATTTACTTTAAAAATATTTTTTTATCACAAATGAATCACGATTTTTTTACAACATTATTAAAATCTAAATAAACAAAAAAAAGACTACTATTGATCATCATCATTGGGCTCATCCGTTGTATCAGAAAAATTGTAGTTTTCTTCATTTTGGGAAATCACAGCTACAGTCAAGTGTAAAAATATGGGAGTGCACAACTTACCTACTCATAAATATGTCCCATCGCTCTTATGACAGCGGATTAAGGTTTCGGTACATATTTATATACCGGATATATATTATATATAGGATATATCGATACATATTTTTGCACTTGACTGTACAGTGTGCCTAGGCTGTATAGTAGGAGCTATTAAAGGTTTTAACACCTCTGAAGGTAATTTATCTACCTTTTTTTGGGAATCTGCCGAACACTGTTGATCAAAGGATCAGATTGCGCGCGATTAAATCAGGTCTTCAAGTTGACGTTTTTTCGTTTTGAAAGAGGAATCTTCGAAGTCTTTTCTGGGTCTTCCTGCAGGATTAACACTTGAGTGCCGTTGAGTGCCGTGGTTGGGTTGTGCACACTCTAAATTTTAAACATTCGCCATCCAGCCAGTTTTTAAATTTGGTTATAAGCATCTCCTTCGACTTTCCCGCAGCAATCCATTTGGTAGCAACTTTTATGAAAAAACAGGACAAAGGTTTTTTAATTCTCGTTTCAGAGTCCTCAGTAATAAATTCAAATTTTGCTGACACGTAGCGTTAGAGATAACTATTTCTTTAATGTTTCTCTTTTTTCAACCATTCTTCAAAAAGCTCCATCTTTGATACGGAATATACGTGTTCTGAAATAATAAGAAAAAAATAAGTTCTCCTCATTTCTGCTGAATATAAATTACAGGAAAATCAATAAGAGTTGACTCTAAATAATATGCAAAATCTATGGGTGTGTAAAGCGGAGTAAAGTATTTCCCACTCTATTAAAGTTGATAAACTTAGAAAAAGGACCACGTATTTCGACACGCTTTTAAAATCATCTTTTATAATATTGAAAAGGATATTAGGTAAGACTTGTTTAACAGAAAATAATATAGGACTTACTTTCATATATGACATCCATCACTAACACTTTTTACAGAATAACGTATAATCACATCACAAGAGATGTGGTTGAGCATGTCACAGAAATGCAACTGATTAAATAGTGTGATTGCACGTTCCTCATTAGCTAACTTTAGCACCCTATAACTTACATTAGAAAGTTAGACATAAACAATTAGTTAATATGGGGTTTAAACATGTTATTTACATATCCTATCTGATTACATATTAGCAGGGGGCGTACTTCTCATGCCGATGACATCATTTTGACGTCACGCTGCATATAGGATGATCCCAAATAGTTTTATTGTAATTATTAATCATTAGTCGTCAATCATTTTAATCATGTACAAATTACTTCAAAAGTAACTTATTCACACGTGGAATAATTAATAGGTACCTACATGATACGTGAAACGTAAATTAAACTATTTGTTTTGTTTTTATACATACATTTTATTAAATGGTTCACCAGGGCCCGTACTTATCATGCCGTTGACGCAAAAATGACGTCACGCTGCATAGAGTTTGATTGCAATTGTATGTATAAAAACAAAACAAATAGTTTAATTTACGTTTTACGTATCAAGTAGGTACCTATTAATTATTCCACGTGTGAATAGATTACTTTTGAAGTAATTTGTACATGATTAAAATGATTGACGACTAATGATTAATAATTACAATAAAACTATTTGGGATCATCCTATATGCAGCGTGACGTCAAATTGATGTCATCGACATGAAAAGTACGCCCCCTGCTCATTAGTAGAAATCCGCTAATGACTTTTGTCAACCTAGCTTGTTCTAGACGAAACACTGTGCAACGTGGTAACTAAATAACACGGAACAAAAATAGTCCAGACGAACTGAGAACCTCCTTACTTCTGTTGAAGTCGGTTAAAAATAGACTCTAGCATCTCTAATCCCGCTGAATGATGTGATCGATGCAAACGTCTGCATGAACTCTTGGATGCATCTCTGGCTTTCATTGCGACTGGAGATATATTATATTCCCTCCACCGATAGTTACTATCACAGTCTAAATTTTGAATATTGAACAGAAAATACGTAAATTGTTCTAGCCCTGACCGGACTCCTGTGGACACACTGAACTATTTGAGGCTGGATTACGACAAAGTGGCCTGGGCGGCGTCCGTGGCTGACCAGAACTTGGTGGCGATATATTACGGCGAGCTCTGGGCCGTCGCTCGGAACGGCGGCGTCCCTCCGCCTTCGCCCGAGCGGACTACCAATTTAGATGGGGGCGATAATATCCAGAGGATTTTTAGAAAGGTCATTATTTACAAACTTAAAAGAGACTACACCATTACATTGTAGAACATACCACACATTCCATTCCATCCATCCGTCCTCCATTAATTAGATACACAGTAGGTTGACTTTGTTAACCCATTCGCCGCCACTGACTTGAACTCAAGTTCGTCACTGTTGCAACCCAGGAGGGTCACCGACGTCATACGAAGTTCAAAAACAATAGAACTGGGTGGGGGTGCCACCCCGCATTTTTTTCTGTTGTGGCGAATGGGTTTATAAAAGCGAGGTTCATGGTGTAACTCAATGTCTCATGACAACCCGTTACCCCGTGGTCAGTAGGGGCAAGCGAATGGTAACCGCATTCTGATGAATTATCTGTTCGGAGCAACCTAAAATGGCCGAAGTGCGGTGTGGCATTGCTAATGCATGTTTATGCTTGCAGTGTTTCGTATCTATTGGTGAAATGGATGCCGTCGACGGCTGCGGCACGGCGCACTTAACAAGCGAGGAGGAGAAGCGTAACCACCTCATCAACTCAGGGCAGTATACAGACGCGCTTCTCTCGCACGACATTGCCTTATCTAGCGGCAACCCCTCAAACACGGATCTGCAACTAGGAGTTGTGAGGTCGCTGTACAAATCCGGCATGCACCATCTGGCCTTGCAGTACATTAAGTCGTTGCCGGAAAATGATCAGATTAACGACGTCAAGTATGACTGTCTGACATGTCTTGGTGAGTTGTATATCTAAATAATCTTGCACTTGTGTACACGCTACTCTAGGTCGACTTGTCAATGATGAGTTGAGTCGTCTGATTTTTTTACTACCTACCTACTAGATCTTCTACTAGGGATTTACTATAATAGATCTTGATCTATTATAATTAATATAATTTACTCCTAACCTGACCAGTAGTGCTAAAGCTCTTGAGCTTTAGCACTACTGGTCAGGTTAGGAGTAAATTATATTACCCATACACATAAATGAAATTATCATTCTAGGGGATTGGAACCATTTCGTCGATACAAAGGATTTAGAGGAAAAGTCCAGGGTTACAATGACGACTCCTCTATCACTCATAAAAGCGCTGCGCTACGCTTGTCTCAGAGATTGTCTCAATGTGCAAACAGAACAAAACTTGGGATCCAAGCTTACTCTACCTCTGGACAGAGCAAAACTAGCCATTTCCAGATGGTGCCAAAATGTCAACATGGAAAATTGCCAGAATGTGTACAGAGTTGTTGCTAACTTACACCTGTTCGGCGACATCGAGGATTACTTTTCAGTAAGATGTAATAAAGTAACTGTTACTAGTTTGTTGAGCAATTGGAAAGTTGAGAAACTACCGTCATTTCACGATTTTAAACACCTGGAATCGTTGATATCACAGAGAAGTCTGATACTGGAACACGCCGGGAAAACTTACAGCACATTTTTGAAGGATATTGTGTCGTTGCAGCTGCAATATGCCGGTAAGTTACTTACTTCACCAATAATATACGGGAATTACTCAACTACGATGAGTTTGAGATTGGAACAGCTCTCAGTTCATATAAACTTTGATGTTTATATGGCAAAATTGTCAACTCCATCTCATTTTAATCGCGCTTTGATAATATTTATTTCAGTTATTTATAGCACGAATTCTATAAAATTAACAGCATGGTGATGTTTCAGAATTTGGACTTTCAAATGGAAGACTACAAATGGCTCAGCGTCTTTTGTCCATTGCAAAAAATCTTCAAAACTGCGATGCAGTTTCTTTGGTTGAGAGCAGAGTATCTTGGGCCAAAGGTCATAGAGATATTGCACTTTCTCTCATCCGCATGATGGGAGACAGCACAGAAGATATTGAACTTAATGCTGCATCGTTAAGGTATACATTCAAATGCAGTTAGTAGTTTTGTCCGGAAGTGATTTTTAGCTATTTATTGTTATTTTATATTTTAGACAATATGGCATGTGGATGGCAGAATCGAAGTTTGATAACCCCAGGGACATAATAAACAAATTCCTAAAGAAGAGTCTTGATGTTTTGGCTGGCAGCGATCACAAACGAACGCGTCTAAAAGTTTACCACGACATCGCTAAATTTGCAGACTCAGAATATAAGCAGGTAAAAAGATTGGACTCGCGACCTGTCTCACTACCAGGAACACAACAACCACAATACCTACAAAGCAAGTAGTGGTACTAGTGG
The DNA here is from genome assembly GCA_963854355.1 of Epinotia brunnichana. Classification (NCBI taxonomy): domain Eukaryota; kingdom Metazoa; phylum Arthropoda; class Insecta; order Lepidoptera; family Tortricidae; genus Epinotia; species Epinotia brunnichana. The sequence goes on from OY977939.1 coordinate 17,604,020, forward strand.
TGTCATCAAATATTTATTGGCCATATGTTTTTTCAGGTGGTCTTATATATGAGTTCCTCAATTTTCGAACACAAACTTAAATGTATGGAAAGTATGAAGGGCGCGGCAGATTCCTTGAGAACTACGTCAACGCAACAGCAATTGACTAGGTATTATGTCCCTCTATGATATAAATAATTCACGAAAACTTTATTTACGTGGCTGTTACATAGTTTCCTCTGGTGCTTTAGGGACGAGAAAAAGTATCTAATGACGACGCAAGAATTGAGTAACTTGGACGCGGCAGACATTGCCAATACAAAAGCGGAGAAACAAAGATTTTTGCAACTTGCCATGAGGTGAGTACTTAAGCAAGTTATTTTGACGCACCTGCCATTGAATATTACTTGTGAAAACCGTTTACGAAAATTTGTATTTCTATCCACTACAAGGCGAACGTCATCTGCGTTCTCGGGTGGAAGATTTCAGGATCCCAAACTAAACGCATACTACTTCTTGACCAACATTCAATTCAAGAAGTAGCGCCCCACTCCTACGTCAGCTATCGGGAAAACACTAACTAGCGCGTAATGCAAAGGAGAAAGATGCTTCTTCATGGATTGAATAATATATCGCAAATCGATTGACTCAACAGGTACTACCTGCTATCGCTGAAGCACTGCGAAGAGAACAACCTATCAGTGTTCCGAGTAATCTCGCTGTGGCTAGCCAACCCCGGGCTGACGCTTGACGCAGAGGGTGAAAGTTTTGAGAATTTACTGCGCGCGCTGCCCTCGCGCAAGTTCATAGACGCGCTGCCGCAGCTCGCACCACGGCTCGCGCAGGAGACCGGCCCCTTCGCTGACAACTTGGTCACGATATTAAGTAAGATGCACTATTTGTAACAACCTATCAGTGTTCCGTGTGATCTCTCTGTGGCTAGCCAACCCCGGGCTGACGCTTGACGCAGAGGGTGAAAGTTTTGAGACTTTGCTGCGCGCGCTGCCCTCGCGCAAGTTCCTAGACGCGCTGCCGCAGCTCGCACCACGGCTCGCGCAGGAGACCGGCCCCTTCGCTGACAACTTGGTCACGATATTAAGTAAGATGCACTATTTGTAACAACCTATCAGTGTTCCGTGTGATCTCTCTGTGGCTAGCCAACCCCGGGCTGACGCTTGACGCAGAGGGTGAAAGTTTTGAGACTTTGCTGCGCGCGCTGCCCTCGCGCAAGTTCCTAGAGCCGCTGTCGCAGCTTGCACTAACGGCTGACGCAGGAGACCGGCCCCTTCGCTGACAACTTGGTCACGATATTAAGTAAGATGCACTATTTGTAACAACCTATTAGTGTTCCGTGTGATCTCTCTGTCGCTAGCCAACCCCGGGCTGACGCTTGACTCAGAGGGCGAAAGTTTTGAGACTTTGCTGCGCGCGCTGCCCTCGCGCAAGTTCCTAGACGCGTTGCGGAAGCTCGCACAATGGCTCGCGCAGGAGACCGGCCCCTTCGCTGACAACTTGGTCACGATATTAAGTAAGATGCACTATTTGTAACAACCTATCAGTGTTCCGTGTGAGCTCTCTGTCGCTAGCCAACCCCGGGCTGACGCTTGACTCAGAGGGCGAAAGTTTTGAGACTTTGCTGCGCGCGCTGCCCTCGCGCAAGTTCCTAGACGCGTTGCGGAAGCTCGCACCATGGCTCGCGCAGGAGACCGGCCCCTTCGCTGACAACTTGGTCACGATATTAAGTAAGATGCACTATTTGTAACAACCTATCAGTGTTCCGTGTGAGCTCTCTGTGGCTAGCCAACCCCGGGCTGACGCAAAGGGCAAGTTCCTCGGCGCGTTCTCGCTCAGGAGACCAGCCCCTTAGCTGACAACTTGGTCACGATATTGAGTAAGGTGTACTACCTACATGTAAAGAACCTTTCGGTGGTGTCATGTCGCTGTGGCTGGCCGGATTGGGGCCAAAATGAGGCGAGTGACATTACGAATGTTATGTTATTGATATACGTTTTATCTGGTTTGTCATCTCTTAACGACCTTCTTCATTCATGAAATGACCACTGTAACAGCATTACCTCTGTTTTATTCCCAGAACGTTGTGCGAAAGAGCACCCGCACCACACCCTCCCAATCCTCTTCAGTCTTAAGAACTCTGACAAGGACATGCGTATCCTGAACGCGAGTCGGCACGCAGCTGAGGCGTTAACCCCGAGTGAGGCGCCGGAGGCTCGAGTGGGCGCCGCCGCCGCGCTGGTGGCGGCGCTAGCGGCTGACACTCCGGCCCTCGCCACTGTTATAGGACAGATGGAGCGTATGTGCGATGGTTAGTAGATTCACATTTAGTTGCAGATGTCCTATGAAGCCGCGGATAAAACTTCTACTCCAGGCAAAATACGGTTTCGAAAAACATTAATCCCATAAAAAACATTCCATGTAAAAAATAGGCCAAGTCTCGAAACTATTCCACAGTAAAAAGTGGTGAGATATTTCGTAGAGCCAAGTCAGGCATTCTTATTAATAATATTTATTTGCATAGGTACCTAAAACTATGTAAGTGTGATTGCCAAGTCACAAAATTTTATTTAGCAAGCAAACAAAGATTATTAATAAGAATGCCTGACTTGGCTCTACGAAATATCTCACCACTTTTTATTATGGAAGAGTTTCGAGACTTGGCCTATTTTTTACATGGAATGTTTTTTATGGGATCTCATTTCTTTTTGTAGACTTTGTATACCTAGGAATGTTATTTTACCAACCGCAAGTAACGTATAGTTTTGCAGGAAGGAACTGCAAAAGTGAGTTTTCAGAAGCTAGTTAAGTTATAATTTTTTTGATGCCCGAAATTTTGTTGGATTTTGTAGCTAAGTAACTATTTAATTGATAATATATCCATTACATAGAAAGAAATCAGCTATTATAAATTATTTCCAAATTTGTAATTTTTTCCACACAAGTTGTCAGTTCATTGCCTGGACTATTCTGTCACTTTGTGACTAGTGTGCAAGTACAAGAATGATTTTACTCAACCGCGATGAGTTTGTGACTGGAATAGCTGTCAGTCCATATAATCTTTCACGCATTTATATGGCAAAACTGTTAACACCAATCCCATTCTAATCGAGGTTTGTTAAAACATGTTTCGATCGATCGATCGATCTCCTGAAACATGTATGAGCTTATTATATTATATTTATATTTTTTCTAGCCATTATAAGCTTCGCAAACTACAAGACCAAAGAGAAAACCCAAAAGCAGAAGATACCGTCCGCTGAACTGATTCACAAACTTGGTCGATTAGACGCTATACCTGTGCCGATAGACACCATACCTGTCAGAAATGATTGTAACTACTCGCATATTCCAAGTAAGTGTCTCTAGAATCGCTCAAACAGCTTGCTCCACTTATTATTAACCAAGGATTAATTCAATAGCTGCATTCATTTACATTTTAGCTAATATCATCTAATATAAATAAATAGGATTTCTAATGTAATTGTATAATACTGTGATATTGAAATGATATATTGGTGTTGTTGTTTAAAAAAAAAATACTTCTCCGAGTTTTTCACGCCGGTTCTTCTCGCGGCAGAGGTTTTTTCCGAACCGGTGGTAGTTTATCGATACTCATAGCTGAGGTAGGTATTCGGCATTCGTTTGTGCCTAATAAATTGAAGAATAACTTTGACTTTATCGAAGATTGGTTCACCATTTGATTTGTGTTTTTTTATTCAGCTCTTGAGTCGTTCGAAAACTGCTTTGAACTAGTCGGTGGAATAAACTGTCCAAAGAAAATCAACTGTCGAAGCTCAGACGGGAAAAGAAAAATCGTGTTAGTAAAGGTAAACTCATTGTATTTTTGTGTATTCGTAAGTCCTTTTTTCTAGGATGGACCAGATTCAAGATGTTCTCATGAATCTTATTGTTTCAGGGCGAGGACGATCTACGGCAAGATGCAGTTATGCAACAAGTATTCAATATAGTAAATACCTTACTGGCAAATAATTCTGTCACCAGCCGAAATAAGCTCCTTATACGAACATACAAGGTACCTACCTATTAAACTTTACTTTACTTTACTCTCGGATCAAAAAATGTGATCTGCGTGGCATATCACCATTAAACGATGTACATATAACGATTAGTTTTGTTTCATAGGTGGTGCCAATGTCTCGTCAGTCAGGAGTGCTTGAATGGTGTGAAGGCACTCTACCCTTGGGGGCATACTTGGTTGGAACTGGAAACAACGGAGCCCATGCACGTTATTGTCCTCAGGTAACAAATACTAGTTCATTTTATTTAAAAAAAAGTATAGTCTATTCGGAAGTGTAAGAGTAAATTCTGTCAAACGAACGCAACCAAAATTCGACTTTATGTTCCGACTGTAAAGTAGTTTTTTGCTAGCGTTTTTATGGCACGATTTACTCTTCACTTTCGGATGTACTATACACGGTTACACGATCGATACTCAGCGTCCAGAATGATTCGACAATAATGCATACGTCGTTTAAAGGCTTTTGCATTGATCTCGATTTGCTTCGGTGTCGTTCTTCAGTGAACAGAGCAAATTTTGACAAGCAATGTTTAACTGCACAATATTTACCAATTTTTTCATTTATTTCAGGATATCTCATGCACTGCTGCTCGCGCCAAATTCACTACAATTCAGAATGGCAGAAGGACACTATCCGAGAAATTGGCAATTTTCATGAGTATATTGAAGAACTTCAAACCAGTTTTCCATAACTTCTTTACGGAACATTACCTTGATCCTGTGACTTGGTATGAACGACGGCTGGCGTACACCAAAAGGTAGAATACTTAGGCATTCAAAATTTACTTATATATGCACACACCTTATTGTCAAGGCGTTGTCTAAGGCAGGGCGCAAACGTTCGGAATCCGCGTACGGTTTCCGAATTCGATTTTCGACTTATAGCGCTCGCAGGCGTTTACAGAACAATAATTATCGCTCTAGAGTATTAGAGCGCTGTAAGTCGAAAATAGAATTCGGAAACCGTACGCGGATCCCGAACGTTTGTGCCCGGCCTAAAGCGTTTTAAGTTATTTGGGTTGTTCTCAAAAAAAGTGTAGGTACCCTAGTTAAGGTAAAATTAAGAAACGTCAACTTTTACAGGTGAGTCACGAAAATTTGCCATACATTTATACAGCTAATTTTCGTGACTCACCTGACAAAGTTAATGTTTCTTAATTTTACCTTAACTAGGGTACACTTTTTTTGAAAACAACCCATTTACGAGCGCCTTGCATGTCATGATATACAGGGTGCGGCCCGTAATAGGAGGAAAAATATGAAACAGTGGATTATTAAGCCAATCAGCAATCAGTTCCACAAACAGGTTTAACAAAAAATAACTTTTTTTTGAAGTAACAGCATGCCTGGATTCTTTTACTTAAGGCGACGTGAGCTCGAAAACGGATTTAAAAAAAAATCGTAGCTCTTGTTTGGATTATAATACGGCTGCTTTAAATTTAATAAGCAGTCTTGAGGCCTTTCTCGAGGGAAATCAGCTATTCGAATCCTGAGTTTCTGACTTTCGCTCGATAGAAAAAAATTACGAACATAGGTCTAAAATACACTTAAAAAAATCTAACAAATTATGCACAACAGCTAAACATATTACAATTGGTTCTTAAAATCGGCAATGTCATGTTTGAGGGAAATCAGCTATTACTTTTTTATTAATTAAAACGCACAAAGAAATAAAATTAAAAAACATGATATCCGCGTTTCCAAACACGCACTTCCATCTCGCTCACGCTTATGCTCAGTGAGAGGGAGAGAAGACCACGAACCTACGTCCCCTTAACTGAAATACTATCAATATTATTTTACATATATACAAAAAAATCTTGCAAAATCTTATAAATATCTTTTCAACACACCTGCTCGTAAAGTAGGTCTTATTACAGCGTATTTACACTGATAATGCAGAATATTACCCATGCCGTGCCTTTTACATTACATTATCGCACTAGTGTCTTTTCATTACATATCTTTTTAAATATTAGCAAAATAATGCAGAATATTACCCATGCCGTGACTTTTACATTACATTATCGCACTAGTGCCTTTTCATTACATATCTTTTAACATTTTCATTTTTTATTTTTTTCCTCGCAAATGTGTTGAAAAACGTCGTATGAAACACGTGAGCATTGGTCATTACACTTCTCGTCTCCATTAAGCCTTCGCCTTCGGCTCAGGCTTAAAAACCGACTCGAGTGTAATGACCAACTTAGCACACTTGTATCATAATGTACTATTAAAAAACTCTAAAAGTTGATGGGAAACCAAGACACTATTAATCACTTTGACATAAGTGCCCAGTGTTTTACCAAGATATTTAATGAGTTATATGCTACGATATCGTGACAAATTTATTTACTTATGACATATGAATCACCACTTCAAATTTCATTTTTTCCGAGTTCAATAATTTTGAAACACTGGGACCAACATAGAATAACTGCGGATATTCTATAGAGTTACCCTTTAATTTTTTTGCTCCTATAACTGGCCACGCCCGGTATATGATGGCGACTGTACGAATAACTTGTATTGAATGAAGAAATATAATAATTATAAATAATATTCGCTTTTCAGTGTTGCGACTTCATCGATGATGGGATACATTTTAGGTTTGGGAGACAGGCACGTTCAAAATATTCTTATTGACAAGAATACCGCTGAAGTAGTGCACATCGATTTTGGTATGGGTTGTCTTTTGATACAGGTAGTGGTTAATTACTGTTTAATCACCTGACTGTTTAATATTTGATCAAATGTTTTCAGGAATCGCATTCGACCAAGGAAAAGCGCTCCCAACACCTGAGACAATACCGTTCCGTTTAACGCAGGACATTATCGCTGGATTCGGATCTAGTGGAGTGGAGGGAATCTTCAGAAAGTTATTATCAATATTTTATTAATCTACGCTTTGCATAAAACTTTCCAATACATACTTAAGCAAAATATCTGACTACTTTGAGTGTGACCTGCTAAATTCAATCAAATTTTTAGGTCCTGTGAGAAAACCATGCAACTCTTACGCGACAATCATGAAACATTATTGACAATTTTAGAGGTCCTACTCTGTGATCCATTATACGCGTGGACTACGAAGAAGTTCAGATCGACGCAAAAAGATGTAAATGGTATGTTAAGTAACTAGTAAAACTTATTTCTATAAATTTATAGATTCACATGCATATTGCTTTTGTAAAAAGCAAAGATTTCATGATCGCATGTCGTTTGCTTTCTTCTGGAAATATTTTACTTGCTTTAAAATAATCATTATATAATTATTTCCTTGCTACCTTTTGTGTTTTGCTTCTTGTCAAAATTGCATTGGCCCTTAAATGCCTGAACTATTTAAAAAATGCGCTTAGTTCTTTTTTTTTGCTATCACTCTTATCCGGACAGTACGTTATTTTCTGCTACTTTCATGTTAAATTGTCTAAACTCTGAGATGCTGAGCCCATATATCGCTAGCGTATAACACTCGTATGTTTCTAGCGAGAAATTGCGAGACGAACGAACGCTTTAGGAATCCGAATTCATGCTTTTCGCTTCAATATACTAAAAGAATATCTAGTTATAATCTGCTAGTTCAAAATACTTTAAGGCCTTCTACACGATCGGGACCAACCGCCAACCATCGTGTCCTTGGTCGGGTTGATATAAAAATGGACCGTGTAGAAAGCGGTTGACCCGACCGATATTGGTTGATGTCAACGGCCTTGGTCGCGACCGCGAGCGCATCCCTCGCGACAGACTCCGTCCGTGGTTGGTCCCAACCGTCTGGAACACTGTCGGCCGACGACCGATCCGACCAAGGACAATATGGTTGGCGGTTGGTCCCGATCGTGTAGAATGCCTTTTAGGACAGCCTTTAATTAAACAATGCAATTCTGTTACTATCCAGTGGCACGGCCGACAACGTCAGTAGCGGACCTCGCTGAGCGCGCCCTGCTGGCCGTGGGCAGCAAGCTGCACGGCACCGAGGGCGGCGCGGCCGGCGGCGTGGCGGTGCCGGGGCAGGTCGCGCGGCTCATCAGCAGTGCCACCGACCCTGCCAACCTCTGCCGCCTCTTCCAAGGCTGGCAACCCTATCTGTGATTGCTTGTTAATTATGATAAGTTTATAATTTTGATTCATTACGTTTCGATCGATTTTAATCTTTGCCGCCTCTTCGATGGCTGGCACTTGCCACTTGGCAACCCTATCTGTGGTTGCTTGTTAATTATGATAAGTTGTAACGCACTATGTTTTGATCGACCTCAATGTTTGCCGCCTGTTCCGTGGCTGGGAATGCTACTTGTGTTTGTTTGTGTAATAATAGTACTTTTTGTTTTTAACTTGTTGTTGAATCGTCCGGCTGGTTGGCGGTCTTTTCGTTGCGTAAGCGATGAGTGGAATGCTTTCAGAAAACTTTCGTGACATGTTTAGGGAGCCTGACTAGATTGATATAGATCGACTTCCACCGATCCTACATGTGATTATTAAATATGATAAGTTCAAAGCGCACTTGTATTGTAGTTATTGCACACATTTTGACCTAGTTAGTGTTAGTTTCGTTAGTCATACTAAGTACATGTTTCTTTATTCTGTTTCGATTTAAGACCACTCCACTTAGTCGCTGTTAATTATGATATGATTATTTGCCAAATAAATATTGAAATTCTTTTCTACACTTTTTTTTACAAGAGACTTCCCCTTGTACTTCAGCTTGCTATGGAATGGGGCTTACAAGTTACCAATTCCACACAACATACCAGTCTAGTGTTATCCTCGACTACGTTATTTGATTTTGATCTATCAAGGTTGTCTCAATTACATGGCCAAGATTAGATGTGATGAAATGAGGAATTTAAGGAAGTCTTCAAATATGACAATACTACCTACTACCTTCCGCGAAACGCAGACGAAGTTAGTTCTAGTATCTCCCTCTGTCTCACTAGCGGGGATATCCCAGAAGTTCCATATGGATCTACGGGGATACTCATTGCTAAGTACAACCTTTGTATAAGAATGTACCGGTAGATCCATATGGAACTTCTGGGATATCCCCGCACTTGCTTATTCGAGCGAGAGAGAAAGGTACACGAACTATTTTCGTTTCCCAGTGCTTTTACGGTGGCCCGTTTTATGAAGTTACAATTCTACAAGAATAAACTGGCAACACTGGTCAAATGGTTAGTCGTTATAGCTGGGGCGAGAGATTCCAAGCGAAGTGGACGGCACGAGCGAGTGGTATGAATTTATATGATAGAGCGAGATAGGGATAGAATCTTGCAGGACGCAGTGTTCCTTTTCTTTGACCTTCCTCGGTCGTCTGACGTAGGCTATTTGCGGACTTTGATTTTCGTGGTAGCGCCACAAAAGACCTTCGAAATGATTCCGTTGAAAACGTATCTTATACTCATCAATAATAGTATTTTATCTACGCACATAATCATGAGTGCTCTAAAATGCGCTCAGAAACCGTCGGTAAAGACCAGCATTATTACAACCGATTTTACTATGACAACTTTCTTGTCTGTGGTAATAGTAGGTAAAATCTGTACTGTAACAACATTTTTGTATCGTTATGAGTTTAAATTTGGAACAGCTGTCAAAACTCAAGTGGGTCTCTATTCTAGATTCTAGTATCTATAGATATTAAAACAGTTATAGATACGAAACGTCAATTTATTATGTTTTTTAATTTTACTTCTTTAAACATTTTTTTTTACTTTTTACTTTTTTTTCCTTTATTTTAACTTTTTTTTTCAATTCACTTTTTTTTTAGTTTTTTTTTAACCCATCTTAGAGTACTTATGATATGTGTTTCGATAAAGTAGTGTATGCAACAGTACATAATTAGGCCTTAAAACACTCGTGTGATCCTATTATGAAACTCGCTGACGCTCGTTTCATAAAACCACACTCGTATTTTAAGGCCTCTCATTATTGTATCAGTAGCATAATAGTAGTTTATGCTACTGATACATAATGAGAGGCCTGTGTGGTTTTATGAAACGAGCGTGAGCGAGTTACTGTAATAATACAGTACAGATTTTACCTACTACCACAGACAAGAAAGTTGTCATAGTAAAATTGGTTGTAATAATGCTGGTCATTACCGACGGTTTCTGAACGCATTTTAGAGCACTAATGATATGTGCGTAGATAAACTACTATTATGCAACATAAGAAGGGTCTTAAAACGTGAGTGGCGTGGGTTGCGATGCGAGCCTTGGTGAGCATCGCAATTAAATACACCACGAGCGTTTTAGACCAGTTATACACCGTATACAATACTTTTTCAACGACAAATTTGAAATAAATAGCTTTTCTATGCGTACTTTTGCTACTCACGCAATTTCTTCAGGATTGCAGTTATTAATTTCTTCGACCATTTTAAAAGGAACGTACATTTTTGTCTTCACAAACACGAATAAAATCTTAATAGTTTAGGACTATTTATCATTTTTCATTTTCAACTGGATATATTTTGGTGGGAAGTCTGAAATGTGACACCTCTTGTTTATGGTTAATTTTGTTTTTAATTTGTTTTCACTTGCCATCCGAACCAAACCGAATCCGGACCCGGACCAGCGGTGCTACCACGAACTTCGAGCTTCGTATATCTCCGTCTCTGTCACTCGAGTACCATAAACCATAAGTAAGATAGAGACGGAGATATACGAAGTTCGAAGTTTGTGGTTATAGCTCACGGGCGGTTCACTCTGTGATTCCGTTGCGCCGCTACAAGTACATGCCGGCCGGCCGCCAATTTGGCGGCCCATTAGTAGTTGCCGCGCGTTGGTAAGGGACGCTCGCACGAGTCGCAGCGTTGCATGCGATAGAAAGGGATGGCCTCACGCACGTTAAGCACGTTTGGCGTACCTAAACAGGGAATTTGTTAACAGAGAACGTTCTGTTCGTATTCTGTGCCCGGACCGAAGTCGAACTGTTTATTTTCATAAATAATACCAAGAATTTATAAAACATGTAATTTAACACACAATAAATAGATAATTGTAGTAAATAATTTTTAATATACAAATATTAAATCGTAAATAAATACTTTTTTGTACTCTTGTACCGTTATCTGTCATTTATGTAAGCTGTAGCAAAGAGATACAATGACACTACTAATAAATCGTCGAAAAACTCTATGCTCTATGGCCCAAAATCACACTGTTTATCGTACTTTTTTGGTTCATAAATTTTTCATAAAAGCACTGTTTAACTTTTTTTTTAAATCGGCTGACTTCATAAACAAATATTTCTAAATAAAAGTATTTATTTACGATTTAACATTTGTATATTATAAATTATTTACTACAATAATAATAAATCATCATCTATTGTGTGTTAAATTACACGTTTTATAAATTCTTGGTATTATTTATAAAAATAAACAGCTTGAATTCGGTCCGGGTCCGGAATTGGTTTGGTTCGGAATTCGGATGGCAAGTGCAAACAAATTAAAAACAAAACAAACCATAAGCAAGAGGTGTTACATTTCCGATTTCCTACCAAAATACAGTTCAAAATGAAAAGACGAAAGATGATAAACTATTAAGATTTTATTCGTGTTTGTGAAGACAAGTGTACGTTCCTTTTAAAATGGTTGAAGACATTGCGTAAGTAACAAAAGTACGAACATAAAACTTGCTGCCCGAAAAGTTTAACTATTCTGTAGTCTGCTATTTATTTAAAATTTGTCGTACAAAAAATAGTAGTTTATGCTACTGATACATAATGAGAGGCCTTAAAATACGAGTGTGGTTTTATGAAACGAGCGTCAGCGAGTTTCATAATAGGATCACACGAGTGTTTTAAGGCCTAATTATGTACACAGTTGCAGTTGAAAAAGTAAAAAAAAAGTGACAAAAGTAAAAAACAGCAAAAAAAATTATAAAAAAATTAAAAAAAGTGAAAAAAGTAAAAAAAAGTAAAAAAGGAATAAAAGTGACAAAAAGTAAAAAAAAAGTGCAAAAAATTAAAAAAAAAAGTGCAAAAAAGTAAAAAAAAGTTCGAAAAGTAAAAAAAAAGTTAAAAAGGTATAAAAAAAGATAATAAAGTTAAAAAAGTAAAAAAGAAAAAATGTTAAAAAAGTAAAATGAAAAAACATAATTGACGTTTCGTATCGATAACTGTTTTAATATCTATAGATACTAGACTAGAGACCCACTGAGTTTTGACAGCTGTTCCAAATTTAAACTCATAACGATACCGATAATCTGTACTGTAATAACATTACAGTACAGATTTTACCTACTACCACAGACAAGAAAGTTGTCATAGTAAAATTGGTTGTAATAATGCTGGTCATTCATTACCGACGGTTTCTGAACGCATTTTAGAGCACTAATGATATGTGCGTAGATAAAGTATTGTATGCAACGGTGTATAACTGGACTAAAAACGCTCGTGGCGTCTGTAATTGCGATGCTAGCCTAGGCTCGCATCGCAACCCACGCCACTCGCGTTTTAAGACCCTTCTTATACAACAGTTGCATAAAATACTATTTTCTACTCCTGTACCGTTATCTGTCATTTAAATAGGCTGTAGCTCAAATACAATGACACCACTAATAAGTCGTCGACAAACTCTATGCTCTATGGCCCAAAAACGAACTGTTTAGCGTACTTTTTTGGTTCATACATTTTTCATAAAAGCACTGCTTAACTTTTTTTAAATCGGTCGCTATATTGCAGTGGTGCCAACTTCATAAACAAGTATTTCGAAATAAAAGTATTTATTTACGATTTAACATTTGTATATTATAAATTATTTACTACAATAATAATTAATCATCATCTATTGTGTGTTAAATTACATGTTCTATAAAATTTTGGTATCATTCATAAAAATAAACAGTTCGAATTGGCAAGTGCAAACAAATTAAAAACAAAACAAACCATAAGCAAGAGCTGTCACATTTCCGATTTCCCACCAAAATACAGTTCAAAATGAAGAGACAAAAGATGATAAACTATTAGTCCTAAACTATTAAGATTTTATTCGTGTTTGTGAAGACAAAAGTGTACGTTCCTTTTAAAATGGTCGAAGTAATTAATAACTGCACTCCTGAAGAAATTGCGTGAGTAGCAAAAGTACGAATAGAAAACTTGCTGCCTGAAAAGTTTAACTATTCTGTAGTCTGCTATTTATTTAAAATTTGTCGTAGAAAAAGTATTGTATGCAACGGTGTATAACTGGTCTAAAAACGCTCGTGGCGTCTATTATTGCGATGCTCGCTGAGGCTCGCATCGCAACCCACGCCACTAGCCTTTTAAGACCCTTATTATACAACAGTTGCATAAAATACTATAATGCACATTGCGTAACAACTTTTACTTCTCATGGCTGTATGCATATAAGGGAGTACTAACCTCTCCGGATATCTAGTATTTAAACGTGTTGTATCTCTTTTCATGATGAACATATCAGGGTGCAATTTAACAAATACACAAATTTCGTAGATATAAATCGAGTGCACCGTTAATAACCTCAGTTTAATAAAATAACTTTTACAAGATGTTCTTTGAGATATGTTACATATTGCTCTAATACATTGTTTTTGTGCTATAAGGGTGCGCTTCACATGTGATGAATTTCCCCAAATCAAAATACCATACCTTAAATTAGATACTACAAAAGCGTGATATGCCGTTATAGCGGTTTTCATATCAGTTATACGTGTCAATCGCCATAAAACATATACAAACCTATTAATTTTTGAGCAGACTTTATCTACATGCGTCTTCCAAGTACATTGATCATCAAGAGCAAATCCTAGAAACGTTGTGGTATCACATTCTACTAGAGTCTGCCCATTATAAAATATATTTAGTTTTTCCTTCTTTCTCCTTTTATTAATAAATTGTATGTACTTTGTTTTCTCAACATTAACTTGTAAATTATTATCATTTAACCATTTAATTATGTCAGCAATAGCATTATTAATAATATTCTCATAATTTTGATTACGCATGTCACAAATAACAATTGAGATATCGTCCGCAAATAGGGTACAACTGTGATTAGTAATTAAAGGTAAATCATTAATATACAATAAGAACAATAAAGGTCCAAGTATAGTCCCTTGAGGTACTCCAACCCTATTATACAACATGTGTGATCTATAATTCTGTCGCATCTTTTCAGTGCCTGACCCTACTATTTCTACTATTTGGCGTCGATTGCTGAGATAGCTCTCGAGCCACGAGTAAACAAGTCCTCTCATGCCAAAGGCTTCGCATTTTTTTAGTAATAACCTATGTGATACATGGTCAAACGCCTTGCTCATGTCAAAGAAAATGGCAACAGTTTTGTGACCTTTATCTACGTTATCGATTATCTTGTTTAACGTTTTTTGGCCACGTTTAAATTAAACGTGGCCAATGTGGTAGATTTACCTTTTTGGAAGCCATTTTGGTGGTCACTTATTATTCCGCTGGTTTTAATAAAAGACATCAGCCTATTGTGCATTGCTTTCTCCAGGATTTTAGCGAATATTGGTACGAGCGTGATTGGTCTATAGTTTCCGGGATTTTTTTTGTCACCTGCTTTAAAAATAGGCTTTACAATAGAAACCTTTAACTTATCAGGAAACACTCCCTGTTGGAAGGTCATGTTGATTAAATGTGATAGAACAGGAGCAATAATGTCACTTGTTGACTTCACTATATGTGTAGGGATATCATCATAGCCAACCGAACGGGTGGTACTCAGTTTTTTTATTATATTAATTACTTCTATTGGGTCAATGGGGAAAATAAACATGTTTGAATTGTTAAACTGAAGAGAATAGTCATATTGATTTAAGTTATTATTAAACTTATTATGGGTGGTGTTGATGAAGAAATCATTAAATACATTTGCAATGTCATTTGGATTATACATGATATGATATATTATCACATAGAATTTTGTCAATTAGTTTATTTTCAAACCACATGCTCGACAATGCCGAATTATAGGTCATGTAAACCCTACCGAAAGCAAGACATTAAATCCCTTGGTATTAGCCGGGTTATAATGTTGTACTGAATTTCATTATAACCCGCTGGTTAATAATATGATTTCACTTTTCATAATTCTTATTACTATATGCATAAAGTTTAATTTTGCTAAACACAATTTGTCCTAGGCCATGGCCTACTTGATTTGACAAAATAAATGAAGTTTGCCTCCGTGTGAACCCCGGTCCGGAGGAGCGCGGTGCTCGAAATTCGAATTTCGAATCTAGGACCACGGCTTGTGCTTTCGAATTTGGAACGCCGCGCGCCTTCATTTGTTCACGCGTGACGAACAAATCGAGTTCTTGTAGGTGCCCATAGAAGATTTAATTTCAAAAATAATATTGAAAATGTCGAGTGATGAAAGTGTTTTGACTCCTGAGTTTATCAAATTAGATGCCATAGGCATTGTCAACAATCTGCTGCCAGAGAAGTCAAAGGAAAAATACCTAAAAGCCTACAACGATTTTGACAAATGGAAAGCTGTAAAAGGCGTAAAGTCTGTGTCTGAATCAGTGCTTCTGGTCTATTTTGAATATTCGTCAGCTACAAAGAAGCCAAGTAGCCTGTGGTGTATATATTCGATGCTGAGGGCAACAATAAGTGTCAAACATGACATACAAATTAATACATATGCCAAGTTATTGGCCTTTTTAAAAAGGAAATCGGATGGACATCGAGCAAAGAAATCAAACATTATTTATCTACTGAGCCTGTTTTTTTGTCTCGCATAAGGTGTGAAAAGTAGAGTATACACCTCGGGGATAAGACTGTTTTAGTATGGGGGGGTTGAACCCCTCACTGCACTCAGGACTCAGTCTTAATTCCCTCGCTTCGCTCAGGAATTAACTTATAACTCCCTCGCTACGCTCAGGAGTTAAATTATGACTCCTTCGTTACGTTCGGGATTCAATTCGCTCCCGTGACATAAAACAGTGCTTTATCCCCTTGGTGTATAATCTACTATTCTCTTGTTTAATTTACCTGTATCGTTATTTATGATCTCCCAACTGGCCTTCGAGATATTCTTAGCATTACATAATCTCGCCTTATTTTCCAACTTTCTAGATGTTAACATACATTTTTTTAGCAGTTTATTGTATCTATTATAATTTAGTTTATTCTCAATTGTCTTGTCTTTATAATACCTATATCTTAAATGTCGTTTGGTTTTTAAGGCATTTCTCAAACCCTTAGTTCCATCCAGTACAGTGGCGTGTTTTTTGAACTTTAACTTTACAAACAGGGAACCACAAATTGAAAAACAACGTGTACACATCATAAAAATTGTTAAAAGCAATATTTGCGTCCTGTTCAGAGTACACTTCATTCCACGATAGACATCTTAAAGTGTCACGAAACTTTTCAACGAGTTCATGGCTAAAGTCTCTTTTCTTAAGATGTTCATATGGGGAGGGAATATATTTGTCGGGTTTCGGTATACGAAGTGTTTGCCCTGTATTGTGATCGGATAGATCCAATGGAATCACTTCACCTACAGCTTCAAAAACATTAGATAATATCTGATCAATGCAAGCATTCAATAAAATAAAATAGCACACTTTACAAACTGAAAGTAGTAACATCTGTCATTTTGAGCACTGACGCCACTGACATTACTACTGGAGTCGTCGTCGCTATGGTAACAGAATGAATAACAACATTATTGCATAAAATAATATGGTTCAAATATGTCTCTTACATCTACACAGTGTATTGATGCAAAATCAGTACAATAAACTAAAGATAAAATTAATCCCATGGCTGAATTGCACATATTAGGACAATTGTTCGGTGTATCAGATTTTCAAACGAGGTCTTCAATATTCTGCCGATATTCTTTTCAGTCTGGTGAGTACCTTTTCATATTATATCAATATTAATGACAAAAAGTAATGAGCGTCGTTACTTAACGTATTGATATTTCAGGTCCAAATTGGACGGTCATTTCCGGGTCCGCAGAGGGTCAGACGGCGTCGGGTAAACCTGATCACGACGACAAGGTTATTTGGACTCAACCCCTCGACATTCATTACATAACAAAGGGTATCCAGGGTAACCACTACATTGATCTATAAAATTACAAAAATATAATAGTACATTATGATACAAGTGTGCTAAGTTGATCATTACACTCGAGTCGGTAAGGCGAAGGCTTAATGGAGACGAGAAGTGTAATGACCAATGCTCACGTGTTTCATACGACGTTTTTCAACACATTTGCGAGGAAAAAAAAAAATGAAAATGTTAAAAGATATGTAATGAAAAGGCACTAGTGCGATAATGTAATGTAAAAGTCACGGCATGGGTAATATTCTGCATTATTTTGCTAATATTTAAAAAGATATGTAATGAAAAGGCACTAGTGCGATAATGTAATGTAAAAGGCACGGCATGGGTAATATTCTGCATTATCAGTGTAAATACGCTGTAATAAGACCTACTTTACGAGCAGGTGTGTTGAAAATATATTTGTTTACAACCATAAAGCTCTATGGGAAAATTGTAGTATTTAGGAACTTTATTGTTTTCAGGTTGGCCAAAATTGATCTTGCAAGTAAGTTGCCTGGATTCATTGAGCCGGTCCTGGATAATCGGTTATAGTTGCTGCAGCCTACCAGCTGTACCGGGCCATCACTCCATAAAGGTGCCATGTTGGGCTCCTGCAGCCACCAACCTCACTGACAGAGTTAAACAATATTTCCTTGGTGGATCTCATCAGCTTTTACAAACTGATTTGATTAATTTAGGTTTAGATAGGTAAGCCAAATGCATTTTAATATCTTGTTATATAGAATGTTCAATGGAATTATTTCATTTACATCAAACCATTGTTTTTTTTTAACTGAATGGGTTGAATGATCTATAGACATGACAGTGAGTGTTATATTAACTAAGTTGTTTTACTAATTAATTTTATTTTTCAGATACAAATTGCACACGGAGTCAAAAGGCAACATATTTGTACAAGTAGACATTATCTTAAGGAATTTTAGCCAGTTTGGCATAGAGTATAAGTAAAAATGAAGCTCATTACTTACCTTGGGTTTACATTGCTCTCCATACTGATGCAGTTCTGTTTCATGGACTTAATCCAAGAAAGGCCGCCGCCTAATGAGAAGCCCCTCATTACTAACATTACCAGCAACAGAAAACTGTTCCGAGACATACTGCAAGAATACTCCAACAAACCACATGCACTGTATTACCGTACTCTTAGCCAATTACAAGACAACAAAAATATAACACCTACTATAGAGAATTATGGTAATACCACTACAATTGAGAATGCAGTCGAAACAACAACAGATACTTTAAGTACTACATTTGAAGATTTGTTTGATGAAAGTGCTTCCATAACAGATGTTGAGACAACCACCGACTCTTTTTACACTAGCACAGAAATAGAGAATGTAACCGAGTTTGTCTTATTTGATAAGAAAAATAATACAATAACTAACCCAGGTACTATTCCAAAGAGGAGTTTTACCAAAGAAATGTGTCATTGTAATCTCTTGGTAAGATTTGTAAAACTTTAGTTATGAAAATAAAGGCATCATTAAAGCCAGGGTTATATAAGAGCCACACCGCGAGTCGCAACGCAATCGGTTTCGTAAATTTTGTATGAACGTGGTTACATTAGCTCAGTCCCGCGTGTCGCCACGTCCATTACAAAGTACGCGTTGCGACACGCGGCGTGGCTCTGATATAACGGAGGCTTAATAATAATTTTAATTTGTATAATAAACTTATAGACATGTTATTCTTTTGCAGTTCAAAGTGTGTGATATAAATTGCTGCTGCGACAGTGATTGTGCAGAGACTGAAATTAATTTGTTTGTGAATTGTGAAGACGGAGCTTTTAATGGAAAGAGAAATGATGTCTGCTATCCTCAGTATGGTTTAAGACCACAGACTAGTAATGTCATTAGCAACTTATTTTGCTTAGCAAAATCGAATCTTCCAGAGACGCGTAATATTAATAAGGTATTATTTTCTTAAATTCATTGCAAATGAGTATTTTAGTCCATTGCATATATTCACAATTTAGTTATTTTCAGTATGATCAAGAATTTGCTACAAAAACTATGGAGATGACTTTAAAATGGCAGAAACCAAAAATACCAATTGACAAAATAAAATTTACAAAGAGTCTTTATAAATCTGGCGACCCAATATGGTTACTGAAAAATGGATCTATTAATCATCTAGGTAAGTCAATTAGCTTGATGTAACCCTTTCATCCCCCCTCTCAACACAGCGCATCCTAACATCACGTAACATCGTCAACACAGTTAACTGACCATCCGAACGCCAAAAAAGAAGAGAAGAACTGACCATCCGTGCACTTTATGAATGTCATGCTCCCTGGCAACCCCACTTTCGTTTTCGGGATTTCTGAGTATGTGAAAAAATTGTACCAAAATTGTTCCGAATTAGTACTTACTTAAAAAAAATTGTACCTCAATAGTTTCGAGTGTACAATTATTTTCAATTGGGGTTGCTGGGCTGGGGAGCATCTCTCCAGCAACCCCAAACTTAAAAAGAAGCAATTTCGCGTAGAATCTAAGTTTTTTGGGTAAAATAAGGCTCAAAAAAAATTGTACTCTCGTGCTTATCGTTGAACGAGATAGCTAGGCTAGTTAAATTACCAAATTTGTGCCAGAAAGCAAACGCCTGAGTGACACGGCAATACGGAAAACACATGTACTCCATATTTTGCTAATATTTTTCATCAGGTGCAAAAAACGAGTACCTGGCCATAGCTGACTCATTCAACGGTAAAAACCAAATGAGTACAATATTTCCAGCCTAATGTTTGCTACTGGTGGCGGTCATATGCTACGCGTAAAGTTTTTGTTGGTTAGGCCGAGTTCCTCCGGCAACTGGAACTATTCGGCATCGACGGCACTTTCAGAAAGCTGGCTATCGAATGAGGCATTTGCCCAAACGTTACAGCAGTCTATTGCTGTGCAATGCAATGATTTTTTGCGTCTGATGAAATATATTACAGATATTTGCTAAAAGAGAGCGATACGAATATGATATTTAACCTTTTCGCCGTCAATCAAGATGCTGTCACGCTTCATCATTGTAACATTTAATTATTTAAAAAAGAAATTACATTTTACAACTTTGATGTTTGATGGCGAATATGAAAGATAGAAGGTTGCTTTAACAGCGTCGGCCATAACACATATAGTCGTTCCTGGCGCAGCGGACACGACGTGTTGGCGTTCAAAGGGTTAAAAATGAAATGCACGCGTGGGCAAGAAAGGGTTATTAACGTTATGTATGGACCCTTAACATATTTTCTTTTTTACAGATGTGTCGTCCCCATTAGTAAACAATTACTGCACTGGTAGAAAAATGATAAAATTTTTGAATGATGAACGAATTCAATGCTCTGTGAAATTAACACACTTGGAAATGATACAAATTCTTAAAACCGTGGAGGAATCTACTGTTATTAGCGTCATAGATAGCACCTCAAATGCTTCGATTTTGGTACGAATTTTAAATCTAATAATGTTTATCATCCCCTATCATATCAACAAAACCGTATCATTAAAAAATATTATATCCGTTCAAAATTCTTCATCCATACTCATTTATTTATAATTTTATATAAAATTACGTCTGTTGGCTTTTGATTTATCATGGCTCTTTTCTGTATGATTAATAGTGAGTTAATAAAGTTTATTAATACCAGGTATTTTTGTTTGTTACAGAACTGTTCTACTCTTCATTGCACCAATTGGACCGTCATTATTTGCAATGATACGTCATGCACAGCATATAACAAATCTATACATGAACCATTCTGCACGGATAGCCTTTGTACATACATTGCTCTTAAGATTGACTATACATTTTATTATCACAATTTAAAAATCGTAAATGCTACAGTAAAATTGTTCACACACAACGTGTCCATGAATTTGCCACTGATGTTACAAGATATAAGTGTGCGATTTTATCTAGCTAACACGTCAATCGAGCAAGCTGTCCAATTTAGTGGTACTCCAGGATACATCCCTGGTCATCCGGTCATCGTTTCAAATGTGGAAAGTAATCACACTCATCATTTTTTCAACAGCAGTGCCCCGAAGAATCTTCTCATATTGCCTATTAATGAAAATGGGAAATGTACACTGTCTAATACAGCAAAAATAGAATTGCTATTTGGGTCAAATAAGAGAACTAAATGTCGATATTACTTGGAACCCAAGTTGCTATCTTACAATGGCACACAAGCTTGCAAAATGATTCATAATAGAATTCAAGAATACTTAGGAGTAAATTATACGTTATTCATTTCTCCCTACGGCAATCCATATGGTCAAGATGACGCACAGTGGCTTCAACTACAGGTGCAGACTGTTGCAATAGAAGCAATTTACGGAGAATTTGTTGACGGAAAAACGTCTTTAACATGCCGTAACATAGTTACCCATATAGTATTCATTTTTGCCTACGCCGACCTAAGTATTACAACTGATAAACATGAAAACAAAATTCTTACTGCATCCGTACAAATGGTAGAGCGAAACACAACTTTTCATGTAGAAGATTTCAGCACCATCTTGACTGTGGATGTGACCTTTGTTGACGTCACTAAACCACCAGTGTACGAGTTCGCTGGAAGTCCGGATTTAAATATACATCTGCCTGCGGATTTCTTCTTTCCATTTCCTAATAAAGCTTTTGCCAATAAATACCATTTAATGCAATTAATATGTATATGTGGAGCAATGTTTGTCAGAATAGAATAACTAGAAATAATAACTATTACATTTTATTTTGAAATAATTTAATTACTTTAGTTACTTCTATCACTTATAACTTTGCACCTGTCATTCAAGGAATGAACAATCTTGACGTGTGGCCTGAAAATAAAACCCAATTGAAGCTTTTGATCTCCATTATAAATGTAGGGTTGAGGCACTTGTCCCACCGCCGGCGATTAGCGAGTACTCTCATAGTAATTCTTACTCGCTTTTACCCGCGCGAGTAAGAATTACTATGAGAGTACTCGCTACTCGCCGGCGGTGGGACAAGTGCCTAAAGGCAAGCCTTCCGAGATTGAGGTGAGAGTGAATCTGACAAGGCAGACAAACACTCGGCCTCCCCTTAGTTTGATTCATGTCAGTAATTATCCTCTTATATGCTCTTATATCATCAGACGGAAGGTAGAATTCGTTTGCCTTGTTATATTTATGTTGTAATAACAATAAAACATACTGTTATAAAAGAGAATTTTAATATATTTGCTTCTGGAAATTATGAGGAACACTATCATAATACATTTCGAAAGGATCCAACTAAACCTACAATGGTATTTACAATATTTTTACATTGATTAAAATCTCAATGTGTTAAGAATATTTCTAGACATTTAAGTCCGTAATAACAAAATACTATTAAATAAACTTAAGCGGACTTACACTGGAATCTATGTTTCATACGTGCTTATTATAACAGTTAATATCGTGTGATCCTGTTGAATTCATTTTATTACCTATGTCAGTTCTTTATCGACCGGAATGGTCGGCACAGAATGCTGGCTCTGGCTTATGTAATATAGCACTATCTTTAACATTAGCTCGGGCAGCCATTTTACACAAAATCGGAAAACGTTCCAAGCAACAGGGACGGCTTCCTGCCTGGACCTCAGCAGTTACACTACATTATTCTTTCTAACATGATCGCTAATTTGTTAGTTATCGACAGGCTGACAAAAGGGAGATTCGATCAAAATAACATAAAGTGAAATGTGTAAGTAGTAATCGTGCCCGGCTCCGACAGGGGCGGTCGGACGGTATCCGACGACCAAACTTAAGAAACTGACGGTTTCGGTCCGAGGAGAAAGATGACACGTTCCAAGCAACAGGGACGGCTTCCTGCCTGGACCTCAGCAGTTACACTACATTATTCTTTCTAACATGATCGCTAATTTGTTAGTTATCGGAAGGCTGACAAAAGGGAGATTCGATCAAAATAACAAAGTGAAATGTGTAAGTAGTAATCGTGCCCGGCTCCGACAGGGGCGGTCGGACGGTATCCGACGACCAAACTTAAGAAACTGACGGTTTCGGTCCGAGGAGAAAGATGACACGGAGGACAGTAAGACAATGATCTGGTGCACGACAATTTTGCCATTAATAAAATCTTCAAAGCAAGTAACGCAGTTCCAAATAGTAAATATATTTTTCATTAAAAACAACTAGGCTCCGGGCTACGATCACGCTCGAGCGTGACCGAGCCGGGAACCGCGCATCACCGTTAAGGATCGGCCACACGTTGGAGTACGCTGACAATGTGCGTTGCGTCACGTGTCGGTGTGGCGGGTCCTGTAGGTCGCGAATGGCAAAATTGGTGTGTTGGTCTCTAGTGCGGCGCGGCGCAGTGTGCGGTCCGTACGCACCTATGCGACGTAGGTGTACACTTTGCGGTCGTCGGGCGTGCGCGCGAGGTACTCGCGCTCGATGAGGCCCTCGATGCGCTTCTTGATGACGACGGGCGACGGCAGGAAGCGCGCGCGCAGCTGCTCCGTCACCTCCGCCACCAGCAGCGTGTGCTGCACAAGGGGACACCTCATGGTTTCATTTACATTCATCATTAACAATGATCGGCACGACACGTGCAACACCGCGGGATTCCGAGAAGAAATATTAATATGGAAATTATTGTAATCCCGTGATATAGTTCGCCAAAATAACTCTATTGAGAGGTAATAAATGTATTTGTAAATAGAAGTCAGAATATTTAATAAACTCAAAAATTGTATAATTTTTAGTTAAAGAAAATATTGATATGCATTGTTATTTTTTATATTACGTAAAATATTTAGTGCACAGTGCATTGTATGAGTTCATAATTATATAGTTTTGTACCTACTTGTTATTTTACTTTGTGATTAATGGTTAAAATCTAACCTATTTTAAAATTAATGTTTATTTTATGGTAAAAATCATTAATCTTGTCCACGTTATATACTTAACTGAAATGAGAAAATAATTGTCTTCCTTTACCGACTCGAATTCCGGAATCCCGGGGAATATCCATATTAACATAATGATTGAGGTCATTGACACCGTGTTGCACGGGTCGTGCCGATCATTCATTATTAAACATACGAAGGGCTATCTGCCCAGCTAGCACTATAGGTTTTGTGGTCACGTTTTACTGCCCGAATGGCCTGAAAGATGACCGTAAATCCTATCATGCTAGCCGCCCTGTTAGAGTGAGAAATGTATTACAATCTCGCTCTAGCTACTAGAGCACAGCTGCGTTCTCCTCGATGTCTCTGAAAAAAGGCTTGCTTCGAAAAAGTCCTAGCTTCATTACATTTTAACATCAAAAGGGGAAACATATCAATGGTTACTACAGTTTACAGCATATGACTAGAAGGAAAATGTTTAACTAAGGGTGGTATTCCATTCGTCAAATTTCTATCCAAGATCTTTGATCAAATGTATTTGCGTCTCACATTTTGCTTGAAGAGTGAGTGAGACGCATTGCACATTGGACAAAGATCTTGGACGAGTGGAATACCACCCTTAAGAAGACTTCATTGAGGTTTGACGGTTAAAGGGGTCATGAACCCGTATGCATAAGGCACTGGTCCCACCGCCAGCGAGTAAGCTATGAGCTATCGGCTATTTTCTAGCTCAAGAAACGAACAAAAGATAATCGCTTTCGTGTAAATAAAATAGAGAGTTATATATTTATAGTTTATAGCTGGCTGTTCACACCTCCGGCGATGAACTATAAATTTATTTACACTTGAGCTATTATTTTTTGTTCGTTTCTTGGGCGAGTAATCGCCGATAGCATATAGTCTGTAGCCGGCGATGGGACCAGTGCCTTATATTACGTACTAATAAAAGAAACACAAATCATGGAACTATTCGCAACTTAAGGCGTCCGGCCTTCGACTTGCAGAGAGAGTTAAAATCAAGTGACATTACTTAAGCTCTCATCAAAAAGATAGCTTTCACTTATATGGAAACACAGTTAAGCAACGTGTGCAAGCTCTCACTTCCTGGGCGGGACAGTGCTGTCGGCCGAGTACTCGGTGGGTATAAACAGTCACTCGCTATGTTATACGCACCGAGTACTCGGCCGTTTGCTCGGTGCGTGTGATCAAGGCATGAGGATTGAGGAGCGGTCGATAAAGAAAGTGTGTCGGCGAACTAACCGGCATCTTCTTGCGCGCCTTCATGATGCGCACGATGGCCGCCTCGATCTCGTGCTTCCGGTCCTCGTCCACCTTGTTGCGCGTCTCTTTCCGTTCGGGCTCCGACTCCCCTTTCGCTGCCACCGTTTGAATCTTAACTCTGCAAATAGAATAGAATAGAAAGCTTTATTCAACATCACATTACACGAAATTATAATTAAAGATACATGTGAACATTTAGATTAGACTAAATATATTAATTTAAAATTAATGTTATAGTTATGAATTCATACACCGGATTGACGGGGGCAAATCTGTCATCATCATCCTCCTAGCGTTATTCCCGTTTGTGCCCCTCAAGGAGCCCGGGGTCCGCTTTGACACCTAATCCCAAGATTTGGCATAGGCACTAGTTTTACGAAAGCGACTGCCATCTGACCTTTCAACCCAGAGGGAAAACTAGACCTTATTGGGATTACAACATAGAACATAGAAAAACTTTATTTAACATCACATTTTATGCAAAAGGAACAGTGTACAAATTAGACTTAGGAATAGACAAACACACTCAAACAATATCGTACGAGGCATTTACATTTTGTGATGCCAAAAAGGGGCTAGACTCAGCATACTGTTGCAGTGAGTACCTACTGAGTACCTACACTGCAACCTGATTTTCAGTCAGACCCTTACATATAATAAGTTTTAATTCTAATTAATATTGTCGGAAGGGAATGAATATCTTATTGGAATATGAGTAATGTTGTGTATATTTTATATTAAGTAATGACTGTGGTTTGGTTGTACTTGTATAAATATGTATGTTAAGTAAGCAAGTATATAAAAAATATGAAATAAAATAATAAACAATTTGAAATGACACGTATATAGTATATAGTAAGCATCAAAGATACGAGGCCAAGACTCGACCGCCCAAGGGTAGAGTTTTTTGTATCTGGAGGAGGTGTCGTTTTAATTTTAATTTAAAACTGCTCAGACAATTAATATTTTTGAGAGGTGGAGGTATATTATTCCAACACTTGGTTGCTGTGTACTTAAAACTACCCCGAAAAGCGGTGGTGTGGTGATGAGGAATTATGAAATTTTGGCTAATTGATCTAAGGCCATACACTGTGGAACTATTTTTACGCCAAGTGACCTTTTTAAACAAATACTCGGGTACTGAAGCTTTTAAGATGCCGAACAACAAGAGTGACAAGTGAAGCTCTCTTCGAAATGCCATTTTGAGGATGCCTGCCGAATTTAAGTAGGGAGTCACATGTGTTCGAGGAGGAATTCCGAAGCAGTACCGCGCACATACGTTTTGTACTCGTTGCACAATGCGATCAGTGCGTGCTAACATAGACCAATCAAATTAGCTAAACCCGGACATAATTCGATAACTGTAATTTTCTTTTTCTATGATGTAAAGTATTGTTAGTTATAGTTAAAATAAAAAGAATTAAACATTTTAGGGTTCCGCGTCATTATAAAAAAACCAAAAATCAAATTTTTAACCAATTCTGATTTCATAAGTGCAGCATAATATGTAACTTTGTAAAAGTGCCTCTATTATGATATAACGCTTGCATTCCAGTTAAAGAAATCGAAATTAATCTAATTAATCAACCGGGACTATCAATAATAAAGAAAGTTCAGTAAGTTACACATTTTCTGGCTTATCTTACCAGAAATTATAGATAACTGCAATTTAACAAATTATTCTGAATAGTATATTATGTGTGTTGATAAATTATTAAAAAATAAACAGATTCTCTTTGCGGATTTCTAAAATCACAAATATTGGTAGTTATTGGAAAACCAAAATACATAACTACTTGGAAAGTGTTTGATTTATGCGGTCAACATATTATTAGTACTATAAGAAACAAACTAAACAAAAAATATCCACGATTATTAATTAATTCATATTTTTTCGTACTTAAGTTTTAATATGAACCTTATCTCTTGCAGAATAAGGCCGTCATTGCTTTGCGCCTCAACTACCGACCGTGCTGTCGCGAGTCGCAGTCATTTAAGGCCGAAACGCACTGACAGCGGTGGCGAAGCGGCGCGGGGTGGCGCGGAGGCGGTACTTGTAATGTTCGAGCTAATATGAAAGGATCCGAACGCTTTTTTCCCGGCCGGTATTCTGTGCGGACCCATTCGTATTAGATCGAACATTACAGCCGGTACCACCTCCACACTGCGCCGCGCCGCCGCTTCGCCACCGCTGTCAATGCGTTTCGGCCTTCATTTATTATGGATAGGTCAATGATTGTCAAACATTTATAAACACGAACGTGGCGTTTACCACGGTTCGGCTAGGGTGGAGATTTATTGAAATATTGTGTTCATTAGATCGATAATAACTAAGTTGTTCAGCATGAGACATAATTGTCGTGGAATGTCGATTACCTATTTATAAGCACTCAGTCTTCTGTATAGAATTATTTAAATAAATAAAATATGTTACTTATGTGGGTGCAGAAAGGGGCATTATTGGAATGATTCTTATTCGAATAAACATTTATTCGCGAATAATTTATTCGTCTACACTTTCGAATGACGAATGATTTATTCTCATTTCATTCCAATAAATGCACGAATAATATTTAAGGATGCGGTTGCTCGTTGTAACACGTACACGAATTTAACACGATCACTACAAGTGTACCTATTTTCAAGTATTAATACCCTTTTCTACTAATTAACAATATTTTTGTGAGTTAAATGAGTCACTTCATGGGGCATTTAACAGGTTTGTTTCAATATGTCATGTGAGTGGGCTTGTCCATATATTAAGTCGTCGTTTTTAGGGTTCCGTACTCAAAGAGTAAAACGGGACCCTATTACTAAGATTCCGCTGTCCGTCTGTCTGTCTGTCTGTCCGTCTGTCACCAGGCTGTATCTCACGAACCGTGATAGGTAGACAGTTGAAATTTTCACAGATGATGTATTTCTGTTGCGGCCATAACAACAAATACTAAAAAACAGATTTTTTATTTCCCTTTTTTTTCTTATATAATCTTACACAAATCGATCTAGTCCCAAACTAACCAAACTACTATGGGTACTAGACGACGATAAACATACTTATATAGATAAATAAATACATAAATACATAGAAAACATCCATGACTCAGGAGCACATATTTGTGCTCATCACACAAATAAATGCCCTTACCGGGATTCGAACCCGGGACCTCCGGCTACGCAGGCAGGGTCACTACGAGGGTCAAACTGAAAGTTTCGGGAATAAAAAAAAATATGCAGTAACATTGATTGAATTATTTTTATTGTTTTTCAAAGTATTCTCTTTTATATTTTATGCACTTTTCCATGCGTTCAAACTAGTCGTTAAAACACTTATTAAACGCTGAAAAAGAGTCGACAAAATGGCCATTTTAAAAGTCTCCACTGCTTCTGCCGGTGTCTGAAACACCGCGCCCACCACGCAACTTATCCTTGATTTTGGGGAATGTGAAAAAGTCGTTGGGACTTAGGTCAGGGCTGTATGGAGGATGGTCCAGTAGTTCGACTTTTTCACCTTCCAGGTACTCATTTGTTTTACGAGCGGTGTGAGGGCTGGCATTGTCGTGGTGAAGGATGATGCGGCGACTAGGCCTTTTTTCCTAAGTTCAGCAAAGACACTCGGCAAACCAATACTTGTATACCAATCGGCTTTGACCGTTCTACGATCTTCAAGTGGAATAGTAGCCACGTGACCCGATTTGGAGACAAACATAGCCACCATCTTCTTGGCCTTGCTGCGAGAGCGAATAACTTTTGTTGGCTTGAAGCTCGTCTTCGTTACCCCATACTCGAGATTGGTTTTTAGTTTCAGGCTCATATGCGTATATCCACGACTCGTCACCTGATACGACCCTAAAAACTGCATTTGAGCTTCCTCCGTTGAATTTATTCAATGTTTTGCGGCACCAATTGTCGTTTTCTGCTCGTCAGACAATAAGTGCGGGATCCAACGGGAAAACAACTTTCGCACGCCTAGTTCTTCCTGTAAAATAACTTGTATCTGACTCATTCCTATCCCCAAAGACTCCTGAATTTCCCGATATGTCACATTCCTGTCTTCTTTTATCAGCTGACTCACAATGTGGACGTTTTCTTGCGTAACTGCCGATTTTGGTCGACCTTCACGCGCGTCGTCCGTGAGGGATACTCGGCCACGTTGAAATTCTGAATACCACCTGTATATTGTCGTCTTTGAAGGTGTTTCATTACTAAAAGCAGCAATCATCCGGTCTCCACATTGTTTTTGTGTTCATCCACTTTGAAAGTCGTAATAAATTTTTACGGGACAATTCCATCTTCAGCGGCAACTCAACAACTCGAAAAAACAATTGAAACTGAACCATTGTTTTGTTAGGGTTCCGTACTCAAGGAGTAAAACGGGACACTATTACTAAGACTCCGCTGTCCGTCTGTCTGTCTGTCTGTCAGTCTGTCAGTCTGTCTGTCTGTCCGTCTGTCACCAGGCTGTGTCTCAACAACAGTGATAGTTTGACAGCTGAAATTTTCACAGATGATGTATTTCTGTTGCCGTTATAACAACAAATACTAAAAACCAGTTTTTTTTTCTTTTACAATCTCACACAAATCGGCTTAGTCCCAAACTAAGCAAAGCTTGTATTATGGGTACTAGACGAACGATAAACATACTTATATAGATAAATAAATACCTAAATACACAGAAAACATCCATGACTCAGGACTTGGCCGGTTGTTTTTTGTCAATTCTTGACCCCCCCTCCTATCATCATCCTGTTAATTCCTAAATGGACACTACCCGCCTCATAAAATGACTACCGTCATCCAATAGACCCCCCCCCCCCCCCTGTTTTGAAATGACGTAATTTATGGACAGCCACTGTCTGTAATTGGATCAATGTTATGTTATTAGAGGCGATTACGCATGTAAGATTGTTCAACTATATACCTGTAATTGTACATTGTATGTACTTAATCATGTTATATTCTGATCTGTGTGTTTTTAGGGTTCCGTGCCTCGAAATAGAAAAACGGAACCCTTATAGGATCACTTTGTTGTCCGTCCGTCCGTCTGTCAATACCCTTTTTCTCAGGAACGCGTGGAGGTATCAATCATTAAAAGTTTGAATTCCTGTGCATAGTGTGTGCATACATTATTTTAGAATTAATATTTTTTATATTAATGTTGCTGTGCCCTAACAGGGTTATGCTGGAACTGTATTTATATGTAACATCTTGTAAGACCCATACTGCAACAAATAAATGAATTAAGCTGAAATTTATATCAAATACTCAGGTTTACTGTCTTTTGGAGCTGTGAAAAAATCAAACTTCTAAGCCAACGCAATCAAAAGATACAGCCGTTTATGCCGCAAATTTCCGCAAGTTTTCGAAACCCGCAAGGGAATCAAAACCTACTTCCCGTGCACTCAGAAACTTGAAATTTGGTGCGAAGCAACGCCCTATAGCACATATAAAGGAAAAATAGCAAAAACCGTAAATTTTTAGTTACATCACTGAAAATTGTATGTCCAGTATATACTGACACGTACTAAGTATGTGAATACATACTTAGTGAGTGTCAGTTTATAGTGGACTTGGTTTTATTGTACGGGGTGGTCCGGAACCCTCGGTGCGCGAGTCTGACTCGCACTTGACCGGTTTTTTTTTTCACCCGTGGTAAAGCCGAAATAGTAAAAATAAAACAGGTGAAATAATTACAATTAATATCCGTTTCACCATGCACGGCGATGTTAATTGGTACCCTTGATGAAGCGGTAACCTTTTTCTAACAAATTTAGAAACTTGGTATCTCTGTTCTGTCTGTAGGAAATTATTACGTTTTTGAGATATATTCCATTAAAAAGCATTCATACAATATTCGTTCAAAATATTATTCCCGAAAAGCATTACGAATGATTATGCGAATGAAGAAGTTATTCGCGAATAAATATTGGCGAATAATTATTCGAAATATTTATTCGTCATTCGCAAATAATCCTATTTATTCTTAAACATTATTCGTATTCGAATAAATTTATCTCATCTCACATGGGGTGGGTGACAATAAGCATATCTTCTCTTTTTTTTTGGCGTTCTGGCCAACTGTGTTCAATTTTGCCAATAAGGATATCGACTACCGTAGGCTCAAAGGGCGTAAGGGACGAAATGCCCATGCCCATATCCCGTGAACTCTCAATCTTGAAATTTGGTACGAAGTATTTATAGCACAAATAAAGGAAAAATTGCGAAAACCGTAAATTTTTAGTTACATCACTGAAAATTTGATGTCCAGTATAAACTGACACGCACTAAGTATGTAAATACATACTTAGTGAGTGTCAGTTTATAGTGGACCTGTTTCTATTGTACGGGGTGGTCCGGAACACTTGACCGGTTTTTTTATGCTAACCACGATCATGACATCATCTCTTTCATTTACTTAACAGTTAAGAGTTTACTTATGTTTTCGATGATAAAAGCAAATCAATCGTTCCTTACGCGCTTTGGACCAGAGTTTTCAAAGGGCGTAAGGGACAAACTGTGATTTTTTCATTAGAGCTAAAAATCCTACAATTAGGATATTCCGTTATATTTGTTTTATTTGTACACGGCACGGTCGGTGCAAAACACGTAATTGAAATAAACTCGTTAAGACGGGTTCGCCGTGCGCTCGCCCGCTGGCGCCCCACTCTCTTCCCGCCTCGCACCCACCGCATGCATCTGGCTCCACGACAAGGTCGCGAGTATTTTCAATTTCTTAAGCGTGAAATTAACATGCTTGATTTTGATGAAATCATGATTATCGTTCACAAACGGCTATTAGTAAACAAAAAAATCATAGTTACTATTTATAATTACTGAGAAATACATTATTATTAAATCGTTACAAATAAATGTTTAAATATTGTCTTAAATGTCTAAAAAGACGCAATATAGCTTAAACAGATAAAAACATCATAGTTACCATTTTGGCTTGTCTAGATAATGAGATCAGAGGAAAACTGTGAAAAAAAACGTATATGCGAATTTGATTTCAGTTTAATTTTGCTATTAAGTGATCGAATTTGAATGCACCTCAAAGTTATACTAACAAGGTACTTGGTTACCTTTTTTACTTTTAGGAAAAAGTTAGATAGTGTACGTTAACTCGTGTTTTTTTTAACTACGGTTACGATCGCGGATTTTTTACTTAATATATTTCATTAATATTTAATACTGAATAGTAAAATCCGATAAAACAATAAAAACAACGAGTTTACGAATTATGTCCAGGGTAAGCTAATTTGATTGGTCTAACAGTCGTGTACCGTATACAACATCGGCATAATTGAACCTCGAGAGAACCAAGGAATCGCATAGCTTGATGCGTAAATCTACGCTGATGAACTCTCGGATTCGGTAAAGTATCTTTAGTCTGTAAAATGAGGTTCTGGCAACTTCCGATATGTAACTCTCAAAACGCAGAGCCTCATCCATTATGATGCCTAAATTACGCGACTCTGATATACGCTCCACCTGATCGCCCATTACATAAACAACTGGATTATGACTATCTATCAGTTTTATTTGATTTTTAGATCCGAACAACATTTTACTAGGATTTAATACTAGGCAATTTGACTCTGACCAAGCTGTAATATTTTCTAGATCTTCATTTAAATTAGCAACAGCTTGAATAGTATCAGAGGGATAACATGAGACATAAACTTGTATATCGTCGTCATACAAGTGGAAATGACAATGTTTTATTACATCACGGACATCTGCAGTATACATAATAAAAATGAGTGGGCCCAGAATGGAGCCCTGCGGCACTCCTCTGGATACTGCAGATGGTTTAGACTTTATATATAAACCATTGTCATCCTGCAGCTGGACAACTTGAGTGCGGTCACTCAGATAGCTTGAAAACCACGCAATTGCATCTGTCTCAAAGCAATTAGGATTAGAAAAAAGGATTAGACCGGTTTCCTCACGATGTTTTCCTTCACCGAAAAGCTGACGGTAAGTATTCCGTACATAAGTTCCGAAAAACTCATTGGTACGAGCCGGGATTCGAACCCACGACCGCCGATTGACAGCCGCATGCCTGAACCACTAGGCTACCGAAGCATATCTGTACTGACGTTTAATACTGCGAGGACACATTAAACTAAATTTATTAGTTGTTATCGATAAAAATGACGTACAACCGATACCGATGTTTAATTTTAAGAATTTGAATTAAGAAGAAAACTACATACACAAAAATAAACTTTTTGAGGAATTAACTTCTTTCTATATCTGAATGGTCAGCTTTCCATGAAGACGAACGATCTTTTTTCTTGCGAGGCATGTTTAACAGTCTTACAAACAAACAGGTAGGCTTAAATGGCCGGAATGCTAAATAATATTGTTGTACTGGATTGTTATTCAAGGTAATTTCAATGGTTCTCAAAAGTGACTCGACACAGTCAATTAGTGTTGGGTAGGACCTTCAAATAAAAATGCGTTTGTATGAGTACCTCATTTCCAAAAATGTCCTGCTTCAAATGAGGTGAGGTACCAACAACAAAAAAAACCGGCCAAGTGCGAGTCGGACTCGCGCACGAAGGGTTCCGTACCATTATCTTGAAAAAACTATTTTATTCTCTGTTTTAGTATTTGTTGTTATAGCGGCAACAGAAATACATCATCTGTGAAAATTTCAGCTGGAACTATCGCGGTATCAGTGAGATACAGCCTGGTGACAGACGGACGGACGGACGGACAGCGCAGTCTTAGTAATAGGGTCCCGTTTTACTCTTTGAGTACGGAGCCCTAAAAAACCATTTAAGTATCGGCAGTAAAAACAAGGTTTTCTCAAGTGTAGTGTATCTGTCCTATGTATGAAAAATTTCAAGATGGCGGCAACTTTTTTACATTCTAAGCTCAGATTCCTATTAAGAGGCCCCGAACACCCTCGATATCGATTTGAACAAAATAGGACTGTATTTATTATATTTGTAATAGGGCTTCCGTAGCCCAGTGGGTAGTGACTCTGCCTACGAAGCTATCGTATCCCGGGTTCGAATCCCGGTCAGGGCATTTATTTGTGTGTTTATCACGAATATTTGTTCCTGAGTTATGAATGTTATATATGTATATAAGTATCTATATGTATGTATCTATTATATATATCATCGCCTAGTACCCACAACACAAGCCTTACTGAGCTTAACGTGGGCCTAGGTTGATTTGTGTAAGATTGTCCCGTAATATTTATATTTATTATATTTTTTAAAGAATTTGAAGATGGCGGCAACTTTTTTACAATCCAAGCTCTGATTCATGTTAAGAGACCACGCGGACCCTCAGATATCGATTTTGAATCAAATAGGACTGTATTTAAAGAATTTCAAGATGGCGGCATTTTTTTTACAATACAAGCTCGGATTCATATTAAGAGGCCCCGCGGACCCTCAGATATAGATTTTGAACCAAACCGCACTGTATTTGAAGAATTTCAAGATAGCGGCAACTTTTTTACAATCCAAGCTCGGACTCATATTAAGAGGCCCCGCGGACCCTCATATATCGATTTTGAACAAAATCGGACTGTAATTAAAGAATTTTTAAGATGGCGGCAACTTTTTTACAATCCAAGCTCGGATTCATATTAAGAGGCCCCGCGGACCCTCAGATATCGATTTTGAACAAAATCGGACTGTAATTAAAGAATTTTTAAGATGGCGGCAACTTTTTTACAATCCAAGCTCGGATTCATATTAAGAGGCTCCGCGGACCCCCAGATATCGATTTTGAACAAAATCGGAGTGTATTGAAAAGTTGCTCAGCTAGGCATTGCTCTTAAGTTAAGGGGATCCCATGCCCCAATGACTTTAGATCTGAATCCCTTAGTTTTCTAATGTTTTTTGTAGCTTATCATTATCATATTAACAATAACAGCTTTAAGCAATATAGTATCCCATATTTACTTCAAACATTACCGTCTTCAAGAAATTTGGCAAGAAAGTTGAACAATTTTAAACCAAAAAACTGGTTTTCTGGCCATAACTTTTGTGTGAACTAGTTTAAAATCAAAACCCTAGACACGTTTATAGAGACATCAGAGACGGACCCAAATATGTTAGATCTTTCACAGCAATCTTATAACGAACAAGAAATTTGGCATCAAAGTTGAACAATTTTAGACCAAAAAACTGGTTTTCTGGCCATAACTTTTGTGTTAATTAGTTTATCTATCCAAATATCATAAACCCTCCATGATGCGTTCAAGAACCGCACATTATGACCACCATAAAAACGGTTTCGTTAGAACAAATTTCTTATCTGTGAAAATGTTATTATTGCTAAACTAGCTGTTGCCCGCCACTTCGTCCGCGTAGAACTTTTTATCGTCTTAGAAAATGATTTCTCTCAATACAAAATTTGAACCCTCTTTTAGGGGATAATTAAAAAAAAAGTTGATGTTCATTTTCTAGTTTGTGAACAAACAGTCTAAAACCAAAGTTAAAAATCTCATACTTTAAAAATGCCTTGAAATACTCAAACTTTGAACCAATTTTAACACTCTTAGGGGATGAATTTGGAAAAACTCTGAAATCAGTTTTGTAGTCTTTTAACGTACAGAATAAGACCGAAGTTAAAAATCTCTTACTCACACTTAAAAATTTTATTGCTCGCCATTTAAAATTTGAACCCCCTTTTAAACCCCCTTAGAGGTTGAATTTTTCTAATCGCTGAAAGAACTTTTTTCGTAAACTTTTAAGTCTCTAGCTCAAAAAAAGTGTTGCCCATACAAAGCTTTCTTAACCCCCTTAGGGGTGGAATTTTCTAAAACTCTGAAAGTACTTTATTATTAATTTTAATAAGTAACATTTTGAATAGTTTTAAGTCTAGTAAAAAAAAAGTTTTTCCCACACAACACTGGCTACCCTTCTTAAGGATCTTAAGGATCCCCTTAGGGATGGAGTTTTCTAAAACGCTGAAAGTTCTTTTTTAGTATTCTAATAAGTAATCTTTTTGCAAAGTTTTAAGTCTAACTCAAAAAAAAGTGTTGCCCATGCAAAGCTTGCTCTCCTTTTAACCCTATTAGGGGTGGAATTTTCTAAAACGATTTGTGTTCTTTTTTGTATTTTGATAAGTAATCTTTCTACAAAGTTTCAAGTCTCTAACTCAAAAACATAAACTTTCCCTGATAAAAACTTTGCACCCCTTTTTATCCCCCTTAGGGATAGATTTTTTCAAAACGCTGAAAGTCTTTTTTTTTGTATTTTTATAAGTAATCTTTCTACAAAGTTTTAAGTGTCTAGCTCAGAAAAAGTGTTCCCCATACAAACCTTGCACCCTTTTTTAACCCCCTTAGGGAATGATTTTTGTAAAACGCCGAATGTAGTATTTTTCATGTTCTAATAAGTAATTTTTCGTAAAAATTTTAAGTCTCTATTAAAAAAAAATATGTTTTTCCCATACAAACTTTGTACCCTATTTTAGTCACCCTTAGGGGTGAAATTTTCCAAAACGCTGAAAGTACTTTCTTTGTATTTAAATAATCTTTCTACAAAGTTTTAGGACTCTAGCTAAAAAAAATAGTTTCCCATATACAAACTTTGCACCCCTATTTTAGCCCCCTATTTTTAGGGGTAGAATTTTCTAAAACGCTGAAAGTACTTAATTTGTATTCTGATGACTAATCTTTCTACAAAGTTTTAAGTCTCTATTTAAAAAAAATATTGTTTCCCCCATACAAAATTTGCACCCCTATTTTACCCCCTTAGGGGTAGATTTTTTTAAAACACTGAATCTAGGTACTTTATTTGTATTCTAATGAATAATTTCTCTACAAAGTTTTAAGTCTCTATTTAAAAAAAAGTAGTTTTTCCCATACAAACGTTGCATTCTATTTTACCCCTTTAGGGGTAGAATTTTCTAAAACCCTGAAAGTACTTTATTTGTATTCTAATGACTGATCTTTCTACAAAGTTTTAAGTCTCTATTTAAAAAAAAAAATGTTTCCCCCATACAAACCTTGCACCCCTATTTTACCCCCGTAGGGGTGGAATTTTCCAAAACGCTGAAAGTGTTTCATTGGTATTCTAATAACTAATTTTTCTACAAAGTTTAAAGTTTCTATAGCTCAAAAAAAAAAGGTTCTCCCATACAAACTTTGCACCCCCATTTTACCCCCTTAGGGGTAGAATTTTCAAAAATCCCTTTTTATCCCTAGCCCACGTTATAAAAGCAACATACTGTGCAAAAATCAACTCTCTAAGATTAGTAGTTTCGGCTGTGCGTTGATGAGTGAGTGAGTGAGTGATTGAGTGAATAAGTCAGTCAGGACATAGGCATTTATTATGTATAAATAGATAGAAGATAATGAAACTCCCATTCAAATATCTCAAAAAATTATGAAGCTACATCCGTTTTAATGTCGCTTGTTAGAGTGAGAAAACGATGAGGGACTGTGACGTCAATATACTCGAGCGTCATAGTAAAAAACAATCGTTTCATATGAAGGTGCGTTTTGCGGAAAAGGGACAGAACATACCCCCTCTTAAAACTTTGGACTCTTATAACTTAATCATTACCTATATAACCTCTTGCTTTGTTTTTTTCTCCATTTGACTATATTTATTTTAAATTCTTTTTCGAGAAAATACATTATGATTATTTACCATATTTTCGATTCCTGAGCTATAACCACGAACTTCGGAATTCGAAAATATTCGGGTATCTCTATCTCTATCGCACTAACCATACTCGAGTGACAGGGATGCAAATCTATGAACATTGAGTATCGGTTTTCGTGGTAGCGCCGCAGGTACTTTGGCTGAATGCGCCGAGCGCGTGCCATTGTCATTCAAAAAAAACAAATTCGTGTTAATTATATTGTTCAAATTTGTTGATTTCATTTATTGAAATTACGACATAAAACGACATTTGCGCATATAAGTTCTCATATCAGAATCGAATATTTTTTTATGGTTTATATTTTAGCATTTGTCTCGTAAAGGTCTATCGTAGACGGGATTTAAATTATTAATAAGTGAAAGGCAAAGCAATTCCGCCATTTTGACGAAAATTTGACGGTTCTTATAGCTGACAGTTGGAGCAGCGTTTGATTTAAATAAAAATAAATGAAAAATTAAATGAAGTCGTATATTTCGGAAAATTAATTAACTGTCGCAGTCGGATAAAAACTATCCTAAGTTGCAGCTAGAATAATAATGTACCTATATAAAATGTTTCATATTTTTCCGTTCATGGGATGCTGAGAACATTCGAACCGCGCAAAGCTTAGTTTCAAACTGGCTGATTCTTTTTTTAATTTAGAGATTTATTATAAGTGGAGATAATAAGAAATATTATTTCATTCAAATTTCGAACATCTCTGAAAACAAAGAAATTTGATTTGACCTCTATTCTAATATCAGTCGAGATGACGTTTAGTTCGTAATTAATTGTCAGTTTGCATACAAATTTGACAAGTGTCGCACGTAGGTAAATAAGATATCGAATGTTATGATGGAGCCCGACTCTAGTTTGTCTCTGAATTTAAAAAAAACTATGACAGCTGCCAGAAAACAACGCCGCAATGCCGGTCATACTATGCGGCTCCTGAATGCATCATAGAGGCTTATGATGTGTGGATAGATAAAGTAGTGTATGTAACTGTACATAATTAGGCATTAAAACACTCGTGTGATGTTATTATGAAACTCGCCTTCGGCTCGTTTCATAAACCCACACTCGTGTTTAATGCCCTTCATTATGTACAGTCACATAAACTACTATTAAAATCAAAACCCTAGACACGTTTATAGAGACATCAGTGATCAGAGACGGACCCAAATATGTTAGTTCTTTCACAGCAATCTTATAACGAACAAGGTATTTGTTATACAATGTTTAAAAAAATCATAAAAAAGAACTATTCATTTCTTTCAAAATATGGTAGACAAAAATGGAGATAAACATTGAAGAATCGATAGCCGTTTGCCTTATAATTCTATCTGTAGTGCAAAAGTATTAGTATCGATTCAAGACTAGTCAAAATCGATGAACACCTCGGGTAAGGGGCCTTAAAGACGAGATATTGTAGGTATCAGTGAATGAGTGTTACCTGTGCAGTTTGGAGGTGAAGGCGTCGTTGACGTAGAAGAGATGCGCGGGCTCGATGTCCTTGGTCTTGGGCTGCTTGATGAGCACGCGCTGCGTGGGCTTGCCCATGGCCAGCGACTGCAGCGCGCGGACCAGGTCCTTCTCGGGGATGTCCGTCTCGTTCAGGATTTCCTGGGGACGAGTGCGGCTTGCAGTTCACCATGCATGGCTCACTTTGGTTCAATCATTCTACTGGTATTACCGAGCTGCAATTACAATGGGATTGGAGGTGACAGTTGTGCCATAAATTTACGTAAAAGTGTATATTAAGTGAGAGTTATTCCATTCCCAAACTAATCGCAGTCGAATAATATCACTCGATTGAAAAGGACTGATGAATTCTGGTGAATCATGGTCGCCTGATCTGAGTAAATAAACTTTCTGTTTTTGAATATTTAGCGATCTAATTATCTTCTATACACTACACATTTAATGTCACATTGCGGAACAGTGGCAAGGAAAAAAAATGTTAACCAAAAGTACAAATACAATAGTATAGAGAGCGGAATACCGCGGTCCTGGTCCGCCGAGCCCAGCTGCGGCTGCAGCGACAGCTGCCGGCCCGAGTGCTTGGCCAGGTAGAAGCTGTCACACACACCGTGAACATTAGTTACCTCGTACGTGAGCCGCTCCCGCTTGTTGAACAGCAGCAGCACGCACATCTGGAAGGTGGAGACCTGGATGATGTGCTTGCGCGCCTGCGGCGGCGGCGCGGGCGGCGACAGCTGCCGGCCCGAGTGCTTGGCCAGGTAGAAGCTGTCACACACACACCGTGAACATTAGTTACCTCGTACGTGAGCCGCTCCCGCTTGTTGAACAGCAGCAGCACGCACATCTGGAAGGTGGAGACCTGGATGATGTGCTTGCGCGCCTGCGGCGGCGGCGCGGGCGGCGACAGCTGCCGGCCCGAGTGCTTGGCCAGGTAGAAGCTGTCACACACACACCGTGAACATTAGTTACCTCGTACGTGAGCCGCTCCCGCTTGTTGAACAGCAGCAGCACGCACATCTGGAAGGTGGAGACCTGGATGATGTGCTTGCGCGCCTGCGGCGGCGGCGCGGGCGGCGACAGCTGCCGGCCCGAGTGCTTGGCCAGGTAGAAGCTGTCACACACACACCGTGAACATTAGTTACCTCGTACGTGAGCCGCTCCCGCTTGTTGAACAGCAGCAGCACGCACATCTGGAAGGTGGAGACCTGGATGATGTGCTTGCGCGCCTGCGGCGGCGGCGCGGGCGGCGACAGCTGCCGGCCCGAGTGCTTGGCCAGGTAGAAGCTGTCACACACACACCGTGAACATTAGTTACCTCGTACGTGAGCCGCTCCCGCTTGTTGAACAGCAGCAGCACGCACATCTGGAAGGTGGAGACCTGGATGATGTGCTTGCGCGCCTGCGGCGGCGGCGCGGGCGGCGACAGCTGCCGGCCCGAGTGCTTGGCCAGGTAGAAGCTGTCACACACACACCGTGAACATTAGTTACCTCGTACGTGAGCCGCTCCCGCTTGTTGAACAGCAGCAGCACGCACATCTGGAAGGTGGAGACCTGGATGATGTGCTTGCGCGCCTGCGGCGGCGGCGCGGGCGGCGACAGCTGCCGGCCCGAGTGCTTGGCCAGGTAGAAGCTGTCACACACACACCGTGAACATTAGTTACCTCGTACGTGAGCCGCTCCCGCTTGTTGAACAGCAGCAGCACGCACATCTGGAAGGTGGAGACCTGGATGATGTGCTTGCGCGCCTGCGGCGGCGGCGCGGGCGGCGACAGCTGCCGGCCCGAGTGCTTGGCCAGGTAGAAGCTGTCACACACACACCGTGAACATTAGTTACCTCGTACGTGAGCCGCTCCCGCTTGTTGAACAGCAGCAGCACGCACATCTGGAAGGTGGAGACCTGGATGATGTGCTTGCGCGCCTGCGGCGGCGGCGCGGGCGGCGACAGCTGCCGGCCCGAGTGCTTGGCCAGGTAGAAGCTGTCACACACACACCGTGAACATTAGTTACCTCGTACGTGAGCCGCTCCCGCTTGTTGAACAGCAGCAGCACGCACATCTGGAAGGTGGAGACCTGGATGATGTGCTTGCGCGCCTGCGGCGGCGGCGCGGGCGGCGACAGCTGCCGGCCCGAGTGCTTGGCCAGGTAGAAGCTGTCACACACACACCGTGAGCATTAGTTACCTCGTACGTGAGCCGCTCCCGCTTGTTGAACAGCAGCAGCACGCACATCTGGAAGGTGGAGACCTGGATGATGTGCTTGCGCGCCTGCGGCGGCGGCGCGGGCGGCGACAGCTGCCGGCCCGAGTGCTTGGCCAGGTAGAAGCTGTCACACACACACCGTGAGCATTAGTTACCTCGTACGTGAGCCGCTCCCGCTTGTTGAACAGCAGCAGCACGCACATCTGGAAGGTGGAGACCTGGATGATGTGCTTGCGCGCCTGCGGCGGCGGCGCGGGCGGCGACAGCTGCCGGCCCGAGTGCTTGGCCAGGTAGAAGCTGTCACACACACACCGTGAACATTAGTTACCTCGTACGTGAGCCGCTCCCGCTTGTTGAACAGCAGCAGCACGCACATCTGGAAGGTGGAGACCTGGATGATGTGCTTGCGCGCCTGCGGCGGCGGCGCGGGCGGCGACAGCTGCCGGCCCGAGTGCTTGGCCAGGTAGAAGCTGTCACACACACACCGTGAACATTAGTTA
Organism: Epinotia brunnichana; assembly: GCA_963854355.1. Classification (NCBI taxonomy): domain Eukaryota; kingdom Metazoa; phylum Arthropoda; class Insecta; order Lepidoptera; family Tortricidae; genus Epinotia; species Epinotia brunnichana. Next base: position 17,646,071 of record OY977939.1, read on the forward strand.
CCTCGTACGTGAGCCGCTCCCGCTTGTTGAACAGCAGCAGCACGCACATCTGGAAGGTGGAGACCTGGATGATGTGCTTGCGCGCCTGCGGCGGCGGCGCGGGCGGCGACAGCTGCCGGCCCGAGTGCTTGGCCAGGTAGAAGCTGTCACACACACACCGTGAACATTAGTTACCTCGTACGTGAGCCGCTCCCGCTTGTTGAACAGCAGCAGCACGCACATCTGGAAGGTGGAGACCTGGATGATGTGCTTGCGCGCCTGCGGCGGCGGCGCGGGCGGCGACAGCTGCCGGCCCGAGTGCTTGGCCAGGTAGAAGCTGTCACACACACACCGTGAACATTAGTTACCTCGTACGTGAGCCGCTCCCGCTTGTTGAACAGCAGCAGCACGCACATCTGGAAGGTGGAGACCTGGATGATGTGCTTGCGCGCCTGCGGCGGCGGCGCGGGCGGCGACAGCTGCCGGCCCGAGTGCTTGGCCAGGTAGAAGCTGTCACACACACACCGTGAACATTAGTTACCTCGTACGTGAGCCGCTCCCGCTTGTTGAACAGCAGCAGCACGCACATCTGGAAGGTGGAGACCTGGATGATGTGCTTGCGCGCCTGCGGCGGCGGCGCGGGCGGCGACAGCTGCCGGCCCGAGTGCTTGGCCAGGTAGAAGCTGTCACACACACACCGTGAACATTAGTTACCTCGTACGTGAGCCGCTCCCGCTTGTTGAACAGCAGCAGCACGCACATCTGGAAGGTGGAGACCTGGATGATGTGCTTGCGCGCCTGCGGCGGCGGCGCGGGCGGCGACAGCTGCCGGCCCGAGTGCTTGGCCAGGTAGAAGCTGTCACACACACACCGTGAGCATTAGTTACCTCGTACGTGAGCCGCTCCCGCTTGTTGAACAGCAGCAGCACGCACATCTGGAAGGTGGAGACCTGGATGATGTGCTTGCGCGCCTGCGGCGGCGGCGCGGGCGGCGACAGCTGCCGGCCCGAGTGCTTGGCCAGGTAGAAGCTGTCACACACACACCGTGAACATTAGTTACCTCGTACGTGAGCCGCTCCCGCTTGTTGAACAGCAGCAGCACGCACATCTGGAAGGTGGAGACCTGGATGATGTGCTTGCGCGCCTGCGGCGGCGGCGCGGGCGGCGCGGGCGGCGAGCGCGGCGGCGACGCGTCCAGCGCGCGGAACACCGCGTGCAGGTCCGCCGAGCCCAGCTGCGGCTGCAGCGACAGCTGCCGGCCCGAGTGCTTGGCCAGGTAGAAGCTGTCACACACACACCGTGAACATTAGTTACCTCGTACGTGAGCCGCTCCCGCTTGTTGAACAGCAGCAGCACGCACATCTGGAAGGTGGAGACCTGGATGATGTGCTTGCGCGCCTGCGGCGGCGGCGCGGGCGGCGACAGCTGCCGGCCCGAGTGCTTGGCCAGGTAGAAGCTGTCACACACACACCGTGAGCATTAGTTACCTCGTACGTGAGCCGCTCCCGCTTGTTGAACAGCAGCAGCACGCACATCTGGAAGGTGGAGACCTGGATGATGTGCTTGCGCGCCTGCGGCGGCGGCGCGGGCGGCGACAGCTGCCGGCCCGAGTGCTTGGCCAGGTAGAAGCTGTCACACACACACCGTGAACATTAGTTACCTCGTACGTGAGCCGCTCCCGCTTGTTGAACAGCAGCAGCACGCACATCTGGAAGGTGGAGACCTGGATGATGTGCTTGCGCGCCTGCGGCGGCGGCGCGGGCGGCGACAGCTGCCGGCCCGAGTGCTTGGCCAGGTAGAAGCTGTCACACACACACCGTGAACATTAGTTACCTCGTACGTGAGCCGCTCCCGCTTGTTGAACAGCAGCAGCACGCACATCTGGAAGGTGGAGACCTGGATGATGTGCTTGCGCGCCTGCGGCGGCGGCGCGGGCGGCGACAGCTGCCGGCCCGAGTGCTTGGCCAGGTAGAAGCTGTCACACACACACCGTGAGCATTAGTTACCTCGTACGTGAGCCGCTCCCGCTTGTTGAACAGCAGCAGCACGCACATCTGGAAGGTGGAGACCTGGATGATGTGCTTGCGCGCCTGCGGCGGCGGCGCGGGCGGCGACAGCTGCCGGCCCGAGTGCTTGGCCAGGTAGAAGCTGTCACACACACACCGTGAACATTAGTTACCTCGTACGTGAGCCGCTCCCGCTTGTTGAACAGCAGCAGCACGCACATCTGGAAGGTGGAGACCTGGATGATGTGCTTGCGCGCCTGCGGCGGCGGCGCGGGCGGCGACAGCTGCCGGCCCGAGTGCTTGGCCAGGTAGAAGCTGTCACACACACACCGTGAACATTAGTTACCTCGTACGTGAGCCGCTCCCGCTTGTTGAACAGCAGCAGCACGCACATCTGGAAGGTGGAGACCTGGATGATGTGCTTGCGCGCCTGCGGCGGCGGCGCGGGCGGCGACAGCTGCCGGCCCGAGTGCTTGGCCAGGTAGAAGCTGTCACACACACACCGTGAACATTAGTTACCTCGTACGTGAGCCGCTCCCGCTTGTTGAACAGCAGCAGCACGCACATCTGGAAGGTGGAGACCTGGATGATGTGCTTGCGCGCCTGCGGCGGCGGCGCGGGCGGCGACAGCTGCCGGCCCGAGTGCTTGGCCAGGTAGAAGCTGTCACACACACACCGTGAACATTAGTTACCTCGTACGTGAGCCGCTCCCGCTTGTTGAACAGCAGCAGCACGCACATCTGGAAGGTGGAGACCTGGATGATGTGCTTGCGCGCCTGCGGCGGCGGCGCGGGCGGCGACAGCTGCCGGCCCGAGTGCTTGGCCAGGTAGAAGCTGTCACACACACACCGTGAACATTAGTTACCTCGTACGTGAGCCGCTCCCGCTTGTTGAACAGCAGCAGCACGCACATCTGGAAGGTGGAGACCTGGATGATGTGCTTGCGCGCCTGCGGCGGCGGCGCGGGCGGCGACAGCTGCCGGCCCGAGTGCTTGGCCAGGTAGAAGCTGTCACACACACACCGTGAACATTAGTTACCTCGTACGTGAGCCGCTCCCGCTTGTTGAACAGCAGCAGCACGCACATCTGGAAGGTGGAGACCTGGATGATGTGCTTGCGCGCCTGCGGCGGCGGCGCGGGCGGCGACAGCTGCCGGCCCGAGTGCTTGGCCAGGTAGAAGCTGTCACACACACACCGTGAACATTAGTTACCTCGTACGTGAGCCGCTCCCGCTTGTTGAACAGCAGCAGCACGCACATCTGGAAGGTGGAGACCTGGATGATGTGCTTGCGCGCCTGCGGCGGCGGCGCGGGCGGCGCGGGCGGCGAGCGCGGCGGCGACGCGTCCAGCGCGCGGAACACCGCGTGCAGGTCCGCCGAGCCCAGCTGCGGCTGCAGCGACAGCTGCCGGCCCGAGTGCTTGGCCAGGTAGAAGCTGTCACACACACCGTGAACATTAGTCGTCTACATTTACTTATTTGGCAACACCACTTTAACCGTCAAATTTCCATAGAAATGTTAATGAGATGATCATGAGTGAAGTTGCCCAATTATTTGTTCCCGAATGATTCATAACGTAGATACATATATTGAGGTTGATAAAGGGGCGTGTGAAAACACCAAGCCGCGCCGAGCCTCGCGACGCGCCGAGTAACATCATTGACTTAGCACGGCTTGCCGTTCGTCGGCCGATGCGGTGCTTGTCGCATTCGAGGGTCGGCAAGCGCCTACACGGACGACGTGGCTTGGCTTTGCCACGCGCCGTATATATTGGACAGGAACACTCTTCATCTCATTCTGGGTGTGTAGTTATGTGTGTTGTAAGAAAAAGAAAAGTGTCACTAATATTCTTTTTAATACAGTTGCTCAAAAAGTGGTACTTTTTGTGGCTGCGTAGCCTGCGAGAAGCTCAATTTCTCGCACTAGTGCTTTTTACTTTTTAGTTCCAAACTATACTTTCGAAACGCAGTAATTTTATATTAGATTTTTTACTTGGAAATTATGAAATTAAAAACGCTTACGAATACTAGGAGTATTTATTTTTGATCGCATTAGTATGAAAGTCATTTTTGAAGCTGAAAATGTACGCATCTGTAGGTAGACCGCTTAACTCATTCCTCGCTTGCGCAGCGCGCGGGTGCAGGGGTATGACGATAACGGGGTGCGGGCGCCGGGGTTTGCCTTCCGCACGTCGCCCGCAGCCCGTTATAGTCATACCCCTGCACCCGCGCGCCGCGCAGGCGAGGACCGAGTTAAACGGTCCACCTATAGGTACCAGGAGCGCATACGCAAGCAGAAGTTTCGATGCAGCCACTAACAGTTGAGATCGAGGTACAATAATATAAATTTATTTAAAGAATTCATTAATATATAAATGACGAATATTAATTTATTATTTTTTCGCAATTGTATTAAAAAACGTCGTTTACAACACGTGTGAAATGTCTTTTACCACTCGTACCGAGTCTTGCCACTCGCTTTCAGCTCGTGGCAAGATACCTCGGTACTAGTGGTAAAAAGACATTCTTTTCACACTAGTTGTAAAATGTACTATAACAGCTCAATCAACAACCTAACATAAACAGGCATTAAGAGTGAGCAAACATTTCGTTACAACTCGACAAAGTCGCGATCGCCGGCGAGCGGCCACGATTCAACCCACACTGCGATGTTTACCTGTGTGCGTGCGGTTCGGTAGAGATGGGGAGAAGGTAAAAACTCACGGGTAAATACCGGGTATTATAAAGTACTGATAATATAATCTACCCGTATTTACCCGTTTGTTCCCAAAAAGGTGGGTATAATTTTAAGTTGTTAATCGCTCTCGCAGACGTCCAAAACACAGGCTCAGCCTAGTTTGAAGTCTGATGGATATTTTTTTGTGTGCTAATCTGTGTTTGTTAAGGTGGTTCGATTGCCATACAAAACGTTATTTGACATTCGCAGGCCGACGGCGTGATATTTTAAGAAACTTATGTAACAAACATTCATAAATTGGCTTCCCATTTGCGCCAAATTCCCCCTTTCCTAGAATAAACTTGTATAAACTAGATTAATTTGAGAAATTGGTTTGTCACGTGATATTTTGGGAAAACTAGTTTTTTCAAATTAATCTAGTTTATACAAGTTTATTCTAGGAAAGGGGGAATTTGGCGCAAATGGGAAGCCAATTGATAAAAGTCTGATACATTAGTTTCTTAAAATATCACGCCGTTAGCCTGTGAATGTCAAATAACGCTTTGTATGGCAATCGAACCACCTTAAATAAAATATTTGTATTTGTATAAACTCTTTGTGAAGCGTTTTTTGCAAAAAAGTTATATAGGAATGTCTCAAACGTTGTTCTCATTGAAATTATGAATCCATACTAAAATTGTAAATGCGAAAGTTTGTCTGTCTGTTTGTCTTTTACCTCTTCACGCCTAAACCGCTGAACCGATTTAAATGAAATTTGATATAGACATAGTTTGAGTCCCAAGAAAGGACAAAGGTTAGTTTTTATCCCAGAAATCATCCCCTAAGGGGGTAAAATGAGAGGTGCAAATTCGGATGGAAACCATTTGAATGAAATTTGGTATAGAGATAGTTTGAGTACTGGGAAAGGACATACAATAGTTTTAATTCCGGAAATCATCCGCTAAGGGGATGAAAATTTGGACTGAACCTGTTTAGATGAAATTTAGTATAGATATAGTTTGAGTCCCGGAGAATAACAATGGATAGTTTTTATACCGAAAATCATCCCCTAAGGGGATGAAATAGGGGCTGAAAATTTGGATACAATCTATTTAGATGACATTTGATATAGAGACAGTAGGAGTCCTAGAGAAGGACAACGTATAGTTTTTTTTCCCGAAAAACATCTCCTGAGGGGGTGTAATGAGGGGTGAACATTTGGATGAAATTTGGTATAGAGATAGTTGGAGTCTTGGGGAAGGTCATAGGATAGTTTTTATCCCGGAAATCAATCCCTAAAGGGAAAATGGAGGGTGAAAGTTTGTATCGAGATACGATATAAACGAGTTCTACGCGGATGGAGTCGCGGGCAGAAGTGGTACATAACATAACATAACATAAGGTACTTAATATAACATTAGTTTAGTTTCATTAAAACAGTGCTGGTGCCTCTTTTTACCCGACTGCCGAAGGAGAGAGGGTTATGTTTTTCGAGCGTATGTATGTATGTAAGTATGTATGTATGTATGTGGGTATGTCTTATTATTTGACACGCCCTGCAGCCTAAACCGTTTGACGGATTTCGTCAAGTGAGGTGTCGTTGGGTTCCTCTTAATAGTGGGAGTGACATATTTGCAAAAAAGCAGTTGGGTTTTTCGAAAAATGTTTTGATTTCACTTGTTAAGTATACTAGATACTTGTGTCAAGAGTACACCATACTACCAAATGTAGTATGTTACAATTTGTTTTGGTTTTCTACAAGTATACAGTTCTGTACCAGTTCTATACTATAGTTCTATACCATTTCATCTCAATGGGTTCCATCCAAATTTTCACCACCCAGTTCACCCCCTTAGGGGATGATTGCCGGAATTAAAACTAATGTATGTCCTTTCCCAGGACTCAAACTATCTCTGTACCAAATTTCATTCAAATGGTTTCCATCCGAATTTTCATCCCTATTTCACCCCCTTAGGAGATGATTACCGAGATAAAAACTATCCTAAGTCTTTTCCCAGGACTTAAAAACTATCCATTGTCATACTCCGGGACTCAAACTATCTCTATACCAAATTTCATCTAAACGGGTTCAATCGAAATTTTCACCCCCTTAGGGGATGATTTCCGGAATTAAAACTATCGTATGTCCTTTCCCAGGACTCAAACTATCTCTGTACCAAATTTCATTCAAATGGTTTCCATCCGAATTTTCATCCCAATTTCACCTCCTTAGGGGATGATATTCGGTATAAAACCTATCCTTTGTACTTCTCCAGGACTCAACCTATTTATATTCCAAATTTCATCCAAATCGGTGCAGCGGTTTAAGTAGCTCCATACAAATTTCCACCCCGCATTTCGTCCCCTTAGGCCCTTAGGGGTTGATTTCCGGGATAAAAACTGCCCCCTGTCCTTTCTTGGGGCTCAAACTATGTCTATACCAAATTTCATCTAAATCGGTTCAGCGGTTTAGGCGTGAAGAGGTAACAGACAGACATACAGACAGACATACAGACAGACACTTTCGCGTGTATAATAGTGGTAAGGATTCTGGTATGGGCTCACGTTTTAATTTGATCATATTGTGAAAAAAACATGTTATTTTTAATAAAAAAAAAACAATCTATGCTTCATAATAAATATTTAATCATGACGAAAGTTTTTCAAAAGGCATCTAAAATTTCATTAAAAAAATTCAGCCCTGAAATGTCACTTTTTGAAAAAATCCTTTCGAAATAGTTTATACCCACCAATTTGGGTATTTACCGGGTTATTTACCCACCTCTACCCATCTCTATAAGGCGCGTGTCAGATACGGTCGGTCACTGACCTTTACGCAGCGACGAGAACGATACGTCCGTTCTTTGGGAAGGCCCGGCGCGTAATGAATCGAACAACGTTTTCACGCGCGGCTATATAGTGGTTTTAAAAAAATGGTCTAAACTAACTGGGTCATCCATAAGCGTAAAAAAAATACGTTATTATTAAACAAGTCCTGTAGTTTCATAATAAAATGTTTTTTTTTCCAATAAACCATCATAATCGTGAAATAAAAAATGTTTAAACAAACCGAATTAGACATTTTGTAGTATTCTTTTTTAATAGGAAATACCAATATTTTAGAAGTAGTGCGATTGGGGTGTACTTAAAGACTATATATTCTATTGTAAAAAGCAAACATCGAAACATTTTTGCAAGTTTAAAATGGAAATATCCTACCTAAAAGATAGCTCTGACGCGTATTTTTGGAAAACATTCCGACGAAAACCTGGTTGTATTAAATAACCGTTTATAGAAAAAGAATTATAGCAATGGAGTGGTCTAGATTATGAGTTTATCTATACAAAACATTAGTTTACTTTAACAATGTAAGCATTTGAACAAAAATATGGGCTTTGAAAAAGCCTTACGTTAGCTAAAATACCAACTTTTTGTTTGCACACTCTTAACCCATTACATTACATTAAAATTCTAAAATTTTTGTTTTGATAGTATGTATTGTTAAGCATTTGGTTCATGTGCAGCTTTCGGCGCAGTTTATATGAGTCGAGCGAAAGCACGGTGATGAAACAAAGTGGTTACCTCCTGAAGACGTCGAAGGCGTTTCTGGGCGGCGTGGGAATGCTGCACTTGGGCGTGGCGCTCTGCGTGGGCCAGAAGCCCGTCGTCAGCACGCGCACCGACAAGTCCACGCCGTGCAGGTTCGTCTGCACAACACACACACGTTGACGCGGTCAGCAGGGTTGCATGGCCCTTCCGCCCATGGCCTGAACCCTTAGGTGCATACAGTATCAACAAATGATAAGATAATATTTCTTTCTGAGAACGGTGGACTTTTCCGTGGAATGCTCCTCAAACTCAAACTCCAATCATTTATTGCACTCATGTTAGTATATAGTTCTTAAATTACATGTTACAGTTCTACATGAACCCTGTAAGGGCACAGCAATGAAATAAATAATAATTCAAATAATAATAATTGTTACATAATTAGGGTTCCATAGCCAAATGGCAAAAAACGGAACCCTTATAGATTCGTTATGTCCGTCCGTCTGTCTGTCTGTCTGTCCGTCCGTATGTCACAGCCACTTTTTTCCGAAACTATAAGAGCTATGAAACTTGGTAAGTAGATGTATACTGTGAACCGCATTAAGATTTTCACACAAAAATCGAAAAAAAAACATTAAGTTTTAGGGGTCCCCATACTCAGAACTGAAACTCAAAAAATTTTTTTTCATCAAACCCATACGTGTGGGGTATCTATGGATAGGTCTTCAAAAATGATATTGAGGTTTCTAACATCATTTTTTTCTAAACTGAATAGTTTGCGCGAGAGACACTTCCAAAGTGGTAAAATGTGTGCCCCCCCCTCTGTAACTAATAAAATAAGAGAATGATAAAACTAAAAAAAATATATGATGTACATTACCATGTAAACTTCCAACGAAAATTGGTTTGAAAGTAGTCTTTTTGTAATACGACATAAATCGTAAACCGCAATTTATTTCACGGAACCCTTCATGTACGAGTCCGACTCGCACTTGGCCGCTTTTATTTTTATATTTCTTACGCGAACTTAAGAAATATTAAAATTTAATTGACAAAATATTAAACAATACTATATACTTTATAAAGTTAAGATTGCACATCATAAATGTATAAATTAAAAAACAAAAATTTTCATTTAATTTAAAAATGTCACAATAATCAATTAAAAATAATTAATAATATCAATCTGTTACAATTACCTACAATTTAGTCCACTCCTCAAACTGATCATTAAGAAAATCTTCTAGTTTATAATAAGCTTTCTTTATGAGGTATAATTTTATTGTATTTTTAAATATTTTATAATTTTCAACGTCTTCAATAATATTGGGAATTTTATTATAAATTTTTATTGACATGCCAAGGGCTTGAATGGATCATTTCTAGCGCTGAATTAGGCGTAGCTAGTTTGTTTCTGGGTCGTAAGTTTTGAGGGCGGGAGAATATTGCGGGAAAAGGTTGTAATTATTTTTGACAAATAAACATCCTTCTAAAATATACATGGACACTAAGGTCAGAATTTTTAACTTTTTAAAATACGGTTTACAACTTACCATGGGATCTATTTTAACAAGTATTCTAATACAACGCTTCTGTAATCTAAAGAGATGAACAATATTCGTACTATTACCCCACAACACAATGCTGTATTGTAGCCAGGCGTGTGCGCAAGCATAGTAAGCGCTCGTTGCTATTTTCATGTCCGTGCATTTTTTCAGATTATACAGTGCATAAGTGAAGCTGCTTAATTTATTATTTATTTTATTTATGTGATCTTTCCAGTTTAGTGCCGAGTCGATGCTAATACCTAAAAATGTAGTTGATGTGACTGATTCCAATTTCTCCTTTAGTATATTAGCAAGTAGCTAGGATGCTACACAAAATTGTAAGGTAACTTAAACACGTGGTGTAAGTACTCACCCCGGACGAGAGCACGTGCTCCTTGAACTCCTCCATGATGGTGTTGGACACCGTCATGTCCTTGAACATGCCCTCCAGCTTCGACGTGAACTGACACCCGCACTCAGTCTAGAACACCAATGGCAATATGTTAACCATCATTTTATATAAACAACCATCCGACAGTGTCAAATTTAAATTGATTCATCAACTTACAACATACTACATACGATAGATCGTCGGGTGACAACCAAAACTCGCTATAGTTATATTAGTCTGTTTCTTTAGGCATTTTAAAGACTGTAGGGCAAACCTTGGTTAATCGGTGATAGTTAGGTTTTATCAGATTTTTTTTTGTTAATTTTGACGGATGCGTTCGGATACTTGCTGCACGTAAGTAAGTTGAATGACAGTGCCGCCACCTACTGGAAATTATTACAAGCCGTAAAGATATCGAGTAACTCCGCTATTAGACCTTAAAGTAGCTATCACCGAATAACTTGATATCACAGATTAGCCAAGGTTTGCCCTATATAAACTAAACCACGTGACCCGGTCAATCAGCCAATGAAACTAGCTTTTAATTAATACCACAATATGTCACGAGGTTTGGTTTGTTTTAAATGCCTATTAAAGAAATACACGTAATAGGTAAAGGCTGCAATCGTTGTGTTTTGGTTGCCACCCGGCGATATACTTATATATACGCATATTGCGAGAACCAACTTTTTCAGTTACGTTACAAGAATTAATTTCAGCAAAACAAAGGTATTTAATTTCGAGTGATGTAGCGTCGTGTATACTACGTCCGAAACAGTACCAGAAAATGCTGTCAAAATCGCAAGCAAAAAAAAACCTCATGGTCTGAACACATGGTCGTTTGTCCCGTGCGTTCGTTTGACAGAATTTACTCTTATAGATTCGGATACAGTATACACACAGGCAATCTTCATGTTTCGTTGGCCTTGTGTTATTCAACTAAGATAAGTTATTTGATACAACAATACGACTTATCGAGACTACACATATAATTTAGGATACAGTTTATTTCTATGGGTCTCAGGAATATCTAATTTGTCTACTTCCATCTGTTTGTCTTGTATACAGTCAGGCGGCATTGAAGGCAATACGAAGGGCAACGGTAACATCCGCCTTAGTGAAAGAATGCAAGGAAGAGCTTAACAAGATAGGAGAAGAACCAGGTGTGACGGTGGCGTGGGTGCCAGGACATCAGGGGATAGTGGGCAATGAGAGGGCGGATGAGCTGGCTAGGGAGGGCGCGGGAAGGGAGTTTATAGGCCCAGAACCGGTCCTTCCTTTCTCGGCTGAAGTCACAAAGGGGGTCATAGAAAGGCTAAAACAACAATATGGGGAGAGAGAATGGAGGGAAGCATCTGGTTGTAGACAGACAAAGATGATGATAGAAGGTATGGATCACAAAAGGACCAGGTATCTGCTGAAACTGGGTAAGAGCAATCTGAGATTGCTGACTGGTATCATTACCGGTCACAATACTCTAAATAGACACTTAAAGATAATATGTATAAGTAACGACGCTTCTTACCCACACTGGGGAGGAAGAAACAAGTAAGCATGTACTAGCGGAATGTGTTATGTACGCGGCACCGCGGTTTAACACATTTGGTAAAAATACGTTAGAGGAGCGGGAATTGAGGGATATCAACCTTAAAGATGTCCTTCTGTTCTGCAGGAAAACAAGAATAATGGAAGAATTTGATGTGGGAACGCTGCCGGGACAGTAACCTTGAGCCCAAACCTCAGGGAATTGGGCTGAATGACCGCGACGAGTGGTCGACTGCCCGCCTGTTTCCGGCCAGGCGTCCCTTCACAACATCAACATCCATCTGTTTATTCTAACATTTATAAAACCGATTATATAGGAATAAATACTAGTTGGCAGGAATATGTACAATTTATTTATCATTGTCAAGCTAGTTTTTTTCCTTTAGACAGAGTTTGCTTTAGTCCGATTGGGGATATTTTTAGTGTCCATTGTGACAGAATTTACGTTGCTACTGAAAATTGATACAAATTCCATACTCCTAAGACCCAGCTTAAAGTCTCATGTCTGCAAAATTCTTTACCTGTTCAGCATAAAACCGAACTAAAAGAACAATTTCGCAATCAAATAGACGAATAGAGGAAGGCGGGAACTAGGCAAAGAACTCTACATTCTTGGACTTTAAGCAAGATTTCCTCTAAAAGACTACTGGGAGGTGAGGACACTTACGAATGCCCATAGGAAAGGTAAAGAATTTTGCAGATATGGGGAGAGGGACGGGCGGGCGCGGGGCGCTACGCTCGGGCTGTGTTCTCTATGTGCGACACGTCACCGATTATACAGTGGAAGTCACGCGGCTCCACGTCCTTTAGCAAGCCTTCCTTCTGGTAAGAACGAAAACAAAACGTATCTACAGTGGCTTGTCAAAGTTAACAATATAATATAACATTTCATAAAACCGTTTCGTAGAGGCAATCCTAGTAAGCAGGATGTTTAGAACTTCGGATACAAAAATAATCTATTAATCATGAGATCCATAACTGTATATAGGTATCAAACTATCAAAATTCAGGTAGAATATTTCTGGTTTTATTCTGCACCTGTAGGATTATACTATACGAGACTTCGTAAATGTAAACTGAGTGGTTTATATACTCAATTGGGAATGGCATCAGATACCCATTCAATAGTTATTCGTAACATAGATAATTTCAATTTGGAAGCTACGATAGCCCAGTGGTTCAGGCATGCGGCTGTCAATCGGCGGTCGTTGGTTCGAATCCTGGCTATGAGTTACTCGGAACTTATGTACGGAATATTTACCGTTACTTTTTCGTTGAAGGAAAAAATCGACAGGAAACTGGTCTAATCCCAATAAGGTCTGTTTTCCTTCTGGGTTGGAAGGTCAGATGGCAGTCGCTTTTGTAAAACTACTAACTAGTGCCTATGCCAAATCTTGGGATTAGGTGTCAAAGCGGACCCCGGGCTCCTTTAGAGCAGAATCGGGAATAAAGCTAGGAGGATGAACATAGATAAATTACACCCGCCGTAGTAAACCTTCAACAATTTAAAAACCAATTGATTTAAGCATGTAATTAATTTTCAGTAGTTTACGGCTGCGAGTTCATAAGGCTATGTGCTGCTTGTAGTAGCGCTCGAACACGTCCTTCTCCTGCAGGAAGCGGAACAGCACCATCGTCTTGTCCACGTTAAAGTTACCTTAAGTTTGGAGATCATGTTCTTCTCGGAGTCGTCGGACACGGACTTGTTGAGCAGCAGCCGCTTGGCCAGGTGCTGCTTGTAGTAGCGCTCGAACACGTCCTTCTTCTGCAGGAAGCGGAACAGCACCATCGTCTTGTCCACGTTAAAGTTACCTTAAGTTTGGAGATCATGTTCTTCTCGGAGTCGTCGGACACGGACTTGTTGAGCAGCAGCCGCTTGGCCAGGTGCTGCTTGTAGTAGCGCTCGAACACGTCCTTCTTCTGCAGGAAGCGGAACAGCACCATCGTCTTGTCCACGTTAAAGTTACCTTAAGTTTGGAGATCATGTTCTTCTCGGAGTCGTCGGACACGGACTTGTTGAGCAGCAGCCGCTTGGCCAGGTGCTGCTTGTAGTAGCGCTCGAACACGTCCTTCTTCTGCAGGAAGCGGAACAGCACCATCGTCTTGTCCACGTTAAAGTTACCTTAAGTTTGGAGATCATGTTCTTCTCGGAGTCGTCGGACACGGACTTGTTGAGCAGCAGCCGCTTGGCCAGGTGCTGCTTGTAGTAGCGCTCGAACACGTCCTTCTCCTGCAGGAAGCGGAACAGCACCATCGTCTTGTCCACGTAAAAGTTACCTTAAGTTTGGAGATCATGTTCTTCTCGGAGTCGTCGGACACGGACTTGTTGAGCAGCAGCCGCTTGGCCAGGTGCTGCTTGTAGTAGCGCTCGAACACGTCCTTCTCCTGCAGGAAGCGGAACAGCACCATCGTCTTGTCCACGTTAAAGTTACCTTAAGTTTGGAGATCATGTTCTTCTCGGAGTCGTCGGACACGGACTTGTTGAGCAGCAGCCGCTTGGCCAGGTGCTGCTTGTAGTAGCGCTCGAACACGTCCTTCTCCTGCAGGAAGCGGAACAGCACCATCGTCTTGTCCACGTTAAAGTTACCTTAAGTTTGGAGGTCATGTTCTTCTCGGAGTCGTCGGACACGGACTTGTTGAGCAGCAGCCGCTTGGCCAGGTGCTGCTTGTAGTAGCGCTCGAACACGTCCTTCTCCTGCAGGAAGCGGAACAGCACCATCGTCTTGTCCACGTTAAAGTTACCTTAAGTTTGGAGATCATGTTCTTCTCGGAGTCGTCGGACACGGACTTGTTGAGCAGCAGCCGCTTGGCCAGGTGCTGCTTGTAGTAGCGCTCGAACACGTCCTTCTCCTGCAGGAAGCGGAACAGCACCATCGTCTTGTCCACGTTAAAGTTACCTTAAGTTTGGAGATCATGTTCTTCTCGGAGTCGTCGGACACGGACTTGTTGAGCAGCAGCCGCTTGGCCAGGTGCTGCTTGTAGTAGCGCTCGAACACGTCCTTCTTCTGCAGGAAGCGGAACAGCACCATCGTCTTGTCCACGTTAAAGTTACCTTAAGTTTGGAGATCATGTTCTTCTCGGAGTCGTCGGACACGGACTTGTTGAGCAGCAGCCGCTTGGCCAGGTGCTGCTTGTAGTAGCGCTCGAACACGTCCTTCTCCTGCAGGAAGCGGAACAGCACCATCGTCTTGTCCACGTTAAAGTTACCTTAAGTTTGGAGATCATGTTCTTCTCGGGGTCGTCGGACACGGACTTGTTGAGCAGCAGCCGCTTGGCCAGGTGCTGCTTGTAGTAGCGCTCGAACACGTCCTTCTCCTGCAGGAAGCGGAACAGCACCATCGTCTTGTCCACGTTAAA
Source organism: Epinotia brunnichana (assembly GCA_963854355.1). Lineage (NCBI taxonomy): Eukaryota > Metazoa > Arthropoda > Insecta > Lepidoptera > Tortricidae > Epinotia > Epinotia brunnichana. The sequence goes on from OY977939.1 coordinate 17,661,120, forward strand.
GTTACCTTAAGTTTGGAGATCATGTTCTTCTCGGAGTCGTCGGACACGGACTTGTTGAGCAGCAGCCGCTTGGCCAGGTGCTGCTTGTAGTAGCGCTCGAACACATCCTTCTCCTGCAGGAAGCGGAACAGCACCATCGTCTTGTCCACGTTAAAGTTACCTTAAGTTTGGAGATCATGTTCTTCTCGGAGTCGTCGGACACGGACTTGTTGAGCAGCAGCCGCTTGGCCAGGTGCTGCTTGTAGTAGCGCTCGAACACATCCTTCTCCTGCAGGAAGCGGAACAGCACCATCGTCTTGTCCACGTTAAAGTTACCTTAAGTTTGGAGATCATGTTCTTCTCGGAGTCGTCGGACACGGACTTGTTGAGCAGCAGCCGCTTGGCCAGGTGCTGCTTGTAGTAGCGCTCGAACACATCCTTCTCCTGCAGGAAGCGGAACAGCACCATCGTCTTGTCCACGTTAAAGTTACCTTAAGTTTGGAGATCATGTTCTTCTCGGAGTCGTCGGACACGGACTTGTTGAGCAGCAGCCGCTTGGCCAGGTGCTGCTTGTAGTAGCGCTCGAACACGTCCTTCTCCTGCAGGAAGCGGAACAGCACCATCGTCTTGTCCACGTTAAAGTTACCTTAAGTTTGGAGATCATGTTCTTCTCGGAGTCGTCGGACACGGACTTGTTGAGCAGCAGCCGCTTGGCCAGGTGCTGCTTGTAGTAGCGCTCGAACACGTCCTTCTCCTGCAGGAAGCGGAACAGCACCATCGTCTTGTCCACGTTAAAGTTACCTTAAGTTTGGAGATCATGTTCTTCTCGGAGTCGTCGGACACGGACTTGTTGAGCAGCAGCCGCTTGGCCAGGTGCTGCTTGTAGTAGCGCTCGAACACATCCTTCTCCTGCAGGAAGCGGAACAGCACCATCGTCTTGTCTAGCACGCCCTCGATCTCCTGCTCGCTCATCTGTCAATACAAATAGACGGCGAAGTGTCTCGTCAGTTTGAAAATTGATACAAAATAAACTCTATCCCACTAAAAACATTACACGTAAAGTGATTGGCATACATACAGTGCTGGACAAAAAGAATCATACACTTACACGAAAAGTATATTTTCCTTTACAACTTTTTTTGTGAACTTCACCACGTGATGTTTGTATAGAAAACTTTTAGGACATTTAATGAGCTCTATTATTAATATAACAATATTAGCGATCTTCTCAAAATATTGTTTACGTCATACCTGGCCATAAAGTAGGAATTACCGCACGCTATGCGTGCGGAAAACCCCACTTCCTGGCCAGATAGAGACGTAAAATTTTGTACTTACCACGGGCGGTAATAAAGAAAGCCTCAGAGCGCATATTTATCGCCCTTGCCTTCGGCTCGGGCGTCAAATACCTGCGATCTGAGACATTCTTTGTTTAACCGCCCTAGGTAAGTAATGTACTATTTCTAGTGCTTGATTACTTTTACCGCGTCATTTTACTCTGGACAAAATAGATAATACGGACGCTTTACTAGAAATAAAATTGTACCACGTAATTGCCTGGCTAGAAACAAAATAAAAATAGGTCATTGTGTCAGTCTTGACCATTTGAAGTAACTTTCATGTATTATTTCAATGTTGAAGATGTCAGGAAAACAGATTTCCATAGATGTTCGTAATCTGGTTATACGTGATAGGAAAAAACAAATTTCGTTTCGGAAAATTGCCGAAAAATATTCCATCTCTGTGGGAGCTGTACAGCACATTTGGAAGAAACATGAAAACCAAGGAACTGTGGCGAACTTGCCTGGAGTCGGTCGCAAGCGATCAACAACTCTGCGCGATGATGCTAGAATTGTTCGATGTGCGAAGCTAAATCCAAAAATATCATCGAGAGCTATTACGGAAACGATGGATCTTAGGGTCAGTTCTCGAACTGCACGTCGCAGGCTCAGAGAAAATGGTTTAAAAAACTGTTTAGCATCTAAGCGTCCATTTATAAGCAGTAAAAACAAAACAAAGCGTCTTGCATTTGCGAAGAAACATATTGGAAAGCCCTTGGAGTACTGGAAGTCAATCTTATGGACTGATGAAAGTAAATTCGAGCTGTTTGGACAAAAAAGCCGGTTCAGAGTGTGGCGTAAGCCTTGCGAAGCGTTGGCAGAACGCAACATACAAAAAACTGTGAAGCATGGTGGAGGTAATGTTATGGTGTGGGGCTCATTTGCTTGGTCTGGAGTTGGCAGCTTAGCTCGAATTAATGGAATAATGACCGCTGTAGATTATATTAACATATTACAAGAAAATTTAGAGATTTCTTTGCTTAAATGTGGCTTGGAGGGCCGATATTTATTTCAGCAAGATAATGACCCGAAGCACACAGCTAAAATATCCGCTGCATTCTTCAAGGCAAATAGGATCAAACAGCTTGAATGGCCGCCACAATCGCCCGACCTCAACCCGATTGAGAATTTATGGTCTTATTTGGATAGCAAAATTAATAAAACAAATGTGACTAACAAGGATTCCTACTTCGGTGCACTGGAAGAAGCTTGGGACAATATCGACCCTGAATACCTAAAGTCATTGGTGGAAAGCGTGCCTAGAAGATTAGCAGCGGTTTTGAAAGCAAAAGGAGGCCACACAAAATATTAGATTAAGTTTAATTGAGTTTGTGTTTAATGTATGATTTAATTTGTCCAGAGCAAAATGAAGTGCTATTGATAAATACCCATGTAAATAAATAAATTTGTTGAATCTTGAAATTTTAATACCTATATATAATAAGCCATGGAATGTGCTACAAGTTTGCCTAAGATATAATATATGTAATCGAATTCATAAAGTAGTTCAGAAAGAAACTCTCATTTCCGTGTAAGTGTATGATTCTTTTTGTCCAGCACTGTAGGTCAGGAAATGAATGCTCAAAAAGAGGTATAGAGGGAAGGTTTGAAGGTCTATATCGCTGAACATGCTGATATCTTTACAGTTCTAAAAACAGATAGCAAAATTGCATTTTATCCACAAGAGTGCAAAGAATATTTGAAATTCGAACGTGTTATTAGTTACTTTTTTAAACATAATAACATGTAAAGGCCAGTCCTGACAAGACAATTTTCGCCCATCTGTAGGTTTTTTTTTACTTTTTTTAAATGTTTTTAATTTTAATTTTTTATGTGTATTTCTTTTTTTTAATGTTTTTTTCTTTGTTCAACTATTTTTGTTTTAATGTTTTCTTTATGATATTTTTCCGCTTTTTTCCTTTGTCTTTCCTCCCTTTTTTATGTTTTATATGTTTAAACTTTGTTTTTTTAATGATTTTGTCTATTTTTTATGTTTTTTTTTAATGTTTATTTTTCAATGTTTCTTTTTATTTTCTCCCTTTTAACAAGTGTTTTTAACCTTTTTTAAGCCTTTTCTCTTTTAAAAGTTTTAGAAATGTTATTTCTTAAAAAAAATGTTTTTAATTTTTAATTCTTTTGTTTAATTTTCTTTTTTTTATGTTTTTTAAAATATTTTCTTTTCTTTTTTAATAATTTTTTTTCTAATGTAGTATTTTCCTGGCTTTAGTGAGGTGAAAAGATTTGTGTTACACACGGGTGCAGTTATTTTGACGTCTCGTGTTGCACACACGAGACGTCAAATAGCTACGCTCAGGATTCTATTTTGAACCACTCGCTTCGCTCAGGATTCTATTTTCGAACCACTCGCTTCACTCGTGGTATAACCATAGATCTTCTCTCCCTGTCACTGAGCATAAGCGTGAGCGAGATGGAAGTACGTATTCGGAAGCGCGGATATCATGTTTTTTAATTTTTTTTTTGTGCGTGTTAATAAATAAAAAAATAATAGCCAAGTTCCCTCAAACATGATATTGCCGATTTTTAGTATCAATTTTAATATGTTTAGCTGTTGTGCATAATTTGTTACGATTTTTTAAAGTGTATTTTAGACCATGTTCGTGATTTTTTTCTATCGAGCGAAAGTCAAAAATTCACCATTAGAATAGCTGTTGTCCCTCGAGAAGGCCTTAAGATTGCTAATTAAATTTAGGGCAGCCGTATTATATTATAATATAATCTACTAACAAGAGCTACGACTTTTTGAAAATCCGTTTTCTGAGGTCACGTCGCCTTAAAATACAACTTTGCACCCTTGTATTACAAATAACTATTTCTCAAACATGCAATGAAATATTCTCTTTTTCTACTCCTGTACCGTTATCTGTCATTTATATAGGTTGTAGCTCAAATACAATGACACCACTAATAAGTCGTCGCAAAACTCTATGCTCTATGGCCCAAAAACGCACTGTTTAGCGTACTTTTTTGGTTCATAAATTTTTCATAAAAGCACTGTTTAACTTTTTTTAAATCGGCCGCTATATTGCAGTGGTGCCAACTTCATAAACAAATATTTCGAAACAAAAGTATTTATTTACGATTTAACATTTGTATATTATAAATTATTTACTACAATAATAATAAATCACCATCTATTGTGTGTTAAATTACATGTTTTATAAATTCTTGGTATTATTTATAAAAATAAACAGTTCGAATTCGGTCCGGGTTCGGATTCGGTTTGGTTCGGCCGGCAAGTGCAAACAAATTAAAAAAAAAACAAACCATAAGCAAGAGCTGTCACATTTCCGATTTCTCACCAAAGTACAGTTCAAAATGAAAAGACGAAAGATGATAAACTTTTAGTCCTAAACTATTAAGATTTTATTCGTGTTTGTGAAGACAAAAGTGTACGTTCCTTTTAAAATGGTCGAAGAAATTAATAACTGCACTCCTGAAGAAATTGAGTGAGTAGCAAAACTAGTAAAAGTACGAATAGAAAACTTGCTGCCTGAAAAGTTTAACTATTCTGTAGTCTGCTATTTATTTCAAATTTGTCGTAGAAAAAGTATTGTATGCAACGGTGTATAACTGGTCTAAAAACGCTCGTGGCATCTTTAATTGCGATGCTCGCCAAGGCTCGCATCGCAACCCACGCCACTCGCCTTTTGAGACCGTTCTTATACAACAGTTGCATAAAATACTATTACGTTCCTTATAATAGACTGGGGAGTATCCTTTTTCGGGCGCAGCATCTCGAGGCGGCCTGAAATGGGATTTCATACAACTTTTCAGGTCTAGGCCTGCAAAGTAACTTTTTAATTTTCATTCCACTATTTGTGGCACAGCATCACGGCATTCAGCCATGAAAATTAGTTTGATTTGAGGATTTTTATTTATTTATTTCATTGCATGTTTGAGAAAAGCACTATACATGCCTCGGCGTGAAAACGGATAATACTTGGCCGGAAATCCATGTTTTCCCGGACTCTGATGTAATGTACTATTACATCGCCCGCATCTGGCTCAATGGACATATTTGAAAAGTACTTACACCCTTCTCGCCTTTCTTGAGTTTGCCATCGATGAAGAGCGACAGAAACTCTGGAGACTTGTTGTTCAAATTAAGGAAAAACTCGAAGTCTGAGGCGATCATGTGCTTGAATATCTTATCGTTGTTGAAGGAGTTGTGAAGGAAGTGGTCAAATCTGTCTTTTAGGTCCAAGAGATTCTGCAAACAAGAAAAAATAAAGTTAGTGGGTATGTGTTTCTGACACACAATAAAGAAACACTAATTGTTGTGGTAATTTTAACGAAAGCGCATTGACTAATTCGGAATGTGTTCGGCCGTGGCATCTGCCCCTAGTGAACACAACGAATATAATTATAATTGGGAATGGATGAAAATTTAAGAAGTGTCAATTTTTTTGACTAATTCGGAATGTGTTCGGCCGTGGCATCTGCCCCTAGTGAACACAACGAATATAATTATAATTGGGAATGGATGAAAATTTAAGAAGTGTCTGTTTTTTTTTGGTGATTGGAATAACCTTCCTCAGCACCAGAAAAAAGTTGCAGACTTTCCAGCTGCGTCAATTATTTTTGAAAAATATAAACAGTTTCCTCACTTACGTTTTGGGTTTAGGACGGCAAATAAGACACTTTGCTTGATCCGTCTCATATTACAAAAGAAAATACAAAAATAATTGACGCAGCTGAAAAGTTTGCCACTTTTTTCATTGGTATCTGTGTATTTGTAAGGCTAATATCTAAAATATGCCGTTGCGAAACTTCTAAAGACGGTGTATATAAATTCTCGTGCCCTGTTGAGGTTCACTAGTGTACTCGTATCTTCTCGTCAGCGAAAACATAAACATACATATTAACATATTACGGGACAATCTTACACAAATCAACCTAGGCCCACGGTAAGCTCAATAAGGCTTGTGTTGTGGGTACTAGGCGATGATATATATAATAGATACATACATATAGATACTTATATACATATATGACATCCACAACTCAGGAACAAATATTCGTGATAAACACACAAATAAATGCCCTGACCGGGATTCGAACCCGGGACCTCCAGCTTCGTAGGCAGTCACTACCCACTGGGCTACGGAGGCCGTAGCCCAGTGAGAGTGACGTGGGAGGAAAAAACCAATTCGCCGGCGCCATATAAATTGTGTTCTGTGTTAATGAGCGTCTAGCTACATGAGATGCCTGGTTCGATCAACATTTTTTTTTCGTTATTCTGTCCCAGTAAGCCAGGAGACAATACTGAAAGTTTCTTAGAACAATGATCATAATATGGACTCCTAGTATGTTTAGGATTTGTCCCGCCATAATGGTAAACTCCATTAAACTTATCACAATAACCCTTCTTCACAATCCCTGGTGCGACGCGTGCGCGCCAGCTCCAACAGCGTGCTGGCTGGCAATGATTGCGGACAAGTTCTGTCCTTACATTGCTCATTGCTGTGGACTTCACGCGCCCAGCAGCACTGTGGTTGGCAAATGGAGGTGCCTTTAAGTGTATTATTTTTTATTTAATTAGTCAGTAGGTTAATGTGTAATTCTATATAAAACTGTATGAGTCATAGTTACTTGAAATAAATATATATTCATTCATTCAATAAAATTTTAACCCTTCTTTGCATGGTGATGGATATTTCCACCATAACATTGTCCTTAAAGGTAGTTTTGCGGGAGATTCAAATTTATTTTAAGACTTTTATGTTTCAAGAACAGTATAGTTTGAAATGGAACGTATTTGTGATATGCTTAAGGTCAGAGTTTGCATAATGATGGAAATTTCCATTATATCAAAAAATAAAGATATCATGTAAAACTTACCTCATATATATTTTTACCGAAATGTGGAGGTCAACTGACATTATCGTGATTTATTTCAAAAATAAATAAAAAATCATGCAAAGAAGGGTTAAGTGGGTTTATAATATACTAGCTGCCAGCCCTGCTTCACCCGCGTATTGCAAAGAACGCAGGCAAACCCGCTGAATAAATAATACCCTAAAACCATCCAGAAAGTCCGTACTACACACAGAAAAGTTTAAAAAATAACCATAGAATTATTCATTTCTAAATGCTATTTTACTGTAAATTAATATTTTTAGGCTGGCAATGGACAGAAAAAAAGTGGCGGTAACTCCGCCGACAAGAGCAAGGCTCTTAAGTAATGATGATGAATATTTTTAAATGAGAAATTGTCAGAATTAAATTCGTAGGTAATCCATTAAATGTATTATTATTATCGATTATATATCAAATCATTAGGTTAATTTTATTTGCAATGTAAAATTTCACAAGTACCTGTATGTTTAATAAACAACACTAATGAATTTGTAGAATAGTGAAATTTTTGATCTTGTAATATTATAAATAATATATAGCTATAAAGTACCTAATTTTAGAGAGTAAGAAAATTGCAATGCCCTTGCAGGGTATCATGTACCTACTTATTACCTTTGACATCCATTGTATGATGAACATGATTATTGCAATAAATGAATTGAATTAAATTGAGATGAAAGAGTTTTTGAAATCGGATAAACGTTTCCGGAGATTATCCATTACCATTACATACAAACTTACAAAACTACAATCTCATAGACTTTTCCTCTTTATAATACTACTAGTACCAATAGATAAAATAATACATTTAACACGTTCGGGGACGCGAACGCTACGCTATAGCATTTGAGTCATCATTTACAAAATACAAAATACAAAATTCTTTATTTTCTTAAATTATAGACTAAATTTATGATAGGAATTTGCTTTGTTTTGTCTGTCTGTTCGCGAAGGCTTCAATAAGGTAGTGACCTCATGATAAAATTGATAATGTAGTGATGCTAACACTGCTATAACTGCTACAAGACATCACAAGACAAAAAGTGCTGCAATTTTGGACGAGCATGGCAAAATTTTACTAAATAATGAAGATATATTACAACGCTGGATACGATACATAGAACAATTATACAACGGAAATGGTTTAACAGATAATGACATAGAGAGAGAAATGGAAGTAGATGAAAATAAACTAGGTCCTGGTATCATTAGAGAAGAGTTTGACAGAGCATTAAATAGTATTCAAAATGGTAAAGCAGCAGGTGATGATCAAATATACATTGAACTCATAAACAAATTAGAATGTGATTTTATGAAAGATGAAATATTTACAATAGTGAAAGAGATCTACATCACAGGAGTGATTCCAAAAGATTTTCAAACTAGTAAAGTGTTACCATTGCCAAAGAAACTAAATACACTGAAGTGCGAAGAGCACAGAACGCTGAGCCTTATATCACAAGCATCTAAAATTCTCATTAAGATAGTGCAAAACAGAATAAGACCAATAACGGAGAGCTATCTGGGACCTGACCAATATGGGTTCAGGCAACAAAGAGGCACAAGAGAAGCTATTCTTGCTCTTCGACTCATCGTAGATAGGAGAATGGAACTAGGCCTGAACACTCATATAGCCTTCATAGATTTAGAGAAAGCCTTTGATAAAATAGACTGGATAAAGATGATGAACATTCTGCGTACAATAGGAATAGATTATAGAGACAGGCGAATTATACATGCACTATATAAAGATCAAGAAACCATAGTAGAAATAGGACAGGAGAAGGGAAAAGCCAAAATAAAACAGGGTGTAAGGCAGGGTTGTCCACTCTCGCCTTTGATTTTTAATATTTTCATTGAAACCGCCATTCGAGAAATTTTGGGATCAGAAAAAGGCGGTGTTAAAATTAATGGAGAAAAGTTTCACTTTATAAGATTTGCTGATGACATCGCAGCGGTAGCCGAAAATTCTGCACAGCTTGAACAGCTCGTAACAGAAATGGACCTCATTTTCACAGAATTTGGACTAAAAATAAATATAAATAAGACCAAAACATTAATTGCATCTAAGACAAACCAAATCATAGATCCCATAAAAATTAGAGGTTCAGCCATTGAACAAGTCAAAAGCTTTAAATACTTAGGCAGCATTATAACCTGTGACTCCAGATGCACTTCGGATATCATCGCACGCATAGCCATGGCCAAAAAAGCTTTCAATGCCAAAAAGCAAATATTAAAGGCGAAAATATCTCGAAAGATCAGAAAACGTTTTATTAAGACCTACATCTGGAGCATAGCGTTGTACGGAAGTGAGACGTGGACTCTAACCCAGCGTGACAGAGAGAGACTGAACGCATTTGAAATGTGGGCATGGAGAAGGATGGAAGGTATTTGTTGGACAGAAAGAAGAACAAACGAAGAGGTTCTAAATTTGATAGGAGAACAAAGATGTCTACTAAAAACTATTGAAAACAGAAGGGGAAATATGTTGGGGCACCTGATACGACATGACAATTACATAAAAACTATAATTGAAGGAAAAATTGAAGGAAGGAGAGGCAGAGGAAGGCCAAGACGTGCGTTTATGGACCAAGCTAAAGAGAAAGTTAATGTAATGTCGTATCAGGAGCTCAAAACAGTGGCAGAAAGAAGAACAGAATGGCGATTACTCCACCGACAAGAGCCTGGCTCTTAAATTTATGATGATGAGTGATGCTAAATGGATAGTAAACCATCAAATTATTGTCAAAAAATATAAATTACAAAATATAATACAAATCATATAAAGATATGAACCTTGAAAGTTTAGAAAAAATATGGATTTTTTAATTCTCTATTTTTATAATCCTTAAGCTTTTATAGAAACAAACGCACCAATCAAAAATTTACGAAATTTACAACTTCACTTCCAGATCAGTGCGAGTGGAGCGCGCAGCTTCAATATTTCAACCAATCACAGAGCAGTATTCTTGCAGCGCGTGGCCTACTAGATTTTTTCAACCAATCACAGAGCAGAATTCTTGTAGCGCGCGGCCATCTGGATTTGCTTAAACCTCACCTGCACATACAAGCGCACCCTCTAACAAGTTTCTGTTCCAGAGACATGTGCGCCATAATGGTGCGAGGACTGCAGGGCTCCACACTACAGGAGGTGGTAATGGCTTCGGTCTACATGCCGGAAGCCGATGATCCACCGCCACACGACATGACGAGGCTAGTCAACTACTGCGAAGAGGCGGGACTCGAGCTCATCACGGGCACCGACTCGAACGCACACCACGTCCTCTGGGGCATGACTACAGGGAACGACAGAGGAAAGAAACTTGTCGAATACCTATTCACTACAAACCTAAACATAATCAATACAGGTTCATCTCCAACGTTTGTGAACAGACGAAGCAAAACAATCATTGATTTGACACTAGCAACCGAAGAAGCATCGAAGCACATCTTAAACTGGCATGTATCGAGTGAACTCTCATGCTCAGACCATAGATGGATTCGATTCGACATTCAGGTAAATACACTTGCGGCAACACCCAGGAGGAACCCCAGGAAAACGAACCGGGCCCAGTACGCACAGCGAATAGGGCAGGCACTCATACGTACGGAGGTTCCTCCTAAACTAACAGGCACCGCAGAAATAGACAAACAGGTAGGTGTCCTTACAGATACCATCATAGACTGTTACCACCAGACATGTCCTCTAACAACCCCGCCGACAGGCAATGGTAACAAAGCCAACTGGTGGGGACCTGAGCTGGAGAGACTCAGGAAGAAAATGAGAAAACAACTAAACAGGGCAATGAACACCGGCGCAGACCAGGACTGGGATGATTATAAAATCACCAAGTCTAGGTACAAAAAACGGCTCAGATACAGGAGCACAAGCTCATGGCGTAACTTCTGTACCAACATTGAGTCCACTACACAGGCCAACAGGGTAAGGAAGGTTCTCTCCAACAACACAGCCTTAACTCTAGGATCCCTGCGTAAACCTGACGACACCCTCACCAACTCACCGGAGGAAACAGAGTGCGTCCTGGTTCAGACGCACTTTCCGGACTGCGAGATAGCGAGTCCAACGGTACGGTTGGATGAGGAAACCGCCCCAACAGAGGAAGGGTGGCGACTGGCCAGCGAGGTAATAACCCCTCAAAGAACTCAATGGGCCATTGACAGCTTTGACTCCTACAAATCCCCAGGACCAGATGGAATTTTCCCCGCCCTACTGAAATGGGGCGGGAGGGCGCTAACACACAGGCTCACCATCATCCTGAGTGCCTGCTTGGCACACACGTTTGTGCCCAGGCAGTGGAGAGAAGTCAAGGTTATCTTCATACCAAAACCAGGTAAAGGAGATTACACGGACCCCAAATCCTTTAGACCAATATAGGTAAAGTACTTAGGTGTAATACTCGATGCCAAACTTAATTGGAGCAGTCATCTAGACAATAAAATCCAAAAAGCTACAGTCGTCTTCTGGTAGTGCCGTAGAATGATAGGTAGGACCTGGGGACTAAACCCCAAGATCACTCTATGGCTGTACCAGACAGTAATCCGACCAATAGTAAGCTACGGTGCCATAGTGTGGTGGCCTCGTACCACGCTAACCACGATCGAAGCTAAACTACAACGCCTCCAGAGACTGGCCTGCATGGCGGCTAGTGGCTGCATGAGGACTACACCGACTGCAGCCCTGGAAGCCATCATGGACATTCCGCCGCTTCACATTTTCATCAGGCAAGAGGCTCTGGCAGCAGCCATAAGGCTCAAAAGACAACATCTCTGGAGACCGCCCAGGGTTCCACACACCGAAATACTCTACGAGGCTGTAGGTAGGGAGCCCCTTATAGAGGCAACTTCAGACATCATTCCCAGACAGTTCGTCTTTGACAAAAAGTACAAAGTTGAACTATACGAAACCCCCCAGGAAGGACTTAACCCCAGAGAGCTAAGAATCTTCACGGACGGGTCCAAGACAAGGTCAGGCACCGGATCAGGAGTATTCTCGGAGGACCTAAACATACGCATTTCGACACCATTAGGGACCCACAACACCGTCTTCCAGGCAGAGTGTATGGGCATAATAATGGCTGCTCACGCAATCGCCTCCAGGGAGGTAAGGGGATATCCCATCCGCATACTTTCCGATAGTCGATCCGTACTGCAAGCCCTGCAAGGTCACGCAACAACTTCTGGGCTGATACACGAGTGCCACAAAATCCTATCAGAGGTATGTAATAACAGCGACATAACCCTGCAATGGATCAAAGGGCACAGTAATTCACGCGGTAACGATGCAGCGGATGCACTGGCTAGAGAGGGTTCAGAGTCAAGAGCTGTAGGACCGGAACCCACAATTCCTCTACCCTCTGCATGGCTGCGGAGCACACTGCGACTAAACACCAAGGTAGAACACCAAAAACATTGGAACACCCTAGGAACCTGCAGGCAAACCAGGGAGGCCCTCCCGACAATCAACCCCGGATTGTCAAGGAAGCTAAAGCAGCTAAAGAGGCCGGCACTCCGTCTTCTGACAGGAGCTATAACTGGTCATGCACTACTAAACAAACACCTTTTTACTTTAGGTGTTACAGACAGTCCTCTCTGCAGAGCCTGCATGGAAGAGGACGAGACGGCCGCCCACGTCATCCTGACATGTCCTGGAGTGGCGGACTACAGGGCAAAGTACCTCGGAACACCGGGGTCACTACCGGAGGCCGTCGGCAACGTAAAGGGTCTGCTAGGCTTCCTGGTGGAACTGGGTTGGCACGAATAACAGTAGTGCCAAAACCCCTACGCAAAATAGGCGCATTTATGACGTCGAGTTGCGGAAACCCAGCCCGCGTACAACCTATAACCTACATTGTTGCGTACATTGCTGTTGTTGGTTGGCGGCGGATGCTGAATGAAAAAAAAAACTCCTAAATGGTCGGTCTGCGACTATGCGTGGTCAGCATAAGCAATGGCCCAGCCGAAAGGTTGAGCCGTTTTTTGGCCGAAACCGAAACTACGGCCGAAACATGATTATTAGGCCGAAACTGGCCGAAACCAGAACCGAACCTTTTAATATATATCAACAGTATTAACCAAGTATCATTAAGAGGAGAACTTAGTGTGTATGCAGATGACACTTGCGTATTTTATTTTGGGCAATCGATAGATGAAATAAAAAAAAAAGCGCAAAATGATCTCGATCAACTACACGAATGGTTTCAAAATAATCTACTCACAATAAATGTAGCAAAAACCAGTTATGTTATATTTAAGGCCAAAAATAAGAAAACAAATGATGAAACTCCACTTACAATTAACTCAATAAAAATAAAAAAAACATCTGAAGAAAAATATTTGGGACTAATACTAGACAGCGAACTATCATGGAAGCCACACATAAACAGAATAAAATCAAAACTATCATCACTTCGAGGGTGTCTTTTTAATATTGTACACTGTTTCCCTCGCAAAGTGTTATACACAATTTATAATTCGTTAGTAAAATCACATCTGAACTATCTCGTAGAGATATGGGGTAGCGCCAATAAATCCACACTTAAAAGTCTACAGATTGCCCAAAATAAAATCATAAAAACACTTTTTCGTTACGACTTTCTCACACCCAGCGTTAAAATTTATTCAGAAACTAAAATTATGAATCTTAACCAGTTATACTTTAACAATACTTGCCTCCTAATAAGAAAAATACTCGGAAAAAAAATCCATTCACAAATATCTTTTAAAACTAAAACAGAGGCAGGATTACGTCCTCTACGTAATGCCAACAATCTATGTCTCCAGCCAGCGCGTACTAAATTTGGACAAAAAAGCATAGAATATGAAGGGGCAAAGTTCTATAACAAAATACCTAAACACATCAAAGATTGTAAAAAATTGTATATGTTTAAACGGAAATTAAAAGACTTCGTTATTAAAAATATCTAAATCCGGCCCTGTCAGTGACAAGTCGTAAACAAAGAAGTATCGTGTTACTATTCAACTAATCCCCGTATAATTATTTTCGACCTAATATGCATTGCATTAAGGCATAAAATGTAATCGAATCCAATGTTATAAGTGAACTGTTTTCTAACTGTATACAACTAATCCCTCCCTACCCTCAGTGTGCGAATTATTCGCGCAATTTTGTATTATTTGTAGTACACTTTCTTACTTCTAGGAACAAAATTTGTTCAACAAATACCTTTGTTAATATTTTGTATTAGATACTATTACAGGCTTAGACCTATTATAATTTAAACTGGATAGCGTATTTCGATTTAGTGAATATTTTAATAGATTTTATAAATTTTGTTACATAACTACCTACCTATTGTGTGTACTACTGTAATTTATAATCTATTTTGTGTAATATGCTTAGAGTGTTAAGCACCTTGTGGTGCTTACCTACCGATAAAGTTTAGTAAAATTAGTTTAAGTTTCTCATAAGTGAAATGTATAATTTCTTAGAGAAAAAAATAAAGTTCTTTAAACCTAACCTTTGATTGGAAACTAAAAAAAATCTTAGGTCACACGCCTATTACCTAGTTTTTCAGGAGAGATATCTATGGCAACCAGCTACGGCAACCAGTAAAGTTGATGGTCCCACCTGCACATATGCGATGGTGTTGGTGTTGTGGTGCGGCTCCTGCACGAGCGCGCGGCCCTGCTCGCGCAGGTGCGCCGACACGGCGTCCGACACGGTGCGCAGCCCCTCCGACACGCGCGACAGCAGCTTGTACACAACCAGCTACGGCAACCAGTAAAGTTGATGGTCCCACCTGCACATATGCGATGGCGTTGGTGTTGTGGTGCGGCTCCTGCACGAGCGCGCGGCCCTGCTCGCGCAGGTGCGCCGACACGGCGTCCGACACGGTGCGCAGCCCCTCCGACACGCGCGACAGCAGCTTGTACACAACCAGCTACGGCAACCAGTAAAGTTGATGGTCCCACCTGCACATATGCGATGGCGTTGGTGTTGTGGTGCGGCTCCTGCACGAGCGCGCGGCCCTGCTCGCGCAGGTGCGCCGACACGGCGTCCGACACGGTGCGCAGCCCCTCCGACACGCGCGACAGCAGCTTGTACACAACCAGCTACGGCAACCAGTAAAGTTGATGGTCCCACCTGCACATATGCGATGGCGTTGGTGTTGTGGTGCGGCTCCTGCACGAGCGCGCGGCCCTGCTCGCGCAGGTGCGCTGACACGGCGTCCGACACGGTGCGCAGCCCCTCCGACACGCGCGACAGCAGCTTGTACACAACCAGCTACGGCAACCAGTAAAGTTGATGGTCCCACCTGCACATATGCGATGGCGTTGGTGTTGTGGTGCGGCTCCTGCACGAGCGCGCGGCCCTGCTCGCGCAGGTGCGCCGACACGGCGTCCGACACGGTGCGCAGCCCCTCCGACACGCGCGACAGCAGCTTGTACACAACCAGCTACGGCAACCAGTAAAGTTGATGGTCCCACCTGCACATATGCGATGGCGTTGGTGTTGTGGTGCGGCTCCTGCACGAGCGCGCGGCCCTGCTCGCGCAGGTGCGCTGACACGGCGTCCGACACGGTGCGCAGCCCCTCCGACACGCGCGACAGCAGCTTGTACACAACCAGCTACGGCAACCAGTAAAGTTGATGGTCCCACCTGCACATATGCGATGGCGTTGGTGTTGTGGTGCGGCTCCTGCACGAGCGCGCGGCCCTGCTCGCGCAGGTGCGCCGACACGGCGTCCGACACGGTGCGCAGCCCCTCCGACACGCGCGACAGCAGCTTGTACACAACCAGCTACGGCAACCAGTAAAGTTGATGGTCCCACCTGCACATATGCGATGGCGTTGGTGTTGTGGTGCGGCTCCTGCACGAGCGCGCGGCCCTGCTCGCGCAGGTGCGCCGACACGGCGTCCGACACGGTGCGCAGCCCCTCCGACACGCGCGACAGCAGCTTGTACACAACCAGCTACGGCAACCAGTAAAGTTGATGGTCCCACCTGCACATATGCGATGGCGTTGGTGTTGTGGTGCGGCTCCTGCACGAGCGCGCGGCCCTGCTCGCGCAGGTGCGCTGACACGGCGTCCGACACGGTGCGCAGCCCCTCCGACACGCGCGACAGCAGCTTGTACACAACCAGCTACGGCAACCAGTAAAGTTGATGGTCCCACCTGCACATATGCGATGGCGTTGGTGTTGTGGTGCGGCTCCTGCACGAGCGCGCGGCCCTGCTCGCGCAGGTGCGCCGACACGGCGTCCGACACGGTGCGCAGCCCCTCCGACACGCGCGACAGCAGCTTGTACACAACCAGCTACGGCAACCAGTAAAGTTGATGGTCCCACCTGCACATATGCGATGGCGTTGGTGTTGTGGTGCGGCTCCTGCACGAGCGCGCGGCCCTGCTCGCGCAGGTGCGCCGACACGGCGTCCGACACGGTGCGCAGCCCCTCCGACACGCGCGACAGCAGCTTGTACACAACCAGCTACGGCAACCAGTAAAGTTGATGGTCCCACCTGCACATATGCGATGGCGTTGGTGTTGTGGTGCGGCTCCTGCACGAGCGCGCGGCCCTGCTCGCGCAGGTGCGCCGACACGGCGTCCGACACGGTGCGCAGCCCCTCCGACACGCGCGACAGCAGCTTGTACACAACCAGCTACGGCAACCAGTAAAGTTGATGGTCCCACCTGCACATATGCGATGGCGTTGGTGTTGTGGTGCGGCTCCTGCACGAGCGCGCGGCCCTGCTCGCGCAGGTGCGCCGACACGGCGTCCGACACGGTGCGCAGCCCCTCCGACACGCGCGACAGCAGCTTGTACACAACCAGCTACGGCAACCAGTAAAGTTGATGGTCCCACCTGCACATATGCGATGGCGTTGCTGTTGTGGTGCGGCTCCTGCACGAGCGCGCGGCCCTGCTCGCGCAGGTGCGCCGACACGGCGTCCGACACGGTGCGCAGCCCCTCCGACACGCGCGACAGCAGCTTGTACACAACCAGCTACGGCAACCAGTAAAGTTGATGGTCCCACCTGCACATATGCGATGGCGTTGGTGTTGTGGTGCGGCTCCTGCACGAGCGCGCGGCCCTGCTCGCGCAGGTGCGCCGACACGGCGTCCGACACAGTGCGCAGCCCCTCCGACACGCGCGACAGCAGCTTGTACACAACCAGCTACGGCAACCAGTAAAGTTGATGGTCCCACCTGCACATATGCGATGGCGTTGCTGTTGTGGTGCGGCTCCTGCACGAGCGCGCGGCCCTGCTCGCGCAGGTGCGCCGACACGGCGTCCGACACGGTGCGCAGCCCCTCCGACACGCGCGACAGCAGCTTGTACACAACCAGCTACGGCAACCAGTAAAGTTGATGGTCCCACCTGCACATATGCGATGGCGTTGGTGTTGTGGTGCGGCTCCTGCACGAGCGCGCGGCCCTGCTCGCGCAGGTGCGCCGACACGGCGTCCGACACGGTGCGCAGCCCCTCCGACACGCGCGACAGCAGCTTGTACACAACCAGCTACGGCAACCAGTAAAGTTGATGGTCCCACCTGCACATATGCGATGGCGTTGGTGTTGTGGTGCGGCTCCTGCACGAGCGCGCGGCCCTGCTCGCGCAGGTGCGCCGACACGGCGTCCGACACGGTGCGCAGCCCCTCCGACACGCGCGACAGCAGCTTGTACACAACCAGCTACGGCAACCAGTAAAGTTGATGGTCCCACCTGCACATATGCGATGGCGTTGGTGTTGTGGTGCGGCTCCTGCACGAGCGCGCGGCCCTGCTCGCGCAGGTGCGCCGACACGGCGTCCGACACGGTGCGCAGCCCCTCCGACACGCGCGACAGCAGCTTGTACACGCACGCCAGCTCCGTCGTGCGCGTGTGTAACAGCATGTGCACCACACCCGAGTTCTCCATCTGTAAATAATTATAAATAGTACAATTTCACAAATAGTTACAATTTCCAGCGTGCGAGTACGGGGCGCCTGTGCAGTCTATTCGACACATAGCCCATGACTGTCCGATCCGGAAATTCACTGGATATGCCATAGACCTGCACGCAACTGATGCAAACGCTACCTAATGATGGGTGAAGAATTTAAATATTTCATTATAATAATTAAGTACGCAAATTTAGTAAAAAGCTACGGTAGCCTAGTTGTTCAGGCATGCGGCGGTCGTGGGTTGGAATCCCGGCTCGTAGCAATGAGATTTTCGGAACTTATGTACCTACGGAATATTTATTTATGTCGAGGTAGTGCCGCGCGCGCTCCGCCTCCTCGCCGATGTACACCTAACGAGAGTGTGTGATATACCTCGACGATGGTCTTCATGTGGCGCTCGATGAGCTCGTGCTCGAGCACGGCCACGACCCGCGGCTCGGTGCTCTCGTCGAGGTAGTGCCGCGCGCGCTCCGCCTCCTCGCCGATGTACACCTAACGAGAGTGTGTGATATACCTCGACGATGGTCTTCATGTGGCGCTCGATGAGCTCGTGCTCGAGCACGGCCACGACCCGCGGCTCGGTGCTCTCGTCGAGGTAGTGCCGCGCGCGCTCCGCCTCCTCGCCGATGTACACCTAACGAGAGTGTGTGATATACCTCGACGATGGTCTTCATGTGGCGCTCGATGAGCTCGTGCTCGAGCACGGCCACGACCCGCGGCTCGGTGCTCTCGTCGAGGTAGTGCCGCGCGCGCTCCGCCTCCTCGCCGATGCGCGCCTCCACGCGCGCGATATATACAGCCGCGCTGTTCTCTGCTAGGAACTTCTGAGATTCCATCTGCAACAAATAACATTTTTAGGGTTCCGTACCTCAAAAAGACAAAAAGGAACCCTTAAAGAATCACTTTGTTGTCCGTCTGTATGTCTGTCTGTCAAGACGCTTTATCTCGGGAACGCGTCGGGAGGTATCGAGTTGAAATTAAAACCATATAGTCAGGTCTATAGTCCCTTGAAGCTGTGAAAAAATCAAACTTCTAAGTTCGTGACGTGCGAGCACGCTACAACGGCCCTCGCAGCGGCGCCGACGCACGGGGTCAACCGCGCGGGGAGCAGACCGGCTCACCGCACCGCACCTCACCGCACCATACCCCGCCGGCCCATATAAGAACTATATAAGAACGCGCACCCGCCAGAACGCGGGAGGGATTGCTTCGAACGAGGATTGCTTCGAACGCCACTGGCACGGACGCACGAACGAACCTAAACGCGAATTGCAACGATTTTTTAAATCACTAAAAAATCTAGTGCAATAAAGCGGCCCGGCCCGGACCAGAGGGGACTGCATAGGGACGAAGAAACACCGCAGCAAGATGGAAAACGAACCCACGCCCTTTTAAGGGCCCAGGAACGTACCCGGAGGCAGCGGCGGCGTCGCACAGGCGAAATGAAAAAAGAAGATGAAAAAAGTCAACGGGAGGGTCGGCCGAGAAAACTCCGTTCAGATCTACCCACCACAAGTCGCTCAAAAGAGCGAACGAGCAAGGAGCCACGGGCGGCTTCGATTGCAAGTGGGGCGTACAGAATTGAATTTTGATCACGCCCTGCAAGGGTGTTTTAATTTGCGGTGCGCTTTTTAGTTTCCCTTTTCAGAGATTAGCGCGTTAGTGGACTGTATGTAGGTATCCAACCGTGTGGTCTATTGTCGTAGCTACTTGATGCGAAATTGTGCAGGAAAGTTAGCTGCCTTTGGAAATCGGAACAGGTGGATGAATCAGCTAACAGAAGGTTATAGGAGCCATGCGCACTTACTTGTGATTTGGGTGAACTCCTCCTTCACGCTAGCGTCTCGTGGCACACCATGTGCTCGTGTGGGGCGCGCAGCGCAATCCCAAATTGTCCAAAAACACCTTCACTTCACGAACAGTCGAACACCTTTTAATGCTAAGCTGACAGCATATATAGTTTTCAAACGATGTACAGAGATTTGCGGCGGATTTAATAAGATTTAATGTCTTTTATCAGCGGAGGATGTTACACGCACGCGGGGTGAGAATTCAACAACACTTAACTCTCGCCAGGTGGGGCGAGCGTTGCGCACACGTCGTGTATGTGACAAGGACGAAGCGATATATCAGTGCGCATGTTGGAAAGGGATGATGTAGGTATAGGAATCGCGAGTATAGACACGACAACAGATTAAAGTCGGAAAGACCAACATACGAAATCCAACATCTCCCCCGGCTTGAAGGGTTCCCTTCAAAGAGAAAAATAATAATTATGTACATATGGATGTACATACAAAAAGATAATATCGCACCATATAACTAAAGATAAGCGAAGTGTACAATTTACCTATAATTAGGTAATTATACTAAAATAATAACTATTTATGATAATTTAAAAAATATATATACATAGATATGTATGTGGTGGCAACCCTACTGCGTAGGCAGCGGGCACAGCCGAACGATCGGTCGCTCGAGCGTACCGTTGCGGGTCCGCACTTCAGCAACGCGGACAACACCGTCTCGCCCAGGGAATACACGAGTTATTATTCCGAGCGGCCACTGCAAGGGTGGCGCGTTAGCAACGTTTATTAAAACTATTGTTCCCACCGCTATCGGCTTGTCTGGAGTATTCCATTTCTCTCTGCTTTGTAAGTTGTGAAGATACTCAACTCGAAACCGTTTCCAGAATGATTGGACAAGCGAGTCTAGCATTGAAAAACGAGTTAATAGATTCGGTCGCTCCTGGCTTAAGTCGGCGGCGGGCAAACGCGGCAACGGCGAGGTTGACATGAAATGTGCTGGCGTTAGCGCGGTGGGTTCTGACGGGTCAGAACTTAATATATAAAGAGGGCGGCTATTAAGAATCGCTTCGATCTGAGTAAGCACGGTAAGTAATTCTTCGTATGTCAAGATTTGATTGCCTATAACACGATGAAGATGGGTTTTAAAGCATTTAATGTTACCTTCCCAAATGCCTCCAAAATGAGGCGCGTTTGGGGGGCTCATACGCCAAGTAATTCGACTTTTTGCAAGTTCGTCCTTGAAATGCGTATAATACGGATCAGACTGAAGAAACGTGTGAAGTTCGTTTAGGTAAGCTTTAGAAGCGGTAAAGTTGGTACCGTGATCACTATATAAAAATTTACAATCCCCACGCCGAGAGATAAATCGCTTAAATGCGTCGAGAAACGCCGCGGAGGAAAGAGAAGAAGCGAGCTCGGTGTGGACGGCTTTCGTCACCAGACAAACAAAAATACACAGCCATGCCTTTTGACTTTTCACGCCGCGTTTTCTAACCAAAGTGATGTAAAAGGGTCCCGCGTAGTCGACGCCCGTGTGCGTAAAGCATTTACTAGGCTCGACACGACAGTCCGGGAGATCAGCCATTGCGGGGAAAGTATTAGTCGGTTTAGCGCGGAAGCAATCGTTACATTTATGAAATCGTTGCCGTACAATCCGACGCGCGGAAAGTATCCAATACCTTTGTCGCAAGATTGACAACAAAAGCTGGGGTCCAGAGTGTAAATTTTCTCGATGATAGAAGTCAATTAAAAGCTCCACAATGTGGCCTTTTTTGGGTAGTAGCGCCGGGTGTTTACTTGAAAAATCAAGGGATGAATTCCCTAAACGCCCGCCTACTCGTAGGACGTTATCGCGAATAAATGGAAATAATTTGCGTAAGGCGGGGGAGCAGACCCTGCCCTTTTGTATCTTACGTATGTCATCAGAGAATGACGTTTGCTGGATAACCTTCACAACGAGCAGCTCGGCTGCGTCCAAGTCGTCGGCGGTTATTTCTCGGTTGCGAGGAAGTCGTTTAAGAAATTTCAAAACTATAACGACTGTCCTAAGAAATCTATTCCATGAGGAAAATTTCTCGCTCAATTCCAAAAGCCAATGCTCATTGCTATTGGTATTTGCAAATAAAGCGGTTGTTTTTTCCTCTGGCAGCTTAGTGGAGGACGCCGAGAATGCGGTTATTGGCCAGTCGCTAACTGGCAAGGATGCCCAAGGAGGGCCACGGAACCACAGGTTGTGGTCCTTTAAGCGGGAAGGCAGAAGGCCGCGCGAAAGGCAATCGGCGGCATTATCAGAGCCTGGTACATGATAAAAATGCTCCGAGGTAAAATTATTTTGACATTGAGCAATGCGATTCGCTACAAAAGTTGTGAATCTGTGAGGTGAAGAGTGCACCCAACATAAGGCAACTTCAGAGTCAGAAAATGCAAACGTATCCGCAATTGGATGACGCTGAGACAAAACATCGTGAACAGTACGAAGCAGTTTTGACATTAGAACAATGGCACAAAGCTCCAATCTAGCAACCGTCACAGTTTTTACTGGTGCGACTTTTGATTTTGAACAAATCAAAGTGATGACTGGGTCTTGAATGTCTTGATTCTCAACAACGACGTGCGCGTAAATCACGCAGCCATAAGCCTTTTCACTGGCATCGGCAAAGGCTAAAAGTGTCAATTTTGAGTTCTTCTCGACACCTAAATGACGCGGAAATTTAAGAGCTGAAATCAGTGGAAGCTCACTGATGAACTGCTCCCATAAATGCGATATGTGCGGCGGCGGCAAATCATCCCAATCCATCCTTAAGAGCCATAGTTCCTTTATAAGAAGCTTGGAATAAAGTATGACAGGGCCGACGAGTCCTAGCACGTCATACAAACGTGCAGTAGCTGAAAGAATAGCACGCTTCGTGCCACTGAGTTGCGGAGGAGAAACGTCAAAGACAAATACATCCGAAGCGGGAAGCCATCGAAGACCAAGAATCTTCAAAGTGTCGTCGTCACCGAAGGAGACGTCTTCCGACTGGCGGTGAGATATCGGAATGTGCTCTAGCAACTGCGGAGAGTTGCTAGTCCATTTTACCAGATCAAACCCGCCAGCCTTGAAAAGACTGATTAGTTGATTCGCTATCGCAACTGCTTCCTCGGATGAAGAAGCAGAGGAAGCTAGATCATCCATGTAAACGTCCCTTTCGAGAACGGCGGCAGCGTGAGGGAATCTCTCGCGTTCGTCACTAGCGAGCTGGCGGAGCGTGCGAAGCGCGAGGAATGGCGTGGACCGGATTCCAAAGCAGACCCGGTTGAAATGATACATCTCCAAAGGTACTTCAGGCGAAAAGCGATACAAAAATCGTTGAAAAGAGCGGTGGTGCGGATGTACTTCTATGCATAAGTACATTTGGCGGACGTCAGCAAAAAAGGCAACGCGGAATATGCGAACATTCAAAAGAATGTGAAAAATGTCTGCTTGCAAATTACAGCCGGTATGTAGGATGTCGTTTAATGACAGTCCACTGTCAGATTTGCAGCTGCCGTCCAGAACTTGGCGGATTTTTGTCGTGGATTTGTCGTTCCGGATGACCGGGTGGTGAGGTAGACAAAACCCTGGCTTAGAGTACTCTTCGGGCGGAACCAAAGAAATAATCCCCTTATCCAGGTAATCCCGAATGACGTCATCATATTTGTCGCGGAGTTGCGGGTATTTTAAGAATTTATTTTCGAGCATCGAAAATCTTCTTTTAGCGGTTACAAAAGAATTGCCCAGATTATCTGGCGTTTGCTTGAACGGAAGATCGACTGCGTAAGAACCATTATCGTTACGCGTCGTCGTTGCGGTAAATATTTGTTCACATTCCTTGTCATCGGGACTTAGAAATTTCTTTGAGGGTACTTCCTCCAAGTTCCAAAACTTTTCCAAAGTTTGGTTAAGCGGTTCGTGCGTAAACGCACAGAGAGCACGAGTCGCGCGCGGAGGTGTCGTCACAGTGACGTCCCCCATTATGACGTAACCCAGGGTGGTTTCCAAAGCCGAAGGCAAGCCGGCACTTCGGACTTTGTCAGAAAGTAAGATGTCACAGAATAAATTTGCTCCTATAAGCATATCAATGGGCCCGGGCTCATTAAAACAATCATCGGCCAAAGGTATATTCTTAAAACAATCAAACAAAGATATGTCGATAGGCGAGTCAGGCAAGTGTGACGTAATGGATTCCACCACCAGAGGCTGAATAGTGTAAGAGTTATCGCCATTACTGTCGAATCGGGAACTAAATTGCACTATTGACATCCCAAGTATTTTTTGGGACGAACCCCCAATACCTTGAACCCTGGCAAAACGATTCTGTTTCGAAATCGGTAGCGCTAATCGATTACAACACTCGAGTGTTATATAATCAGATTGGCTTCCAGGATCGACCAGAATCCTTGCATAATGAACCTTACCGCTTGCGTCATAAAGTCGAATTTTTGCGGTCCCTAATAAGGTTGTTTTATGCATAAGCGTTCTCAAGTTATCATCATCATTTGCACTCCGAGCCGACAAATGATTCAACGTTGAGTCATGCCTCAAACCATTATCAACCCTATCGGCCGGGTGATAAGATTGCAAATTGCTTGCCACCCCGTTACTACTGCTAGGCCGCGGTGTGGAATTCGCCTTGTCAACAAAAGTGTTGGTACTGGTTTGATGCGAGTTAGGTAAATAAGTTTGTTTATGCGGCGGATTAAAATGTAATAACGTGTGGTGCTGTGCATTACATATACTACACGTTCTGTGTGACATACAAGCGGAAAATTTGTGTTTATAACTAAGGCAATTGTTACACACGGAATTAGTTTTTACAAAATTAAATCTTTCGTACGGGGACATTTTTGTAAAAGCGGCACACTGATATAAGTGTTCGTGTTTATTAGTTTTACACAACAAACAAGAATCAATCGCGGGCGTTTGCGTATTAACGAATGTTTTCGTCGAATTGTTTTTTGGTAGCGGTATATTTTTATTGTTATTAGATCTCGGTTGTGATTGTGAAAATGTTTGTTTTGTTGTCGAATGCGATGCAACCCTGGATTGTTCTTTGACGAAATCAATAAGATTTTTGTACGAAGGACACGTTTCCTTGCGATAAAACATCTCAAATAATTTTATCGATTCGGGATCTAGTTTTTGTAATGCGATATGCAAGAACAAAAAATCCGCTAAATCTTGTAATTTAAGCGCTTTAAACGCCTTAACGGAGGCGTCGAAATTACATAGAAAATACTCCAAATTAGAAGCGGACCCATTCGCTATGGGTTTAAAGTCTAACAGCTGATTGATATAGCCGGCTGCCATGGCGCGTTTGTCTTCATATTTATCAACAAGCGCTTGCCAAATTATGGGATAGTTTTCCCCTGTGGCTGGCAGCCCCGCGCATACCGACCTAGCCTTATCAGTCAGTTTACCTACTAGGAACTGAATGCGTTCGCTATCTGTTAAGCGTGAGTTGTTATGAATCACACTTTTAAATTGTTCATAGAATAATGGCCAATTACGAAGGTCGCCATTAAATTCCATTAGCTGCATAGGCGGGAGATTTTGCTTTAGAGCGGATTGCAAAGGCCGCTGAGACTCTGGCGAACTTTCGATTTCAGACTGAATGCGTTTGATTTGACAATACATATCCTCAAACGCGATCCAGGACTGATAATTAGCGGTTGCATCAGGCGTTAATCGTAAAACGCATTCATTGTACGAGTCTAAAACACGCTCAAAATCTGATCGCAATTGGTCTAGATTTGATACGCTATTTAAGAACGTTTTACGTTGAATTTCGTCTTCGTACGCCTTAACCGACAATTTGTATATGGTTTGTAAGCGGGCGAAGAAGGCACTGCGCTTAGCTTCTAAAATAACTAGTTCATTCTGGACGGGGTCCCTAGCCGCCTCGTCCTTAGGGTCATTTTTCGGTGGCATGATTATAAAACTTAGCCCACACAAATAAAATATAAGTAAACACGATTTGCGGGAATAAAATGCGGTTCAAATAAATGTCCGTAAACACGATTTACGGGAATTAAAAATGCGGTTCAAATAAATGTCCGTAAACACGATTTACGGGAATAACGGTGCGGTTAAATAACTGTGAGTACCTACTCGTAAACACAAGTCGCGGGAAAAAGCGGTTATAATAAATGTTTGACAAAAGTCGCGGAAATAAAAGTGCGGTTAAATAAATGTGAGTACCTACTCGTAAACACAAGTCGCGGGAAAAAGCGGTTATAATACCTAAATGTTTGACAAAAGTCGCGGAAATAAAAGTGCGGTTAAATAAATGTGAGTACCTACTCGTAAACACAAGTCGCGGGAAAAAGCGGTTATAATACCTAAATGTTTGACAAAAGTCGCGGAAATAAAAGTGCGGTTAAAATAGATGTAGGTATGTAACACAAATCGCGGGAAATAAAAGTATACAAAGGAAATGTGTTACAAAAAAGAAACAGTTTGTGAGAATAAGGCGGTTTAACTCTCCGTCTACAAAGTAGGTTAAGCGATGACCGTATAGGTACCTATTGACGGCACAGATCGGAGCGCGCGGCACGCGGTAGTTCGAGAAAAGATTAGAACGAAATAAAAGCGGGTAGATATGAACGAAACCGGTCAGCGCTCCCGAGCCAGTGAGAACAATAGCATGTATTTGTGACGTGTACATCAATTGAAAACTAAGAATCGTTAATTGCGTTGCTGAAATGTTAGTATCTTTAGAATAATGATACGAAGATATGATGCGAAGTACGTAGATTTTACGTATCTATGGGTAAATTATATAATATAATGTCAAGAAGCTACTTTAAATAGATATAAATATTATAAATCCTAGGTTGGGAATGAAATATAATTATCCGGATCGTTAGTGACCAAAACTTGGGGCGTACAGAATTGAATTTTGATCACGCCCTGCAAGGGTGTTTTAATTTGCGGTGCGCTTTTTAGTTTCCCTTTTTAGAGATTAGCGCGTTAGTGGACTGTATGTAGGTATCCAACCGTGTGGTCTATTGTCGTAGCTACTTGATGCGAAATTGTGCAGGAAAGTTAGCTGCCTTTGGAAATCGGAACAGGTGGATGAATCAGCTAACAGAAGGTTATAGGAGCCATGCGCACTTACTTGTGATTTGGGTGAACTCCTCCTTCACGCTAGCGTCTCGTGGCACACCATGTGCTCGTGTGGGGCGCGCAGCGCAATCCCAAATTGTCCAAAAACACCTTCACTTCACGAACAGTCGAACACCTTTTAATGCTAAGCTGACAGCATATATAGTTTTCAAACGATGTACAGAGATTTGCGGCGGATTTAATAAGATTTAATGTCTTTTATCAGCGGAGGATGTTACACGCACGCGGGGTGAGAATTCAACAACACTTAACTCTCGCCAGGTGGGGCGAGCGTTGCGCACACGTCGTGTATGTGACAAGGACGAAGCGATATATCAGTGCGCATGTTGGAAAGGGATGATGTAGGTATAGGAATCGCGAGTATAGACACGACAACAGATTAAAGTCGGAAAGACCAACATACGAAATCCAACAGCAAGCGTGGGTAGATCGGGCTCGACCGGTCGGTGGAAAACGAAGAAAACTGACCTAGATCAGAATGTATCTAGGTCAACAGGCGAATTGCCCATCGGTGCGGACGGCCGTATGGGTGAATTATTACTCGGCATTGCAGCCGACGCGGAATCGTTAGCGGGAAGCGGGGAATTCGAGAGCGCGGAGGAGAACGCCGGCGAGGCCCCCGCCGCCCGCCCTACCACATCGACACCGCAGCTCAAGGACGTCGCACTCGACATGCCGGACCTGCCATCGCCAACAGCGCGGCCCTTTTCTCCTATGTCGCTGGCCGAGCCCTTGAAGACTCCAATTTCGGACCTAGAATTGGACACAATTCTAGTAAACGAAATTGTGAAAGGGAATAGGGCTTCGGCGAGCCTGAAGGAATGGAACAGGGCATTTATAAGGATCTCGACCCACAAGCTGGGTATGAATCCGGAATTATACCCGGGGGATCAGTCCTTTCTGGATTTCCTGGCGCAGCACCCGACGGTATTCCGGCAGGAGAAGCGCCAGCTGGAGAGCCCGCCCCCCGAAGAAAAGGAGCCAAAGAAGAGGGCCTGCCTCCTCTCCACACCGCCGGGCCCGATCACCGGCAGAGACAACACAGAGGAAAAAACCGTGAGTACACAACCGCCGATAGCCTGGGCGACCACCTTACCCGACTTTAAAGGGAAGAGGGTCGTAGCGCGTGACTTATTTTACGTCCACGCGCGGCAACCTGCCGCCCAGGGTGTCGGTGCGACAATAAACACCGCCGAGCCTACCCAGACTCAGGCAGCAGCCATCGCGGGACCCAGCCGCCTAGCAGCAGAGCCCGCCCAGGAATACCAGCACGCCACCTCACAGGTAGTGCAAGAGGAGCCCGCGCCGCAAAAGGCGCCGGCTGTGGTCGAGCCCGCCCGCCCAACCGCAGAGCTCCCCGCCAGAGAGCCGCGCGAGTCCATCACCGCGCCCCCCCGCCCCCGCCCCGCAGCCGTCAATATCTAAGGCTGCCGCCCTTGTCCCGCCCACCAGGACAAAAACATTCGCTGCTACCGCTGCCCAACCCGCCCCCCTCCAGGGCCTGAGGACAGCCGCCCAGCCAAAAACAAAACCGCCCCAACTACAGCAACAAGCAGAAGCCAGGAAGGAGCCGCGCTACCCTACCATCGTAGCACCGGTATTGCCCAACTGGTTTCAGGTCCTGGAGGCGATAGCGCAGGACCTCGGTGAGACACCCAACAGCAAGGCGTTGGGCAGCGGCATTCGTTTCATGCCTAACAGCGAACGCGAATACCGCACAGTAGAGCGTCACCTTACAGCACTGGAGCAGGCAGGTGTGCCGTTGGAGTGGCATTCCTACCAACTCGAAGCTGACAAAAAGATGAAGGTGGCGCTCCGCGGCCTACCTGAAGGTACTCCGACAGACATGATCGCAGCGGCGTGCACCACAATAGGATTCCCGGTGGAGTACGTAAAACAAATAAAGGCAAGAGAGGGGAGGACGGGGTGCATTTTCTTCGTATAACTCTCTGGCGCCCCCAAGGACAACCAGGGCATGTACAGGATCAGGGAGCTCCTGCGCGTGCCTAACATCAAGGTGGAGCACTGGAAGGGCAAAAAGGGCCCAGCACAGTGCCACAACTGCCAGGATTTCTTGACATCACTCCCAGGGCTGCCACCGGCCGCGTAAGTGCGTGCGTTGCGCGGGCCCGCATGCGGCGAGAGACTGCCCCAGACCCAGAACGGAGAACGGTACGTGCTCCAACTGCGCCGGGGCCCACACTGCAAACGACATCAAATGCCCCGTGTATAGGAGAGAGACAAGAAACGCGAGGGCAGGGACAACAGCCCACACTGTCCCAGCAAGACCAGGCCCAGAGACGAGGGCCACAGTGCAGAAGTCCACGGTGGAGGAGTCGGCGCCTGCTACTCTCATGGCATCGGCCAACGCCCCCAAACAAAGGGGCGCAACTGCACAACAGCCCCCGTCAGGTACTATGAAACTACCAGGTACTAGCAAAAAGAAAAAGAAGAAGAAAAAGGCGGCACAGGCCCCAGGTGTGGCCCCTACCGCTTCGGATGAAACAGAAGATGAAGAAGAATTAGACCTCGCGACAATGATGGCGAAACTCTTCACCGCTGCGGCTCGCCAGGGCCCCCAAAAGGTGAAGGAGGCACTAAAGAAGGCCACTCTCAGTCAGCGCATTCAAAAATAAACTGAGAGTGGTATACTGGAATGCACAGTCGCTGACCGGCAAGATGCTCCTGCTCCGCAACTTCCTCCGCGAGCAGGACGTAGATATCATGCTCATCAGCAAAACCTGGGCTGGAAGGGAGGTGAGGATGGGCGGCTACTTCGTGTACCAGCGGAATGAAGTAAACCAGCAGGGACGCCCATTCCGAGGCCTGGCTATCATGGTCCGCCGCTCCCTCATCCACCAGCCAGTCGAGCAAGTACTTTATACCTCCTTCACAGCGCTAGGAGTGGACATCCGGTTGGCCCACGGAGAGCTAAGGCTCTATACCGTTTACCGACCAGCAAGTAGCCCTCACAGAACAATAGGGGCAGATGTGAGACAAATATTCCAGACACCGATGCCGACCATCCTGGCAGGTGACTGGAATGCCAAACATACAGCATGGAACGCATCCAGAATCGATGCCGAAGGCAGGGCTCTCTTTAAAGTCCTGACAGATTGCAACATCGACATCGCCGGACCCGAAGAGCCGACACACTACTGGGACGCGCAAGTGTCGTGCGATATTATCGATTTTGCAATCCACAAGGACGTAACGGCGGCCATCCATCAAGAAGTCCTGCCCGACCTACCTTCCGACCATCGCCCGGTGCTCATGGTCATCGACTCTGCACCGAGCATCACTCCGGAGAAGAGATGCAGACGAAAAACCAACTGGGAGACGTTTGCCTCTTCACTAAAGTGCTCGTATGGGGGCGCAGTATCCACAGCTGGCGAGGTGGAAATTGCAGAAGCAGCCTTGAGGAAGGACATCCAGCTGGCGCTGGAAACATCAACGCGCACCATCGCAGCGGGAGAAAGGTACACACCCCTACCCGCCGCCCTACAGTCTCTGCTCCTGCGAAAGCGCCAGCTGAGAAGAACGTGGCAACACACCAGATGTCCCACACAAAAGACAGAGCTGAACCGCCTTGTCGAGGAAGTAAAGGCGGAACTCGGCAAACATAGAGCTAACTCCTGGGAGGCCCACATTGCTAGCATAGGCGAGGAAGTGCCGTCTATCCACAGACTGTGCAGGCAATTGGGGCAGACTCCCACAGCCATCTGTCCCCTCAAGGAAGAAAATGGAGCATTCTGCTACACAGCAAGAGAGCGGGCCGAACTGTTCGCCGGAGCCCTGGAAGAGCAGTTCAAGCCGAACCCCTCACAGGACGCCAACCACACGAGGGAGGTGGAGGAGCGTCTGGAGAGATACTTCGAGCACATACCTGTAGCTGAGGAGGACCCGGTCTTCTTTTCGCCCAGCCAGGTCAAGAGAGCCACAAAAAGAGCAAATCCGAAGAAGGCCCCGGGCGCAGATTCGATTACGAACATGGCGCTTCGTCACCTGCCGCAGCAGACCATAGCGGCGGTGACACGCCTGTTCAATGGAATCATGCGCTCGGGACACTTTCCCACGGCCTGGAAGCTTGGCCGGGTGATCATGCTTCCGAAGCCGGGAAAGGACAGGAGAAATCCGGGCAGCTACAGGCCGATAACGCTGCTCAGTACTCTCTCCAAGATATTTGAAAAGCTACTGCTGGGAAGGCTCCTCCCCCACATCGAGCCGCGCCCCGAGCAGTTTGGCTTCCGCCCAGAGCATTCCACCTCGCTACAGCTCACTCGAGTACTATCCTTCATGGCCGAGAAGATGAATAAGAGGGAGCACGTCGTCGCGGTTTTCCTAGACATAAAGAAGGCCTTTGACAAGGTCTGGCACGAGGGCCTGCTGGACAAGATGTCGACCTCCTCCGCACCGCGACGACTCATCAGAGTCCTGCGCTCCTTTCTGTTGGAGCGGCGTTTCCAAGTGGCTGTGGACGACGCCACATCAACAGAGCGCCCGATCCACGCGGGCGTCCCCCAAGGGAGTTGCTTGTCTCCAGCCTGCTACGCCTACTTTACAGATGACATCCCGGTGGTCGGAGACGTCAAGCTGGGACTATTTGCGGACGACGCGGCATACTACGCGTCGTCAGTCTCACCAGCACACGCCGCTAAAAAGATCCAGCGCCAGCTTGACGCCCTACCGGACTGGTTGGCCAGATGGAGGCTCACTGTAAATGTGGGCAAGACACAGGCCCTCCTGACGGGCTCCAAACATGTGCTGCAGCCACTGAAACTTCTCGGCCAGGAGATTGAGTGGCAGCACACGGCCAAGTACCTGGGGGTCACCATCGATAGGGGACTCTCCATGTCGCAACACACAGGCGAAGTGGTGAAGCGGGCAAAGTGCGCCCGCGCTAAACTCCGTCCAGTGCTCGCAAGCAACCTGCCGCTCCGCACTAAGGTGGGGATTTATAAGACCTACATCAGGTCCCGCCTGACTTACGCGGCTCCCGCGTGGTACGCCCTGACGTCAGAATCCAGCCGGAAGAGACTCAGGGCACAGGAGTCGCAGAGCCTGAGGACCCTCGTCAGAGCCCCCCGCTATGTGCGGAACAGACACATAGCAAGGGACTTGAAACACCAGAGCCTGGACGAGTTTATCGCCCAGCTGGCGCGTCGAATGTTCGACCGCGCCGACAATTCCCGACATGAACAACTGCAGGGGATAGCGCCGCTTCACGCACGCCCCCCCGACACGAGACGGCGACGAGCCCAACCACGCGAGCTCGTCCAGCCGCCTCCCACGAGCCCAGTCCTGCCCCCAGGACCGCACCAAGCCGCAGACAGACTGCTGTCACTCCAAACGCCGCAGACAGGCCAACCTGGTGAAAGCCAAGAAGGCGATGTCCAGTAAGAAGGAAATTTAAATGCCGAAGAAGGCCAAAATGACCGGTTTATTGTTATAAACCGCGCCCCCATGCAGGCACAGAGTGCTACTTGCACTGATATGCCCCCCACCACACTTCTCGTTATAAGTGTGTGTGAAGACTACGGAAAAGAACGCGGGAGTTTTGCTAGCGGCTTGCCGTGGGCACAACTCTGCCCTCCGCCCTTCTCCCTCTCCCTTCCATGAGCCGCTTGGTGAGCCGAGTACACCGCCGTGGAATCCCTTCCCCCTCACCCTTCCATGAGCCGCTTGGTGAGCCGAGTACACCGCCGTGAAATCCCTTCCCCCTCACCCTTCCATGAGCCGCTTGGTGAGCCGAGTACACCGCCGTGGAATCCCTTCCCCCTCACCCTTCCATGAGCCGCTTGGTGAGCCGAGTACACCGCCGTGGAATCCCTTCCCCCTCACCCTTCCATGAGCCGCTTGGTGAGCCGAGTACACCGCCGTGGAATCCCTTCCCCCTCACCCTTCCATGAGCCGCTTGGTGAGCCGAGTACACCGCCGTGGAATCCCTTCCCCCTCACCCTTCCATGAGCCGCTTGGTGAGCCGAGTAAAACCGTTTGCATTTTTAATCATAACATTGGTCTCCGTGTATTTCCCGTGCAACAGGTTACACTGCTTAGCGCGACGCTTCCCGCCCACCCGTAAAAGAGTAAGTACAAGTGCACTACCAAAATAAATAACCCCGCGTCGCTCCCGGTACGCCCATGCAGACAGCGTGGATATACCAGCTACAAAAGCCAGGCCTCACGAAGGAGGCGCAAGAGAGAGGCATCACCACAGAGGGCTTAACGGTAGACTAGATTCGTAAGCTCCTCGTGGAATCCGTCAAGGCCGCCGAGGAAAAAAAGGAGCAAGAAAAGCCGATATCCCGAGCCATGGACGACGACCAGAATAAAGCCAAGGTACACATACTAAATAAAACTATTAGAGAGTGGAACCTTTCCTTGTGTGTGTGGAATCTTGCAACTCAATTTTGAAGCAGATATCTTCAACCGATTGAGCCGTAATTTTGGGTAAAGGTATAGTTGGGTGACAATTCAATATTATGGAACCATCGAGCTGATCTGATGATGGAGACAGAAGGTAACCATGGGAATTCAGTACTTAACCGACATAGCCCCGTTAAGATTGGGCTCGTTAGAATCGTCCCGATGAGTAGTTGATGACGGTATACAGAAAAGTACAGTCGGCAATAAAAGCTTGTACCAAAAATGTAATTTTTGACGAAAACTTATTTTGTAATCTCCTCGCCATTATCAAATATGGGTCGGTGACAAGCATTGCGTCTAACGCCGGCTCCACGCGTTGGTCTAGTACCAACGTGTGGAGCCTTGGAGATTCCTTTGATGAGCCGGCCAACTACCAACGCTCGCCCCAACGTTGGGACCAATGCCATTTTCTAGATCCACACGTTGGACGAGTAGCGTTGGGGCCAATATTGGGAGCAACGTGTAACTGAACAACACAACTCACCCTGTAGAACTCTGCGGACTGGTGAAGGAAGGGCTTCTCGAAGTCCTCCTCGTAGACGGCGCGAGAGTTGATGCCGAGCACCATGAGCATCTGGCAGGCGTTGCGGATGGCCAGCCGGTCCACCACCTCCCCGCGCCGCTCGCGCGCCACCAGCTCCAGCAGCGTTTGTCGCAGGTGGTCGCGGATGCAGCCGTAGCGGACAACCTTTTAATATTTTTTTAAATTTTAATTTAAATTTTTATTTCAGATATACAGTCATGGCCAGATAATTAAGAACATGATTTTTTTCCAAAAACAGTTGCATACAAATATGACTTTTCAAATTTGATGATAATTTATAATGTGTTTGGCCAATTTTATTTCTGAGTATATGGAGGTATATCTATGTATAAATAAGATTTAGTTTATATAAAAGTTCTTTAAAAGTTGTGCTTAAAAAAATACGAATGGTCAAATGGCCAGTTTTTACAAGTTAGTAATTAAGAACAATGTATGAATGTAATTAGGAACAATATTTGATCGGCTGTATTTTTTAAAGTCTAAATTTTACAGAAGCTGTATGTGCACTATATTAAATACTGTTTAAACACGGTTACAGACGTATAATCATAAACAAATTTAAGTAACACATTTTAAATTATCATCAAATTAAAAAAAAAAACATAAATTTGTATGCAACTGTATGGGAAAAAAAATCGTGTTTTTAATTATCTGGCCATGCCTATAGGTACAATCCATATTTTGTTAATGAAGACTTACGACTAGTGTTAGTAAATAATAATACTAAATAAATCTATCATCCCTACTATCTATCTCTATCATCTACCTATCATCGAGACGATTTTTTTCCGTATAATAGCGTAAAAATCGTCCGCACTTTTACATAATCGATCATTACAACCTTAACTCCTTTCTTTGAGCAGGGTTGGAGCAGAAAGAATCGTCAAGTGATATTACTCTGTCATGATGTCGCTGTGGTATCTACTGTACATATAGTTAAACTCGTCCTTGCGCGCGGATGTATGTGTGCATGCGATTTTTATCTATGCAGATTTTATATGTGTGGCTGGGCCAATCAACTTTTGGACCCACACTATTTTGTCCAGTAACGCAAGATACAGTACTGTCATGTTTGTTAGAGAAACTGCTCTAAACCAGGTACTCAATTGTGTATAACGATGGTTTACACCAGCATTTACGATATGCCATTGATTTTAATTGGATTGATAGACACAGTTTTGAAATAGATTGATTTGAAAGTTCGTAAAAAGTAGCACAGGAGACAAAGCGTGGGTGAAAAAGTTGATTGACCCGGCTGTGACACGGCAGTCGCCGTTACAGACGCACGCACTCATACAGCGGCAGTTATTAACTCACGCGTCACATACAGCTGGGCAAAGATGAGTTGAAATATCTGTAAGATTAAATGATCAGAGCCAAATAATGACAATCATATTTTAAAAAAAAATAAGCGGGTTGTGTCGGAGATACAACCGTTAATTCAGTTTAAGTGGATACTTCTTTGTTGGCTATGGAACCCTAATATATTGAAATAATAAATATATCTAAAATCTGTATAAGTACAGATAAATCGGTATACCTATATATGGCAACATTGACTGACGTAGCTCATTTGACACGCGACACATCGAAAATGGCGGTCATTTCAGCATTATTTTCATGTCCACCACATAAACTAAATAACATTTTGTGATTATGATTAACAACTAATGGCAAATAAAGAAGGATTAAAACATGTCACAAACAATTATTTGAAAT
Source organism: Epinotia brunnichana (assembly GCA_963854355.1). Classification (NCBI taxonomy): domain Eukaryota; kingdom Metazoa; phylum Arthropoda; class Insecta; order Lepidoptera; family Tortricidae; genus Epinotia; species Epinotia brunnichana. The sequence continues at coordinate 17,696,892 of OY977939.1, forward strand.
CAGATTAGGCTTCTCTACAAAAAGTTATTCCGGAAGTCACGTGATACATTTTGAACTGTACCCCTATACAAGAACGCGAGCAAAGAAGTATCCACTCCAAAATACGAGCAGAGAGTGTTGCGTTTTACGTAGCTTTTCCACCAAAGCTAAGCCTTGCTATGTTTTCATATTATATACACCGTGGTCGTGAATAACCCGAAAGATTTAAACCACGTATTTTTGACGACAGTACGAGTGAATAATGTTGTATCAACATGGGTCTAATTATGTGTCTTAATTAAATTACTATTTCAGTACAAATTAAATCTTATTAATTGCCCGCTTCTTTGAACAACTCTTTAGTTGAGAAACTCAAGTTGAAGAACAGAGAGCGAGCATAACACTTCACGAATCGCTCCGAAATCATATGACGAACGGCGAATGCCGTGACTTGTGTTCCATGACAAGAAGTGTCAAGTTATGCTCAAGCCTTTAGGGTGTGTTAGACTGGAGATTTTTTAACTTTTGATTTGTTTCAAATAATTAATATCTCCTTAATTATGAGTTTTTGGACTATATGTTACATAACTTTATATACTCTAATTAGGCTCTAGTATCGTTAGCTTAAATCTTTCGGGTTATTCACGGCCACGGTGTATAGAAAGATCATCAGCTTAAATATTAAACAGTAACTTTAAACAGTAGTGCCGATCCTCATCGATAGCGATATGATATGATATATACTGGCCTGCAAAAGAAGGTTTAACACTCGTGACGATAACTAAAACTGTTATACCTTCTTTTGAAGGCCAGTATATATAGATACGTATCACTTGTTAAGAAACACAGTAGCTAAAGTTTAGCATTGAAACATTTTATTGACTAGTAATAAAGGAAATAACTATGGAAACTGTGTACTACGGTGTTATGAAAAGAGGTAACGAATAAGTGAAATAAACTTAGATACCTGATCTCTAAAAATTATAAGTCCCAGGTTGTAAACGTTGTCCACTTCATTTTGCTGCACATATACCCTGTCCATATACATAAGTATATCTCTTATCATCACCATACTAGTCTGGTGATCAGTCCAAGCATTATTCAATGTCTGCAGGAATCCGTTGTGTAGTGAGTGCAGGACATCTTCCCTGACCTACAATAACATTCAATTAATATTTTACTTATTTTCATGAAATATTATGCAATTCGTTTTGTGGAGGTCGTTGTTGTTCTACGTCCGTAGGAATAACCCTAGAAACTCTACACGTGACCTCCAAGTGGTGCTAAAAGAACAACAAACTCGGCAGCTGCACTGTTCCTTCTGAGCCTCGCAGCGCACACTGGAACTCTATCAGCGACATCGATACGAATACATGTACAGGGTGGAAAGTTAAAACGGGGCAGTAAGGGCAGCTACTAGATCCCTTGTCGCAACGCAAAAATGGCATTAGGATTTCATTCCTAACTTTTTAAGTGATGCTGATGACAATCTACATTCACAGATTTTTGAAAAAAAGTACAGTCAGCGAGAAAATCATCACTTTTGACGATTTTTTTTCAATGCCATCGATCCCATTCCTGTTAAGTATCAAAATACTCTTTGGGACCGACTAAGGTTTGACTACTAGAACGCCCAGAAATCAAAGAAAACTTTTTCCATACAGTTAGTATGGGAATCCCAAAGCTAATTTTGCTCATGTTGTTTTTTATGCGTATCAGTCCTTAAATACCCAATAAAACCACTTTTTAAAATTATGGTTTTATTCAATGACGGCCAGCTTTATTATGTAAAAAGAATACTTAACATCCGTATTCAGAAATTGTGTCCGAAATTTAAAATTTACTAAGGTAAGGGTTTTACAGCACCTATCCGCTCGTGAGTACTGTCCACTAGTAACGTTGATGAACACGGGTGTAAATACGTTAGTTTTTTATTTAACGAAGGAATTAATTCTCTCATTTCTAATCTAAATGAAGTTATCTCCGTTTCCATACAATTTGATGATCGTGTAACTAAAGGACTACTTGCACTTTGGGATTCCCATACTAACTGTATGGAAAAAGTTTTCTTTGATTTCTGGGCGTTTTAGTAGTCAAACCTTAGTCGGTCCCAAAGAGTATTTTGATCCTTAATAGGAATAGGATAGAATGGCATTAAAAAAAATATATAATAGCATTAAATATAATATTCGACAAAAGTGATGATTTTCTCGCTGACTGTACTTTTTTTCAAAAATCTGTGAATGCAGGTTGTCATCACTTAAAAAGTTAGGAATGAAATCCTAATGCCATTTTTGCGTGGCGGCAAGGGATGTAGTAGCTGCCCTTACTGCCCCGTTTTAACTTTCCACCCTGTATGTACCAGTGTGTAAGCGCCATACGATAAATAAATAAATTCATTTTTACTCACAAAATTATAATAATTATTATAAACATAATATAAAATGTTGTTATATCCTCAGGTGACAAGCAAAACTCACTAAGTAACAAATACCTACTTAAATCAAAGGTCGTATCTCGATATCGACTATGTACCGAGATACGAGGTTTTGAAGAGCAGTACAGTTTTGGTAGTGACTTTTGCTTGTCACCCGACGATATATTATTTGAACTTAATGTATAACAAATTATGATATTTGCTTTAGCATGTATCTGGTGAATGTTAGCATGAACTATTTATACAAAAGTCTTTTGACTAAAATTACTTTTTACAAATTATTCCAATATATTATTGTTGTATTTAGTCACTCACATTATTTGGCTACCACAAACTAGAAACAGTGTGTTAATGTTGATGTGCATTGTGCATATGTATGGGTATTCCATGAATTTTGTTAATATAAGTATAAGTGACAAAGTTGACTAAATGAAACAAATTTTTTTTTTTAAATATGGTAATATCCAGAAAACTTTTGTATGGAGTGCACCCTAACATTTACGTATTATCCTTAACTGTATGCTAAATCAACAATCAATAAGTAAAAAGTTAGCATGATCGAACGACACTGAGGGCGCGAACGGCTTTCGAAGTTTCCCTCTCTGTCGCACTTAGGTACGAACTCGTAAGTGTAACAGAGAGGGGAAACTTCGAATGCCTTTCGCGGTAGGCCCTCTGGTTGTTCAGATGTAAATTATAAAATATATTCTGTTACAAAAATACTAGTTTCAACCGAGATGTACTTACTTTTGTTTCAAGGTGATGGGTGACCACTTCCTTCAAGCCAGTATAGAGCCTTTCTCCATGTTTGTGGAGGACCATAGTGTACGCATTACGATAGAGTTCCTCAAAAGATAGTCCTGAATTGTTTTTCTTTTGTATTTCCTGTATTGCATTCTTAAGTAAGCTCCATATGCTCTCCACATACTTCTCATCCATTGTCATCTGCAACAGAAGGTGTTTACCCTTTAGTGCAATACAGTCTACAGGGCCCGTAGGTAAAATTATCTTGTAGCATTGTCTTTTACAGACCCATGTGTCAGGATACATTTGATAGTAAGGTTCTGAATAGTTCCATACTTGAAATTTTCGTGTCATCTTAAATTTATCATATGTAATAAACGACTACACAGGCATTGTACAAAATTAAAACAGAAGTAACAAAAACACGAAACAGTTATAATAAGAAATTACAAATAATGTTTGGCTTTTGATTAAATTTTCACTCTTGTCAAAATATAATTTATGACATATTGAATACAAATAATTTACCTAGTTCTAAACCAAAACAACTAGACATTCCAATTTCGAAACATTGACACATTTGTAAATTAAAAAGTAATAACCATAATGCTATTGCCATAGATAAAAAACATAATTTGAATCAACCAATTTTGTCAGCAGTCATCCTACATATTGCTTTTCCATACTGAGGGCCTACCGCGAAAGGCATTCGAAGTTTCCCCTCTCTGTCATACTTACGAGTTCGTACGTAAGTGCGACAGAGAGGGAAAACTTCGAATGCCGTTCGCGGTAGGCCTTCTGATATTACAAAGCGGAAGTCTGAGAGAGTGGACCTTTGTAAATTTCAAGGCGACGTAGGCTCGTCTCTCCCTCTCATTGAGCATAAGCGTGAGCGAGATAGAAGTGCGTGTTCGGAAGCGCGGATATCAAGTTTTTTAATTTTAATTTTTTGTGCGTTTTAATAAAATAAAAAAATGCTCAACCCATTATTACCCCCTAAAATTGGGTTTTACACCTTGTTGACTTTATTTATGTAATAAGGCCGTAAATTTCAACATCTATACCATATTTCAGCTTCCTATGTCATACTCATACGGTCTTCGAGACAACTGGCTGTAACAGACGGACAGCCTACGAGTGATCGCATAAGTGTTACGCTGGACCAACTTTGGTACGGAACACTAAAAAGTAATAGCCAAGTTCCCTCAAACATGATATTGCCGATTTTTAGAACCAATTTTAATATGTTTAGCTGTTGTGCATAATTTGTTACGAATTTTTTAAGTATATTTTAGACCCATGTTCGTGATTTTTTTCTATCGAGCGAAAATCAATCTATTAATCTATTAAAAAATATTTCGCCAATGGGTTGGCTGAAAAAATCCTGCATATCCATAAGCAGTTTCTTAATTCTAAAATCGATGTTGTGAGTGAAGTACATTCTCGATTTCTTATAGTTTCTGCTAAGTGAATAGGTGCGTCCACACCAAACGCACGCTGCTCACCCGAGCGCGGCTCGCCCTAGCGTGCGGTGTGGACGGCGATCAGCGAGCAACGGCGGGCCTGAGCCGCTCGCCCGAGCGTCCGCACGCTCGGGCGAGCGGCTCACCCGAGCCAAGCCGGTGTGGACGGTTGTTTTGTGTGGCCGCACGCTCACCCGAGCGTTGTCGGCTTTTTGGGCGAAATCAAAGGGGCCGCGGCGCCATGCTACTGGCAATGTACTTATTTATTTATTTATCGTATGGTGGTTACACACTGGTACATACATACTATACTAGTACTACATAGTATAAAACAAAGTCTGTATGTCCCTATGTATGCTTAGATCTTTAAAACTACGCAACGGATTTTGATGTGGTTTTTTTTTTAATAGATAGAGTGATTCAAGAGGAAGGTTTATATGTGTAATACATGCATGTAGTATATATCGTGGGTCGCTAGTAGTATATATATATACATCAGGTAAATAGGCATGCATGTACGTAGTAGGACTAGTAGGTACGGACGACCAGTCGCTCCTCGACAATACCAGCCCCGCCACTGGCGGATCTAGATTTCAGCCGGCTTAGCCCCTCCCCTTGTTCACAGCTGTTACCTATTCTTTAGGCGCTAATGCGCCTCACCGTCTCGTCACGCCTAACGAAACTAGACCTCAACCTACGCTTAGTTACCTACTACGAATCGCGGCGTCAACTTTATAGGTACCTACTAAAAGCCCATAGGTAAATTCGGCCGAGCGCATTTGGCTCGGACATGCCGCGCGGTGTGCGTCCACACTGAACGCACGCTCACCCGAGCCCTCCGCACGCTCGCCTGAGCGGCTCGGGTGAGCGTGCGGAGGGCGTGCATTTGGTGTGGACCTTATGACTCATGTTATGTATATTCTGTACTGTATACCTCTAATCTCCAGTATATCACAATATACTGGAGATTAGAGGTACCTATCCCATTCCCAAACCTATTAGGCAGAATAATATGCCTTATGGCATTAAGTTTGCCTTTTGTATTTGTAACTTGTTACAGTGCTCTACGGATTGCTGTTGCTCTACGTTCGTAGGAAGTACCTTAAATAACCCTACACGTGATCCCTGGATGGTGCTAACAGAGTAACAAACTGGCAACCGCTCTGTCCTCCAGGATCTCGCAGTGCTCACTGGATACACCAAGTACACGAAAATCCACGTCATATGACAGGAGACGTACTCAGGATCCAGTGACCAAAATGCCATACGATAAATAAATAAAAACTATGCAATAAAGTTTAAATAAATAAATAATTCATGCAAAATGTACGTCTGTCTGTAACCTTTTCACGCTTCAACCGCTGAACCAAGAGAGATTAAAATTTGTTATGAAGATAGTTTGAATATCCCGGAGAAGGACATAGGATAGTTTTTATCACGGAAATAATCCACTAAGGGGGTGAAATGGGCAGTGAAACTTTGTATGGAGCTATAATACTATGGTGTTTTTTTTTTTTTTTTTTTTTTTTTTTTTTTTTTTTTTTTTTTTTTTTATTCATATTAAAAGAAAAAAGATACAGTACAAAATTAATAGACGCGTACAGAAACCTGTTTAAGGTTTATGCGTGACGCGAATGTATCGCAACGCTCACAACAGTAATATCATGATCCTAATATAGGTAATTACAATATATTATTATTATGTAGGTATTGTATTTAAACTCCAGCAACTACACCTCGCTGTCTGTTCTCGTTAGATAGAATCTTTTTAATGCGATCTTGCACGACTTTTTGTCTGCAAGGACACTTGTGTGTATATCTTCTGGCATATTATTTAAAAAGTTAGGTAGCATGTACTCCCACGTCCTCTTACCATATACATTTATGTAGTTAGGCATAATATATCTAGTTTGGTAGTCTAATTTACGTAATTGTTTATGCCTACATCGGGTTTTTAACAATTTTATTTTATCATAGTTTTCTAGAACTATTGACATATCAAGCTTGTTAAAAATTGACATTACTTTGCAGTATTTAAATACACTGGACTCGTCCTTAAGTTTATTTTTCATGTATGTAGGTACAATAGTTTTGAGTATGCTCAATTGTAGCTTGTAGATGCAGCCTATGTTGGTTTTATATGTACGCCCATAACTACTTAAGCCATAGCTTATTATTGAATCGGCTAGCGATAAATATAGCAGTCTTAATATATTATACGGTATTTTATATTTTAGTATGTTCATTTTAGCACTCATAATAATGATCTCAACTTGTTACATATATTATCAACATGAGGCTTCCAGTTGAAACTTTTGTCGATGACGAGGCCCAGGTATGTGTGGTGGTCCACCAGCTCAAGCGGTGCACAAGCGGTGTTTTTGTACACAGTATAAGTTTGCCTATCTCGTTCTACCTACCTTCCTCTCAATTGCTCAAAAGTTAGCTGGAAGATATCCGTTATAGGGATAAGTTCGCCTTTGTACTTTGATCAATTGTGTATTAATCAAAACTAGTTTATACTATTTTAATTATGGATGGATGTTATTGACGATAAACACTATGCCAGGTTTCAATAATCCAATTTAAATGCAAGTACATAACTAGAACTTTGGTGTCTCATGGTTTGTATAAATGCAAATTATTGAATTCTGTTAGTGCCAGCACAAGAAGTATAAAACTGATATAATCGCCCAAAGCCGTACTTTTATGATAGTGGCACATATGCTCTGGAACAGCGGCTTCAATTTGTTAGTTCAAGCGATAAGGATGAGAATCCACCAGAGCTATATGCAAGGTATCTTAACAGTGTGTGAGGAAAAAACACCAATACGAAGAGATGTGTGAGTAAAGCTAGCTATATTTTTGGGGGAATTTTCTCTCCCATACCGCTTCGCTAAACCGCATAGCTCTACACACATATTACATATACACACCCATGCTTGGTTTTAAAAGGTACCATTACCACTTATTCAATCAGATTTAAATATTAGCAATACCACAGAATAATAGTAATATATATGTATGTACAAAGCTTGTACTATGAGGAAGAAAACATCCATGAGTCAGGAACAAATATTCATGCTCATCACACAAATAAATGCCCTTACTGGGATTCGAACCCAGGACCTCTTGCTTCAAAGGCAGGGTCACTACCAAATAGGCTAAAGAGGTCGTCAAAAATAAATAACAGGACCAGTATTCCATCCGCAATAATTGAGAGAAGGGGATGTGTCCTCAGTTTCATGTTTCAAAATCAGAATGAAACAGATGGAATGCTGGCCCAGTACTAAAGTACCAGCACGGCTATCACAAGATGGAGCGCGAGCTCTCTCGACTTTTCTCACACCAAACATCTCTTTGTAAGTTTTCTAAAAAGAGAGAGACTGATAGTGATGGTGTTTTTCTTATGTTGTGGTGCAATAAAGAATATTACTATGACTACTACTAGTGCAGGAAAAATTGAGAGAGCTCACTCACCCAAATGAATATAATGGCAATCAAAAGGAACATTAACATAAACAAGAAGACAAATATGAATGGCGTATATGAGCAAAAGTACATGCAACAAGGTGAAAATTTTGCAATCTTCATACATATGCTTATATAAAGACACTAAATAAACTTTAAGATGGTTAAATAAGTCATTGTCAACAGTTACTTTATGAACCAGTGGTGGTGATCTAATGACCTCCTCATTTAAATGACCAACCATTAGGGAGGTAATTGCAGCTGCTGCTTTATGTCAAGTTGAAATAGAATCAATGTCAACATCAAAAAACACAGGGTTACTCACAGGAAAGGCCCGGATCCTCATTTTGCCTGGTTTATCTTTAGTTAAAGTACTTTTCATCATTTCGACGGCTGGTGATTACACAAACAAAACAGACACCTAGAAGGTTTCCTTCACGTATGGTTCATTTACACGGACAGGAATTCTTCATTGTGATTCCTCATTAACATCTGAAATTAAAATATTATTAAACATTGCGAATAAGCAAACGTCACTTCGAATGATAAACACACTGACTCCATACTAAGGCTGCTTTGCAATGCGATTTGTCGTGTTTTATGTGAACTTACTTATTTTTTCCCTTTAGATAAATAATTATAGGTAATCGTGTAATACATTAAGAATAGAATTACGATACAAATTGGTAGGAATACTTCAATTAAAATTAGAATATCGAAGATTGACAGACAACTCCGTAACGACTATCTCTTTCTTTCATACGTAAAAAAGGTACCTCTTTTTCTAATTTTTATTTCCTTTGTAAATCACCAACATAATCATAGGTACCTAATCAACTTATATGTAGATGAAACTTACAAGAAATGAGAATTTCAGCCGTAATAAAGACCAGCTAAATTACACCGCAACGCAATATAATTATTTGTTTTTGTTCTGATATATTCTCAATTGTTTCAATTTATTTCTCTTTCCGACATGACAGTAACAGAGTCAAATGTTGCCAGTTGATATAAAGCTAGTTTAGACACCATGTGCAATCCAGTATTTTTATATAAAAAAACAACCCTGTACAATCTTTTTTTAAGACGTAATATTAAATAATAATGTATTTATTTAATACTGTTATAATGTATCAAAGGATGAAAAGAATACCATAATATTATAGATTTACCAATTTCATTAGCACTCCTAAGTATTTTATTGTCCAACCAAAACAAAGTAAGGGTTTAATTATACTTAACTTTATTATAATTTTATTATATTATTGTTTTTCTACAAAAAAGAAAAGCCCAATTTATTAGAGGGTTACCAGGTTTAAAAAGTCGATGACCTAGTATTCGCAAACGTCAAAAGATGGCAGAGAAAACACTAGTTCAAAAAGTAAAGCCAGCAATACATGGTAGGCCAATCTTGGCCAAGGCACAGAATAAATAATAGTACGAGTACAGAAGGCACACTCCTTTGATCTTTACAAAAGCCGCTTTTTAGGGTTCCGTAGCCAAAATGGCAAAAACGGAACCCTTATAGTTTCGTCATGTCTGTCTGTCCGTATGTCACAGGCATTTTACTCGAAAACCATAAGTTGTATTTGAATGAAATTTGGAGTAAAGGTGTATTTTGATGGCCTCTATATAGTTATGCAATGAAATTACTAAAAAAAACTTTTTTTGCGGGGGCTCTCCATACTTTTAACTGCATGTAAAAAAAAAATATTTCACACTAAGTCCATATGTGGCACATAAAACGATAGGTCTTTTAAAATAACTATAAGGTTACTCAGCACTTTTTTTGATTATGTGAATATACTCAGAAATAATCGCCACGAAAGGCACGAAAATTGTATTCCCCCTCTAACTTTTGAACGGTGGAAGTGAAAAACTTGAAAAAAATCATGGATAGTGCTTAGTGGTGGTTCGATTGCCATACAAAGCGTTATTTGACATTCACAGGCTAACGGCGTGACATTTTAAGACACTTATGTAACAAACTTTCATCAATTGGCTTCCCATTTGCGCCAAATTCCCCCTTTCCTAGAATAAACTTGTATAAACTAGATTAATTTGAGAAAAATAGTTTTCCCAAAATATCACATGACAAACCAATTTCTCAAACTAATCTAGTTTATACAAGTTTATTCTAGGAAAGGGGGAATTTGGCGCAAATGGGAAGCCAATTTATGAAAGCTTGTTACATAAGTTTCTTAAAATATCACGCCGTTAGCCTACGAATGTCAAATAACGTTTTGTATGGCAATCGAACCACCTTAAATACTTTCACCGAAAAGTGTTTTGAAAAAGATCGGTTAAAAGGTTTTCGAGTAATTGCTGAAAATAGTTATTTGTTCAACAAGAGAGCAAAGTAGAATTTTGCTGCGAGTTTGTTGAGTCCCGAGCAAGCGAAATATTCTATATTTGAATCACGAGCGTAGCGAGTGATTCAAAATTAGAATCTTGAGCGTAGTGAGGGACTGAAAGGCACGAGATGCAAATACCTTTGCTCTCGTGTGATACATACAACTTTTCACCTCAGCGGCGAGAACATATAAACGCAAAGGAATAAAACGCCACTTAGAAGAAATTAAATAATTTTTAATCAATGTTTGTTTTTGTGTTTGGTAGGTTTACTAAAATATATACTTATTTATAAATTAATTTTGTACCGAAAAAACAATTGTCAACGTACAATAAAAGTCATAATATTAGATAGGTTTACAAGTCAATAAAACTTAGTCAAATAACCCGCCCCGTGTCATTCCGGGTGCAAAGGTGCCCATCACACTCGCCGCATTGCCGCGTTGAATCGCGATCGACAACCTTTGCAACAGGAATGACCCGGAACGGGGGTCATGCCCTCTCAGTCGCAAACGGCGCCCCACTTCCGCCAGGAATGCCCTGGCCTCTGAGCACCAGCATCCCATAGTCTCCACCGCAAGAGGGACAAATAAATAATTCACCAATGCAGAGTATTTGTCCCGCTTTCTAAGCGCAGCTGCCTCGGCAGCAGCTCCTGCTGCCCCAATGGTGCGACCAAGGTGCGAGGCAGCGAAAGTGCTCACACAAGTGGCGTCCCACAGCAAGCATCTACCCTTCTGCCATGGCACCAGGGTCAAGCCATCCGGCCTCTTGCCATCGGACCGGCTCAGGCCTGAAGGCTCCAGCACACATGGAATATTGGCCGAGACTAACGCCCTCCGGACAATATCATTGAGGGCATGGTGACGAGAGAATCTCCCCGCACAGCGACAGCAACTCAAGGCGTGGTGCCCGTTGCTCTCCACCATGGCGCCGCAGATGCATAAATGAGGTTCGCATACATTGCAGCCCAGGCGGAGAGCCACCGCCACCCGCATCGATTCGTCGTCAAGCAGAGTGCCCATGTGTGGAGAGGGAAGCGCATGCAGCCATGCCCCAGACTCTGGCTTAGAAACTGCCTTCAGTCTAGCCTTATCCACTCCTTGTGCAGCCTCCACAAGAGAATCCAGTGCCTGTCTCACTCCTATATCGTCCCACGAACGCTGGCGATCGGGTTTTTCCGGCCTGCACGCACCTGGGTTTAGAGCCACCCAAGCATCCCAAGCATCAGACGCGTGTGGTATGGTTACCTTGTCACCCTCCATGGATAGTATATCAGTAACAAGGCCCACAACACCACTCGCCGACGCCAAGAAAGCCGGAAGGCTGATGTCACGCGCATTTATAAATTACGTAGGTATTTGTCAAAAATTATTTTTTTACGATTTCTATAAAAATTGAGTTAAGAGTGCTCTTCAAAAAAGCGCTCGCTCAGAATTCGGTATTTTGACACGCGTAGTGCGTTTGTGTGTGTAAATACTACTACCACCCACACAAACGTACCTAACCCCCACATGCACAGCGAGATCGCACCAGCCGCGGGTGCCGTCCCTTTCTAGCTATATGTAAGTGCGATCGGGATAGAACTAACCGCGGAGCTTGCCGATGCAAATAGCTGTATAGCGCACCGTTGGAATTCACTCCGTGACCGATATTGATACTTGCACTAAAAAGTGTTCTAGAACATCATGTTAGCGAAGTTAGATAACTTGAATAAAGTAAGTATTTGATTTTTGAGCACAAGTTTTCTATTTGTATTAAAATACTATGATATGACAAAGTATATTTAGTTTCGTTTTTTTAGTATAAAATAAACGAACGAGTTTTAAAGTTGTCAGTAATAAGAATAATAATTTGTTTTACGGATATTAATAGTTTGCATATTATCTGAGTCTTATTTATATGTAGTAATGTAATGAAATTATACCAGTAGACCCACTACTAGGAAATTACTGGGTACTTACGTATTCATTTCTTGAAGAAATTTTTTTTTGTTATGTACAGAAAAAAAAAACGGCCCTTTATAGAAATTGCTATGTCCGTTTCTTACCAAAGGAACTGAAAATTATAAATTATACAAACACAGCTTTTTATCTAGAATACAATTAATTAATGCGTGATTTTATTCAAAAGCCTAAAACCTCAGATGATAAAAAGGAATAGATATGAAACGGGGGCTTGGCGCGTGTCGGTGCGACATGGCCAAATGGGCATGTCACTGCCCACCGCATGTTAGTCGCAATTTGCCGTGAATCTGAAATGTTTTTCTACGTTTACTCAAAATGCCGAATTGTAGCGTGGTTACATGCAAAAATAGGAATGAAACTAAAACCTACATGAATGGTGGAGTCACGCACCACATGTGAGTATTAGTATTTTCACTTAAGTCAGTAAAAACTAATATTTTAATAAATAAACGCAACGCCGCATCATTTCTCGGGATCGAACTAACATATCGAACGAAAAAGCATATTTTTGTTCTATGCGTTGTACATTGAACGTTCAATACAGTAAACCACGGCACAATGTATTAAACCACTATGGATATGGACGATGCTTGAATTTTTTAGTGGTACGGCCGCTGCTTGGCGTCGCAAACTAGAGCGGTGCCAAAGTGCAGTTACAATTTACGCGTAATCGATAAAATAGAAGGACGATATCATACTAGTTATTTTATTTCGACTACTTTCGCTGTTTTATTTTATTTAATTACTTGTTTTGGTTGGGTGCCTATCTTAAAGGTAACTAATAACATACTAATAAGATTAAAAGGCACAAAATGTTTACGGTACCTACTAATAAGATTTTCACTAAGTTGCAGTATGAACGGTAAATAGACATATTAAAATTGTATATACAAGTATATAATTTAGTTGCTAATGGCTTCAGAACAACTTAAAATGTGATATTATTACCAATAATTTATTTTAAACTAGCTGTTGCCCGCGACTTCGTCCGCGTAGAACTTTTTATCGTCTTAGAAAATGATTTCTCTCAATACAAAATTTGAACCCTCTTTTAGGGGATAATTAAAAAAAAAGTTGATGTTCATTTTCTAGTTTGTGAACAAACAGTCTAAAACCAAAGTTAAAAATCTCATATTTTAAAAATGCCTTGAAATACTCAAACTTTGAACCAATTTTAACACTCTTAGGGGATGAATTTGGAAAAACTCTGAAATCAGTTTTGTAGTCTTTTAACGTACAGAATAAGACCGAAGTTAAAAATCTCTTACTCACACTTTAAAATTTTATTGCTCGCCATTTAAAATTTGAACCCCCTTTTAAACCCCCTTAGAGGTTGAATTTTTCTAATCGCTGAAAGAACTTTTTTCGTAAACTTTTAAGTCTCTAGCTCAAAAAAAGTGTTGCCCATACAAAGCTTTCTTAACCCCCTTAGGGGTGGAATTTTCTAAAACTCTGAAAGTACTTTATTATTAATTTTAATAAGTAACATTTTGAATAGTTTTAAGTCTAGTAAAAAAAAAAGTTTTTCCCACACAACACTGGCTACCCTTCTTAAGGATCTTAAGGATCCCCTTAGGGATGGAGTTTTCTAAAACGCTGAAAGTTCTTTTTTAGTATTCTAATAAGTAATCTTTTTGCAAAGTTTTAAGTCTAACTCAAAAAAAAGTGTTGCCCATGCAAAGCTTGCTCTCCTTTTTACCCTATTAGGGGTGGAATTTTCTAAAACGATTTGTGTTCTTTTTTTGTATTTTAATAAGTAATCTTTCTACAAAGTTTCAAGTCTCTAACTCAAAAACATAAACTTTCCCTGATAAAAACTTTGCACCCCTTTTTATCCCCCTTAGGGATAGATTTTTTCAAAACGCTGAAAGTCTTTTTTTTGTATATTTATAAGTAATCTTTCTACAAAGTTTTAAGTGTCTAGCTCAGAAAAAGTGTTCCCCATACAAACCTTGCACCCTTTTTTAACCCCCTTAGGGAATGATTTTTGTAAAACGCCGAATGTAGTATTTTTCATGTTCTAATAAGTAATTTTTCGTCAAAATTTTAAGTCTCTATTAAAAAAAAATATGTTTTTCCCATACAAACTTTGCACCCTATTTTACCCCCTTAGGGGTGAAATTTTCCATAACGCTGAAAGTACTTTCTTTGTATTTAAATAATCTTTCTACAAAGTTTTAGGACTCTAGCTAAAAAAAATAGTTTCCCACATACAAACTTTGCACCCCTATTTTAGCCCCCTATTTTTAGGGGTAGAATTTTCTAAAACGCTGAAAGTACTTAATTTGTATTCTGATGACTAATCTTTCTACAAAGTTTTAAGTCTCTATTTAAAAAAAATATTGTTTCCCCCATACAAAATTTGCACCCCTATTTTACCCCCTTAGGGGTAGATTTTTTTAAAACACTGAATCTAGGTACTTTATTTGTATTCTAATGAATAATTTCTCTACAAAGTTTTAAGTCTCTATTTAAAAAAAAGTAGTTTTTCCCATACAAACTTTGCACTCTATTTTACCCCTTTAGGGGTAGAATTTTCTAAAACCCTGAAAGTTCTTTATTTGTATTCTAATGACTGATCTTTCTACAAAGTTTTAAATCTCTATTTAAAAAAAAAATGTTTCCCCCATACAAACCTTGCACCCCTATTTTACCCCCGTAGGGGTGGAATTTTCCAAAACGCTGAAAGTGTTTCATTTGTATTCTAATAACTAATTTTTCTACAAAGTTTAAGTCTATAGCTCAAAAAAAAAGGTTCTCCCATACAAACTTTGCACCCCCATTTTACCCCCTTAGGGGTAGAATTTTCAAAAATCCCTTTTTATCCCTAGCCCACGTTATAAAAGCAACATACTGTGCAAAAATCAACTCTCTAAGATTAGTAGTTTCGGCTGTGCGTTGATGAGTGAGTGAGTGAGTGAGTGAGTGAATAAGTCAGTCAGGACATAGGCATTTATTATGTATAAATAGATAGAAGATAATGAAACTCCCATTCAAATATCTCAAAAAATTATGAAGCTACATCCGTTTTAATGTCGCTTGTTAGAGTGAGAAAACGATGAGGGACTGTGACGTCTATATACTCGAGCGTCATAGTAAAAAACAATCGTTTCATATGAAGGTGCGTTTTGCGGAAAAGGGACAGAACATACCCCCTCTTAAAACTTTGGACGCTTATAACTTAATCATTACCTATATAACCTCTTGCTTTGTTTTTTTCTCCATTTGACTATTATTATTTTAAATTCTTTTTCGAGAAAATACATTATGATTATTTACCATATTTTCGATTCCTGAGCTATAACCACGAACTTCGGAATTCGAAAATATTCGGGTATCTCTATCTCTATCGCACTAACCATACTCGAGTGACAGGGATGCAAATATATGAACATTGAGTATCGGTTTTCGTGGTAGCGCCGCAGGTACTTTGGCTGAATGCGCCGAGCGCGTGCCATTGTCATTAAAAAAAAACAAATTCGTGTTAATTATATTGTTCAAATTTGTTGATTTCATTTATTGAAATTACGACATAAAACGACATTTGCGCATATAAGTTCTCATATCAGAATCGAATATTTTTTTATGGTTTATATTTTAGCATTTGTCTCGTAAAGGTCTATCGTAGACGGGATTTAAATTATTAATAAGTGAAAGGCAAAGCAATTCCGCCATTTTGACGAAAATTTGACGGTTCTTATATCTGACAGTTGGAGCAGCGTTTGATTTCAATAAAAATAAATGAAAAATTAAATGAAGTCGTATATTTCGGAAAATTAATTAACTGTCGCAGTCGGATTAAAACTATCCTAAGTTGCAGCTAGAATAATAATGTACCTATATAAAATGTTTCATATTTTTCCGTTCATGGGATGCTGAGAACATTCGAACCGCGCAAAGCTTAGTTTCAAACTGGCTGATTCTTTTTTTAATTTAGAGATTTATTATAAGTGGAGATGAGTATTTTTTACTTTCATTTGAAATGTGATAATTGAAGAAGAAATCTCGGTTTCTTATTACAGTTTTCCAAAGAATTCGAGTAGGTACTAAAAAAATGGATAGATTCTACTGGCAGAGGTCCTAACTGGTTTCCTGTACAGAGAAGAGTTAATGTGTAACATTTTCAAGAAAAATGTTTCCAACCACTTAATAAGAGCCGTACACTTTTCGAATATTTGACACCTCGCTTGCTTGAAACCTTGGTGTAAAATGTATGGTAACACATCTTCGCACATCTTTGGTGGATACTCGCCCTTAGCCTTAAATCTCGTAATATGAGTAATGGACATATTATTTCGCGCCAAAATGCGAGTCGGATCGGCCTGGTACCTACAGGTCAAAAATATCGATGTGACCAGAGTTTTAAATGTATGTGAACACGAACTTATAAAAAGCCGTTTATGTTACTCTGTAGGTATTCGTCAATATTTTTTACTTTTGCGATTTATGGTAAGTTAACAACCCGTGTTATTTAAACTTGTAGCTAAAAGTTTAAATACCACCACATAAACTTACCATGTTGTTGAAGTTGTTACCCATCAATATCATAACATAATATTAATTTTAATTTCAATGTCGATAAAACATAATTTTAACGTTTGTCGCCCCCCTAGTGTAGTGCGTTTAAGCCAATCACAGCCCTTGTTTGCATGTTGCCGTAGACTCACTGGCAACGCCCGAGTCTTTGTTTTTACACGGTTCAATGTGTGTGCCTGTGGGCGCTGCGGTGGGAGAAAACTGGGGACATCGGTTTTGGTTGAAATTAAGCAGTACGGCACTTCTCCCTTTTTTTATGTTCTGAGCCTAAAACCAACTCTCATCATCAATCACTTATTAGGATTCCGTACTCAAAGAGTAAAACGGGACCCTATTACTAAGACTCCGCTGTCCGTCTGTCTGTCTGAATGCCTGTCTGTCCTTCTGTCACCAGGCTGTATCTCATGAACCGTGATAGATAGAGATTTTCACAGATGATGTATTTCTGTTGTCGCTATTTATAACAAAAAATACTAAAAAACAGAATACATCTTTTTATTTTTATTTTAGTTTTTATTTGTTTCTTTTTCTTTTACAATCTTACACAAATCGACCTTGCCCCAAACTAAGCAAAGCTTGTACTGTGGGTACTAGACGACGATAAACATACTTATATAGATAAATAAATACTTAAATACATAGAAAACATCCATGACTCAGGAACAAATATTTGTGGTCATCACACAAATAAATGCCCATACCGGGATTCGAACCCGGGACCTCCAGCTTCGTAGGCAGAGTCACTACCAAGTTACTAACTAGGCTACAGGGGGCTCCTATACAACAAACGTGATTTTAGATATATATATTTTGCCGTTTTTAGATATTGATAATGGTACGGAACCCTTCGTGCGCGAGTCCGACTCGCACTTGGCCGGTTTTTTTAACATTTATTTCGAAATAAAGAGTGATACTCGGAAATGTCGAAGGGAAGGTCAATCGTCGAATCCGACTCGGCTGGGCAGCATTCGGGAAGCTACGGCACATCTTTTCGTCCAATATTCCGCAGTGTCTCAAGACGAGAGTCTTTGACCAGTGTGTGTTGCCAGTGATGACATATGGCACGAAAACGTGGTCGCTTACTATAGGCCTCATAAGAAGGCTCAAAGTCACTCAAAGGGCAATGGAGAGGGCTATGCTGGGAGTTTCTCTGCGCGATCGCATCACAAATGAGGCTATCCGCAGCAGAACCAAGGTAACCGATATATCCCTCCGAATTGCTAAACTTAAGTGGCAGTGGGCGGGGCACATTGCACGTAGAACCGATGGCCGTTGGGGCGGAAAGGTTCTGGAGTGGCAACCACGTACCGGAAGGCGCAGCGTGGGTAGGCCCCCCCCCCCGCAAGGTGGACTGATGACCTGGTAAAGGTCGCGGGAATCCGCTGGATGCGGGTGGCGCAGGAACGGCCATTGTGGCACTCTTTGGGGGAGGCCTATGTCCAGCAGTGGACGTCTTTCGGCTGATATGATGATGATGATGATGATGACTCGGAAATGTAATAAAACCACGTAAAAATCTCCCTTTCCAGTGTAAACCCCCGGTGTGTGTTATTATTATATATAAACGAAAATAATAACTAAATGCAAGGTTGGATCGTGCTGTACTTAACAAACGCCATATAAGCTTGTTTTTTAAAAAGTTTTTTATTCATCTTGTTATTTTCAATAACCCTGCATATTATGTCGCTGGTTCGTGGGTACTTGTACAGACAAATCACACAAACCCAAACAAGATAGGTCTATCTATTTTAGTTTAGGAGTTCCAAGTGTTTACCAAGACAAAACAGATGAGCCCAAACTAGATGGGTTTATCTAGTTTAGTTTAGGAGTTCCATGACCACCTTATAGCTCCATCATCAGACTCTGGAAATCATCCAGCACCAAAGTCTTGCCGTGCCATGACCAAATAAATGAGCCCAAATTCGATGGCTTTATCTTGTTGAGTTTAGGAGTTGCTATGGCCACCTTCCGACTCCATCATCAGACCAGCTCTATGATATTATGTCACCGAAGATACGCAATTGTACCTAATTTGAAGATTTCACCCAAACTCCCATACATACATACATACTAACAAGGTGGACTGATAGTAACAAGTAAATAAATTAAATCTATCAAGTATCACGATCACTCGTACAATAATAATTGACTATAGAACGCGTAGTTTAGACAAAAGGATCCAACCCACAAGACATCACCATTGAAATGTATGACTTTTGTTCTAGGTAGAAGGTTCAATTTTAAATGTTACGTATCCGGTGGGTTTGAGCCTTTTCGCTACACTACGTCATATATGGCAGCTATGCAATTCATAACTTGTCTCGATTAGCCTCACGAATGTATCCCCAGTATAGTTTGACCCCGAGGTTGGTAACAACTATGCCTAGTCGGAGATCAAAATTATATTATTTTATCTGAAGAGTGGCCGGTTAGCTTCGTGAATAGCCACAAATAAACACACTACACGTCTGTCTCGGAGGGCTATTCAGCCGGTACTGAGATATATTCCCGCGCGACGGTAAATTTATACTAGTTTTGAATAATTATTTATAAATATAAATTTTGACAAAAGTTATATTTTTTGGACTGGATCTTGTTGGTACAAGCATGAACTTTAATGTTGTGTAAGATTCAATACAAAAATTATTCAACAATAATGAGAAAATCCTTGAGTTTTCAGTACAATTTTGTTGACAAATATGGTGTAATTGAGAACAGTTTACATATATATACGTGCAGAATAAGGAAAATTCGAGGCGGCTAGGCGCAATGGCAACATATTACGCTAGTGAAAATAGAAAAAAACAAGTAGGTTCTCATATAACATCGTGGAGTATTAGGGGCTCAAACTTATGACTCTGCGCTCTCTTCAGAAAACTACTGTCGGTAATCGGGTATTTTCGGTTAAAGTATTCAGTTTTTCGTAAATTGGAGGCGGCTAGGACCAATATGAGGAGTTTACCTATGCAAATAAGTAATCAGGATCTAGAAAAAGCTCTCCGTTTCTTAGAATTACAACGTCAAAAATCCGTCATTCTCGCTTATTCCTGACCAAAAAACGAGCGCCCTCTTAAGTACATTTACAATATAATATGATTATTTTATTACCTTTGTTGCCAAATAAAAACCACCAGGAGCTTCATTTAAGAAGGTTTTTATCTCATTTGCAGTAAAAATCTTGGACTTTTTGCTTTTAAAGCCATCCAACTGCCTTTTTAGAAACTATGTCAGCTTACTGTAGGTATTTCTTTAAATTCACGTCATGTTAGTAGTTTTAAGCATTATTGAATATATACTCCACAGCGTTGATAAGCTTTCATTTCTTCGATAAATCACTGAAATAAGTTAGCATCACAATTACCGAGAAAGATTTAACTCTCTTTGCGGACCGCCATTTTATAAAATCGGTATGTATGTATGATTTCATATATCTTTCTTTTGATATGTGCGGTAAAAGGCCTTCCACGATAGATTGGGCTTCTGTTCTGATCAAATTAGTTAAGTCGGTTTCAAAATAACTGGATGAACTAACTCATTTTAATCGCGAAAATGTATTTAAATTAAATTCGTCTTACATTAATACAAAAGTTCGCACTAGCAGGGCTGCCAGTATAATATATGTTTAAATTATACGGGCTCGTTTTCTGAAATTATACGAAATTGAATGCCAGGATACAATTCATGAATAAAAAAAAATTGTACGTGTGGAATATAATGAATATGGACTCAGATTTTCCGTATCCAATTATACATGAGCATCCAGGATACGATCAGTCACCCAATTATACAGTTTTTGTATCCAATTATACGATCTGGCAGCCCTGCGCACTAGTTTGGCTTCCCCGCCCTTTAACTTTTTTCAAGGACCATAATGCACGTGAACTTTTTTTACGCGCGTTTTCGGTGAATTAATCGTTGTCTTGAATAGCATATTTTTTCTTCTTCTAAAACCGTCGCCTTCGTTTAAGCCTGCATCACACTGGCGCGGCCCGCGGTGGCGGACCATAGTAAATTTGACAGCTAATGAAAAGTTTTCTATGGTCCGCCGCGGCCAGGCGGACCAGGTGAGAGGCCTTAAGCCGTAACAGACTACTACCCACCTACTACCTCACCGCACCGCGACCTTCGTGCGCCGCACCCATAAATGAGAGCGAGAAAGAAATATCTCTTTCTCGCGCTCATTTTCATACTATTTGTATTTATTGTATTTAGTTGAAGGTTGGCTGTATGCGTTTCTGCTTTAGCTCACATGCACAACTTTAAGATTAAAAAAAGTTTGTGGGTGTATTCTATTTGTCACCACCTCATAGAGCCTAGTGAATATTTAAGCTAAAATAAAAGTAATGAATTTACAACATAAACTTATTTTATATTTAATTAAATAAATTCCATGAACTAGTAAGAATTAAATTATTCACCTACCTTCGTCAGTGGCGGGGTATGTATAGATATTTATCTGGCCAACGGTGTGTCGTCGGCGGTGCGCGGCACCACATAATCATACACAGAACAGAAGTAAGTAAATCTCAATACCTGCCTAGTTTTCTTTACAAAAAGTAATGATATCCCACCAAAAACATAAATGTAAAAAAGGAGAGCCAAGTTCAATACAAAAATTATGCTTGGCTGTGGGCTTCGCCGCAAAAAGAATGGAGATCTAAATGTGTGCCAAGTTATATGCAAAATCCACATATGTATTTATAGGAACAAAATAACATCATGAACAAGTATTAAACACTATGTCTTTGGTTTATTGGATACCTATAACAATTGCTGTTTTTTTAAAAATGTGAGATCTTAAAGTATAGGTTAGATTTGACTTGGCCTTAGATTTTGCTTGGGAATTCTCTCATTTCTAATCTAAATGAAGTTATCTCCGTCTCCAAACAATTTGATGGTCGTCTAACTAAAGGACTATTTGCACTTTGGGATTCCCATACTAACTGTATGGAAAAAGTTTTCTTTGATTTCTGGGCGTTCTAGTAGTCAAACCTTTGTCGGTCCCAAAGAGAGTATTTTGATCCTTAATAGGAATGGGATCGAATGGCATTAAATTTTTTTTCGTCAAAATTCTGTGAATGTAGATTGTCACCACTTAAAAAGTTAGGAATGAAATCCGAATGCCATTTTTGCGTGGCGGCAAGGCTGCCTGTGCGCGACAGAACACACCTTCCATGCCACCTGCGAGTGGCCGACGTGAGAGGGAGATGTATGCCTAAGAATAAGAGGGACAGAGCATCCCAATTTATTATGGTAATAATAAATAAGTAATACCTAATAGTATTTTGAATACCCTATTTAAAGTTAGAATGCGATAACGCAATAGTTCAGCTCATAAAGCTTACCGCTAATTTGGAAAGCGAGTAATTTGTTTTAAAACCATGTACCGACAGTACATTTATATTGAATAGCCCATAGGGAGGCTAAAGGTACGAAGTACCCATTGTAATAATTGCATAAATATCGCTCTGCGGAGAGCCGCCCGTCTCCGAGGGAGAGACGCGGGCAAATGAGCTTAGGAACCGGCAACTCGAGACTATATCTATAGCGAGTCCGTGAACAAGTCACATCTGTGACTAGCATACTTAAATTCACTCAAGCCAATAGAGGCAGCAATGATTACACAAGTAGCGTAACGCGAATTGCGCTGCTTGTGTAAGCTTATTTGTGAATATTAATAATGAATAGGACCCCAGAACATGCCTGGGCATATAGGAAACCTCATTTTAGGAGGAAAAATGTAATGTAAATTAATAAGCCCGAGTATATCAGGAAGGCATTACCATAGCGTGAGCCTTTAACGTATTGGTCAAGTTCGAGTCAGATTTCCTGATTGGTTAATATTATTGTATGGAAGAATTGCAAAGTGACAGGTCGTCATGGTGAAATGCGCCTATTGTGCTCGGCTTAAACAGGCATAATTATATAACCGTTTAAGCTAGAATAGTGAATGATACGTCAAATTAAAGCGCATGTGACGCGCCGTACTTTAAAAGAAGTACTATAACAATTTATATGTAAATTCAGTAATTAGAGCCGAAGAGAGCCTATTATATGTAGAAAGGTCTGCCTAAAATAAATGTAGAAATAATTCCTGTAAATTGAAATAACACGCCAGGAGGCTGAAAGCAGCAGCATTATATAAGGCTACGGCCATAGCTCCCTCCTGAAAGTAGAATTGTTCCAACAAGGCTTTCTTATTGGAATGTAGAATGTTTAATTGGTTTTTTTATAATGAAAGTAGGCGAGGCCTTAATTTATGCCATAAATTAGGAATTATTTAATTGGCCTAAACCAACAAAATATTGCGTGCCTAAGCTCCCTCGACTTGGATCGAGTTAGGGGTATAAAAGAGGCTCCAGGGCTCAGTACAAATCGTGTCCCGCAAGCTCCAACAAGTAGAGCTCCTATTTAGTAAATTGTAAACTCGTGTATCAGTGAAAATTATATCTTTATTATCAAATCCTTTTGCCTTTTATCATCACCCCACCCACCATCAGCGCAGCAGAGCTACGGGGATTGACACTCCCAAAAGTGTTGTTGGTCGTTCGGCGAGCGGTTCAAACGCCGCGGTTCACCCGCGCGGTTTGAACGCCGCGTTTTTAAAAACGCCCATTGTTAGGTGGCTGGCGATTTGCCCGTCTCAGCGCAGCAAGGCGGACGGGGCATCGTTCACAGTCGTTTTGGTCCTTCGAGCCGGATCTGTGGATCCGAAAAAAGTGAAAGTGAATACAAGTGTGGGTACTCAAATAAACTGGCTTGGGGGTTGTAAAGGCAACGGTGATAGTACGAGCAGTGTATCTCGAAATTTGGTGCTATAGTGCGACCGTGAATAGTGAAAAAACGGAATATTGTATACGTATGTGTGTCAGTGCGTCGTGATATCATAGACCAAAAGCAATACGTGCGGTATATTGCAGAAACGCCCTTTCATGCTTGTAGGGTAGGTTGCCGAACGCGCAACCGCAAGCATTCGAATAGAAGGAGCATTGAATTACTGAAAATAGCAGACACCGAGATGTCAGGAAATAAGAAAAGGATAACAAGATCCACAACTTCGGCCCAAGAAAATGAAGAAAGAGCAAGATTTTTGGAACGAGGAGCTGACGCCGCGCAGGAACACGCACGAGGAAGATCGGCTGATCGGCGCGACAAGCCGACTAAAAGTGGCGCATATGCCAAGCACACCCTCAAAGCTGCTCGGAAGATGCAGCCGCCAACCAAGGCCCAGGATGTAGTCTTGGAACCTGAACAAAGAACGGAGACACCAGCCCCAAGGGGTGCAGATGATACTATCGTAGCCGGACTCCAAGGAGGGACAGCCCCGGCACGTCTAATAAATATGGGTCAACCCCAATCACCGTCCGTGGATACCACAATACTGTGGCGAAAGGACTTAGAGAAGCGGCTGCAGCGCCAGCCTAAGAACATTCCGCTAGATGCCCCCAGCGGTAGGGTCATCAGTGTTCCCCCAACAGGGGAGGAACGTCATGATAAAACTTTGACTGAAAAGGAAGTTACGTTCGCAGAAACATCCACACCGCGCCGGCCAATTTCAGCGCACTCAAACGAAAGCAGGTTATCTACAACCAGAATATTGGAACTAGAATTAGAAGAGAACGAGCAACTAGACGAACTCCGTAGAAAAGAACTACGTCATCAGGCGGAAAAAAGGAAAAGAGAAATAGACGCCGAACGCGAACAGGAAGAAATTAATCTGGAACGAGAATCCATTAGAAAACGCGCAATGTTGAAGCGCACCCGAGAGGAATCCGAATGTTCAATACGGGACGAGCTATCACAGACAGGTTCAGTGGCTAGATGGATAGACGAAAGTAAGGAAAAGACACGAGAAGCTGCTCTCAGGCGGGATGGGGCTCTCCTGGACAACACCCCCACTAGACCATTCGGAACGCGCTCGCCGCAAGAGTATGAGCGACGCGGAAGGTCGCCCCCTTACGAGCCTCAAACACCGCGAACAAGGTATACGAACGAAACATCCCCGGAAGAAATGGTGCAGTTATTCGAGAGGCTACAGACGGCCGCTAGACCGGCCCCCAAAGAGGTCTATGAGCTACCGCCATTTTTTGGAGACGTATCAGAATGGCGGAGCTTTATAAGCGCATATGAAGAATCAAATCGCCGATTTAAGTTCGGGAACTACGAAAACGTAGCTAGATTACGGGCTGCGCTAAAAGGTAACGCTAAGGCATGCGTACAACACATACTTTCGACAGCTACACAGCCTGAGCTAATAATAAAAGTATTAACGAAACAATATGGAAGAAGTGACTTCCTAGTCGATAAAGCCTTAGAAGACTTGAGGAGAATACCCCCTGTGGGAGATAGCGCCCACGAGCTCAATCAATTCGCAATTAAAATTGTGAACATTATAAGTACAATAACGGACTTGGGCCAGCGTTACTACGCTGAGAACCCTATGTTGGTCAGAGAGATCACAGATCGATTGAGCCCACATCTACGCAGCAGGTGGTGTGAATACGCGAGAAAACATGCCCACGAAGGGAAAGTAGAAACTCAAAGACTGGCCGATTTCCTTATGGAAGAATCGGAGCTGCTTACATCATATACCCACGCCCGGGCACCGGCTCAGAGGCTACAGGCTGCGGGCGATAATGCCCGGGCGGGACCTTATCGCGCGCCTAATCCATGGACAAATAGAGCGCGCGGACCAATGCGACCCCCAGGAGGAAACACGCCCTCAATGGAGAGGGGCACAGACTAACAATAGAGTGTATCCACAATACTCACGGGTGACATACACTACAGAAAAGGCAGATACACCGAATGTAGTCTGTTTATTTTGCGAGGGGAAACACCGTACTGTCGTATGTAACAGATTGTTACGTTTAAATGTAGGGGCACGATGGGATTGGGCTAGGGACAATAGAGTTTGTTATAAATGTCTGAATGGAAGACACCTGAGCACAACATGCAACACCAGAAAGTGCGACGCACCAGGTTGCCCATATTACCATCACAAACTACTACATAGCGATAACGAGTCGAGAAGAGAACCCGCTCGCGTACCTCAAGACACCGCAGCGACGACAGCTGCTACAGCTCAAGAAACAGAGCCTATGGGAGAACCCCAATGGTCAGAAGCTCCAGATATGAACTGGAGAGAAGGGCTTCATCAGAACCCCGAGCATAATGAAGAGAACAGTTACGCCTCAGTATCAAGCACGACTCAGGTGCTTTTAAAAGTAATCCCGGTGATACTGACCGGACCCAAAGGAGAAGTAGGAGTATACGCACTGCTGGACGAAGCATCGACTGTAAGCATGCTAGACGAAGAAATTGCAGATCAGATAGGGGCTACAGGCCCCGAAGAGATGTTAAAGGTTAGAGGAATTGGATCAATATGCCATAAAGCAAATAGCAGGACGGTCAAAGTATCGGTCAGAGCTCAAGAGGGAAGCAACGAGCATCCCCTAACGCTACGCACAGTGCCAGCGTTGAAAATAAAAGGACAAAGAGTAAGTAAGGAACTCGTAGAAAAGTATGACCACTTAAAAGATGCGCATAGCGCTTGCTTCGAAATGGGAGTACCCCAATTGTTGATTGGGGCCGATCATTGGCAATTAATGATACCAGAGGAGATGAGAGTCGGTCCCAAGGATGCACCAGTAGCAATAAAATGCGCCATAGGATGGGCGATTTACGGCGCTGTACCAAAGAATTTAGGTACCCGCGAGCACGCAACGTATCATGTACAAAGTGAAGCAGACATGGAGCTGCATGAAATGGTGAAAAGATATTTCGCTATAGATTCTTTAGGAATCAGTTTAAAGGATAACGTCAAACCTCAGGAAGAGAGGGCCAGGAAAATATTCCAAGCTACAGTCAAGAAAATACATGGCAGGTTTGAAGTGGGACAATTATGGCGAGAGGATTCGCCACAACTACCGACAAGTTATAATATGGCGTATACACGATTACGCAACCTAGAGAACAAGATGGACCGTAACAAAGAGTTTGCTGACGAATATGGCAAGAAGATACGTAACTTAGTAGACAAGGGTTACGCGCAACGATTAATCAAAGTACCAAATAGCCCGGTGAGCTATTTCTTACCCCACTTCGCCACCTATAACAAAAATAAAGGGAAATACAGACAAGTATTTGACGCTGCAGCAAAAAATGGAGAGTTTTGCCTTAATGATTTCGTCCTGGATGGACCCGACCTTCTGCAAAATCTTCTAGGAATACTATTTAGATTCCGCGAAGGAAAATTCGCGGTATGTGCAGACATACAGGAAATGTTTCTGCAAATTAAACTACGTGACGAAGATACGCCATCACAAATGTTTTTATGGCGCGAACAACGGCGAGAAGGTAGGCCTGACGTGTACGCAATAAATCGAATCTGCTTTGGCGTGGCCAGTTCACCATGCCTAGCACAATTGGTGAAGAATCACAACGCAACGATAAACGCACCCAAGTATCCAGCCGCAGAAAAGGAAATTCACACGAATCACTACATGGACGATTTCGTGTCTAGTTTCCAAGAAGAAAAGGAAATGATATGTATAGCTCAGCAGGTGAACGCTTCGCACGCGCTAGGAGGATTCAAGTTGCGAGAATGGGCTACGAATAGCGCAATGTTATTGAAAATGATACCAGTAGAAGAACGTGCAGCCGAACCTACGAGTTTAGGCGACAAAGAGCAGAAAGTGCTGGGCCTAACATGGGATCCAATTACGGATACTCTAGGATTTAATATCAAACTGTTGAGAGTACCCGACGAGGTAAAAACGTGTAAGAGAGGGCCAACGAAGAGAGAGCTATTATCAACAGTGATGTCCGTCTATGATCCAATGGGATTAATATCGCAATATATGGTAACCGCTAAGGTTATAATGCAGTCAATTTGGAAAGCAGTGGATTGGGACAAGCCCCTCCCTGCTGAAGCTACCAAGCAATTTCAGCAATGGCTGAGCGCATTGAAATACGTAGGCAGAATACGTATCCCACGGAGACACCCGTTGCTCCGCGCAGAAACGAAAATAGGACTACACATGTTTGTAGACGCCTCCGAGCAGGCGTATGCAGCCGTCGGATATTGGAGGTTTGAATATCACGACTGCATTGAAGTGAGCTTAGCCGCAGCTAAGTCACGTGTAACTCCATTAAGGACAGTGAGCGTGCCTCGGATGGAGTTGAATGCGGCGGTGGCTGGCACCAGGTTGGCACAAACCCTACGAAGGGAACACCGTTACGCAATAAACCAAATCACATATTGGACGGACTCCAGGACAGTGTTAGCCTGGATTAGAGACGATGCACATCGATACTCACCCTTTGTATCACACCGCCTGTCGGAAATCTCCGAGCAGACACCCCGACAGGCATGGAGGTGGCTGGAAACGAAATTAAATCCAGCCGACGACGCAACAAGAGCTAAACCGGATCAACAAATAAATATTGAGGATAGGTGGTATCAAGGTCCACCGTTCCTAAAGCTCAACGAAGCAGATTGGCCCCCGGTTGTGGGAAAGATAAACATAGAGCCCAGTGAGCTCAGAAAAACGCATACTACTTGCGCAACCAGAGAAAGCAAGCCATCAGCCGTATTACCAGACGTAGAACGTTTTAGTAGTTACGAGAAATTAATAAGGGCCACGGCAAACGTATTACTATTCGTAGAAAAATTAAAAAGAAAAAAGGAAAGGATTGAAATGGAATTACGACACATCAAAGCAGCGGAAGCAATGTAGCTACAGAACAGCCAAAGGAATAGTTTTCCCGAAGAAGTACGGGCACTTAGCAGAAAAGAAGGAATTAGCCGACATTCCAGATTATATGCCCTAGCTCCAGAGCTAGATTCCGACGGCATATTAAAAATGAAAACACGCCTAAATCAGGCCCCAGTCCGCTATATAGTGGACAAACCCGTAATATTGGACGGGAAGGACCCGTTCGTCAAACTATTAATTTCAGACTCCCATAAGAAGGGGGCACATGTTAATAATGAAGCAATTGTCAACTCACTCAGGCAAAACTATTGGATCCTGCATCTTCGACCGAGCGTACGAGCAATCGCGCAGGCATGTGGTCTGTGCAAGTTGCGCCGCGCCAAGCCGCGCGCACAGCCCTTCGGGGACCTACCCGCGGAAAGGCTGGAAGCCTTTCAACGCGGATTCACCTACGCAGCGCAAGATTACTTCGGACCCTGCTGGGTCACCGTTGGAAGACGACGTGAGAAGCGTTGGGTGGCATTATACACATGCCTAGCAACACGAGCAGTGCACCTGGAAGTGGTGCATAGCCTGTCCACGGATAGCGCCATTAATGCGCTACGACGTTTCGCGGCGCGTCGCGGATGGCCGCGGATAATGTGGAGTGACAACCAAACGTCATTTCGCGCCGCTGCTCTTGAACTCAAAGCCGCGCATCAAGAATGGCTACCGGCCTTACGAGACTACGGGTTAAAACAACGAATGGAGTGGAAATTTATTCCTCCCGGCAACCCCTCAGCCGGAGGAGCTTGGGAGCGCATGGTAAAAACGGTGAAAAATGCACTCGCCTACACACTGCACGAGAGGGCGCCGTCACAAGAAGCGTTCGACACCCTGCTCGCCGAAATAGAAAACATAATTAACTCTCGTCCCTTAACGCATGTTCCTGTCAATCCCAATGACGAGCATGCGTTGACACCCAATCACTTTCTGTTGCTTAGCGCACCCGATCAACCATTGATCGGTCTCTGCGATATAGACGACAGGCGACGATGGCGCCAAGTACAAGCTCTGGCCAATCATTTTTGGCAGAGATGGTGCAAGGAGTACTTCCCACTCCTCGCACCCAGAAGATCGTCCAACGATGGAGGAAGACAGATCCAGATCGGCGACTGCGTGATCATCGCCGACCCGTCCAACCCGCGCAACGTGTGGCCAAAAGGATTGGTCATAACAACGAACCCCGGGCCTGATGGGAAAACCAGGTCCGCCGACGTGAAGACGAAGCACGGAGTCTTTAGAAGACCCACGTCCAAATTAATAGTGATGGCTACTGCTGAGCCAAGTGAAGTGAATTAAAAATAAGACAGTGAGTGAACTAGAAAGTGCGAATCAAAGACAGTGAGTGAACTAGATAGTGCGAATCAAGGTACCACGGTACGATCATTAAGTGAAATACGATTAAGGCATTGGTGTGTGCTGTTGCTTAGCGATACCGTCTTTAGTATGAGTCTTCAACTCATACTGAGGGGGAGGATTGTGCGCGACAGAACACACCTTCCATGCCACCTGCGAGTGGCCGACGTGAGAGGGAGATGTATGCCTAAGAATAAGAGGGACAGAGCATCCCAATTTATTATGGTAATAATAAATAAGTAATACCTAATAGTATTTTGAATACCCTATTTAAAGTTAGAATGCGATAACGCAATAGTTCAGCTCATAAAGCTTACCGCTAATTTGGAAAGCGAGTAATTTGTTTTAAAACCATGTACCGACAGTACATTTATATTGAATAGCCCATAGGGAGGCTAAAGGTACGAAGTACCCATTGTAATAATTGCATAAATATCGCTCTGCGGAGAGCCGCCCGTCTCCGAGGGAGAGACGCGGGCAAATGAGCTTAGGAACCGGCAACTCGAGACTATATCTATAGCGAGTCCGTGAACAAGTCACATCTGTGACTAGCATACTTAAATTCACTCAAGCCAATAGAGGCAGCAATGATTACACAAGTAGCGTAACGCGAATTGCGCTGCTTGTGTAAGCTTATTTGTGAATATTAATAATGAATAGGACCCCAGAACATGCCTGGGCATATAGGAAACCTCATTTTAGGAGGAAAAATGTAATGTAAATTAATAAGCCCGAGTATATCAGGAAGGCATTACCATAGCGTGAGCCTTTAACGTATTGGTCAAGTTCGAGTCAGATTTCCTGATTGGTTAATATTATTGTATGGAAGAATTGCAAAGTGACAGGTCGTCATGGTGAAATGCGCCTATTGTGCTCGGCTTAAACAGGCATAATTATATAACCGTTTAAGCTAGAATAGTGAATGATACGTCAAATTAAAGCGCATGTGACGCGCCGTACTTTAAAAGAAGTACTATAACAATTTATATGTAAATTCAGTAATTAGAGCCGAAGAGAGCCTATTATATGTAGAAAGGTCTGCCTAAAATAAATGTAGAAATAATTCCTGTAAATTGAAATAACACGTCAGGAGGCTGAAAGCAGCAGCATTATATAAGGCTACGGCCATAGCTCCCTCCTGAAAGTAGAATTGTTCCAACAAGGCTTTCTTATTGGAATGTAGAATGTTTAATTGGTTTTTTTATAATGAAAGTAGGCGAGGCCTTAATTTATGCCATAAATTAGGAATTATTTAATTGGCCTAAACCAACAAAATATTGCGTGCCTAAGCTCCCTCGACTTGGATCGAGTTAGGGGTATAAAAGAGGCTCCAGGGCTCAGTACAAATCGTGTCCCGCAAGCTCCAACAAGTAGAGCTCCTATTTAGTAAATTGTAAACTCGTGTATCAGTGAAAATTATATCTTTATTATCAAATCCTTTTGCCTTTTATCATCACCCCACCCACCATCAGCGCAGCAGAGCTACGGGGATTGACACTCCCAAAAGTGTTGTTGGTCGTTCGGCGAGCGGTTCAAACGCCGCGGTTCACCCGCGCGGTTTGAACGCCGCGTTTTTAAAAACGCCCATTGTTAGGTGGCTGGCGATTTGCCCGTCTCAGCGCAGCAAGGCGGACGGGGCATCGTTCACACTGCCCTTAAGTACTGCCCCGTTTTAACTTTTCACCCTGTATGGGTAGGTATTGATTAAAAACGCATTTAGTGAAAATTATTTTAATTCAACAAAAATAAATTATATTTCTTATAATATAACTTATAACAAGTTATGACTGATTAGCTTATCCATAACAATACTTATGTCATGCTCCCTGGCAACCCCACTTTCGATTTCGGGATTTCTGAGTATGTGAAAAAATTGTACCAAAATTGTACCGAATTAGTACTTACTTGAAAAAAATTGTACTTCAATAGATTCGAGAGTACAATTATTTTAAATTGGGGTTGCTGGGGAGCATCTCTCCAGCAACCCTTTTGTAAGCCGATATGCCCCGAGAAATATTAGCTAAATAGACGGTAAAACACTATTAATTAATTACTTTGCGACAAAACGTAATAATTTGTCTGACTAAATGCTATTGTGTTCGGCGTAATTTCTGTGACATCTTGATGAGGGTTTATTTTCTAGGTGGACTATTTGTTATTGCGCCTTCGTGACATATCATATCGTTTACTTATTATATTTATGAATCGTAGTATGTTGTATGGCCGTGCAGCACCCATCTCAGAAGCAGTAGGAACACAAATACCATGGCGAAGAAGGATACCATGACTCGTAGTGTCTTCTCTGATCGTTGGTCGCGTTCACTGGCTCGCAGTCGCTCTACCAGTCCGTTCTAAAATATGCAAAAGCATAACTTAAAGTTTAAAATGTTTTTAAATACAAATGACGCTGACGTATGACGTAGCATCGTAACTGTCTAGCTTGCAGTAGCCACCGCAGGCCGCGTCAGTGTGATTTAAGGGCTCTCCACACACCGGGCCCGCGCACGCGACCGGTGTGTGGAGGCCTTTAATCCTGCAACACACTGGCGCGGCCTACGGTGGTGGTCAATAGTAAATTTGACAGCTAATGACACGTTTAATAGAGACCGCCGCGGCCGTCTATAAGCTTCAAGAGAAGACAATGTGTGTTGCCATTTGATTAACCAAGAATACCTATGTTCATCAAAAAATATCACAAATTTTCAGTCAGTAATTTAGAAAAGACTTTTTTGTACTCGTCGTTTAAAATCTGTGTATTAAGATTTCATAGAGAATACTGCAGCGTCACTCTTTTCATAGTTGTAGTCCATGTTACTGTCGAAACAATCGAAATAACTGTTTCGATATGCTCCAGACAACCGAAAAAAATTTGAAAATAGAACTTCGTATTTCAATAATATGTGTCCTTGTTTAAGGAGACTCGATCCGATACAAAATTGCCAATCTATGGCGGTTCGGAACGTAGCACCTAACGTAGTGTTTATATTCTCTTTGGTAGCACCGTCGCGTCATCTGTCAACTTAAACTTGCTGCTGTATCCAGGGCATAAAAAAATAAAAATATTACGCTTTGTGATTGGCTAGTATGCCAATCACAGCACAGTACTGCAACATTACGGACGCCGGTGATGTAATACTGTGTACTTACGATTTTTAGTTTTCTTATATACTCGTATTAATGACTTAAATTATTAATTTTAATGAACTCGTACAAAAAGTATTGTTCACAATAGTGTCATAATCAAGCTTTTTAATCTCGTACCTTACTTAGGCCACTCAGCGAGCTTCGTGGCCTAAACACGGTACTCGACTAACAAGCTCTCTATTATAACACGATTGTGAAAAATACTATTATTGTGCTAATATGCTACAACCGGACTCTGGCGATGACTTTAAATTCGATTTCAAACGTCGAACATTTAGTGAACGAATTTCGCATTTTCTCTATTGTTTATTCCTTATTTATCTAATGTACTTAGCACATGAAAATAGTAAAATGTTAGCAATTAAAAAATAAATTACTATGGAGAAATGCAAACCTCAAAGTTGTCACCCTTTGTTGCCAAAGTGGCTTGTAAAATGAGTGAGTAGTATGAAATGAGTAAATGAACATCCCCAACAAGTCAGTCAGTCTCTATCCAATTAGTTAAATTTGGCCTTTGATATGTGTTTGGCCAACAATTTGTACCCTTTCGCAGACAGTACTGGGTTGTTATTCACAAAGCTCATCGCCCGCTTACATCATTACAGTTGTGGCCTGATAATTAAGAACACGATTTTTTTTTCATGCAGTTGCATACAAATATGCCTTTTCGTATGTGATGATAATTTATAATGTGTTTGATTAATTTTGTTTCTGATTATACGAATGTAACCGTGTTTAAACAGTATGTAATATAGTGCACAGGCGATCAAATCAACACTTTTTATAAGTTCATACATTGTTCCTAATTACAGTATGAACTTGTAAAAACTGTCCATTGACCATCCGTATTTTATTGAGCACAACTTGTATAGAAGCATTATCTATTTTATCTATATTACCTACTTATATAAAAGAAGACTTCTTGACTGATCATCCACGCACAGCCGAAACTACTGGGACTGAAGGGGTTAAATACGGGTGCAAAGTTTGTATGGTGGAAACTTTTTTTTGGGCTAGAAGCCTTAAAGTTTGTAGTAAGATTACGTATTAAAATACAAAAAAAGTACTTTCAGCATTGTAGAAAATTCCACCCCTAAGGGGGTTAAATAGGGCTGCAAAGTTTGTACGAGGGAAACTCCTTTTGAGATAGAAGCTTAAAAGTTTTTAGAAAGATTACTCATAAGGATACAAATACTTTCAGCGTTTTGGAAAATTCCACCCCTAAGGGGATGAACATGGGGTGCAATGTTGGTATAGGGGAAACTTTTTTTTGTGCTAGAAACTCAAAACTTTTTAGAAATATTACTTATTAAATTAGAAAAAAAAAATACATTTAGCGTTTTAGAAAATTTCATCTTCTAGGGGTTTATATGGGGGTGCAACGTTTGTATGGAGGATTTTTTTTTAGGTAGAGCTTTGTTGATAGATTACTTTTTTTTTATACCACGTCTGTGGCAAACAAGCTTACGGCCCACCTGATGGTAAGCCGTTACCGTAGCCTATGGACGCTTGCAACTCCAGGGGTGTTACATGCGCGTTGCCAACCCTTTAATTAATTTATACACTCCTTTTTTGAAGAACCCCATACTGTAGTCCCTTGGGAAAACCTCGGCAGGGAGCTCATTCCACAACCTGAGCGTCCGAGGTAGGAAATTTCTCTAATTATTTTTTTACTTATTATAATACAAAAAAATATTAGTTATTTGGAAAATTTCACCCCTAAGGGGGATGAAAAGGGGTAAAAATTTGTATGGAGGATTTTTTTTTGAGCTAGGGACTTGAAATTGAAAGAAAGAAAGAAAAAAAAATTATTCATGGCACAAAAAACACAGGAAAAATCAAAAAAATAGAAAAATATAATCAATGCGCCATGAAATGGTCCCGACTCAGTATAATGCCAGCCTAATTGGCCAGCGCTGGTCTTCCGTCGGAGCCAACTGTTGACGTCACGGCGTCAAAATATTGTGTAGAAATATTATTTATTAGAATACAACTAAATTATTTTCAGTGTTCTGGTAAATTCCGCCCATAAGGGGGTGAACAAGGGGTGCAATGTTTGTATGAGGGAAACTTTTTTTGAGCTAGAAACTTAAAAATTTGTGGAAAGATTACTTATTATTATTAAAATACAAAAAAGTACTGCCAGCGTATTGGAAAATTCCACCCCTTAAAGGGTTAAAAAGAGGTGCAAGGTTTGTATGGGAAACACTTTTTTTTAGCAAGAGACTTGATTGTTTGTAGAAAAAATACTTATTTTTTTCAATTCAATTCAATTAAAAAAAAAAATTTCGGACGTGTACATCCATATTTTTGGTTAGTAACAATAAAAATACGTATTAATAAACTAATGATAGTGGACACAAATTACAATGATAAGTAAAATATTAACTTAGGACTAGAAAATGTGCAGCCTATCTATATTGCCCGCCTCCCATTCACATAAAGTTGCATCCAGTGGTGCTGGAACGGGCAATCCAGCCTGCCGGCCACAACGCGTACGAGGCTGTTGGAGTTGGCACGCACGCGTCGCATC
The DNA here is from genome assembly GCA_963854355.1 of Epinotia brunnichana. Classification (NCBI taxonomy): domain Eukaryota; kingdom Metazoa; phylum Arthropoda; class Insecta; order Lepidoptera; family Tortricidae; genus Epinotia; species Epinotia brunnichana. The sequence goes on from OY977939.1 coordinate 17,732,636, forward strand.
AGGGAGGCCGCCATACGTTTACGCAAATTATTACCTACAATAAAAAAAAACTATCGGCGTTTTTAGGGTTCCGTACCTCGAAATTATAGGATCACTTTGTTGTCCGTCCGTCCGTCCGTCTAGACCATTTTCTCAGGAACGCGTAAAGGTATCAAGCTGAAGTTTATATGAAATACTCAGGTCTACTGTCCCTTGGAGCTCTGAAAAAATCAAACTTCTAAGCCAACGCAATCAAAAGATGCAAGAAATTTGCAAGGGAATCAAAACCTGAAGGGTACCTACTTCCCGTGAACTCAGAATCTCGAAATTTGGTACGAAGCAACGTCTTATAACACAGATAAAGGAAAAATTGCGAAAACCGTAAATTTTTAGTTATATCACTGAAAATGTATTATCCAGTATAAACTGACACACACTAAGTATGTGAATACATACTTAGTGAGTGTCAGTTTATAGTGGACTTGTTTCTATTGTACGGGGTGGTCCGGAACCCTCAGTGCGCGAGTCTGGCTCGCACTAGACTGGTTTTTTTTATTTTTTTCTCGAAAAGCGTTAAAAGGGCGTTCAAAGCTTGTGTGGAGACCAACTAAATTTTATGAGATGAAATTTTGAGAAGAAGTATGAGATTTGTAACTTTAATCTTAGCCTGTTTGTTAAAAGATTACAAAACTAATTTCAGCGTTTTTGAAATTCATCCCCTATTTAAAGGGGTTTATAAGGGTGTTCAAAGTTTGTATGGAGAGCAAGAAATTTTTAAAGTAAGGGATTTGTAACTTCGGTTTTAGACGGTTTGCTAAAAGACTACATACATAATTTTTTTCAATGTTTTTTTTAAATTCATGCCTTACACAAACATTTAGACGATAACATGTTCTACGCGGACGAAGTCGCGGGCAACAGCTAGTATAAACTAAATTAAATCTTATTTATATATAGATACCTTCCATATACTCAGAAATAAAATGGGACAAACATATTTAAATCATCATTAAATTTGAAAAGTCATATTTGTATGCAGTTGTATGGGGAAAAAAATCTAGCCACGACTGTATGTCTGAATTCCGATTAAGTATAGTTAATACGAAATGATGGTAACCTATCGCAAATGTCGCGGCATTTCTGTATCGTTTATCCGAATTTTCATTCCGGCAAAAAGCCAATTAAGTATTTCGAAAACCCAAAACCGATTAATTTTTTAAAAATACTTAGGGTAGGCTAGTTTTGTTTTATAATCATCCTGAAAATGTCATGGCTTCAGAGAAAAACGGCTTTTAGGACAAATCAAAATTCGGACGAACGATACAGTTGGGAAAACATTTTTAACCACCTTCAGAAAAGGAGGAGGGTATATGTTCCACTGTATGTATTTTTTTAATGTATGTTCGCCGATTTCTCCGTCTCAAATTTTATAGGCACGCATGTAGTGATTTTGGTATTTTTTATTACAACTCGTGTATTTACCCTCGGAAATCGCAATTTTGGATAAGTGGAACTGATGATGAAGACCACAGATGACTTATGGAACTCCTTAAATATGTAGAAGTAGAAAAGCTTTATTCAACATCACATTACACGAAATTATAATTAAACATACATGTGAACCTTAAGATTAGAATTAAAATATAAATTTAAAATTAATGTTACAGTTATGATGTGTGTGTGTGTGTGATGTTAAAAAGGAGCTTGCCTCAGCATAATGTTACAGCGAGGTCACTGCAACGCTGGTTTTCAGGCAGCCCCTGGTAACTATATACATCCACTTTGAATGGGGAATGGATGAAAATTTTAGAAATGCCTGATTTTTTTTTAGCTGATAGGAATAACCTTCCTTAGCACCAGAAAAAAGTTGCAGATTTTTCAGCGGCGTCAATTATATTTGGAAAATATAAACAGTTTCTTCACTTACGTTTTGGGGTTAGGACGGCGAATGAGACATTTTCTTTGATCCGTCTCATATTACAAAAAATATTTAGATTATCTGACCCTGGCAATGACAAATATAGCTGCTTCAGCTGTCAATATCATTTCCAGTGTCAGTTTACCACAGATTTTTAAGATACTTTTTGTAATATGAGACGAATCAAGGAACATGTCTCATTCGCCGTCCTAACCCCAAAACGTAAGTGAAGAAACTGTTTATATTTTCCAAATATAATTGACGCCGCTGAAAAATCTGCAACTTTTTTCTGGTGCTAAGGAAGGTTATTCCTATCAGCTAAAAAAAAATCAGGCAATTCTAAAATTTTCATCCATTCCCCAAATGTCTCAGTTATTGTGTGTGTGTTAATGTAATGTAATGTATGTTCGCTGATTTCTCCGTCAATTATGGACTGATTTCCAAAATTCTTTTTTTATTCGAAAGAGAGTATAGATACTCCTGAGGTGGTCTCATGTTCACCAAGTCAGGATCTGATGATTGGATCCCAGGGAAATTGAGGGCAACCCTCAAATTTTATAGGCACGCGTGTAGTGATTTCGGTATTTTCTATTATAACTCATGTATTTACCCTCGGAAATCGTAATTTTGGTGAATTGGAACTGATGATGAAGACCACAGATGACTTGGATGGAACTCCACAGTGTAAAAGTACGTCAAAGATTCTGACATGATCCCGTTGAAGTAGCAACTAATGAAGTGTTAATTCTGAGATCCTCATCGACGGAACTCCTCAAATATTATCAGCCCACATATAGCGACTTGAGTTTTTTCTGTAATAATCAACGCATTTGCTCTCGTTAAGCAGCTCATGTGGTAAATTGGAAAGAAAATGTGAAAATTTTCACGTACCATGTGGCTTGGCGTAGTACTGAATTTAAGTCGGTTTAAACTTTGTTTTTAAAGTAAATTATTAGTGATTTAGATAGGTAGCCCGAAATGATATAATCGAGCTCACAACATAGCAATCTAATTGTCAGTCTAGGAATATTGTAAATAGCACGTAATCTCCACTTATAATAAATCTCTAAATTAAAAAAAGAATCAGCCAGTTTGAAACTAAGCTTTGCGCGGTTCGAATGTTCTCAGCATCCCATGAACGGAAAAATATGAAACATTTTATATAGGTACATTATTATTCTAGCTGCAACTTAGGATAGTTTTTATCCGACTGCGACAGTTAATTAATTTTCCGAAATATACGACTTCATTTAATTTTTCATTTATTTTTATTGAAATCAAACGCTGCTCCAACTGTCAGCTATAAGAACCGTCAAATTTTCGTCAAAATGGCGGAATTGCTTTGCCTTTCACTTATTAATAATTTAAATCCCGTCTACGATAGACCTTTACGAGACAAATGCTAAAATATAAACCATAAAAAAATATTCGATTCTGATATGAGAACTTATATGCGCAAATGTCGTTTTATGTCGTAATTTCAATAAATGAAATCAACAAATTTGAACAATATAATTATCACGAATTTGTTTTTTTTGAATGACAATGGCACGCGCTCGGCGCATTCAGCCAAAGTACCTGCGGCGCTACCACGAAAACCGATACTCAATGTTCATATATTTGCATCCCTATCACTCGAGTATGGTTAGTGCGATAGAGATAGAGATACCCGAATATTTTCGAATTCCGAAGTTCGTGGTTATAGCTCAGGAATCGAAAATATGGTAAATAATCATAATGTATTTTCTCGAAAAAGAATTTAAAATAAATATAGTCAAATGGAGAAAAAAACAAAAAGCAAGAGGTTATATAGGTAATGATTAAGTTATAAGAGTCCAAAGTTTTAAGAGGGGGTATGTTCTGTCCCTTTTCCGCAAAACGCACCTTCATATGAAACGATTGTTTTTTACTATGACGCTCGAGTATATTGACGTCACAGTCCCTCATCGTTTTCTCACTCTAACAAGCGACATTAAAACGGATGTAGCTTCATAATTTTTTGAGATATTTGAATGGGAGTTTCATTATCTTCTATCTATTTATACATAATAAATGCATATGTCCTGACTGACTTATTCACTCAATCACTCACTCACTCACTCATCAACGCACAGCCGAAACTACTAATCTTAGAGAGTTGGTTTTTGCACAGTATGTTGCTTTTATAACGTGGGCTAGGGATAAAAAGGGATTTTTGAAAATTCTACCCCTAAGGGGGTAAAATGGGGGTGCAAAGTTTGTATGGGAGAACCTTTTTTTTTTGAGCTATAGACTTAAACTTTGTAGAAAAATTAGTTATTAGAATACAAATGAAACACTTTCAGCGTTTTGGAAAATTCCACCCCTACGGGGGTAAAATAGGGGTGCAAGGTTTGTATGGGGGAAACATTTTTTTTTTAAATAGAGACTTAAAACTTTGTAGAAAGATCAGTCATTAGAATACAAATAAAGAACTTTCAGGGTTTTAGAAAATTCTACCCCTAAAGGGGTAAAATAGAGTGCAAAGTTTGTATGGGAAAAACTACTTTTTTTTAAAATAGAGACTTAAAACTTTGTAAATAAATTATTCATTAGAATACAAATAAAGTACCTAGATTCAGTGTTTAAAAAAAATCTACCCCTAAGGGGGTAAAATAGGGGTGCAAATTTTGTATGGGGGAAACAATATTTTTTTTAAATAGAGACTTAAAACTTTGTAGAAAGATTAGTCATCAGAATACAAATTAAGTACTTTCAGCGTTTTAGAAAATTCTACCCCTAAAAATAGGGGGCTAAAATAGGGGTGCAAAGTTTGTATGTGGGAAACTATTTTTTTTAGCTAGAGTCCTAAAACTTAGTAGAAAGATTATTTAAATACAAAGAAAGTACTTTCAGCGTTTTGGAAAATTTCACCCCTAAGGGGGTAAAATAGGGTGCTAAGTTTGTATGGGAAAAACATATTTTTTTTTAATAGAGACTTAAAAGTTTGACGAAAAATTACTTATTAGAACATGAAAAATACTACATTCGGCGTTTTACAAAAATCATTCCCTAAGGGGGTTAAAAAAGGGTGCAAGGTTTGTATGGGGAACACTTTTTCTGAGCTAGACACTTAAAACTTTGTAGAAAGATTACTTATAAAAATACAAAAAAAAAGACTTTCAGCGTTTTGAAAAAATCTATCCCTAAGGGGGATAAAAAGGGGTGCAAAGTTTTTATCAGGGAAAGTTTATGTTTTTGAGTTAGAGACTTGAAACTTTGTAGAAAGATTACTTATTAAAATACAAAAAAAGAACACAAATCGTTTTAGAAAATTCCACCCCTAATAGGGTTAAAAAGGAGAGCAAGCTTTGCATGGGCAACACTTTTTTTGAGTTAGAGACTTAAAACTTTGCAAAAAGATTACTTATTAGAATACTAAAAAAGAACTTTCAGCGTTTTAGAAAACTCCATCCCTAAGGGGATCCTTAAGATCCTTAAGAAGGGTAGCCAGTGTTGTGTGGGAAAAACTTTTTTTTTTACTAGACTTAAAACTATTCAAAATGTTACTTATTAAAATTAATAATAAAGTACTTTCAGAGTTTTAGAAAATTCCACCCCTAAGGGGGTTAAGAAAGCTTTGTATGGGCAACACTTTTTTTGAGCTAGAGACTTAAAAGTTTACGAAAAAAGTTCTTTCAGCGATTAGAAAAATTCAACCTCTAAGGGGGTTTAAAAGGGGGTTCAAATTTTAAATGGCGAGCAATAAAATTTTAAAGTGTGAGTATGAGATTTTTAACTTCGGTCTTATTCTGTACGTTAAAAGACTACAAAACTGATTTCAGAGTTTTTCCAAATTCATCCCCTAAGAGTGTTAAAATTGGTTCAAAGTTTGAGTATTTCAAGGCATTTTTAAAGTATGAGATTTTTAACTTTGGTTTTAGACTGTTTGTTCACAAACTAGAAAATGAACATCAACTTTTTTTTTAATTATCCCCTAAAAGAGGGTTCAAATTTTGTATTGAGAGAAATCATTTTCTAAGACGATAAAAAGTTCTACGCGGACGAAGTCGCGGGCAACAGCTAGTTTAACAATAATTAGTTTTTACCCATCCTCCGTTAGCTGCTATCCAGGATCCTGTTTCCTCGTGCAAAAGGTCCGCAATAGCCGCGGCCGGCGCTGCCACTAATTCTAGAGCTGGTTCACCGTCCGCTGCCTCAGCTGCCTCTCTTGACAGTGCCCCGCAAACGCAGAATACTGCTGCTATCTGGAAAAAACTTTCAGTCGTTAATTGATTTACTTAACTTAAGAACTTAAAGTTTGAAGAATGTGACTGCTTCTCTTGCCATTGTGTTTATTTCTGCTATTCTACTCGCAGTCGTCGCTCACATCCTTAGGGCAACTGCACATTACTGCCACTAGGCGCCGTCAGCCCGACACCAAACGCGGCTACTATGCCGCACATTACGGCCACTAGGTGCTGTTAGCCCATCACCAAAACGCGGCCACTATGCCGCACATTACCGCCACTAGGCGCCGTCAGCCTGTCACCAAACGCGGCCACTATGCCGCACATTACGGTCACTAGGTGCCGTCAGCCCGTCACCAAACGCGGCTACTATGCCGCACATTACGGCCACTAGGCGCCGTCAGCCCGTCACCAAACGCGGCTACTATGCCGCACATTACGGCCACTAGGCGCCGTCAGCCTGTCACCAAACGCGGCCACTATGCCGCACATTACGGCCACTAGGTGCCGTCAGCCCGTCACCAAACGCGGCCACTATGCCGCACATTACCGCCACTAGGCGCCGTCAGCCTGTCACCAAACGCGGCTACTATGCCGCACATTACGGCCACTAAATAGGTGCCGTTAGCCCATCACCAAACGCGGCTACTATGCCGCACATTACGGCCACTAGGCGCCGTCAGCCTGTCATCAAACGCGGCCACTATGCCGCACATTACGGTCACTAGGTGCCGTCAGCCCGTCACCAAACGCGGCTACTATGCCGCACATTACGGCCACTAGGCGCCGTCAGCCTGTCACCAAACGCGGCTACTATGCTGCACATTACGGCCACTAGGCGCCGTCAGCCTGTCACCAAACGCGGCTACTATGCCGCACATTACGGTCACTAGGTGCCGTCAGCCCGTCACCAAACGCGGCTACTATGCCGCACATTACGGCAACTAGGCGCCGTCAGCCCGTCACCAAACGCGGCTACTATGCCGCACATTACGGCCACTAGGCGCCGTCAGCCTGTCACCAAACGCGGCCACTATGCCGCACATTATGGCCACTAGGTGCCGTCAGCCCGTCACCAAACGCGGCCACTATGCCGCACATTACCGCCACTAGGCGCCGTCAGCCTGTCACCAAACGCGGCTACTATGCCGCACATTACGGCCACTAAATAGGTGCCGTTAGCCCATCACCAAACGCGGCCACTATGCTGCATATTACGGCCACTAGGTGCCGTCAGCCAGTCACCAAACGCGGCCACTAGGCGCCGTCAGCCCGTCACCAAACGCGGCCATTAGGCGCCGTCAGCCCGTCAGCAAACGCGGCCACTATGCTGCATATTACGGCCACTAGGTGCCGTCAGCCAGTCACCAAACGTGGCCACTAGGCGCCGTCAGCCCGTCACCAAACGCGGCCATTAGGCGCCGTCAGCCCGTCACCAAACGCGGCCACTAGGTGCCGTCAGCCCGTCACCAAACGCGGCCACTAGGTGCCGTCAGTCCGTCACCAAACGCGGCCACTAGGTGCCATCAGCCCGTCACCAAACGCGGCCACTAGGTGCCGTCAGCCCGTCACCAAACGCGGCCACTATGCGCCGTCAGCCCGTCACCAAACGCGGCCACTAGGTGCCGTCAGCCCGTCACCAAACGCGGCCACTAGGCGCCGTCAGCCCGTCACCAAACGCGGCCACTAGGCGCCGTCAGCCCGTCACCAAACGCGGCCACTAGGCGCCGTCAGCCCGTCACCAAACGCAGCCACTATGCCGCACATTACAGCCACTAGTGGCCGTCAGTTAATAGCGAGCACGAGGCACTCCCGCAACTTGTGGCTCGGACGCGGCCACTCAAACTCTCGAAGTGCGCCGATGCTAAACAGCATTTATGAAAGAACTCGTCCGCAACTTTTAACGGCCACTAGTGGCTCAATATGCGGAGTGCAGACGCTCTTATTATACATTTAGTCGTTTAGGGTAAAAGGTGACTTTTTCATTTCCAATTTGGTTTAGGGTAAGTGGAAAGATCCAGTATCTTTAGAAATTAAAAAGACACCTTTTACCACGTTATGTTGTCTCTCGTGATGTTACGCGCCAGTGCCAACACGATCTCTGCTAAAGCTGTGTCCGAGCGCGGCATAGTGCGCGTTGCGCGCGTCTCCTGCCGCGCCACGTGCCTCAAGGCATCCGGCCGCTTCCTCTCCAGAGCTGCGAAAAGCGCCCGCAAGCCCGCAGAACACCAGTCTCCAGGTAGCCATTCGCCTCCTCAAGCATTCGTTGTTAACACTTCTCCACTAGTGACTCAATGTGCGGACGCTCTATTGAATAGAGTCTATTCCATCAGTTGTTTTGGACTGGACCATTGGTGATATCCTAAACCAAATTAGAGATTAAAACCCCACCTTTGACCATGTAATGTTGTCTCTCGTGATCCTACGCGCCAGTGCCAACGCTAGCTCTGCTAAGGCGGTATCCGAGCGCAGCATAGCGGACGGTGCGCGCGTCGCCTGCCGCGCCACGTGTCTGAAGGCGTCCGGCCGCTTCCTCTCCAGAGCTGCGCAAAGCGCCCGCAAGCCCGCAAGTACACCAGTCTCCAGGTTGCCATTCGCCTCCTCGCCGCATTCAGTCTCGAGCATTCGTTGCAGACGCTTCACCACAATTTGCTGTAACGTAGAAAAAAGTTGTTGGTACATTCATTGACATAAGTACTATGAGTACATATACAGGATGTGGCCTGTAATATGAGCAAAAAATGAAACGTTATCCAACGTTCAATAGCCAATCAGCAATCAGTTTTTGAAGTAACGTATGCCTGGATTCTTTTACTTAACTGGAATACTATCAATTATTATTATTATTTTACATTATAAATATATAAAAACTTGCTAAATTAAAAAAAAAAACTCAAAAAAATTATGGAAAACAAAGACACTATTAATCACTATGACATAAGTTTCTAAGGGAAAAACAATTTTTTTTGAAATAGAGACTTAAAACTTTGTAGAAAAATTACTTATTAGAACATGAAAAAAACTACATTCAGCGTTTTACAAAAACCATTCCCTAAAATTAAAAAGGAGTGCAAGGTTTGTATGGGGAACACTTTTTCTGAGCTAGACACTTGAAACTTTGTAGAAAGATTACTTATATAAATACAAAAAAGTACTTTCAGCGTTTTGGAAAAAACCATCTCTAAGGAGGATAAATTATAGGTGCAAAGTTTTTATGAGGGAAAGTTTATGTTTTTGAGTTAGAGACATGAAACTTTGTAGAAAGATTACTTATTCAAATACAAAAAAAAGAACATAAAGCGTTTTAGAAAATTCCACCCCTAAGGGGGTTAAAAAGGGGAGAAAGCTTTGCATGGGCAACACTTTTTTTGAGTTAGAGACTTAAAACTTTGCAAAAATATTACTTATTAGAATACTAAAAACCGGTCAAGTTCGATTCGGATTCGCACACGAAGGGTTCCCGTACCATTATCAATAAAATTATTTATTTTATTTTGTTTTTAGTGTTTGATGTTATAGCTGCAACAGAAATACATAATCTGTGAAAATTTCAACTCTCTAGCTATCACGGTTCTTGAGATACAGCCTGGTGACAGACATATAGACGGACGGACGGACGGACGGACAACGAAGTTTTAGTAATAGGGTCCCGTTTTACTCTTTGAGTACGGAACCCTAAAAAGAACTTTCAGCGTTTTAGAAAACTCCACCCTAAGGAGGTTAAGAAGGGGAGCCAGTGTTGTGCGGGAAACACTTTTTTTGAACTAGACTTAAAACTATTAGATAGATTACTTAATAAAATAAAATAAAAGAACTTTCAGAGTTTTAGAAAATTCCACACCTAAGGGGGTTTAGAAGGGGGCAAGCTTTGTATAGGAAACACTTTTTTTGAGCTAGGGACTTAAAAGTTAGTAGTAAGATTACTTACTAAATACAATACGAAAAAAGTTCTTTCAGCGATTAGAAAGATTCAACCCCTAAGGGGGTTTAAAACGGGGTTCAAATTTTAAATGGAGAGCAAGAAAGAGATTTGTAATTTCGGTCTTATTCTGTACGTTAAAAGACTACAAAACTAATTTCAGAGTTTTTCCAAATTCATTCCCTAAGAGTGTTCAAAGTTTGTGTATTTCAAGACATTTTTAAAGTATGAGATTTTTAACTTTGGTTTTAGACTGTTCGTTCACAAACTAGAAAATGAACATCAACATTTTTTTTTAGGGTTCCGTACTCAAAGTGTAAAACGGGACCCTATTACTAAGACTCCGGTGTCCGTCCGTCCGTCCGTCTGTCTGTCACCAGGCTGTATCTCACTGATACCGTGATAATTTCAGTTGAAATTTTCACACATGATGTATTTGTGTTGCCGCTAACAGAATAAAATAAATATTTTTATTGATAATGGTACTGAACCCTTCGTGCGCGAGTCCGACTCGCACTTGGCCGGTTTTTTTATTTATCCCCTAAACGAGGGTTCAACGTTTGTATTGAGAGAAATCATTTTCTAAGACGATAACAAGTTCTACGGGCAACAGCTATAGTCTGGACGTTTAGGTATTTAAAAAAATGTAAACAAAAAACACCACGTGACTTGGTCTATCAGCCAATAAGATAATACCATAGATACAAAAAGTTGCTATGATTGGTTGAATGACCAAGTCACGTGGTGTTTTTTGTTTACATTTTTTTAAATACCTAAACGTCCAGACTATTCAATTCAATTCAATTCAAGACATTTATTTCAACCAACTGGGATCATAGATAAAGTTAGTTACAGTTTCTTAGCCTAAAGTTAGTAAGTACTATAACCTAATACATATAAAATAAGGACAGTACTTATTAGGGCTTGACTGTCAGTACGTGGATCATATGGCAGTGATTCACATACTCACAGTCAAACCTCTCCGCAAATGCCCTCAGGATACCACTAGAGCTAGTCCGCACCCTGCGCGCCAGGGATGTGCAGCGTTTCCTCATAGTTGTATAGAAACAGTCAACTCTGGCATCCGCGAACATCCCGTTACGCGGTACTATATTTTAGAACGCCGCGTGTTCATTATGAGCTGTATTATAAACAGAAAGCAGACACTTATTGCGAGGGGCATTCGTTGATCATGCTCGATTGTCAAATGGCTAAATTGAATTAAGTAAATTGGCGAATCACGTAACCAGGATACATATTAACTATATAACCCAATTACAGTACTTGACTGACGACGACTTGACTTGAGACGTTACCTACACTACCTACGTAATAAAATGGAAAGGCAATCAAGCTTGTACATACTTAATAGGTTATTGGTTATCAAGTTGAGAAGCCAATTACAGTTTTGTTTACTTGTATAAGGCCTTATCAATAAGCTTTAGGCCCCGACTTTGCTCGTAGAGAATGGAATGTTACCTAATCGTACTTCCATACCTACTACCATCGAATAATTAACAACTTAAAAACGTTGAAAAACCCCCGACTGTTTCATTTCAATGTTCAGTATCTCAAAAACGGTTGAACAGTTTTAGTTGAAACGTAGCTAAGATCCATCTCAATCACGTCAGGTTTCGAACAAAAAAACCGCATCAAAATCGGTTCTCTTGTTTAGAAGCTACGATGCCACAGACAGACGGACACATAGACACACGGACACGTCAAACTTATAACACACCTCTTTTTGCGTCGGGGGTTAAAAATAGTGGGCAAGGAAAGATTTCTGAGATAAAAGTTTCTTCTCCGGGGAATATACCAATTTATTTATCCATAAAAAAATCTTGTAAATTGGTTAAGTGACAGGCCGAATTACTTTCGAATTTATAATGAGAGTACCTAGGTAGTACTAGGTTGTCGTGTTTTTTTGTTCTTTTTTTGTTGCTTGTTTTTATTTGTTTTGCTTTTTTTTGTTTTAATTTTTTTAGTTTTTTTTTGTTTTTTTGTTCCGTTTTTTTTTTATTTTTTTCTTTGTTTGTTATGTTTTTTTTGTTGTTCGTTTTTGTTTTGTTTTGTTTTTTTTTTGCAAATTTTTTCCTCACAGTCGGTGTGAAAAGTTACATGTGTCGCTCAGGAGCAAAATTATTTTCATCTTGGGCGTTAACACTTGAATCCCTCACAACGGTCAGGATTCTATTGTAGGATCCCTCGATACGTTCAGGATTCAATACACCGCCCTCGCCGTAAATATAATATTTTGTTCCCTTGTGACACAAATAACTATTATTTATTAATCCCCTCCACAAGAATATTTTTTTCTGGGTACAGGTACAGTAATTCATTATTTCAACCAATATCCATCTTCATATCTTTAGTTCATTCGGATGTACATAATGGGTTTCTTTAATGTAGTAAAAAAAGCTCAAATGTGCATTTAAGCGTACAGTTTTTCGGTCCAAAAATTAAAATAGGTAGGTAATAGCGGTGAAGAATCCTCGCTACTCGCGAGCTTTTGTTAGCGGAGCACAATCTTGTACCTTGATTTCGTTGATTACTACCCATTTTGTCACTATCATGGAATATTTCATCAGAAAATTGCAAGGAATATTATATGTAATAGTGCCGAAGCTAGTACTACGTGTTGCCTCTGCAAGAAAAAGCACGCATGGCCGCACGGTGCGCAGCCGATGTCGTCGCTGATTCAATAAGTGGGGATTTGGCGGTAAAACCGGAATTATACCACCTGTCACTTGGAACTAGGCAGTGTTGCCAGTGGAAATAGATGTTGCCATCTCAATTGTATAGGCTTGGAATAAGGTACAATACTTAATAACTTAAAACTAGGAAAAATACGTGTATAACTAGTTTCATATCAAAACAAAAATAGTCAAGATTGAAAATTACAATCGCGTGTCGGCATGGCTGCGAAAATGGAAGATTTGTCTGTGAATATTTTCGGAGTGACAGCTGTCAAAATGGCCGGCAATGAACCAACCACTCATAACCTCAAGACGAATTTCAGTTAAACGCCAATATTTAAAACTGACATTTTGTTTAAATTTGATGTAGGTACATACATCGTACCTATTGCACACTAGGTTTTAAACTTGACAATTTTATTTCTCAAGTCCGGGCCGGAATTCGCCCGAAGTGTCGCTTTGTACAAGAAATGGTACATTGCGCCCCTACCCTCGTGGGGCCCAATGTGCTCCTAGTACAGGGAACCCAGGCGAAACCGCCAGATAAAATATAGCCTATGTCCACCATGAAGGCCGGATCGGTAGGCAGTTCCGGAGATTACCCCAGCGTACAAACTTACAACCTTATTTATAAACTAACAACCTCACACAGTTCGTGAACTCTTAGAAGACTAAAGCTACTGTTACACATCTATCTATCTATCTATCTTCTATCTATCTATCTATATTATTATTACGCGAGCCCGATTTTTGTACATGCCATCAGATCTACAGTTATGGTCCAATTTTGATAAATGGTATGTCACTGGATTCGTCTCATGCTGCAGATTTGCAATAAGGTCTTCGTTTTTTCATTTTTAATCGGTAAGTTACTAAAATATAAAATCTAAGAAACTACTGTGCGCTGACCACGTGACTTTGGCTGTGTGACGTCACGTGGCGTAACTTCTGTTTTGACTCGAGATGACAATGTAAAATTAAAAACAAGAATTAAACTCAAACCTGTACTAAGTTCTTCAGCATGAGAAACTATAAATGTTGAGTCGGCCACATATGGATACAACACTAAGAAAAATAGAAAGTAAACGGCCTTTTGTAAATATTCTTTATTTACAAAAACTGACAGACGTATTGTGTCAAATGTGGTTTTTTTTTATTGACAGAGACGTCAGTATTACTTGCCATGTTCTTTTTTACTTCAGAAAAGTTTATATACAAACTTATTTTCCCATATTCGAGATGTTGGGAGAAGAATGAGGTTTAATTAAATCCATTAACTGTCGTGGACCCCATATACGGCTTTGTTAACCTTACTTAGTACAATGCCGTATAGGCGCCGATAGGTTCCGCCTAATTTCCAGTATAAAGATGTAGAAAACGAAACTCGATTACAATTTTTTTTTCGGATGGCCGGGGACTAGGGAATGCAAACCGGTTAACCGGTTAGCCGGTTAACCGGTAAATAGACTAAATATGAGGCCGGTAAATTACCGGTAAATTAAAATCAAAACCGGTAATTTACCGGAACACAAATTATAAGTAAAATACAACATTTTAACGATTGTTAATGCTTCATCGTCATGATTATACCTCAATAACCCTCCTTTTATCATGTAAAAATGTAAATTGAATAAACTTGTTAGTGTTATTTAGCTTAGCTCACGTAGGATCAAATTAAGGCAATCGTTTGTAGAAGCTTCTTAAAATATAAACACGTTCCCGGTGCCGTTTTTTTAAAAAATAATAATGATCAGTTTGAATAAGTACAATAGAGACGCCTTATTTAACATACTTTAGAGGTATACTTATCATAGTAAGATGAAGGTCTAAGAAGCTAGGTAATAAGAAGATCTTTGGATTGCCAAAGAAATACCTCTCTTCATCTTACTGGGAGGGAGAAAAAGGCAAGGAACAGGGGTGTGGTGGTGCTTTTCTTCAAAAAAGGTGACAACACCCTGCTGAAGAACTACCAACCCATCTGACTTCTGAGCCATGTCTATAAACCGTTTTCGAGAGTCATTACAAATCGTCTCGTACGCAAGCTAGATGAATTCAAGCCTCCCGGACAAGCCGGTTCCCGGAGAGGCTTTAGCACCGTAGACCACATCCATACGCTCCGTCAGGTTATACAGAAGACTGAAGACTAAGGAGTATCACCTGCCCCTCTGCTTAGCGTTCACGAACCACGAGAAAGCCTTCGATTTGATCGAAACCTGGGCTGTACTAGTCGCTCCAGCGGCACCAACCCGCCCGCCGGCGCTGTTGACTACCGCTATATCGAAGTATCGAAGTGTTTATACGAAAACGTACTTTGTCAGTCTGACTCCAGGATTTGAACGCAAAACCTATTCTGCTGCAGTGGGGAGTCAGTCAAGGAGATGTTATTTCCCCAACCTGTTCACCGCTGCACTGGAGGATTTTTTCAAGACTCTGGACTGGAGAAGGCAGACATCAACGACGAGTACATCACTCACCTTCGGATTTCTGAAGATTTAGTAGTCTTGGCTGAGACCATGGAGGACTTTAGTACGATGCTCGATGACCTCAGTAAAATCTCCGAGCGAGTCGGTCTAAAGATGAACACGGATAAGACGAAAATCATGTCAAATGCCGATGTAGTGCCAACTCCCATTACAATCGGACGCTTTACGCTCAGAGTTGTAAACGACGAGACTGTCCAGTGCCAGTTCTGTCGGCTCGGTTTGACCAGTGTGTGTTGCCAGTGATGACATAATATCGTCGGGTGACAAGCAAAACTCACTAAGTAACAAATACCTACTTAAATCAAAGGTCGTATCTCGATATCGACTAAGTACCGAGATACGAGGTTTTGAAGAGCAGTGACAGTTTTGGTAGTGACTTTTGCTTGTCACCCGATGATATATGGCATCTGAAATGTAGTCGCTCACTATGGACCTCAATAGAAGGCTAGAAGTCATCCAAAGAGCAATGAAGATGGCTATGCTGGGAGTTTATCTGCGTGATCGCATTAGAAATGAGGCTATCCGCAGCAAAACTAAGGTAACAGATAAAGCCTTATGAATCGCTAAACCAATACCACAATTTGGAACCCCCATGAGCTCCACTCCTAGAAAAAGTTATAAAACCGTTTTTACGAACGCTCGTAGATAAAATGAACTGTTACTATTACTAACCTTTTCTCTATCCAACTCTTTTTGACCTAGGAATGGTTGGTTATATACACATCTCTTGAAGCCCGTAGAAACATCTATTTAGTGAATTATTATTTTAAAATACTAAGTGGGCTTGTAGTTAGTTTCTGTAGAACTGGGGACAATTCCAACCTACCTGCTAATCCCCAAGGAACGTTTTCAGTTGTGTTTTTTGCTCTCATACTACTGAGCAAGTTTTAAATATGAAAGAATCTGATAATTACGGCATTTACGGCACATGATAACTCTTTATATTATATCATAGCTTATTTTTACGATAAATAAATGTCAAATAACGATACTTATTAGCCAAATTGAATTTACCGGTAATTTACCGGTTAACCGGTTTTGCCTCACTCAAGTCGGTAATTTACCGGTAATGAAATTTGCCCGGTAATTGCATTCCCTACCGGGGACTCCCATTGGTGACTTTGTTGACCTGACTTGAATACCATCCAAATTATTTCAGGTTCAGATAATTATATTTTGATTACAGGAAGGAGGTTGGTTATATAAATTTTGTAATTAAACTAGTAATATTTGTACATATATAAATATTTGCAATCACGTTCTCGGAAACGGCTCTAACGATTTCGATTAAATTTGGAATACAGGGGTTTACGTGGGCGAGATATCGATCTAGATAGGTCACATGTCCGAGAAAAGTCGTTTTCTCCGTATTTTCTCCATTTTGTCGCCCAGGGACTAAATTGTAATTTGTCAAAACGATATGACTTAATACTGGAAAACATAAATTAGTAGATATTAAACTATTTAGCGGTACCTACCTATAAATAGCCTGTGCTGATACTAATAATAAACAGGTGTAATGTCTGTGAAATGTAAGTTTGTATGTTGGGGATAATTTCAGAAACTATACCCATCCTATTCTAAAAACCCTTTGTTCAGTAGGTAGGTTATATGTATGTATGTATGTAAGCACTTTATTGTACACAAAACAGGTTAAAACATAAACATGATAATGTAAGATAAAGTAGGTACAAAGGCGAACTTATCCCTATAAGGGATCTCGGGGGAATATAAGGGATATGTAGAATAGTCCTACATGATTAAGTATGTGCTATATTTTATACCGTCGCTCCGCCTAGATTCTTTGTATACGCGGCGGAGCCGCGCGGGTAGCTAGTGTTCTTTATTAGGTAGCTTGCTTGTTTGAGCATGCTCAATTATTGTGTATGCAAATAGCATGCTACTTACTAGCAACTTTCCAGATACACATGCTATTTTCTCTAAATTAGCATGCTTTCGTGGTACTAAAGAGCATGTGTAACAGTAGCTTAACAGTATTCGGGTTCGGGTGAAATCGTTTATTTTGGGCAGAAACACGTGTAAGCGAGAGAGAAATATAGACCTATTCTAAATGCTCACGGACTGCATATCAGTATTGTAATAGCACCTTATTAGCACACATGGAGGATCTCCTAATCTGCGTCTTTATGTACTGCAGGCACAGCGCCCGGCCCTGCCGGACGATCTGCGGCTTGACTTGGGTGGGCGTGGCCAGACACCAGCCGATGGTGGCCGAGAGCCGCCGAGACACTGCCGCGGCGGTGGCTGATGACACCATGGTGCTGAAGCGGCGCTTGGTGCGGTCCAAGGGTGACAGCGACCGCGACGGCGAACTACGCTGACCATCTAAAAAAAAAAAATATAGAATAGGTAGGTATCTAGCTCATGCGGAGTCAGGTTAATGCACGGCACAATAATCCGCGTCCGCGTCTTATGTCTCTGTCACTTTTAACCCATGCATAAAGAGAGAGAAAAAGATACGCGAACGCAGGTTATTGCGCGTACATTACACGTTATACGCATTGCTGACTGTACTTTCTTCAGTTATCAACTACTCGTCGTTGAGAAGCTAATTGTAACGTGCCCTATGGTTTACTATATGGATTTAGTTCCTGTGGAATGATGGTCTGAATTTTTCGACTTACAGCCAGACGACTTACACTTAGTCTGTGTGTGTGTCTGACTGTAAGTCAAATGAGTCAGACACACACACAGAGTAAGTGTAAGTCGTCTGGCTGTAAGTCGAAAAATTCAGCTCAATGGGGACTGGATGAAAATTTTAGAAGTGCCTGATTATTTTTTTGGTGATAGGAATAACCTTCCTTAGCACCAGAAAAAAAGTTTCACACTTTTCAGCTCCGTAAATTTTTTTTGAAAAATATTACTAGTTTCCTCACTTACGTTTTGGGTTTAGGACGGCGAATGAGACACTTTCCTTAATCCGTCTCATATTACAAGAATAGTACATTGTTGCCCAGGTATAGAAAGTAAGCAATAGACGGACGAGTTAGTTCGTAGTTAGTTTGTTCGCAGGTGGTTATTGGGAAGGCCAAATAAATAATTAATTTTGTTAAGTAACGTACTAACAAAGTTATAATTTAGTTATTGTTATTTTATATTTTTTGTACTTACTAACTAACTAACTCTTACTAACTCTCTATGGATCGTATCTGGTCTGAAATAAACGATTTTTATTTTATTATTAAGGTAAGGGGTCGGCTGTCTAACAAATCGTTCAATTGAATTGACAGAACTCGGATTTTTTGCAATAACTAGAAAACTTAGGAAGACTCGAGTTGATTAATCAATGGAAGTCCCCAAGGGAAGAAACATTTTAAACTGATACTGAGGGCTCTCGATCCCTTGAATGGCTACTCAAATTATGTAACGGGTGAACCACTGGGGAACCACGGACATAACGCTGATTATTAAATCGGCATTAGCCCTATGGAGAATAAATCGGCTCTGCTTTTTAAAACGATCCACATTTCGGAAGAATTGCACTCAAGGCTTATTATGCCAAGGCACATTATTTTGTAATATCAAGCAAAAGTAACTTAAGTAACGTAAGTATATGTTTAAGACTAAAGCTAAGACTAATATTAAACTAATACTAAAAAATAAATAAATTGGGCCCTTTCGGTACCTATAGTCCATAATATGATGCTGACATTATGATGCTGGCATGTCGCTGAATGTCAATGCTAATGCGTTGAGCGAGGAAGCAGAGCTGCCAGCTCTGCGGTCCCCTGTGGACTCCATTATTATATTTATTATCATATACTATACTATTAAACGAGCAATATTTGCATATACTTATATATATGTACAGTCGCCATCACATACATCAGTACACTATAGGTGTTCAAAAATATCGGCACATGGACCCCTTGCCTTGCTAGAGTTGCTAGTATGCCTTGAAAATAGAGGTATGTTCCGTTCCGATGGGATGTTTGTGACGTGCTTGTTAGCTCCGATGTATGTGATGGCGTCTGTTTAATTATAAATGTTTATAAGCTTTCTATTAACTTGCAATGTATGACACCCATCTTATCTTATCTTATCTAGGTGAGGGCCCTTTCGGATGCACTTCGACCCAGTGGGATCTTTTGTGCATTTGCCCTCTCCTTTATACCTGCTCCCAGGCTTGCTCCATCATTTCCACAAAGCGGATGATGCAGTTCGCCGGGAGCACCTTGAATTCCTTTGGTTGCGGGTAACCGTTACCAAAGTAGTTCATTCTTTGTCTGGCAAGGGCATGACATTCACACAATAAGTGTTCCATAGTCTCATCCTCCTCGCCACACATTCTACAGTCTAAACTATCAGATAGTCCCATCTTGGCCAAGAGATCCTTGACCCCGAAGTGACCAGTGAACACCCCAGATATAATTCTGAGTTGCTTCCTACTGGATTTCCAGAGTTTTCTGGTCCAGCCCGAGTCCACTCCTTCTATGAAGAGCTTAGAGTGCCTTAAGCCAGCCTCATTCCTCCACTCGTGTTGGTGTTTGGTTTTGGCGTAGGCTTTAAAGGCCGATATTATGGTCCCCTGCGAGAGTCCCACAAATGGTTCTGGACCTACAAAGTGATTTGTAGAGCCCCCTCTTGCAAGCTCATCTGCTCTTTCGTTGCCGATGAAGCCCTTGTGCCCTGGTATCCAAACTAGTTGCACCTTATTGTGCCTTCCAAGTCTGTTTAGTGCTTGGACGCCATTATAAATTAGTCTAGAGTCCACTTTCGGCGCCGTAAGCGCTTTAAGGGCCGCTTGACTGTCACTGAGTATATAGATAGTCCGCCCTTTGGTTCGCCTGTCTATATTCTCCTGTACACAAGCAATTATGGCGTATGTCTCCGCTTGGAAGACAGTTGCCAAACTACCCATGCTTACACTACTACTATAGTCATTTGCATAAATGCCTGCTCCCGTACCGGATCCCATTTTTGATCCGTCCGTGTACCATATACTGTCTTCGATACCAGACTTTGGTGGTTCTAGACCTTCGGCCCACTCAGCCCTGGTTGGAACTTTTGTTGTGTAGTTCCTGTGGAATACATGCTTGGGTAGTATTTTGTCGCTTCCCATGTTTGTTATTCTGTCTAAGAAACCATCAGTCTCCATGTTTGTGTGCTTAGTTTTCGGCTTGCTATCGCTCCACAGTCCAAGAGTTCTTAATCTGTAGAGCGATTTGCGCGCCTCTGACATAATCACCATGTGAAGTGGCGGTAGGTCCAGTAGGACTTCTAGCGCCGCTGTAGGCGTGGTACGAAACGCCCCTGTTATAGCCATGCATGCCGTTCTCTGCACCTTTCTCAGGGCCTCTCTGCATGTGCTCATTAAAGTCCTTGGCCTGCATACCAGGCTACCGTACAGTATTATGGGTCTCAACTTGTACCTGCGGTTCGCGTGACAATTCCGCCTCTGATGTAATGAATTAATGATCAACATAGCTCACTTGTATCATTATGTACTATTATATAGGTAAGATGAGTTTAATAGGTTAAGTTGTATGAAAACTGAGCGCGTCTCGCGATCAAAGGTAACAGTTTGGCGAGAATATACCTAAATGTTTATTAAAATGTAATTTGAATATACAGGGTGGGCCCTGTAACTGGAGCAAAAAATTAAACGGTAGATTATTAAGCTTGTGAACAATTATTTCGAAGTGGTTTTATGCGAAAAAAAAAATTTTTTTTTGAAAAAAAAAATTCTTTAAAATAAGTTTACTTGTATTTTTTTACTCTTTTGGAGTGCTATGAGTAACTTTTTATTTTAAAAACACAAAAAAAAAGAAAAAAAAATGAAAAAATCACAAAACTATCTGTTGAACACAAAAATGCAAAAACTATTATGACTCATTACATGATGTTACCTCAAAATCTGCATTGACTGCCGTGATATGATCTCGTGGTGCCAAGATACATTACTTTCATAACTTTAGATCAAAATTTCTCCGTAACCAAAAATTTTGAAAGTGAATGATACACAAGGGGTTACTGCAAATGCTCTAAGGAAGCCTCCTTTTGAATATTTGCTCGTGTTACAGGGCCCACCCTGTATATATATAAAAAAAACAACATTCTCAGAAACGGCTCGGACGATTTCGATGAAATTTGCAATATAGAGGTTTAGGTCGAGTATCCACCGGAGCTGTGCGGGGTTGCGATGCGAGGCGGTGACCAAGGAAAAAGTCGAGCAATAGCAAGCGAAGCGCGAGCGCGGCCAGGCACACTATTCTGGTGGAATTGTTTCTCGCCTCGCAACCTCGCACCTGCTGAGTTAGCAAATCTAGCTAGATCTCATACCTGGGAAAATTCAATTTCTCTATTTTCACTGCTCGGTCGCCCAGGTACTTATTATTAAACTAGCTGTTGCCCGTGACTTCGTCCGCGTAGAACTTTTTATCGTCTTCGAAAATGATTTCTCTCAATACAAAATTTGAACCCTCTTTTAGGGGATAATTAAAAAAAAAGTTGATGTTCATGTTCTAGTTTGTGAACAAACAGTCTAAAACCAAAGTTAAAAATCTCATACTTTAAAAATGCCTTGAAATACTCAAACTTTGAACCAATTTTAACACTCTTAGGGGATGAATTTGGAAAAATACTGAAATCAGTTTTGTAGTCTTTTAACGTACAGAATAAGACCGAAGTTAAACATCTCTTACTCACACTTTAAAATTTTATTGCTCGCCATTTAAATTTTGAACCCCCTTTTAAACCCCCTTAGAGGTTGAATTTTTCTAATCGCTGAAAGAACTTTTTTCGTAAACTTTTAAGTCTCTAGCTCAAAAAAAGTGTTGCCCATACAAAGCTTTCTTAACCCCCTTAGGGGTGGAATTTTCTAAAACTCTGAAAGTACTTTATTATTAATTTTAATAAGTAACATTTTGAATAGTTTTAAGTCTAGTAAAAAAAAAAGTTTTTCCCACACAACACTGGCTACCCTTCTTAAGGATCTTAAGGATCCCCTTAGGGATGGAGTTTTCTAAAACGCTGAAAGTTCTTTTTTAGTATTCTAATAAGTAATCTTTTTGCAAAGTTTTAAGTCTAACTCAAAAAAAAGTGTTGCCCATGCAAAGCTTGCTCTCCTTTTTAACCCTATTAGGGGTGGAATTTTCTAAAACGATTTGAGTTCTTTTTTTGTATTTTAATAAGTAATCTTTCTAAAAAGTTTCAAGTCTCTAACTCAAAAACATAAACTTTCCCTGATAAAAACTTTGCACCCCTTTTTATCCCCCTTAGGGATAGATTTTTTCAAAACGCTGAAAGTCTTTTTTTTTGTATTTTTATAAGTAATCTTTCTACAAAGTTTTAAGTGTCTAGCTCAGAAAAAGTGTTCCCCATACAAACCTTGCACCCTTTTTTAACCCCCTTAGGGAATGATTTTTGTAAAACGCCGAATGTAGTATTTTTCATGTTCTAATAAGTAATTTTTCGTCAAAATTTTAAGTCTCTATTAAAAAAATATATGTTTTTCCCATACAAACTTTGCACCCTATTTTACCCCCTTAGGGGTGAAATTTTCCAAAACGCTGAAAGTACTTTCTTTGTATTTAAATAATCTTTCTACAAAGTTTTAGGACTCTAGCTAAAAAAAATAGTTTCCCACATACAAACTTTGCACCCCTATTTTAGCCCCCTATTTTTAGGGGTAGAATTTTCTAAAACGCTGAAAGTACTTAATTTGTATTCTGATGACTAATCTTTCTACAAAGTTTTATGTCTCTATTTAAAAAAAATATTGTTTCCCCCATACAAAATTTGCACCCCTATTTTACCCCCTTAGGGGTAGATTTTTTTAAAACACTGAATCTAGGTACTTTATTTGTATTCTAATGAATAATTTCTCTACAAAGTTTTAAGTCTCTATTTAAAAAAAAGTAGTTTTTCCCATACAAACTTTGCACTCTATTTTACCCCTTGAGGGGTAGAATTTTCTAAAACCCTGAAAGTTCTTTATTTGTATTCTAATGACTGATCTTTCTACAAAGTTTTAAGACTCTATTTAAAAAAAAAAAGTTTCCCCCATACAAACCTTGCACCCCTATTTTACCCCCTTAGGGGTAGAATTTTCAAAAATCCCTTTTTATCCCTAGCCCACGTTATAAAAGCAACATACTGTGCAAAAATCAACTCTCTAAGATTAGTAGTTTCGGCTGTGCGTTGATGAGTGAGTGAGTGAGTGATTGAGTGAATAAGTCAGTCAGGACATAGGCATTTATTATGTATAAATGGATAGAAGATAATGAAACTCCCATTCAAATATCTCAAAAAATTATGAAGCTACATCCGTTTTAATGTCGCTTGTTAGAGTGAGAAAACGATGAGGGACTGTGACGTCAATATACTCGAGCGTCATAGTAAAAAACAATCGTTTCATATGAAGGTGCGTTTTGCGGAAAAGGGACAGAACATACCCCCTCTTAAAACTTTGGACTCTTATAACTTAATCATTACCTATATAACCTCTTGCTTTGTTTTTTTCTCCATTTGACTATATTTATTTTAAATTCTTTTTCGAGAAAATACATTATGATTATTTACCATATTTTCGATTCCTGAGCTATAACCACGAACTTCGGAATTCGAAAATATTTGGGTATCTCTATCTCTATCGCACTAACCATACTCGAGTGACAGGGATGCAAATATATGAACATTGAGTATCGGTTTTCGTGGTAGCGCCGCAGGTACTTTGGCTGAATGCGCCGAGCGCGTGCCATTGTCATTCAAAAAAAACAAATTCGTGTTAATTATATTGTTCAAATTTGTTGATTTCATTTATTGAAATTACGACATAAAACGACATTTGCGCATATAAGTTCTCATATCAGAATCGAATATTTTTTTATGGTTTATATTTTAGCATTTGTCTCGTAAAGGTCTATCGTAGACGGGATTTAAATTATTAATAAGTGAAAGGCAAAGCAATTCCGCCATTTTGACGAAAATTTGACGGTTCTTATAGCTGACAGTTGGAGCAGCGTTTGATTTCAATAAAAATAAATGAAAAATTAAATGAAGTCGTATATTTCGGAAAATTAATTAACTGTCGCAGTCGGATAAAAACTATCCTAAGTTGCAGCTAGAATAATAATGTACCTATATAAAATGTTTCATATTTTTCCGTTCATGGGATGCTGAGAACATTCGAACCGCACAAAGCTTAGTTTCAAACTGGCTGATTCTTTTTTTAATTTAGAGATTTATTATAAGTGGAGATAAATAGATAGAAGATAATGAAACTCCCATTCAAATATCTCAAAAAATTATGAAGCTACATCCGTTTTAATGTCGCTTGTTAGAGTGAGAAAACGATGAGGGACTGTGACGTCAATATACTCGAGCGTCATAGTAAAAAACAATCGTTTCATATGAAGGTGCGTTTTGCGGAAAAGGGACAGAACATACCCCCTCTTAAAACTTTGGACTCTTATAACTTAATCATTACCTATATAACCTCTTGCTTTGTTTTTTTCTCCATTCGACTATATTTATTTTAAATTCTTTTTCGAGAAAATACATTATGATTATTTACCATATTTTCGATTCCTGAGCTATAACCACGAACTTCGGAATTCGAAAATATTTGGGTATCTCTATCTCTATCGCACTAACCATACTCGAGTGACAGGGATGCAAATATATGAACATTGAGTATCGGTTTTCGTGGTAGCGCCGCAGGTACTTTGGCTGAATGCGCCGAGCGCGTGCCATTGTCATTCAAAAAAAACAAATTCGTGTTAATTATATTGTTCAAATTTGTTGATTTCATTTATTGAAATTACGACATAAAACGACATTTGCGCATATAAGTTCTCATATCAGAATCGAATATTTTTTTATGGTTTATATTTTAGCATTTGTCTCGTAAAGGTCTATCGTAGACGGGATTTAAATTATTAATAAGTGAAAGGCAAAGCAATTCCGCCATTTTGACGAAAATTTGACGGTTCTTATAGCTGACAGTTGGAGCAGCGTTTGATTTCAATAAAAATAAATGAAAAATTAAATGAAGTCGTATATTTCGGAAAATTAATTAACTGTCGCAGTCGGATAAAAACTATCCTAAGTTGCAGCTAGAATAATAATGTACCTATATAAAATGTTTCATATTTTTCCGTTCATTGGATGCTGAGAACATTCGAACCGCGCAAAGCTTAGTTTCAAACTGGCTGATTCTTTTTTTAATTTAGAGATTTATTATAAGTGGAGATAATATATTCAGTTCAAGATGCGAGTCTAAAATAAATACAATAATCGATACGAATACCAAGAGAGACGTCCATTACCTCTAATCTATTTCCTAATTGATGTCGACATTCACCAGACCCTTCAAATTTCAAAATAAATCTGTTACATTCCACGCCCCAAATATATTTAGTTTCAGAGTTCTTCACGGAATCTGTCACCACGGCGCCAGTGGGCCTATGCGAAATTGACCTATATTTTTGGTTGGTATTCGTTGAGTTCCATAGGGTTTGTGAGGACACTTCGCTTTCAATTTATAATCGGATTTCAGCGATTGCTTTTATATTGATAAGCCGATTACTGCTAATGCGTTGCTGCATGTTTCATCCGCAATCGCGAGTGACCGCTATCGCTTTATCTTTATGGATCTGAAAAACACATTAGGTTTCAATGTAGGTACCTACCCCATGAAAGTACATTCAACCGGTATTCTTTTCATTCAAATTAACCGGCTTCTTGTGTCCTTATTGTGTTTTTGTATTCAGCAAATTAATCTATATTTCAGCGTGGTTACCTAAGTATCTCCACTTATAATAAATCTCTAAATTAAAAAAAGAATCAGCCAGTTTGAAACTAAGCTTTGCGCGGTTCGAATGTTCTCAGCATCCCATGAACGGAAAAATATGAAACATTTTATATAGGTACATTATTATTCTAGCTGCAACTTAGGATAGTTTTTATCCGACTGCGACTGTTAATTAATTTTCCGAAATATACGACTTCATTTAATTTTTCATTTATTTTTATTGAAATCAAACGCTGCTCCAACTGTCAGCTATAAGAACCGTCAAATTTTCGTCAAAATGGCGGAATTGCTTTGCCTTTCACTTATTAATAATTTAAATCCCGTCTACGATAGACCTTTACGAGACAAATGCTAAAATATAAACCATAAAAAAATATTCGATTCTGATATGAGAACTTATATGCGCAAATGTCGTTTTATGTCGTAATTTCAATAAATGAAATCAACAAATTTGAACAATATAATTACCTAACACGAATTTGTTTTTTTTGAATGACAATGGCACGCGCTCGGCGCATTCAGCCAACGTACCTGCGGCGGCTGCGGCGCTACCACGAAAACCGATACTCAATGTTCATATATTTGCATCCCTGTCACTCGAGTATGGTTAGTGCGATAGAGATAGAGATACCCGAATATTTTCGAATTCCGAAGTTCGTGGTTATAGCTCAGGAATCGAAAATATGGTAAATAATCATAATGTATTTCCTCGAAAAAGAATTTAAAATAAATATAGTCAAATAGAGAAAAACACAAAGCAAGAGGTTATATAGGTAATGATTAAGTTATAAGAGTCCAAAGAGGGGGTATGTTCTGTCCCTTTTCCGCAAAACGCACCTTCATATGAAACGATTGTTTTTTACTATGACGCTCGAGTATATTGACGTCACAGTCCCTCATCGTTTTCTCACTCTAACAAGCGACATTAAAACGGATGTAGCTTCATAATTTTTTGAGATATTTGAATGGGAGTTTCATTATCTTCTATCTATCTATACATAATAAATGCCTATGTCCTGACTGACATATTCACTCAATCACTCACTCACTCACTCATCAACGCACAGCCGAAACTACTAATCTTAGAGAGTTGATTTTTGCACAGTATGTTGCTTTTATAACGTGGGCTAGGGATAAAAAGGGATTTTTGAAAATTCTACCCCTAAGGGGGTAAAATGGGGGTGCAAAGTTTGTATGGGAGAACCTTTTTTTTTTGAGCTATAGACTTAAACTTTGTAGAAAAATTAGTTATTAGAATACAAATGAAACACTTTCAGCGTTTTGGAAAATTCCACCCCTACGGGGGTAAAATAGGGGTGCAAGGTTTGTATGGGGGAATCATTTTTTTTTTAAATAGAGACTTAAAACTTTGTAGAAAGATCAGTCATTAGAATACAAATAAAAAACTTTCAGGGTTTTAGAAAATTCTACCCCTAAAGGGGTAAAATAGAGTGCAAAGTTTGTATGGGAAAAACTACTTTTTTTTAAATAGAGACTTAAAACTTTCTAGAGAAATTATTCATTAGAATACAAATAAAGTACCTAGATTCAGTGTTTTAAAAAAAACTACCCCTAAGGGGGTAAAATAGGGGTGCAAATTTTGTATGGGGGAAACAATATTTTTTTTAAATAGAGACTTAAAACTTTGTAGAAAGATTAGTCATCAGAATACAAATTAAGTACTTTCAGCGTTTTAGAAAATTCTACCCCTAAAAATAGGGGGCTAAAATAGGGGTGCAAAGTTTGTATGTGGGAAACTATTTTTTTTAGCTAGAGTTAAAACTTTGTAGAAAGATTATTTAAATACAAAGAAAGTACTTTCAGCGTTTTGGAAAATTTCACCCCTAAGGGGGTAAAATAGGGTGCAAAGTTTGTATGGGAAAAACATATTTTTTTTTAATAGAGACTTAAAATTTTGACGAAAAATTACTTATTAGAACATGAAAAATACTACATTCGGCGTTTTACAAAAATCATTCCCTAAGGGGGTTAAAAAAGGGTGCAAGGTTTGTATGGGGAACACTTTTTCTGAGCTAGACACTTAAAACTTTGTAGAAAGATTACTTATAAAAATACAAAAAAAAAGACTTTCAGCGTTTTGAAAAAATCTATCCCTAAGGGGGATAAAAAGGGATGCAAAGTTTTTATCAGGGAAAGATTATGTTTTTGAGTTAGAGACTTGAAACTTTGTAGAAAGATTACTTATTAAAATACAAAAAAAGAACACAAATCGTTTTAGAAAATTGCACCCCTAATAGGGTTAAAAAGGAGAGCAAGCTTTGCATGGGCAACACTTTTTTTTGAGTTAGACTTAAAACTTTGCAAAAAGATTACTTATTAGAATACTAAAAAAGAACTTTCAGCGTTTTAGAAAACTCCATCCCTAAGGGGATCCTTAAGATCCTTAAGAAGGGTAGCCAGTGTTGTGTGGGAAAAACTTTTTTTTTTACTAGACTTAAAACTATTCAAAATGTTACTTATTAAAATTAATAATAAAGTACTTTCAGAGTTTTAGAAAATTCCACCCCTAAGGGGGTTAAGAAAGCTTTGTATGGGCAACACTTTTTTTGAGCTAGAGACTTAAAAGTTTACGAAAAAAGTTCTTTCAGCGATTAGAAAAATTCAACCTCTAAGGGGCTTTAAAAGGGGGTTCAAATTTTAAATGGCGAGCAATAAAATTTTAAAGTGTGAGTAAGAGATTTTTAACTTCGGTCTTATTCTGTACGTTAAAAGACTACAAAACTGATTTCAGAGTTTTTCCAAATTCATCCCCTAGGAGTGTTAAAATTGGTTCAAAGTTTGAGTATTTCAAGGCATTTTTAAAGTATGAGATTTTTAACTTTGGTTTTAGACTGTTTGTTCACAAACTAGAAAATGAACATCAACTTTTTTTTTTAATTATCCCCTAAAAGAGGGTTCAAATTTTGTATTGAGAGAAATCATTTTCTAAGACGATAAAAAGTTCTACGCGGACGAAGTCGCGGGCAACAGCTAGTTTATAATAAGTATATCAAATAGATCCTATATCTCAGTACCTACCTGCATAACCATAATACTGCTATTTGAATAAGTTAAGAATATTGAATGAATAACGTAGTATAAATATGATTCGCCTTCAAGTTTTATCATGCTCGTTTATTTTATAGTATAAAAAAGATTGATTCATGTCGATCGAGAAGCAACTCATGCATATGAAACGATATGCTTTTACGAAAATCAATCTGCCAAGTAGGACCAAGAATTGTGAAGTAAGTTTTAGTGTTATTTGTTATTTTATAACCTATCCATGCGTTATCGTACCAGTTACGCAAGTTAAATCATTTATCCAGTTTTAAGTAAGTGGACTATACAGTATACATTGTATTATTGTAGGTATTTTATTTCAGACATGTTTAAGATGTACGTTCCCACTGGTCCCGTCTTTCGTTATATTTAATGCTTTGAAAGTTCTTTGATGGATTACTGAAAGTTCTATCAATGGAACTGATAATAGAACTAGTGGGAACACAGCGTCAAAAGCAAATCTTAGCTATTTAAGGTTCGGTCCTATCCATGAACTTTTACGCTACCAACTGTGGCATCTTTTGAAGGCTTATTTTGATTAACAATTCAATCAGTTTATTTCACTTCATTTATAGGCAATTAGTTATTTACACGCTGGCTGTTCGAAGTGAGAAGTCGTGGGTACATTGTCCCGGCGCGCGGCGTAAATTACTTATGGCGTGTATCGTATACCTATTACGCCGCCTAGTACATGATACACGCCATCATATCAGTCGAAAGTTTGGACAACTTTACGCAGGCGACAATGTGATAAGCAGTGTGTTTCTCTAACTTTTTTAGCGACAGCTTTTTTTACACTCAACATTTTCCATGCAGATAAATAATAATAATAGCACCACTGATTTGTAGTGTTGCTATATTATTGCATGCTATGAAGTATGTGGTGTTGTGTTTGGGGAGTAGGGTCGCCAGAGCTCCCTAGGGTCGCCAGAGCTCCCTAGGGTGCGCTGTGTTGGGAGTGAGGAACCTGCATGTCTCTATCTGCCAACACAGCGAATCCTCAAGTAAATAAAGAGTCGGCAACGGGCTTGTGATTCTTCTGGAGTCACAAGTGTCCATAGCCTACGGTACCAGCTTAACATCAGGCAGGCCGTAAGCTTGTTTGCCACCGTCGTTGTATAAAAAAAAAACCTGTTTGTCTTCACAGTAGGATCATTCTCATATAGTTAACGACACTTGTCACAAACATGTGCAAAAGTTAAGAATTTCCGTTCCGTACAAACTTTCATACACCCGTCATGTCAGGACCCCATTCATTCTTGAACAATCTTAAACAGCTCATAGTAGAAGTTACCGTTGCAAAGCTCCATTTTGGTACTAACAACTTACAACCTAGTATGTTTGTTTTCCCCTCACTGCGTCGGAAAGCCGTCTTTTATCCTTTAAAACCAGTGAGCAAAATCGCATTTTATCCACTAGTGGGCAAAGTAATTTGACCTTGGAGCGTATCTCATGTAGGTATCTCATGAACCGTGATAGTTAGACAGTTGAAATTTTCACAGATGATGTATTTCTGTTGCCGCTATAATAACAAATACTAAAAAACAGAATAAAATAAATATTTAAAGCGACTCCGATACAAAAAACCTTTTCAGAATTGCTTGTTGCCTTCATAAGGCAATTTTGGGTCTCAAAATGTATGGGAAAGCTAAAATCCGACTCGCGCTTGACCAAAATTCAATAAAAAATTGTTATTTGTTATATTTTTTTATACAAGGGTGCAAATTTATTATTTAAATTAAATAAAGTTGTTTTGCATGTTGGACTTTCCTCGCTACAGTGAGGTGAAAAGTTTTGTGTTACACACTGGTGCAAATGTATTTTTCATCACACTTGCTCATAAATGGTGTTATTCCATGCCTGTATACAGAAGGACAATGGCCTAAATTGTTCCCGCGGGAAATAATGGTCCCAAGGGAGTAATGAGCTTGTGTGTGATCTGATTGGTTAAGCAAATCTGGACGGCCGCGTACGACAAGAATTCTGCTCTGTGATTGGTTGGAAAATAAAATCGAGCAGGCCATGCCCTGCAAGAACCACATGCTCCATGCTCTGTGATTGGTTGAAATATTGAAGCTACGCGCTCCACTCGCACTGATGAAGTGAAGTTGTCAATTTCATAAATTTTTGATTGGTGCGCTTGTATAAAACATAGACTTTTTCTGTCTTTTGTAGTTATTTATTTCCTCGCAAATGTGATGAAAAACATTGTGTATAACACGGGCGTAAGAATATTGCAAACTCGAGTAGTCGAGTCATCAAAAGCCCTCCGCCTCTGGCGTCGGGCTTCTGATAGACTCTCGTTTGCAATATTCCTATTACGCCCCTTATTAAACAATGTACTATTGCCACCGTTGCAGTATAAATAGAATGTGCTTACTGGGCATGCCAAGCAGCCGGTCGGCGGCGCCGGGCAGCGCACTCAGCGGGGTGCTCATCTTGCGGCGCGCGCGCAGCGGCGGCACGAACTCGTCATCTTCTTCGCCATCGGGTGGAATGACATGTATTGCGATGTTGTTGCCCCCTTGAGTTTTTGTCCCACCCGATTGCCATCGCAGCTCTGTTAGTTGCCCTATCTGAAATGGATTGCAATACTATTAACATTAAAATATAAGCAGGCAATATTGCTAATGGTTTAAAGTCAACGGCAAGCAAAATAATATCTGACGAGAGGCAAAGGCATTTGAATTTTCTACTGGTCGCGTTTTTAAAAATAATTAAACGTACAATTAAATTAATCGAGGTAGGTACTCTTTGACAAATCTGAAAATAATAATTTTATTCGGGTGGATTGCAAAAAAAAATAAGTAGGTTACCTAAGGCCTTAATTTAATCTATTTAGGGTTTTTCCAGTGTATAACGAAAGTTACCCATGTAAAATACTATTGTAATATGTAGATATGACTGGACATTCGAAAATAACATAAAGCGTACATTCAATTAAGACCTTCGTGTAAAAAAAACAAACCTGCTATTCAGATAATTGTACTTTCAAAACAAAGTTTTAACCGACTTCAAATCAGTAGCCAAATTGCTTCAAGTTTGCCTATAAAATTTGAAGAGAATGAAACGAGGGAATCGTTTTCTCCAGGATCCCATGATCAGCGGGGCTAGCACAACTAACACAACAAGCGCGACGCGAGTCGAGAGAATCTACCCGCCTCTTTTTAATTTGTACAATACGAGTGAGACAGGAGTCGCTGAGTCGCGCGCGACACGACTTAGCAGCAAGTTGTGCTAGACGTACAGAACTGGATTTTGGTGACAACGGGACCAATCTAGAAGTATATGCTTTCAAACAAAGAAAAAAAATTCAAATCGGTTCATAAATTACCGAGATATCGCGTAACATACCTACACACATAAAAAAAAAACAGACGAATTAAGAACCTCCTCCTTTTTTGAAGTCGGTTAAATAAAACATTGTTGCTCTCAAATAAGGGATCAAAGTTGTACTACTATTACTACTACTGTAATCCACCCATTTTTGAAATCGATTCAAATGGCTGATTTACCAAATAATAGTACATTTCGATGCTAGTGCGGAAAGTATGTCATTACTTCACGAGTGCCGAGATATCTTGCCACGAGGCAAGACTCGGGACGAGTGAAGGATGACATTTCCGCACGTCTATCGAACGACGTTTTTTAATACAGTTGCGAAAAAATAAGAAAAAACGTCGTTCGATACACGTGGGAAAGTAAAAAGCACTAGTGCGCAAAATACAACTTTGCGCATGATTTGTAGCTACAAAAAGTACCACTTTTTGAGCAACTGTATTAAAAAAGTAATTAAGACCATACCTATATTTAAAGTTTTCTTTTTACATTTCAGTAAATCAGAGGCCCCTATTTCACCAACTTTTAAAACCAAAATTGTCACCTGACAACAGCAATTCTCCGTACCTAGGTACATTGCTGGTTCCACAAGAAACCTAGTGACCACCTTAACTTCTAGAACAAGCAATGTATGGCGAAATGTCAGTGTCAAGTTGGTGAAATAGGGGCCGGTTTTTCTTAATTTTTGAATATTTTGTGGTAAATTTTAATATCTAAAAATATTTACAATTCACTTACATTAGAATTAAATTATCAAACTATCAACTAACAAAAAGGACCGCCCCGGGTCGTTGGTGGCCCAAAAGTTCCCATGACACTGGCAGCGTTGCCACGCTGGATGGCCAACGAAATCTGTTGAGCCAGGAACGACCCGGAACGAGGATCGCAGCCCCTATCCCTAAGCCGGCGACCCAAACTCCGCATGAAGTCTTTGGCCTCCGTACCCCACGGTCCCGCAGTCTCCACCGCCACTGGCACAAAGTCGTACATTGGCTCCAAGGCAGAGTACTTTTCATGTTTCATCCGAGCCGCCGACTCGGCGGCCGACGCCGCGGATCTGATGGTGTGGCTCAAATGGGACGGGGCAAACGTGCTTACGCATGTAGCGTCCCACAAGAGGCACCGCCCTTTCTGCCATTTTTGAATTGAATGTGAATATCGAGATCCCCTTACTTACTTTCGTCTTTTCACGGACCCAGTTCAGGGATTTGATCAAATTACTAGATTTTTCTAGGGAAATGCATTTTAACATCCTGCATGAATTGATCATATTATCCGTTCGGGGATTTGATCAAATCTGACATGTACATATTTTTTCACTTCTCATGCTCTAAAAGTTCGTCTTTATGTCGTGCGTAGGCGACATAAAGTCGCTTTTTATGCTCTAGAGCATAAAGTAAAATCTTCGTCGAAGACCAAGGCAATCGCTGCAACAGCCACACGAACATCTTTAACTTCATACAACAACCTCTTTATTTTATTTCGTTTCGTTCGTATTCTAAGACCAAGGCAAAGATACCAACAGCCAAAGTACACAATAAAACTTCATGAAATAAACTTATAATTTGTATTTCGTCTCATTTATTATTTTTTATATTTGTTTATTTTTCAATTTAGTAGATCAGTATAGTATTTAAGCCATAACAACAACAATTAAATTAGCATTTACTATATTTACGTGTTGCTGTTTCATTTCCTCGCAATCGAAGTGAAAACTAGAGTGTACAACTCGTCCATAAAACCCATTTTACACTCGACTTTATATCTATCCTCGCTCGCAAGCTCGCTCGGATGGATAAACGTCTCGAGTAAAATGGTGCGTTTTATGCACTTGTTGTACAATCTACTATTAGAAAGACCTCCAGATTGAGAGTCACGTGCCTTACAGCTCAGCTACAGTGGCTGTTACCATGACTATATTTGAGGCGAATTATTGGTAAACAATCAATTGGTAAATGTAAAAATACTCATCCTCCTAGCGTTTTTATTCCCAGTGCGAGCGCTCCGCTTTGGCATTATGTATTGTTAAATACTATTAACCAAAAATGTAGGGCCTTCAAACAATGCAGACATTGTAATCTCCACTTATAATAAATCTCTAAATTAAAAAAAGAATCAGCCAGTTTGAAACTAAGCTTTGCGCGGTTCGAATGTTCTCAGCATCCCATGAACGGAAAAATATGAAACATTTTATATAGGTACATTATTATTCTAGCTGCAACTTAGGATAGTTTTTATCCGACTGCGACAGTTAATTAATTTTCCGAAATATACGACTTCATTTAATTTTTCATTTATTTTTATTGAAATCAAACGCTGCTCCAACTGTCAGCTATAAGAACCGTCAAATTTTCGTCAAAATGGCGGAATTGCTTTGCCTTTCACTTATTAATAATTTAAATCCCGTCTACGATAGACCTTTACGAGACAAATGCTAAAATATAAACCATAAAAAAATATTCGATTCTGATATGAGAACTTATATGCGCAAATGTCGTTTTATGTCGTAATTTCAATAAATGAAATCAACAAATTTGAACAATATAATTAACACGAATTTGTTTTTTTTTAATGACAATGGCACGCGCTCGGCGCATTCAGCCAAAGTACTTGCGGCGCTACCACGAAAACCGATACTCAATGTTCATATATTTGCATCCCTGTCACTCGAGTATGGTTAGTGCGATAGAGATAGAAATACCCGAATATTTTCGAAT
The DNA here is from genome assembly GCA_963854355.1 of Epinotia brunnichana. NCBI lineage: Eukaryota > Metazoa > Arthropoda > Insecta > Lepidoptera > Tortricidae > Epinotia > Epinotia brunnichana. Next base: position 17,767,735 of record OY977939.1, read on the forward strand.
TCCGAAGTTCGTGGTTATAGCTCAGGAATCGAAAATATGGTAAATAATCATAATGTATTTTCTCGAAAAAGAATTTAAAATAAATATAGTCAAATGGAGAAAAAAAACAAAGCAAGAGGTTATATAGGTAATGATTAAGTTATAAGAGTCCAAAGTTTTAAGAGGGGGTATGTTCTGTCCCTTTTCCGCAAAACGCACCTTCATATGAAACGATTGTTTTTTACTATGACGCTCGAGTATATTGACGTCACAGTCCCTCATCGTTTTCTCACTCTAACAAGCGAAATTAAAACGGATGTAGCTTCATAATTTTTTGAGATATTTGAATGGGAGTTTCATTATCTTCTATCTATTTATACATAATAAATGCCTATGTCCTGACTGACTTATTCACTCAATCACTCACTCACTCACTCATCAACGCACAGCCGAAACTACTAATCTTAGAGAGTTGATTTTTGCACAGTATGTTGCTTTTATAACGTGGGCTAGGGATAAAAAGGGATTTTTGAAAATTCTACCCCTAAGGGGGTAAAATGTGGGTGCAAAGTTTGTATGGGAGAACCTTTTTATTTTGAGCTATAGACTTAAACTTTGTAGAAAAATTTGTTATTAGAATACAAATGAAACACTTTCAGCGTTTTGGAAAATTCCACCTCTACGGGGGTAAAATAGGGGTGCAAGGTTTGTATGGGGGAAACATTTTTTTTTTAAATAGAGACTTAAAACTTTGTAGAAAGATCAGTCATTAGAATACAAATAAAGAACTTTCAGGGTTTTAGAAAATTCTACCCCTAAAGGGGTAAAATAGAGTGCAAAGTTTGTATGGGAAAAACTACTTTTTTTTTAAATAGAGACTTAAAACTTTGTAGAGAAATTATTTTTATTATTACTTTGTCGGTATCCTGACACTACCGTCACTGCTAATTTTCCAAATAGCCGTGTATACACGGGTGAATTTATCACTATATGAAAGGCGAGGTGATAGATCTGCTTGGGTCACTCGAAATGCGCACAAACTATTAACAATTCCCCACAAGCTCACTAAGACAGCTAAGACAATCCACGTCGCGGGACCTATATTTTACAACAATTTACCAGACAGCATCACGGAAGCTAACAGTCTTCCGACCTTTAAAGCTAAATTAAAAAAATGGCTTATTGAGCAATGTTACTATACTATTAAGGAATTTTTAGAATATAAAAAATGTAATAATAATATATAATATAATAAACTAATAATCTTGTTAATTTAATTTACAAATGAATGTTCTATTTTTATTGTAACATGACTTGTAATACCTTATTACCAATAAAGGATGTCTATGTCTATGTCTATGTCTATTCATTAGAATACAAATAAAGTACCTAGATTCAGTGTTTTAAAAAAATCTACCCCTAAGGGGGTAAAATAGGGGTGCAAATTTTGTATGGGGGAAACAATTTTTTTTTAAATAGAGACTTAAAACTTTGTAGAAAGATTTGTCATCAGAATACAAATTAAGTACTTTCAGCGTTTTAGAAAATTCTACCCCTAAAAATAGGGGGCTAAAATAGGGGTGCAAAGTTTGTATGTGGGAAACTATTTTTTTTAGCTAGAGTCCTAAAACTTTGTAGAAAGATTATTTAAATACAAAGAAAGTACTTTCAGCGTTTTGGAAAATTTCACCCCTAAGGGGGTAAAATAGGGTGCAAAGTTTGTATGGGAAAAACATTTTTTTTTTTAATAGAGACTTAAAATTTTGACGAAAAATTACTTATTAGAACATGAAAAATACTACATTCGGCGTTTTACAAAAATCATTCCCTAAGGGGGTTAAAAAAGGGTGCAAGGTTTGTATGGGGAACACTTTTTCTGAGCTAGACACTTAAAACTTTGTAGAAAGATTACTTATAAAAATACAAAAAAAAGACTTTCAGCGTTTTGAAAAAATCTATCCCTAAGGGGGATAAAAAGGGGTGCAAAGTTTTTATCAGGGAAAGTTTATGTTTTTGAGTTAGAGACTTGAAACTTTGTAGAAATATTACTTATTAAAATACAAAAAAAGAACACAAATCGTTTTAGAAAATTCCACCCCTAATAGGGTTAAAAAGGAGAGCAAGCTTTGCATGGGCAACACTTTTTTTTGAGTTAGACTTAAAACTTTGCAAAAAGATTACTTATTAGAATACTAAAAAAGAACTTTCAGCGTTTTAGAAAACTCCATCCCTAAGGGGATCCTTAAGATCCTTAAGAAGGGTAGCCAGTGTTGTGTTGGAAAAACTTTTTTTTTTACTAGACTTAAAACTATTCAAAATGTTACTTATTAAAATTAATAATAAAGTACTTTCAGAGTTTTAGAAAATTCCACCCCTTAGGGGGTTAAGAAAGCTTTGTATGGGCAACACTTTTTTTGAGCTAGAGACTTAAAAGTTTACGAAAAAAGTTCTTTCAGCGATTAGAAAAATTCAACCTCTAAGGGGGTTTAAAAGGGGGTTCAAATTTTAAATGGCGAGCAATAAAATTTTAAAGTGTGAGTAAGAGATTTTTAACTTCGGTCTTATTCTGTACGTTAAAAGACTACAAAACTGATTTCAGAGTTTTTCCAAATTCATCCCCTGTGTTAAAATTGGTTCAAAGTTTGAGTATTTCAAGGCATTTTTAAAGTATGAGATTTTTAACTTTGGTTTTAGACTGTTTGTTCACAAACTAGAAAATGAACAACTTTTTTTTTAATTATCCCCTAAAAGAGGGTTCAAATTTTGTATTGAGAGAAATCATTTTCTAAGACGATAAAAAGTTCTACGCGGACGAAGTCGCGGGCAACAGCTAGTTGTTTAGAATAAATTCGTAACGTCGGCGTATGATGACGATATATTATGTTCACGTTTATAGTTTTTTCTTTGTTCGCGTTTTGGACGTCGACTGAACTTTGATGATAAGTGATAACTGATAACCATTCATGACCACTAATTTACCTACTTATAAAGAACTCGCTAAATAGGAACCATGCGAAAAGTTTGGGTACTACACGTTATCAGAAGGTACCTAGTTATATCGTGCTTCGAAGTTCAGGAAACTCGTAGCACAACTCCGTGAATTTTGATTACTTTCTTTCTTGCTGAAGTGCGCCATACCATATGTAGTTTTAATTAAGTTTGTGATGTTTGCTAACGGTGAGTTCACTGGCGCTACAGTGTGAGTAAATTTTATTAGCGACGCGCAGGGCATTTTGCTTCGTTACATTACTTACCGAACGCAAAAGAATTCAAAGACTATTCGGCGTCTAGCAAAAAAAAAAACTGTACATATGCGCTTTAATTACTAAGAGAACGTCGTATCGTCGTCGTCGTCGTACATACAGGCTTAAGATAAAGCTTGATTATTGGAGGATACATTTCCTACAACATTTCAGCCCATCAAACTCTACGTGATTCTGGCATGATAGGGTAGGTAGGAAAGTAAACGAATCACCTAGTTCTACGGAGATCCTACTCATCATCACATCTTGCTATAGAAAACATATTGAGATACATAGATAATAAAACAGCTACAAAGATCGATATAACAAGAACAAGGGTAAATTCGACATCCTGCTTCTCCTAGATAACTACTGTTTATTTAGTATTGTAAATAGGTAAATACTCATTTTTGTACTTTGTTGACTTTTCATGGGCATATAGCCGGGTGGAAAATAGCGTTTTCTCCCCTAGGGTAGAAATTTTTTTTTTTAATTCTTTCTGTCAGCCTCGGAGTCGAAGATAATTGAGTTACTTCATATTATTAAAATAAAAGCTTTACATATATCTAAACTCAGCTATACATTAAACGATGGGTTCATTACGACGATGTTGATAAAAATCGTTTTTACAGTAGGTATTTTTTTCCTAATTACAGAAAATCAACTTTCAAAATCATTTCTGTAAATATCGGCTGCCCGCCATAATGCTATGAAACTTTTTTTTTCACGTTTCGGCATGCTCCTCTAGATTACAATCGAGTAGGCCGTGGCAAGTGGCCAGTGCAAAGAGGTTGGAGGTTGGATATTGTTTTAATTATTTTATTTAGGTATATCTGAAATCGAATAATTCATTTATTTCATATTGAGCAAATAATTCTTTACATTTATTCACAGAATTATATAAATACTAGCTGTTGCCCGCGACTTCGTCCGCGTAGAACTTTTTATCGTCTTAGAAAATGATTTCTCTCAATACAAAATTTGAACCCTCTTTTAGGGGATAATTAAAAAAAAAACATTGATGTTCATTTTCTAGTTTGTGAACAAACAGTCTAAAACCAAAGTTAAAAATCTCATACTTTAAAAATGCCTTGAAATACTCAAACTTTGAACCAATTTTAACACTCTTAGGGGATGAATTTGGAAAAACTCTGAAATCAGTTTTGTAGTCTTTTAACGTACAGAATAAGACCGAAGTTAAAAATCTCTTACTCACACTTTGTTGTTCTACCATAACTGCTTAGTCCGTATGTAACCACTGAATCTGCCATGGAGGTATACAATAGCTTAAGTGTGCGATAAGGTAGTTTATATTTTAAAATGTGTATTTTACTGAGTAGTGCTCTTAGTTTATCGCATACATGCTTTATATGCGGACCCCAGTTAAATCTCTGGTCAATTATTAAACCCACATAAGTATGTTGCATGACTATTTCAATCTGTGTACAATTACACTTAATACATTTAACATCGTAATTATTATGCAAGCAGTCGACGCTGTGCGCTATGAGGCACGGGATGTGAGCTGCCTTATTGTGTCTAGTATGTATGTGCATAGCTTTGGTTTTTTGAGCATTAATGACAAGCCCCATATCGTGCGACCAGCGGCATAGCAGGTCGAAGTTTGCCTGCATTTGCTGTTCTGCCCTTACAATGTCTGTGTCCGCGACTATCAGGCAGGTATCGTCCGCAAACTGGTATACAGAACCCTCTCTGATCATAGAACACATTTCATTTACGTATATAAGATATTCACTCGGCCCAATTATTGAGCCTTGGGCTGTGCCCATAGTGGTTTCTATGCCTGAACCTGTACTCATTACGTTGTCTATTTTAACAAATGTTTTTCGGTTGTTATGATAGTTTTTGAACCAAGTCAATAGAGGGCCCTGTATATGCTTCCAGATTGGTCCCATTGTTTTCAAAAAGCCCGTTGAATAATGTGATCCATGAGGAATTGAGAGAACTCCTAAATTTTATTGGGCATGCGTGTAATGATTTCGTTATTTTCTGTTGTAACTCATGTATTTACACTCGAAAACCACAAATTTGGTGAAGTGGAACTTTCAATCGTATAGTAAATTATCTTGTATGTTATTGGGCATGTGAGCTAATCAGCTACATTCTAGTCTAACATACATTGTTAGTTAATTTTCAATTTCAAACAGTTGCGTTTCCTCTTGCTTCGGAAAAAAACTGACTCTTATTTATTCGCTCGCTACCAAACCAATGTTTTCACAGACAACTGAACCTTTCTATCATGAAGTTTCAAAGCGCGTTATACTGTTTAAATTTATGTCCTACATATAATACAACTAATGCTTAAAATACCAATTTTCAAACTTGATAAATCGTTGATTCATGGCGTGACAGTATTCCTGATGTGTTAGGCATGCATCCAGTTTAGTTGACCCCTTAATGTATAACAACTATTGATATCTGTCGACGTTGTTATACTGGTCAGTCAATGTTGACAACTGCTGAACTATCCAACCTATTTCATCTGCTTCTTCAAACAACGATTATGGGCTGAGAGGTCAGAATATTTTGGTATATTGCCGCAAGCCCTCTATTATTTTCTCACACAATTATCTACCTAATCGCTAGACCATTATTTCAGGAATGGCGTAAACATTCAGATGGACTTGAGTCATTTTGGCTTTAAGATATTGAAACGTTGACTTGTCTTTCATACGTCAAGTTCTGCATATAAGTCGAATTGCTTACGCTATTATACTGCTTATTGTTTGACACTTAAAACCGAAAATGGCGTGCCTTGAAGCAAAAATATTTGGTCTCTATACAAAGTTTCATTCCCATTTTCGTCCCTAAATGGGATGAAATTGGACATAAATTATAGCTTATGTCCTATTCTGATATATAAGGTACATAACTGGAAATTTTTATAAAGATTCATCCAGTAGTTTTTGAGATTTATCGGAACGTACATCCATCCATCCATCCATCCATCCAAACTTTCGCATTTATTATATTAGTAGGACAAGAAATAAGAATAAAACTATTAGATCAGATACGATTTTTAAACTTTTCTAAAGTTGGCAGTATGTGTATTTTAACTGATTACTCTTAATATACCTGTTTTATAAAATGTACGTGCAGTATTTTACTTTCGTCAAAGTCGAAATGAAAAGTAGAGTTTTTAACTCGGGTGAAATTACCCATTTCACCCTCGAACGAAGTGAGAAATATCTCGGGTGAAATGGGTAACTTTCAACCCTTGGTTAACAATCTACTATTAACAAATAAGATTATATTTAATCATGCAAACGCTCATCATTGCTAGCGAATACCATATATTAATGAAGAACACAGGATGTCACTGATATTAATCGTCATACATAATCAGTATTTCCGATACAGCCAATGACGAACAATTTAAATGCATTAACTGAATATTTATACTAACTAAGTGCCTTTATTAATCAATCAAAACATTTTCTTTCGTTGACGATACAACTTGAACATACAACATACCTACTTACCATAATAATATTTATGTGAAAACAGATAATCATTATCGAAAATTAAATTAGAGAACGTTCATAGGAATTTCCGTTAACTGCGGCATATTTTGTGTTCAATAAGTAACAGGCTTAAAATTATTGTTTTTAACGTAACGTAAATCAATAGGTAGGTTAAATATTGTCTTCGTTTTCCGCGATTATAACTCGTTAAATACGGATTTATTTACACATCCCGATGTTTCGAGCCCTTTTTCAGCACTCGTGGTCAAAACGGTAGGTATATAATAGGGTTGGTGGTACCCTTTATCGAATAAGTACGAGTACCTTTCTCGAAAGTAGAAATTGTGTGATCATAAAATAAGACTTAAGGTAGTTAAGGTAAATTTATTCAGAAAGCCTAAAATGTTACATTTTATCCACGATTTATCGCGTGGCCGTCTCCTGAATTCCGTTGCCGCGACCGTCAAAGGCCCGCATAGCAGCAGTTTCAGTAATCGTGATCACAAAATAAACATGCAAGGCATGAAACGCGTAAGGACGTTTAATTTATACCTACTTTATAGAATAAAAAAAAAACGGTCAAGTGCGAGTCAGACTCGCGCGCCGAGGGTTCTCTACAATTTCTTAGGTATACACGGTGATTGGTAATTTGACATATTCCTTAAAGGGCTAGAGCTTTGCAACAAGTTTGGTGAAGTTAACCGGGGGCCTAATATAAATAGTTTTCGAGTTATTGAATTTTTAAGATTATATAAAAAAAAGGGGCCAAGTGCGAGTCGGACTCGCACATGAAGGGTTCCGTTAAATAAATTGCTTTCTACGATTTATGACGTATTAAAAAAAAACTACTTACTAGATCTCGTTCAAACCAATTTTCGTTGGAAGTTTGCATGGTAATGTACATTATATATTTTTTTTAGTTTTATCATTATCTTATTTTAGAAGTTACAGGAGGGGGGGGGGGGGGGGGGGACACATTTTACCACTTTGGAAGTGTCTCTCGCGCAAACTCTTCAGTTTAGAAAAAAATGATGTTAGAAACCTCAATATAATTTTTGAAGACCTATCCATAGATACCCCAGTTTCAGCTCTTAGTATGGGGAACCCCAAAATTTATTGTTTTTTTTCTATTTTTGTGTGAAAATCTTAATGTGGTTCACAGAATACATCTACTTACCAAGTTTCAACAGTATAGCTCTTATAGTTTCGGAAAAAAGTGGCTGTGACATACGGATGGACAGACAGACAGACAGACAGACAGATAGACAGACAGACATGACGAATCTATAAGGGTTCCGTTTTTTTGCCATTTGGCTACGGAACCCTAAAAACCGCCTAACCATCTTCAATCCTTTTGTTTGCCAACAAACTGCACTGTGGTTTGGCGGATTTGTATCTAAGTAGCAAGCCTTTGAAAAAAGGGAATAAAAATTTATCATCATTCATCATCATCTTCATACAACATTCATTATGAAAAAAAATGCAAGCTAGGCACTAAAAAGCATTTTTATAAAACCTGATAAACAAACAAATTCATGGTAAAAGGCAGCACTAAAATTAAGGTTAACAAAAAAATGCGCTCCTTGTACAAATAACAGCATTGAGTTGCATAACTCAAAAGCTTTCCAAAAATGTGCAAATTTAAGAGGAAATACCACTGGCCATTTTTCCATACAAACGTTCTCGACTGTTTCCTCCAAGGTTTTTGACCGTAGATTTATGATTTTTTGAAATAATATTATCATTATCAATATCTGTGTCGGTGCGTTTTGTTTTTTTTTATATTCTTATTTTTATAAGTGCTAGGTTACTTTAAAGAAAGCTTAAAACGGCCCAATTACATAGTCGCAAACATACTCCTAGTACACAAATCTGTTAACAATAAGCGCAAAAATCAAAACAGTCCGACATTTAACATTTCCTTCCTATTCATTTACCAAAATTTGGTTACGATTGATAAAGTTTCGGAGGAGGAAACAGTTGAGAACGAAACCTCGATTCTTATGATTTTTACTTGGGGCAACTTGGGGCTTTTAGTCGGAGCTGCAGTTGTCCTTATCACACTAATTTTTGGGGCGGTAACGATATGGTAAATACGTACACAGACGAAAAAGTGATAGGCAATCGTCGACACTAAAAGTCGATATCCTAGTGGTGTGGTGTGAAAATTTATCGATAAATCTAAAGTCATCGATATCTTCTTTTTATATGGCCTTTTGTGAGAAGTATTCGAGGGAAATTCACTTCTTATTGATAGCAGGTAAGTTAAAATAAAGTTTTATTTCGAATCTCATAATGCCGTAAAATATAAGGTGTATAAAAGGGCAATACTTTGTTAATTTTAATGTGAATTAACTGTGAATTAACCCGTAAAAATTATAAGACAATAGATAGGGTAAAGTGAATAATAGAAGGACAACTTAGCGAATGTTGCTATATGATACCATATTTTATGTTCGTGACTTGAACGTGACTATTGGAAAATAATAACTTTGCTTAAAAAATCTTTTATTTTTACAAGCTTAGTGTTACCTGTCGGGTTGTCTGTCTGTAATCAAATCTTGCAAGTTTAATTTGACCCACTTCCCGGTGACCGATTGGGCTGTAATTTTGAGTATAACAATTCAATATTATGGTGCCATCGAGCTGATCTGATGGTGGAGCCAGAAGGTGGCCATGGGAATTCAGTACTTAACCGATATAACCCCGTTGAATTTGGGCTCATTAGAATTGTCTTAATGAGTATTTGATGACGGCATACAGAAAAGTACAGTCGGCAATAAAAGCTTGTACCAAAAATAAAAAAAAAGACAAACTTTTTTGTATGTAGGAATTAATTTCCGGAACCTCAACCACTGATCCGATTTCAAAAATCCATACACCTGTGTAAGACATGGACTTAGGCTATGTATATCGCGTTCTTTGCAATACGCGGGCGAAACCGCGCGAGCTGCAAGTGTAAAATAAAAATAAAAATGCAACAAAACCTTAATTTTTTATAAACACAGCAATTAATTGAATTGCAGACTATTATATTCTACTTATAAACATGACAAAATAAAAAATAAAATTAACTTTCTGGGATTCGAACCTGAGACCTCTGACTCAGAAAGCTAACGATTACTGACGACGCCACGACTTAATGTACATTACTACTCGAAATTAATCTACTTATTTGTGACTGGTAAGTTTGACAATGTGTCGTGAAAGACATTATTTATTAATAGCTAACAATGGTACGTCAACATCGCCGATCATAACGTAGTGTTTATATTCTCTTTGTCGCCGATGAATTGTGTAACATTGTATTCTAAAATTTAAATGCAACTTCTGTGTGCGTGCGTGCACACAAGCTCGCGCACGGCCCCACCTCCGTCAGCGCGACAGAAATATTTATTGGGAATTCTCGAATCTCTGCTAATGCGAAAGCTCAGCTAATGTGCGCTCTTAACGAGAGTTTGTTAAATAATAATAATATCAGCAGATCAGATAAGATTTCATCGGAAGTTTATAGGCTTAACTAAGATGGTGCCTCTGTGATAGAACAGGGGCACAAGGAGAAAGGGGTCCCACCGCACTGTCTCAGTTAAGCGGTCGACCCGCATAGGTAAAACATTGAGTGTGTGTTGCCGGTAAATATTTTGTGCAAGGACGTGAGGAATGAATAATTGAAGAGGTTTGTCTCTTTCGACATTATTCTAATGCCGTTAAGGCCCAAAAGCGAATAACTTTTCATTCCCTGTTTGTACCTATTAGTAATCTCCACTTATAATAAATCTCTAAATTAAAAAAAGAATCGGCCAGTTTGAAACTAAGCTTTGTGTGGTACGAATGTTCTCAGCATCCCATGAACGGAAAAATATGAAACATTTTATATAGGTACATTATTATTCTAGCTGCAACTTAGGATAGTTTTTATCCGACTGCGACAATTAATTAATTTTCCGAAATATACGACTTCATTTAATTTTTCATTTATTTTTATTGAAATCAAACGTTGTTCCAACTGTCAGCTATAAGAAACGTCAAATTTTCGTCAAAATGGCGGAATTCCTTTGCCTTTCACTTATTAATAATTTAAATCCAGTCTACGATAGACCTTTACGATACACATGCCAAAAGTTAAACCATAAAAAAATATTCGATTGTGATATGAGAACTTATACGCGGAGTAAATTCAAAAATGTGTTAACAAATTTGAACAATATAATTAACACGAATTTGGTTTTTTTTTAATGGCAATGGCACGCGCTCTTTGCGCATTCTGCCAAAGTGCCTGCGGCGCTACCACGAAAACCGAAACTCGAAGTTCGTATAACTGCATCCCTGTCACTCGAGTATTGTTAGTGCGATAGAGATAGAGATACCCGAATATTTTCGAATTCCGAAGTTCGTGGTTATAGCTCAGGAATCGAAACTACACCCCGTAAGCCGCGTCCGCTGCGTCATGCTTTCGTGGTTTTTAAACGTCAAACATGTTTTGCCAATCAATACAAAACCCTATTTGTTTGCCGAACCTGACTGAAAACATGTTAGATGTTTAAAAACATGGAAAACATTGGTGCAGCGGACCCGGCTGTAGGTAGACACTAAATAAAATAATCATAATGTATTTTCTCGAAAAAAGGATAACAGAAAAAAAATCAACGCAAGAGGTTATATGTATAGGTAATCACTAAGTTCCAAAGTTTTATGTTCGGTCCCTTTTCCACAAAACGTACCTTCATATGAAACGATTGTTTTTTACTATGACGCTCGATATTGACGTCACAGTCCCCGATCGTTTTCTCACTCTAACAAGCGACATTAAAACGGTTTTTAGATATTTGAATGGGATTTTCGTCATCTTCTATCTATCTATACCTACATATAAATGCCCTGACTGACTCACCCACTCACTCATCAACGCACAGCCGAAACTACTGAGGCTTGAGAGTTGAAATTTACACCAGAACTACCTTTTAGAACGTAGGCAACGGATAAGAAGGGATCTTTGGAAATTCTACCCCTAAAGGGGTCAAATAGGGGTGCAAAGTTTGTATGGGGGAAACTTTATTTTTTGTGCTAGAGACTTAAAATTTTGTATAAATATTACTTATTATAATACAAATAAAATACTTTCAACGTAAAGGAAAATTCTGCCCCTAAGGGGGTAAACAAGGGGTGCAAATTTTGTATGGGGGAAACTTTATTATTTTAGCAAGAGACTCAATATGTTGTAGAAAACTTACTTATTAGAAAACAAATAAAGTACTGTCAGCGTTTTGGAAAATTCAGCCTCTTAGGGGGTTAAAAAGGGTTGCAAAGTTTGTATGAGCGAAACTTCTTTTTGACATAAGCTTAAAAGTTTGTAGAAAGATTACTTATTACAATACAAATAAAAAAACAGCGTTTTGGAAAATTCCACCCCTAATGGTATGAAAAAGGGGTACAATGTTGGTAAAGGGGATTTGTTTGAGCTAGAATCTCAAACCTTTTCAAAAAGATTACATAATAAAATAAAATAAAATACTTTCAGCGTTTTAGAAAATGCAACGTTTGTAAATATATTTTTATAGCAAGCGACAAACCTTTGTTGAAAGATTACTTATTACAATACAAATAAAGAACTTTCAGCGTTTTGGAAAATTTCACCCCTAAGGGTGATTAAAACAGGTGAAAACTTGTATGGAGAAAACTTTTTTTTTTGAGCTAGAAACTTGAAATTGTGTAGTAAGATTATTTATTAGAATACAAATATATAGGTTAATTACTTTCAGTGGTTTGAAAATTTCTACCCGCTAAGAGAGGGATAAAGAGGTGCAATGTTTGTAAAGGAAAACTTTTTTTTAGGTAGAAACTTAAAACTCTGTAGAAAGATTAAGTACCTACTTATTAAAATACAAAAAATACCTACTGCCAGCGTTTTGGAAAATTTCACCCCTTAAGGGGTTAAAAAAGGGTGCAAGGTTCGTATACGAAACACCTTTTTTTAGCTAGAGACTAGATAGTTTGTAGAAAAAATACTTACCTAGTACAATAAAAAATACCGAGTGTTTTATTTTTAATTTTTCCCTGAAAAGCGTTCAAAGTTTGTATGGAGAGCAAGAAAAATTTAAAGTATGATATTTGTAACTTCGATCTTAGCCTGTTTAGACTGCAAAACTTATTTTAGATTTTTTTGAAATATATCCCCTAAAGGGGATTATAAGGGTGTTCAAAGTTTGTATGGAGAGCAAGATATTTTTAAAGTAAGGGATTTGTAACTTCGGTTTTAGACTGTTTGCTAAAATACTACAAAACTTATTTCAGCGTTTTTTTAATACATCGCCTAAGAAGGTTAAAAGGGGGTTCGAACTTTGTATAGAGAGCAAGACATTTTTAAAGTAAGAAATTTGTAACTACGGTTTCAGACTGTTTACTATGAGGGTTCAGAGAGGGTTCTTAGTTTGTATAGAGAGCAAGAGATTTTAAAGGTAAGAGATTTGTAACTTCTGTTTTAGATTGTTTTCTAAAAGACTAGGTAGAAAATTAATTTAAATGTTTTTTTTTATTCATTCCTTCAACAAACATTTAGACGATAATATGTTATACGCGGACGAAGTCGCGGGCAACAGCTAGTGTATAATATGTATATACTGCACAATGATTTTACGCGCACGCTACGCTGTGCGTTACCTGCCGACAGTCAAAAAACTAGAACTCGCGATTCTGTATTAAAAAGAGATTGTTTTTTTTTTAAATGTAAATAATCTGAATTTGCAAAAAAAATCCATGGTTATCGAACCTGCTCACAAAATTTCACGAGCATCGGTTCAGGTTGAGACATGCGACCAGGTGAGGCGCGTTTCGAATAATAGCCTAGCCCCGCTATTCTGTAACTTGGTTTAATTAAAACGTCACCTCACCTCATCGTTCACCCACAAATACATCTCGACGCCGCGATTCGTAGTAACTAAGCGTAGGTAGAGGTTTAGTTTCGTTAGGGTGAAGGGTGAGGTGAGGCTCATTAGCGCGTTTCGACTAACAGTCTAATATAGGAGAACAGCCGGACATATAGTCCAGGCAATGAACTGACAGCTTGTATGGAAAATATGTCAAATTTGGAAATAATTTATAATAGCAGATTTTTTTTATGTAATGGATATATTATCAATTAAATAGTTACTTAGTGACAAAATCCAACAAAATTTCAGACATCAAAAAAATTATAACTTAACTAGCTTCTGAAAAGTCAGAAAAAATATTAATAAATGGTTTTATCTTTATTTTGGTTCATTTACATTTGCTCTATAATATTCAAGATAAATAATTGAAAAAAAAACAATTAATTCTTTTTTAAAATCTATATAAATACTTCCGGATGGAAAGTTTGTTGGATTCTTGAATAAAGCATCTTAGATCAATGTTTTAAAATGATATAAAGAAAAAAAACGCTATTATAAATTAATGTTTTTCAAAACCGTATTTTGCCTGGAGTAGGGAATGCAAACCGGTTAACCGGTTAGCCGGTTAACCGGTAAATTGACTAAATATGAGGCCGGTAAATTACCGGTAAATTAAAATCAAAACCGGTAATTTACCGGAACACAAATTATAAGTAAAATACAACATTTTAACGATTGTTAATGCTTCATCGTCATGATTATACCTCAATAACCCTCCTTTTATCATGTAAAAATGTAAATTGAATAAACTTGTTAGTGTTATTTAGCTTAGCTCACGTAGGATCAAATTAAGGCAATCGTTTGTAGAAGCTTCTTAAAATATAAACACGTTCCCGGTGCCGTTCTATAAAAAAATAATAATGATCAGTTTGAATAAGTACAATAGAGACGCCTTATTTAACATACTTTTAAGGTATACTTATCATAGTAAGATGAAGGTCTAAGAAGCTAGGTGATAAGAAGATCTTTGGATTGCCAAAGAAATACCTCTCTTCATCTTACTGGGAGGGAGAAAAAGGCAAGGAACAGGGGTGTGGTGGTGCTTTTCTTCAAAAAGGGTGACAACACCCTGCTGAAGAACTACCAACCCATCTGACTTCTGAGCCATGTCTATAAACCGTTTTCGAGAGTCATTACAAATCGTCTCGTACGCAAGCTAGATGACTTCAAGCCTCCCGGACAAGCCGGTTCCCGGAGAGGCTTTAGCACCGTAGACCACATCCATACGCTCCGTCAGGTTATACAGAAGACTGAAGACTGAGGAGTATCACCTGCCCCTCTGCTTAGCGTTCACGAACCACGAGAAAGCCTTCGATTTGATCGAAACCTGGGCTGTACTAGTCGCTCCAGCGGCACCAACCCGCCCGCCGGCGCTGTTGACTACCGCTATATCGAAGTATCGAAGTGTTTATACGAAAACGCACTTTGTCAGTCTGACTCCAGGATTTGAACGCAAAACCTATTCTGCTGCAGTGGGGAGTCAGTCAAGGAGATGTTATTTCCCCAACCTGTTCACCGCTGCACTGGAGGATTTTTTCAAGACTCTGGACTGGAGAAGGCAGACATCAACGACGAGTACATCACTCACCTTCGGATTTCTGAAGATTTAGTAGTCTTGGCTGAGACCATGGAGGACTTTAGTAAGATGCTCGATGACCTCAGTAAAATCTCCGAGCGAGTCGGTCTAAAGATGAACACGGATAAGACGAAAATCATGTCAAATGCCGATGTAGTGCCAACTCCCATTACAATCGGACGCTTTACGCTCAGAGTTGTAAACGACGAGACTGTCCAGTGCCAGTTCTGTCGGCTCGGTTTGACCAGTGTGTGTTGCCAGTGATGACATAATATCGTCGGGTGACAAGCAAAACTCACTAAGTAACAAATACCTACTTAAATCAAAGGTCGTATCTCGATATCGACTAAGTACCGAGATACGAGGTTTTGAAGAGCAGTGACAGTTTTGGTAGTGACTTTTGCTTGTCACCCGACGATATATGGCATCTGAAATGTAGTCGCTCACTATGGACCTCAATAGAAGGCTAGAAGTCATCCAAAGAGCAATGAAGATGGCTATGCTGGGAGTTTATCTGCGTGATCGCATTAGAAATGAGGCTATCCGCAGCAAAACTAAGGTAACAGATAAAGCCTTATGAATCGCTAAACCAATACCACAATTTGGAACCCCCATGAGCTCCACTCCTAGAAAAAGTTATAAAACCGTTTTTACGAACGCTCGTAGATAAAATGAACTGTTACTATTACTAACCTTTTCTCTATCCAACTCTTTTTGACCTAGGAATGGTTGGTTATATACACATCTCTTGAAGCCCGTAGAAACATCTATTTAGTGAATTATTATTTTAAAATACTAAGTGGGCTTGTAGTTAGTTTCTGTAGAACTGGGGACAATTCCAACCTACCTGCTAATCCCCAAGGAACGTTTTCAGTTGTGTTTTTTGCTCTCATACTACTGAGCAAGTTTTAAATATGAAAGAATCTGATAATTACGGCATTTACGGCACATGATAACTCTTTATATTATATCATAGCTTATTTTTACGATAAATAAATGTCAAATAACGATACTTATTAGCCAAATTGAATTTACCGGTAATTTACCGGTTAACCGGTTTTGCCTCACTCAAGTCGGTAATTTACCGGTAATGAAATTTGCCCGGTAATTGCATTCCCTAGCCTGGAGTAATATGAAAACATTCTTGCTTAAGCCGAGACAGAGTACCTACTTCATTCGCTTCGCTCGCTTTCAATGAAAATATTGCTTAGGCACTAAATACATATCACAAAACGACGATTCATCGTAGTAGTTTATCAAAATTCACCACCAAACATTTACTTATTTTTTTTTAAGATTTATCTAGAGACAAGCTCTTAACTCTGTAAAGTCTGCAACTTGGTCAAAAGTGGCTTGCTTGAATAAGTAAAAGAACAACATTATTTTAATTAAAGAAAAGTAATACAGTACGAGTATTAATTCGGAATCATGTACGATAGTACCTACTCTAATGTTGCGTTTGTACAAGTGTCTTGCACGTTGAATAATGTGATGCCGTTAAAGATGTCAGTTGCATCAGTATCTCGTCTATGAGCTTAACGACAGGCGATTGAGAAGGGGACACACGCGATCAATCTCAGGGTCTCAAATCTAAAGGCTTTCCCGTTCGCTGCCTTCTCGGGATATCCCATATATATCACAATGGCGATACGACAACACAAAAGTTAACAGTTCTCTAAAAGCAAGGCGTGCTGTTACGTTACAATAGGGAAAACACGACGCGAGTACATTTGTACAATGTAACTCTCATGGACAATATGGTCATTTAATTCCAGTTAACACGTTCTTTTGTTCAAAATACATAGTAATGACCTAATGACATTAGGGGGCCTTTGACATGTCTGTCTAATTAAAACCTATTGGTTTAGTCACACGAAGACGTTGTAAAGGAATCCAGCACGTTTGTAACAAACTTAGTTTACAATGCGTTCTTTTTGTCGTCGAAACAATTACAGTCGAATTACATTTTTAGGATGGCATAATTATTATCATTAAGTATGCATGTCTCATTCATTCAGATAGATAACATGTTAACTTGTTACCTGTAGAAGAATGTTAAATTTGTTTTCTAGTTTAAAAACGTTTAGCAGCATCATAAAATAGCATCGGTTCAAATTATATGAAAAATTAATCTCAGCGAACATAAACAAATGAAAGGGTTGTCTTTATTAAACTGAAAGTACATTAGATGTAGTCAAAGGAGGCGCAGCAATCACGCAGATTGTACGACTGAGTCTAGCGCCAAGACAATACTGCAAAAGCTCAGAAACATTTAGGAAAATAAGCCAAGTTTTCCACTTTCGTTAAATTTTGCTGCAGGCATCTGTTACGCTAATGCTTGAAATTATATTTAGGGTTCCGTAGCCAAAATGGCAAAAACGGAACCCTTATACTCGGCTTATAGCATAGTATTATCATGTCCGTCTGTCTGTCTGTTCGTATGTCACAGGAATTTTACTTAAAACTATAAGATGTACCTATTATTAATCAGGAGCATAGGTTTCTTTGTAAACACATAGTTGAATATTAGTCAAATTACAAAAAATATAAACGGTCAAGTGCGAAGCTGACTCGCGCACCGAGGGTTTCGTACTAACATTAATAAATATAACTACAAACCTTGTCACGACTCCATTATTTCTGGAAAATTCTTAACATCGCGAAGTTACCGTCACGTTATGGGTACAGCGCCATCTATAGATGCGTTTTCTTACTAATTTGCGACCAAGCAAAGTGAGGAAATAAAACCGGCCACGTGCGTGTCGGACCACGCACAACGAAGGGTTCGGTGCCTATTAAAAAGGTTGTACCACCACAGAAATCGGCACGGCACTTACATCCTTTTCTATAGGAAGGCAGTTTTTCAGCAGACCTCGTCGGCGATGGCGGGATAACTTGGACTCCTTTTTAAAAGACTGGCCAGTTATTGCCCAAGACCGCGATGAATGGAAGGGGAGGGGGGAGGCCTTTTCTCAGCAGTGGGACATAGCGGGCTCGATATAATAATAATAATGTCAAAAAAAATTTACCGATCTTGTTCAAAATAATTTTCGGTGAAAGAATTTAACAAGCCCTATGTCCATGGCTTTTTCAAATTTTTTTGATACACTGTTCGAAAATTACAGGATGGGGATACAATTTTTGTGACTTTCGGGGCGATTATATCCGACTAGGTGCAGAATTTTTAGTTTTATGCAATATAAAGAGACTTGAATTATGTATACATTTTATTCTTGCCTGTTAAAGGGTTAAATCTGAAGTGCAAAAAGGAGTCGGAGTTTTACACGTGACACTTAAGGTTTGACGCTCGTCTAGGAAAGTCTAGAAAATCCACCAGTGGTTATCGATCTTTCAACCAAAGGTCAACCTGATTCGTCACTTTAGCTCAGCGCACGTAGAAAAGAACGCGCGAAACAAAATGATATCAAATTGGAAACCGAAATGTAAGTATCAGATAGAGCCTCCAGCTGTACTGTAGATCTTTATAACTTGAAGTTTTATAGCTTGCGCTACTCACAGGCCCCAAAAAGTTTCTCACGACTTTTGTTCTTTTGTACTTAAAGAGATAAGAAAGTGCGATAATTATTTAGGATTTCCTATTATACACAACGAACTGTACTTCTGTTTAGACTATTCTTGACCGGGCGTTAGCTTTCAACACAGTTTCTTAAGAAAATGTTGAGTTGTATGTCATTATGTTACAAAAAAGTTTGGCCGTACGTTTCTGGGTCGGGTCTTTGTTAGGAGGTGTAAGTTCCATGTGAAATCCCCATCAAAGCGACCGTTCCCATGTTGAAATATCACAACAAAAAGAAGACTTACGAAATGTGTAGGCCACAACGGCACGATGAACCTTCGTTAGTATGCGGGTAGAGCAATTATGTTACCACGTGCGTAACCTAGTGTAGGGGAGAGTGGGTAACAGTGGATCACGGGTCACAGCGGATTATTCGCTATAATTCTTACGTGTGATGCTTTACGCACACAAGCAAACGCGTGGCTACTGCTCGTCGATACCCCCCTCTCACGCGCCAGTCGCTGCCGCGCTCGCCCAGCGGAATCACGTGGTGTCACACGCAGGCCAGTAGGTAAGTACGAAAGTATTTTTTTACGTAATTTAGAAATTTGTCGTATTCCCAACCCTTTAATAAATATAAATGATAGTTGTATGTTTTGAACTTGTTATTTGTAAAATCCGTTGTGGGTAATGTAATTCTGGCTTGGGTTTAAGTAGTTATTTTTTGAATATTTTTTTTCTGTCGTAACGGCCTATGGGTCACAGTGAATAATTTTCATTTGGGTCACAGTAGACTTAATAGTTGAGTTAGCGTCAACAATGTTCTTATTAAAATGTTTGTTATTGATTAGGTACTGAAGAAGTAAATATGTTTATTTGAATAGAGAAGAGAGCTTTATGGAAATTAAAGGAGAAAAACTGTTGTTTATTCAAACAAAATGTTGATTAGTTTAGGTCTCTTTATACCAGCATAATTTGTAAGACTTTTGTTAATTTTTTATAAGACTGTGATAGAAGCCTGTCTTATTTATATATTATTTTTTTTTAAACTTGTTATAACTTGTAAGTTTATGCCGTTTTTGCCAATAATTGCACTTGGTTTTGTAGATTAGGGACGTATCTTGTGGTTAATTATCATAGATTAATAAAATAGGCATAAACTTGGGATTTCTGGAGCTTAAAAAAAAAGTGACCCACTGTTACCCACTCTCCCCTACCTATACTTGTATAGTTATACAGAGCGTCCCACGCCTATGCCACATGGAGGGAAAATACCTTGAATATTGTAGATGGAACATTTTACTGAAAGAAGACATTATTTTAATTTATTAAAGAATTTAAACTGCATTCATAGATTTTTAAATAATTACATGGTTGAACCGGGAATCGAACCCGCTACACGAGAAAAGAAAATACCTTGTAGCTTTATCTTACCGATCGAAAGGCTTTATCATAAGGATTTTTTTTGCTAAGTATCATAGTGTCAGAAATAAAAGGAAGACCCATGCATTTTAACATTTGATGTGAAATTTTGTTCAGAAAAATTAAAACCTGACATTGCCGTAAGGACATACAACGGACATTATAATTTTAAAGTACCTATTACTAATTAATGAATCAGTACCCACTTGAGAAGTACGCATCATTTCCCTATTATCATTTAAGTGCATGATAAAATTATAAAGAGATACGTTTAGTAGGTACTATCGGCCAAAGCCAGAGTCGACCACCTTAAAGACGCATTTTGGTTCCAGCCGTATAGCATTGCAAGCGATTCTGTTTTGAATCTGGTCGACTCTGCCTTTGGCCGATGGTACCTGGTTGTATGCAACACATCGATTTTCTGATTTTGAATTAAAATGTTAAAATTCATGGTCTTCCTTTTATTTCCGACACTATGTTATGTAGCAAAAAATAATCCTTATGATGTAGCCTTTCGATCGGTATGATAAAGCAACAGAGTATTTTTTTTTCTCGTGTAGCGGGTTTGATTCCCGGTTCAACCATGTAATTATTTGAAAATCTATGAATGCAGTTTAAATTGTTATTAAAATTAAAATAATGTCTTCTTTTAGTAAAATCTTCTATCTACAATATTCAAGGTACTTTCCCTCCATGTGGCATAGGCGTGGGACGCCCTGTATACGAGGTGAGGTATTTGCAATTTACTTTGTTATCCCAACTCGCGGGATTTTTCAGAGGCTAGTCAAATAGAGACCCGGACTTTTGTTTTGGCTGAAAGCAAATACTCTATATCTACACAGAAAAAAATACATACTTGTTTCGAGGTAAATATTCTTTGAACCTAGAAATAAATTAAGATGTTAAATTTAATAATCTCGAATGAAGCGAAATTTGTTCGAGAGAATCATCTTAATTCTGTTTCATTCAAGATATTTGCGATCTTCCTAATTGTTTTTTTTTTGTGTACTAAATCTTATAATAATCTTGTTTCAAATTACATGTAATCTGCTTTGCCCTCTGGATTGGAAGGTTAGATGGCAGTCGCTACATCAATATTAGTGCCTAGGCAAATTCGGCATAGTTGAGCGGACCCCGAGCTCCTTCAGCATGCAACCGAGATAATACTAAGATGAGTAGACAGCATAAATCAGCGCTTAGCATCGTGAGTTTGGTTTGCACCGCTAGCACATTAACAATTCTAAGTTGCATCTCGGAACACAGATGGCGACACGGAGCATCCGACCCTGAGTGCCATCACGTTGGAAATGTTAATTCAGCGCTTCATTGCCACGAGCGTTTATCAGGTATACCCGCTTGAATACCTAATCATGGCGTAGGACGAGGAAATATCGGCGTGTGATCATTGAGGTCAGGTTAAGGTGCATTTTCTATCATTAGAAAATTAATTTTGAAATTTACTTTAAAACACTAAAAAGTATTTTTTTTATTTAAATCTAATTATATATGCTACTACCTCGGTCAACGCATAGGAATAACTATCCAACGAGGAAATGTGGGCACCCTTCCCACAGGCAGCGACCTCGGGAAGTATGTATATGTCACCGTTAGATTGTGAACACCGTCAGTTTATAATCTTACCCGTTATATTGTAAACTGACGGAATATTGTGAACTGCCAAAACTGTTCACAATTTAACGCAATATTTTTCGTTAGTTTATAAACTTTCAATGTCGAATCGTCAAATTGTGAACTGAGATCAACTCGGCTTGCTACGGAACGTACACAAAGACTAGGTAGGTTAGGTTAGTTAGGTATCTTCAGTTGCCCGAAGGGCAAAGCGCCCAGAAATAGGAGCCCCGCGCAGCGGGGCTCCGTCGACACTGCTGGATGCCGAAATAAATGGAATAAAATGTCTGAATAACAATAAAAAACAATAATGTTCTGACGTTAGTGGAATCTGATGCAAGTGGAATAATTCGCTCAACCAAACAGCGCACAGGTTGCGTTCCGAATCAGGCAAATTTGATTCAGTTCACAATTTGACGATATGGCATTGTTAGTTTATAAACTAACGAAAATGAATGCGTAAAATTATGAATTATTTTGGCAGTTCACAATATTCCGTCAGTTTACAATATAACGGGTAAGATTATAAACTGACGGTTTTCACAATCTAACGGTGACATATATACTAGTTATTAATTTTAAGTGTATTGGTTTAAGTTTTGTTTTTGTTAATTAATATATTGTAAATCATCAATAATTACTATTAAATTACAATGAAAACATGTTTGAGTACCTACACAAATTTGGAGACTTTCTTAATTATGTTTGTAATTTGATTACTTTTGTATTATTTATTCTGAAATATATTCATATCAAGTTT
Source organism: Epinotia brunnichana (assembly GCA_963854355.1). Classification (NCBI taxonomy): domain Eukaryota; kingdom Metazoa; phylum Arthropoda; class Insecta; order Lepidoptera; family Tortricidae; genus Epinotia; species Epinotia brunnichana. Next base: position 17,790,271 of record OY977939.1, read on the forward strand.
TCAATCATCTATACTTACAGCAGTACAGTAGGTAGGTATGTCAGCCATATCGCATTTTCACTCAGTTAGGTACTCAACGGTTAACTGGAACATTCTTAATTCAAAAACAATATTTTCAATAGATCAATGATTTTATTTCATTAAAAAATGTTTCTTCACACACGTAGGTGTACCAATATTAGTGTACCACGTAGGTAGGTATATTATTTTGGATAAATAAAAAAAATAAGCTAGATAGAGATATCGTTTCATTTTTCCTGTATTCTTTATGTTACTCTTAATCATATGTAATTATTTCAGAATTTTCGCTTTGTAAACTTCGGAGATAAGGGGGGGGGGGGGGGGGGGGGGTATTTTTTTCTACATTTCCTTAATAAATCAAAATTTAACCACTGTAGAAAAAAAATAAAACGGTTTTAGAAAGTGCAACTTAAGCCCTTTTATATGATACCCCACTTGATCTACATATTTACTAGACTTTGATTTTGTAACCCCCCTCATATTCGTCATTTAAACAGAAAATAAAAATGTATATATATATTTTTCATTTTCTATACACGTGTCTTAACTCTTTTAACAGTTGTTCCAAATTTCAAATGTAGTTCCTGAGATATTTAACGTTGTGACAGACGGACAGACGGACAGAGTCGCACCAGAAGGGTTCCTTTTTTACCTTTTTGGTACGGAACCCTAAAAGGTGATTTTTAAAAAATCATAAAAAAATAACTATTTATTTCATTAAAAATATGGTAGATCAAAATGGAGATTAAAGATTGAAGAATTGATAGCCGTTTGCCTTATAATTATATCAGTGCAAAAGTATTTGTATCGATTCAAAACTAGTTAAAAATCAATGAAAACCTCGGGTGGGCTCCTATTTAAATGCGAAAGTTTGGATGTTTAGATGTTTTTTTACTCAATCACACATAAGCGGCTCAACCGATTTGGATGAAATTTTGCGCGAAGATAATTTTTAGCCTGGATTAAAATATAGTATATTTTTATCCCGGGTCCACGGAGACGAAGTCGCGGGCGGAAACTAGTTTTTAATAAATACATGTAAAAAAAGAGGAATTGTAAGTGCCCTGCCGGCGCATTATGGATTTGAGCCCAAACATAATAGGGAACATTACTGCAATGTTCTGCCGCCAGAGTTAGCCAGCACTACCACTAATAGTAAACCAGTATAGGAATATAGGGATCCACACACACATGCACAATTGATTGTCAAATGAGTGACAAGGATGCTTGCATAGACAATACCGCAAGTGGGAACGAGATACAATGTTAACGCTGCTGGTGTCGCCACCTACGAAGACTTTTGCGTTATGTTACCTATTATTTACATATAGATAATCAAAGTTGTCTAGCACAGATAACAAAAGCCTTATAGAGCTTACTATGGGCCTAGGGCGATTTGCGTAAGATGGTTCCTTCATAAAAGATGAGTGACAAAGAACATTTTACGGATCAGTTCTTTCTAATCTAGAAATTGCTTTCACAAAAAATAATGATATTCCTATTTCTTCGGCGTACTTATTTGTACCTATTTAGAGAAAGCTAGAAGCTGAGTGAATAAGGCGATTTATTTGCTTATTTTGAACTCTAATTGTAATAAGTCTCATAATCAAATTTTACTGCAGGTTTTTATGATTTCAAAAAATCTTGAATTTTTAATAGTCGTAATGCATTTTAACTTACACTAATAATTTACTTTCAAAACAAAGTTTTAACCGACTTCAATTCAGTACTCCGCCAAGCCACATTAACATTTCCACATTTTTTGTTCCAATTTACGACATGAACTGATTTTCGAGAACAAAAGCGTTGATTTTTAGACCAATAAACCAAATCGCTGTATGTGGGCCGATAATATTTGAGGACCGCTAACAATTTACTTTTAAATAGCAAGAAAACAAAATGTATTAAATTCAGTCTTGCTAAAGTCAATACCAGTAAGAATGAACAGGTGAAACTTAATGATGAGTTCATTGAATTTTCTCATAGCACTGTTTTTCTCGGTATTACAGTGGATCATAAACTGCAATGGGGATCACATATTTCTTCGTTGGGTAATAGGCTTAGTTCGGCAGCATATGCAGTCAAAAGAATAAGGCAACTCACCGATGTTGAGACAGCTAGGCTTGTTTACTTCTCTTACTTTCACAGCATTATGACCTATGGTATTTTGCTTTGGGGTAAAGCCGCTGATATCCATATCATTTTTGTTTTACAAAAAAGAGCGATTCGCGCGATTTATCAGTTAGGATCTCGCATTTCATTAAGAGAAAAATTCAAGCAAATCAACATTTTGACGTTTGCTTCTCAATATATTTTTGAAATTGTTTTGTATGTTAAACGAAATCTACATTTATTTAAACTAAATAGTGACTATCACTCGCTCAATACTAGAAATAAGGATAAACTTTCCGTGCCCCGTTATCGTTTACAAAAGGTGAGTTCGTCTTTTATGGGAAATTGTGTGCGTTTTTATAACAAAATTCCCAAAAATGTACAAGGTTTGTCATTAAATAAGTTTAAGTTGTTTATAAAAAGCCATTTAGTTAGTAAGGCCTATTAGACGATAAGCGACTTTATAAATGACAAAGACGCCTTTAAATGATTTTTATTATTATTATTTTCTCTCTGTGTACTGACAATCTGACATACTCTTATTTTTAATTTGTTTTATATAATCCTGACATATATTTTTCCCTAGTTCTAATAATATTTTTTATTCTATTTTTGACATTGTGAAAACAGAATTCATGTTTGTAAGTTAACATGTGCCTAATTGTAAATGTAAATGAACTTTGACCTACTTATAACATATTGCCATGTAAACATGTAAACTAGTGATATTTGACATTAATATAGTTATATATTAACAACTATAATTACCCTTTCAAACTTTAAGTTTATTATATAATACTAGTACTATTCATTACTTAATCTGTGATAATTGATAATACTGTAAAAGTGTTAAAATACATTGAAGTACTAAAGAAATGAAAATATACATTGACCTTCAAAAAGTGTTCTGTATGAATCTATTTTGAATAAAATATTTTGACTTTGACTTTGACTTCCGTCGATTCCTCAAGGAATTACCTTTGGCACTTCATTGTTTGCTATTTCAACGGAATAATATCAAAATCTGTGACGTACTTATATAGTTTGAAGTACATCATTGAGAAGTTCCACAAGCCATCTGTGGTCTTCATCATCACTTCCACTTCACCAAATGTATGATTTCCGGGTGTAAATACACGAGTTATAATATAAAATTATACCGAAATTACTACACGCGTGCCTAATATATTTGAGGAGTTCCCTCAATTCCTCATGGTTCCCATCATCCAACTGGGGTTTTGGTAACAATGGGACCAATCTGGAAGCATATACTTTCAGTAAAAAAAATAATTGTACGAATCGGTTCATAAATGACGGAGTTCTGAGGTAACAAACATTAAAAAAAAAAAAATACATCCGAATTGAAAACCTCCTCCTTTTTTTGAAGTCGGTTAAAAATGATGATGCACAGAATAGGCCTCAATATGTGACCTTGGCTTTTTTTTATTTTTAGTATTTACAGACTGGAGTATATAAATATATATACAACTATGTTACCGTCCCTGCTCTTCTATACATAATGACCACTTTGTTACTCATAAAAAAATATATAAATAATTTACTTTAAAAAACAAAGTTGAAACCGACTTCAATTCAGTAGGTACTTCGCCAAGCCACATGGTACATACAAAAATCCAGATTTCCTTTCCAATTTACTACATCAACTGCTTTCCGTTCCGAGAGCAAATGCGTTGATTATTACAGAAAAAACCCAAGTCGGGCATGTGGGCTGATAGTATTTGAGGAGTTCCGTCGATTCCTTAAGGATCTCAGAATTAACACTTCATTTGTTGCTACTTCAACGGAATCATGTCAGAATCTTTGACGTAATTTACATCTTTGGGGAGTTCCATAAGTTATCTGTGGTCTTCATCATCAGTTCCACTTCACCAAAATTACGATTTCCGAGGGTACATACACGAGTTATAATAGAAAATACCGAAATCACTACACGCGTGCCTATAAAATTTGAGGGTTGCCCTCAATTTCCCTGGGATCCCATCATCAAATCCTGACTTGGTGACAATGGGACCACTTCAGGAGTATACTCTTTCGAATAAAAAAAGAATTTTGGAAATCGGTCCACAATTGACGGAGAAATCGGCGAACATATCGTGTATTTACCCTCGGAATTAACTAAAATGTGCTGTATTTTGTATATCTATATACAATATAAAAAATTGCATAATTTACAAACATGAAAATCGAACAATTTCTGCTGGGGACACAAAAACCTGCAGTAAAAAGTAGAATGGCCCGGAATACCTACAGTCGCTGATACTAAATCAGTACCTACGATCCAGAGAGACTAATTTATACAATCCCGCTTCGCGACTGTAGACGTTACGAGTATACAATAATATCTTGATTTCAGATATCACTCTTGTTGATTCTGACTATTGTTCCAAGAACTTGGTAATGTTATGACTCTCTTATCGATTTTTTTCGCTTCAGCTTCAGTCTCGCACGTTTCTACAATCCTTAGCTTCTGTGCATTACATAAGTTACGTGTAGGTAATATGCGAATTGATGAAAAAAACGAATGTATGTGATAGGTAGAACAAAGTTAAAAATTACACACATTAAAAAGGTCCAACAGGCGTCACAACAAACATAGAGCTAAGAACCATCTAGATAGACAGGCTTTCGATAAAAAAAACCGCACACGAATCGGTTTTCCGTCTGGAAGCTATGATGTGATAGATACACAGAAATACGTGTCTAACGTAGGTTGTACCTCTCGTATGCGTCGGGAATTGTTTTTTTTAAATATAATTAGACAATTTTGGTATAAGCTTTTATTGCCGACTGCACTTTTTTTGCAGACACTACTCAGTGAGAGGGTTCAAATACTTCAAATGAGCCCAAACATGACGGGTTTGTGTTGTGAAGTTAGGTACCATTGCCATTGCGAGGCTCCGGGCTGGTACAGTCACCGGCATCAATATATGATGGAACAAAGGCCGTATAAATATCTGATGACAACTCTATTCCTAGAGGCGTTAGAGCGTGTCAGATATTTTTGCGGCCTTTGATTCATCATACATTGATGCCGGTGACTATACGGTCAACCAATTTGATTGATTTGAATTTGATGGACCAACTTTTTTAAACTTTTAACACCTTTATGTACATGACTTTACAATGAAATAAATGAAATGAAATGTAATGAAATGATATCTGATGTGCTCAGCGCATTTTGGTACTAAAGTTCTGTTTATTGGAAACTAGCTTTTGCCCGCGACTTCGTCCGCGTAGAACTCGTTTATATCATAGCTCGATACAAACTTTCACCCTCCATTTCCCTTTTAGGGGTAGATTTCCGATATAAAAACTATCATATGTCCTTACCCGAGACTCAAACTATCTTTATTATTATTATCATTTATCATCATCATCATATCAGCCGAAAGACGTCCACTGCTGGACAAAGGCCTCCCCCAAAGAGTTCCGAAGTGACTAATCCTGCGCCACCCGCATCCAGCGGACTCCCGCGACCTTTACCAGGTCATCAGTCTACCTTGTGCCTACCAACGCCGCGCCTACTAACTACCTCTATACAAAGTTTTATCTAAATGGGTTGTATAGTAGTTTCATACAAATATTCAACCCCCATTTCACCTCCTTAAGAGATCATTTCCGGGATAAAAACTATCCTATGTCCTTTTCCGGAACTCAAACTATCTGTTAACCAAATTTCATCTAAATGGGTCACTCACATCCAAATTTTCACCCCTTAGGGGAGGATTTTCAGGATAAAACTATCCGTTGTCCTTCCCCAGGACTCCCAACTATCGCTATACTAAATTTTCACCCCCAATTCACCCCATTAGGGAATGATATCCGGAATAAAACTATCAGATGTCCTTTCCCAGGACTCAAATTATCTCCTAACCAGATTTCAACTAAATGAGTTACATAAACTATGCATTATCCTTTTTCGGAACCCCAAACTATCTCTATACCAAATTTCATCCAAATAGGGGAAAATGCCCTTGGAGGATTTTTTTCGGGACAAAAGCTATTCGTTGTTCTTCTACGCGAGTAAAACTATCTCTATAGGCACCAAATTTCATCCTAATTGGTTCCATCCAAATTTAAACCACCATTTCACCCCCTTAGAGGATGATTTCCGGAATTAAAACTACGCTATGTCCTTGCCCAGGACTCAAACTATCTCTATAACAAATTCCATTGAAATGGTTTCCATCCAAATTTTCACCCCCCATATCACCCCCTTAAGGGATGAATTCAAAAACAAAAATTATCATATGTCATTTCCCAGCACTCAAACTATCTCTTAACTGTTAACTTAAGTTTTATAAGTTTTTATTGTTACTAACATGATATGGACTTAGTCTGAAATAAATAATTTGAATTAAATTAAATTAACCAAATTTCATCTAAAAAGGTCAAATCACATCCAAATTTTCATCCCTTTAGGGGGTGATTTTCGGGATAAAACTATCCTATGTGCTTCCCCAGAACTCCAACTCGCTATACCGTAAATGGGTTCCATCCAAATTTTCATCCCCCATTTCACCCCCTTAGGAGATGATTTCTGGACTAAAAAATATTTTAGGTCCTTCCCCAGGACTAACTATCTCCATACCAAATTTCATCTAAATGGGTTCTATCCAAATTTTCACTCCTCATTTCACCCCCTCAGGAGATAATTTTTCAGGATAAAAACTATGCATTGTCCTTCCCTGGGACTCCTTCTATCTATTTACCAAATTTTAACTAAATGGGATTTATCCACATTTTCACCCCTATTTCATCCCCTTAGGGGATGATTTTCGGGATTCAAAGTATCCGTTGTCATTCTCCGGGACTCAAACTATCTTTATACCAAATTTGATCTAAACGGAGTTTATCCAAAATTTCACCCCCCCCCCCCCCCCCTACACCCCCTTATGGGCAAATTTCCGGGATAAAAACTATCCAATGTCCTTTCCCAGAACTTAAACTAACTCTAAACCAAATTTTATCAAAATGGGTTACATCCAAATTTTCACCCCCACGTTTTACCCCCTAAGGGGAAGATTTTCGGAATAAAACCTAGCCTTTGACCTTCCTCGAGACTCGAACTATTTATATACCAAATTTCATCCAAATCGGTGCAGCGGTTTAAGTAGCTCCATACAAATTTCCACCCCCCATTTCATCCCCTTAGGGGTTTATTTCCAGGATAAAAACTACCCAATGTCCTTCCCCAGAACTTAAACTATCTCTATACCAAATTTCAGCTAAATCAGTTAAGCCGTTTTCACGTGATGCGCGGTCACATAAACAGAAAAACAGATAAACAGATAAACAGATAAACAGACAAACAGACAAAAATTCTAAAAACTGTTGGAACGTGTTCTGTTATCGATTTTAAGTATCCCTAGCCAATTTTTTTTCGAATATCTTCCATGTACAGACTTTCGACCCTCTTCAGCTTTATTATATGTATAGAGTATAGATAGATGTGAGATCTTAAAGTAGGTTAGATTTGACTTGGCCAGTTTTCATTACATCAGTCATTTTATAAAGTTATTCAACATATATGTTTTTTAAATTCTGATAAAAACTGGCCAAGTCAAATCTAACCTAACCTAAAATTTTGAAGTGCTAAGTACCTAAAGATTTATGTTTAACGAAACCGAGAAAAAGTATCTATTCGTGTGGCAGATATTTTTTCGTTTCGCTCACTGTAGAAAAATACACGTGAGGTTACACGTCCTTATAACCCCCCCCAACGTGATCTGTCGTGATTTTTGATGGACAACCAGACAGGTTGATTAACCACCATCTTGGCCCTTGGGGCCATTCATCTCATCCATGCCTAGGTATGTCCTTTCTCCAGAACTTTATACATGCAATAAATTGCATGCAATTTTCATTATATTGCGGGTTACCGAGGTATATTAGGTACTGAGTGCAATTGATCTATTAAACAGTGCAGACAATTTCTTGCACGTGTAAAAGACTACGTTCATACAACATTTTCATCTTAACTGGTTCCGTGATTTAAATTATATTTGTTACCTAATAAAGACACAAACAGAAACAGCCTAGATAGGTTTCTTGCACTATGCGATATAAGTACTTACGTAGGTATACAACATATTGTGGTTTAATCCCAATACTGATAACGAAGGCAGGATTTCATTGTGTGTAGATACTTATTTGTTGTAGTATTATTAAATCGTTTTTACCTAGATGCAGCTTTAGAAGTTGTTACGTACGACTAGAAAGTGTTTCCCATAATATTAAAATTTTCTCATCGTATGATACATGTTATGTTATACAGTACGTATGTAATAACAACTCGAAATTATCAAAAGCGTTTTCATTTCTATGAAACGCTTAATATAATTCTATTTCATTCAAATTCTGCTAAACGAGAACTTTTTTTAATTCCCAAGAACGGAGGAAGTTTCCACATGCGGCAGTGTTTTCTCTTTCCGTCTCGCTTGTGCGAATGAGGTCAAGTTTAAAGACTTTCAATGACAATGGATAGACGCGGGACGCGAGCTGAAGATAAAGTTGCTTCCTGAATTTATCACAGGCGAATGTGATATCCAAAAAACAATGTGTGTGTAGGATACATTTTTGCGTTAACTACAATTTATTGTTGATTTTGTAACCCTTATTCTGTGATTGATATATACTTAAGTGGCTCTGTGAACTGTAGAAATTGCGAGGGTGCCTTTCTTCAAAAAAAAAAGGTGTTTTTTTTAATCCAAAATTTGAATTGACAAATAAACTATTTTCTTACGAACCTGCTCACAGATTTTCTCGAGAATCGGTTGAGAAATGCGACCTATAGATGAGAATAGCGGGACAGAGGGACTTCCGTACATATGAACGAATCGGCCCAACGGCTCAAGCATAGAACGCATAGAACTTAATTCGCTTCGCTCGCTCGTTCAACTAAACTAAAGAATGGATGTCGCTTGACCTGTCGTGCATCGTGCCTGCAGTATTACTATACATACGAGTACATTGCACATTCTGTAGCACTTTAATTGAATAGACAGGTATACGTATAAGTATTCAATCGTATTGATTAATTTAGATAATCTAAGTATAATAAATGATTTATGTATCCATCTATCTATCTGTAATAGTTATAGGGCCAATAGCAAATTAACCATACCAATTGAGGTTGTCGACATCCACCGCTGCCACCAAAATGCATTTGACCGAGTATTAAGTACTAGCTGTTGCCCGCGACTTCGTCCGCGTAGAACTTTTTATCGTCTTAGAAAATGATTTCTCTCAATACAAAATTTGAACCCTCTTTTAGGGGATAATTAAAAAAAAAGTTGATGTTCATTTTCTAGTTTGTGAACAAACAGTCTAAAACCAAAGTTAAAAATCTCATACTTTAAAAATGCCTTGAAATACTCAAACTTTGAACCAATTTTAACACTCTTAGGGGATGAATTTGGAAAAACTCTGAAATCAGTTTTGTAGTCTTTTAACGTACAGAATAAGACCGAAGTTAAAAATCTCTTACTCACACTTTAAAATTTTATTGCTCGCCATTTAAAATTTGAACCCCCTTTTAAACCCCCTTAGAGGTTGAATTTTTCTAATCGCTGAAAGAACTTTTTTCGTAAACTTTTAAGTCTCTAGCTCAAAAAAAGTGTTGCCCATACAAAGCTTTCTTAACCCCCTTAGGGGCGGAATTTTCTAAAACTCTGAAAGTACTTTATTATTAATTTTAATAAGTAACATTTTGAATAGTTTTAAGTCTAGTAAAAAAAAAAGTTTTTCCCACACAACACTGGCTACCCTTCTTAAGGATCTTAAGGATCCCCTTAGGGATGGAGTTTTCTAAAACGCTGAAAGTTCTTTTTTAGTATTCTAATAAGTAATCATTTTGCAAAGTTTTAAGTCTAACTCAAAAAAAAGTGTTGCCCATGCAAAGCTTGCTCTCCTTTTTAACCCTATTAGGGGTGGAATTTTCTAAAACGATTTGTGTTCTTTTTTTGTATTTTAATAAGTAATCTTTCTACAAAGTTTCAAGTCTCTAACTCAAAAACATAAACTTTCCCTGATAAAAACTTTGCACCCCTTTTTATCCCCCTTAGGGATAGATTTTTTCAAAACGCTGAAAGTCTTTTTTTTTGTATTTTTATAAGTAATCTTTCTACAAAGTTTTAAGTGTCTAGTTCAGAAAAAGTGTTCCCCATACAAACCTTGCACCCTTTTTTAACCCCCTTAGGGAATAATTTTTGTAAAACGCCGAATGTAGTATTTTTCATGTTCTAATAAGTAATTTTTCGTCAAAATTTTAAGTCTCTATTAAAAAAAAATATGTTTTTCCCATACAAACTTTGCACCCTATTTTACCCCCTTAGGGGTGAAATTTTCCAAAACGCTGAAAGTACTTTCTTTTTATTTAAATAATCTTTCTACAAAGTTTTAGGACTCTAGCTAAAAAAAATAGTTTCCCACATACAAACTTTGCACCCCTATTTTAGCCCCCTATTTTTAGGGGTAGAATTTTCTAAAACGCTGAAAGTACTTAATTTGTATTCTGATGACTAATGTTTCTACAAAGTTTTAAGTCTCTATTTAAAAAAAATATTGTTTCCCCCATACAACATTTGCACCCCTATTTTACCCCCTTAGGGGTAGATTTTTTTAAAACACTGAATCTAGGTACTTTATTTGTATTCTAATGAATAATTTGTCTACAAAGTTTTAAGTCTCTATTTAAAAAAAAGTAGTTTTTCCCATACAAACTTTGCACTCTATTTTACCCCTTTAGGGGTAGAATTTTCTAAAACCCTGAAAGTTCTTTATTTGTATTCTAATGACTGATCTTTCTACAAAGTTTTAAGTCTCTATTTAAAAAAAAAATGTTTCCCCCATACAAACCTTGCACCCCTATTTTACCCCCGTAGGGGTGGAATTTTCCAAAACGCTGAAACGCTTAGCCTACGTTATAAAAGCAACATACTGTGCAAAAATCAAATCTCTAAGATTAGTAGTTTCGGCTGTGCGTTGATGAGTGAGTGAGTGAGTGAGTGAGTGAATAAGTCAGTCAGGACATAGGCATTTATTATGTATAAATAGATAGAAGATAATGAAACTCCCATTCAAATATCTCAAAAAATTATGAAGCTACGTCCGTTTTAATGTCGCTTGTTAGAGTGAGAAAACGATGAGGGACTGTGACGTCAATATACTCGAGCGTCATAGTAAAAAACAATCGTTTCATATGAAGGTGCGTTTTGCGGAAAAGGGACAGAACATACCCCCTCTTAAAACTTTGGACTCTTATAACTTAATCATTACCTATATAACCTCTTGCTTTGTTTTTTTCTCCATTTGACTATATTTATTTTAAATTCTTTTTCGAGAAAATACAATATGATTGTTTACCATATTTTCGATTCCTGAGCTATAACCACGAACTTCGGAATTCGAAAATATTCGGGTATCTCTATCTCTATCGCACTAACCTTACTCGAGTGACAGGGATGCAAATATATGAACTTTGAGTATCGGTTTTCGTGGTAGCGCCGCAGGTAGTTTGGCTGAATGCGCCGAGCGCGTGCCATTGTCATTCAAAAAAAACAAATTCGTGTTAATTATATTGTTCAAATTTGTTGATTTCATTTATTGAAATTACGACATAAAACGACATTTGCGCATATAAGTTCTCATATCAGAATCGAATATTTTTTTATGGTTTATATTTTAGCATTTGTCTCGTAAAGGTCTATCGTAGACGGGATTTAAATTATTAATAAGTGAAAGGCAAAGCAATTCCGCCATTTTGACGAAAATTTGACGGTTCTTATAGCTGACAGTTGGAGCAGCGTTTGATTTCAATAAAAATAAATGAAAAATTAAATGAAGTCGTATATTTCGGAAAATTAATTAACTGTCGCAGTCGGATAAAAACTATCCTAAGTTGCAGCTAGAATAATAATGTACCTATATAAAATGTTTCATATTTTTCCGTTCATGGGATGCTGAGAACATTCGAACCGCGCAAAGCTTAGTTTCAAACTGGCTGATTCTTTTTTTAATTTAGAGATTTATTATAAGTGGAGATGAAAATACCGTATTATTATATTAAGTTTAGAGAAGAGATTAGGTAATAGAAATAAAAGCAAATTAGGTTAAGTTACAATCTCCACTTATAATAAATCTCTAAATTAAAAAAACAATCAGCCAGTTTGAAACTAAGCTTTGTGTGGTACGAATGTTCTCAGCATCCCATGAACGGAAAAATATGAAACATTTTATATAGGTACATTATTATTCTAGCTGCAACTTAGGATAGTTTTTATCCGACTGCGACCATTAATTAATTTTCCGAAATATACGACTTCATTTAATTTTTCATTTATTGTTATTGCAATCAAACGTTGCTTCAACTGTCAGCTATAAGAAACGTCAAATTTTCGTCAAAATGGCGGAATTGCTTTGCCTTTCACTTATTAATAATTTAAATCCAGTCTACGATAGACCTTTACGATACACATGCCAAAAGTTAAACCATAAAAAAATATTCGATTGTGATATGCGAACTTATATGCTCAAATGTCGCATTATGGAGTAATTTCAAAAAAATTATTAACAAATTTGAACAATATAATTAACACGAATTTGTTTTTTTGAATGGCAATGGCACGCGGTCTTTGTGCATTCTGCCAAAGTGCCTACGGCGCTACCACGAAAACCGAAACTCGAAGTTCGTATAACTGCATCCCTGTCACTCGAGTATAGTTAGTGCGATAGAGATAGAAATACCCGAATATTTTCGAATTCCGAAGTTCGTGGTTATAGCTCAGGAATCGAAACTACACCCCGTAAGCCGCGTCCGCTGCGCCATGTTTTCGTGGTTTTTAAACGTCAAACATGTTTTGCCAATCAAAACAAAACCCTATTTGTTTGCCGAACCTGACTGAAAACATGTTAGATGTTTAAAAACATGGAAAACATTGGTGCAGCAGACCCGGCTGTAGGTAGACACTAAATAAAATAATCATAATGTATTTTCTCGAAAAAAGGATAATAGAGAAAAAATCAACGCAAGAGGTTAGGTATATGTATAGGTAATCACTAAGTTCCAAAGTTTTATGTTCTGTCCCTTTTTCACAAAACGCACCTTCAAATGAAACGATTGTTTTTTACTATGACGCTCGAGGATTTTGACGTCACAGTCCCCGATCGTTTTCTCACTCTAACAAGCGATATTAAAACGGTTTTGAGATATTTGAATGGGATTTTCGTCATCTTCTATCTATCTATACCTACATATAAATGCCCTGACTGACTCACCCACTCACTCATCAACGCACAGCCGAAACTACTGGGGCTAGAGAGTTGAAATGTACACCAGAACTACCTTTTACAACGCAGGCTACGGATAAGAAGAGATTTTTGGAAATTCTACCCCTAAAGGGGTCAAATAGGGATGCAAAGTTTGTATGGGGGAAACTTTATTTTTTATAGCTAGAGACTTAAAATTTTGTATAAATATTACTTAATAGAATACGAATAAAATACTTTCAACGTTTAGGAAAATTCTGCCCCTAAGGGGGTCAACAAGGGGTGCAAATTTTGTATGGGGGAAACTTTATTATTTTAGCAAGAGACTCAATACGTTGTAGAAAGCTTACTTATTAGAATACAAATAAAGTAAATACTGTCAGCGTTTTGGAAAATTCAGCCTCTTAGGGGGTTAAAAAGGGTTGCAAAGTTTGTATGAGCGAAACTTCTTTTTGAGATAGAAGCTTAAAAGTTTGTAGAAAGATTACTTATTACAATAAAAATAAAAAAACAGCGTTTTGGAAAATTCCACCCCTAAGGGTATGAAAAAGGGGTACAATGTGGTAAACGGGATTTTTTGAGCTAGAATCTCAAACCTTTTTAAAAAGATCGCAAGCGACAAACTTTTGCTGAAACATTACTTATTACAATACAAATAAAGAACTTTCAGCGTTTTGGAAAATTCCACCCCTAAGGGTGATTAAAACCGGTGAAAATTTGTATGGAGGAAACTTTTTTTTTGAGCTTGAGACTTGAAATTGTGTAGAAAGATTATTTATTAGAATACAAATATATAGGTAAATTACTTTCAGTGGTTTGAAAATTTCCACCCGCTAAGAGGGGGATAAAGAGGTGCAATGTTTGTGAAGGAAAAATTTTTTTAGGTAGAAACTTAAAACTCTGTAGAAAGATTAAGTACCTACTTATTAAAATACAAAAAAATACCTACTGATAGCGTTTTGGAAAATTTCACCCCTTAAGGGGTTAAAAAGGGGTGCAAGGTTTGTATGGGAAACACTTTTTTTTAGCTAGAGACTAGATAGTTTGTACAAAAAATACTTACCTATTACAATAAAAAAATCGAGTGTTTTATTTTTAATTTTTCCCTGAAAAGCGTTCAAAGTTTGTATGGAGAGCAAGAAAATTTTAAAGTATGATATTTGTAACTGCGATCTTAGCCTGTTTAGACTACAATACTTATTTCAGCGTTTTTTTATTCATCTCCTAAGAAGGTTAAAAGGGGGTTCGAACTTTGTATAGAGAGCAAGACATTTTTAAAGTAAGAAATTTGTAACTACGGTTTCAGACTGTTTACTATGAGGGCTCAGAGAGGGTTCTTAGTTTGTATAGAGAGCAAGAGATTTTGAAAGTAAGAGATTTGTAACTTCGGTTTTAGATTGTTTTCTAAAAGTCTAGGTAGAAAATTAATTTCAATGTTTTTTTTTAATTCATTCCTTCAACAAACATTTAGACGATAACATGTTATACGCGGACGAAGTCGCGGGCAACAGCTAGTAGTTAATAAATGAGCGCGTCTCGCCATCAAACTTAACAGTTTGGCGAGTACCTATATATTTGTAATATATTATGTAACTTGTATATGGAAATAAATACCTAAATTAAATTAAATAAAGATAAAACATTCCTAGGCCACCGTAGAACCCCGTAATTTTAACTGCTACATAGCGACACAATAATCCTAGTAACCCGTATTGAGATAGCATATACAACGGTAAGGGTCTATGATGGCCTAAGATTTTGTCTGTACATTTTTGCGAGGCCATGGGGGTAAATCTTTGCGAGGCTCTTGTACCTAATATTTTTCAATGTTTTATTTTGTTGTTACGCGAGTGCACGAGGCCCGGGTCATGGAATCCACCTCCAGGTAGGTACATGCCAAATTTCAGTTCAATGGGATACCGGCAAGACGCCTCAGAATCAGGGATTGTAACCGGTTATTTTTTGTATGGAAACTGTAACCGGTTTTTTTCGTTCTTCGTTAATTATTTAATTTTCTAATTGGGCAATCTAATAATACGCACTCGTTACCTCAAAACACAACTGAGTCCTATATATGAAGTATAAAATAGTTCGAGATAATATGTGGTAAATTCGAGGTTTTTGAAAAAAACCGGTTACAATCCCTGCTCAGAATGGCTCGCAAGTTTTGAAGAACAACTTGCGTACCTACCTGCAGAACAGTGCAAGTATAATTAACAACTTAGAAAAGTTGAAAAACCCCCGACATTTTCATTTCAAACTTCAATATCTCAAAAACGGCTTAACCGATTTTGTTAAAACGTAGCTAAAAACCATGTCGATCACGTCAGATTTTGGCTTAAAAAAACCGCATTCAAATCGGTCTATTCGTTTAGGAGCTACAATGCCACATACAGACACACAGACACCCCTCTTTTTGCGTCGGGGGTTAAAAACAAAGGCTTAAACAAATCAACCTAGCCCCAAACTAAGCAAAGCTTGTACTATGGGTGCTAGACGACGATATAGATACTTATATAGAGAAATACATACTTAAATACATAGAAAACATCCATGACACAGGAACAAATATTCGAGCTCATCACACAAATAAATGCCCTTACCGGGATTCGAACCCAGGACCTCTTGCTTCACTACCAACTAGGCTAAAGCGGTCATATAAACCGTATAAAGCCACGTCGGGAGCGCCCACCAACTCACTGTCAGAAACAAAACAAGAAAAAGCGGCCAAGTGCGAGTCGGACTCGCACATGAAGGGTTCCGTGAAGTAAATTGCGGTTTAAAAAAAACTACTTATTAGATCTCGTTCAAACCAATTTTCGGTGGAAGTTTACATGGTGATGTGCATCATATTTATTTTTTTTAGTTTTATCATTCTCTTATTTTAGAAGTTACAGGGGGGGGGGACACACATTTTACCACTTTGGAAGTGTCTCTCGCGCAAACTATTCAGTTTAGAAAAAAAAAATATGTTAAAAACCTCAATATCATTTTTGAAGACCTATCCATAGATCACACGTATGGGTTTGATGAAAAAAAATTTTTTGAGTTTCAGTTCTGAGTATGGGGACCCCTAAAAGTTAATGTTTTTTTTCGATTTTTGTGTAAAAATCTTAATGCGGTTCACAGAATACATCTACTTACCAAGTTTCAACAGTATAGCTCTTATAGTTTCGGAAAAAAGTGGCTGTGACATACGGATGGACAGACAGACGGACATGACGAATCTATAAGGGTTCCGTTTTTTGCCATTTGGCTACGGAACCCTAAAAAGTAAGGTTGATGCTGATTAAACGAAGAAATATTTGACATGTCAAAGCCTGTGTGACATTGACCCAAAACAAATTTTCTGTACATACCTATTTGATATGATATGATTTTATTTTATACTAGCTTTTACCCGCGACTTCGTCCGCGTGAACGAAGTATTTAACTTCCATTTCTTATTTCTTCAACTACCGTTTTAGGTAAAATTAGTATTCAATGTCTTAATGCAAAATATAAACAATTTACCTGTGGGGCAAGAGTCACCTAAAAGTGTTCTGCCTTTTTAAGGTGTCTCAGTAGGTAACAATCATCCAAAATTACAAATGCAAGTAGCCACATTGTTACAATTTGAAGCTAGGCGGAAGGCTTTTCTTTTCAACAGAGCATTGAGCCCCGGCCGATGACCAAAGTGGGAGTAAGATCGATGCAATATCCTTCAATATCTCTCGCACGCACGCAATCATTTTAAGGAAACCCACAACCAGAACCAAACAAAACACAAACCTTCTTAAAATTATAATGACTGCATAAGTACTGCAGCCTCAAGGGATGAATAAAGGAACCACAGAACACCATTGGAGGGCTCAAGACCAAGCCCTGGCAGAGGTCTGATAGGCAAAAAGGCTCAGAAGCAGAACCTCTTCATCACCTCCATCCCTGAAATTTAATATGAGACCGAAAGCGAACTTCAAGGTCCACTTAAGATCCTGTTGTAACTTATTAGAAAACATACTTCAGCCCTTCAGATTTGTACGAATGGTTCTCAATTGCATTTTTATTGTTATGGCCTTTTTGCCTCCGTAATTGTTAATGACACTTATTGTACCTAAAAACTATTTTAGCTTTGTAATAGACTTCAAAATAAGAAGGACGTCCTCAAAACGGTTGTAAGTTTTTCTTTAATATTTTTTCCCCAGGACATTTATGAACCGATTCGTACAATTTTTATTTTTATTTTAAAGTATATGCTCCCAGATTGATCCTATTATTTTCAAAAAGCCCGTTGAATGATGGGATCCATGAGAAATTCAGAGAACTTAATTTTTTTTAGACACGCGTGTATTGACTTTATTATTTTCTGTTGTAACTCGTGTAAGCCACAAATTTGGTAAAGTGGAACTGATGATGAAGACCCCAGATGACTTATGGAACTCCTCATTGATGTAAAGTGCGTCACATATTCTGATATGGCTTCTGCCTGTGACTCCGTCCGCGTGGAATACCGTGGAGCTCCATACAAACTTTCACCCCCCATTTCATCCCCTTAGGGGATGACTTCCGGGATAAAACTATCCTTCCACGGGACTCAAAATATCTCTATACCAAATGGGTTCCATTTAAACTCCCCATTTAATGATTCTGGGATAAAAACTATCTTATGTCCTTTCCTAGGACTCAAACTATCTCTATACCAAATTTCATCTAAATCGGTTCAACCGTTTTCACGTGATGCGGTCACACAAACAGACAAAAATTCTAAAAACTGTTGGAACGTTATCGATTCTAAGTATCTAAGTAGACAACTTGATTTTTTACTCATTATAAAGTTGATGAATAATAATATCGGTATTTAACCGATAATCAAATCAACTAAATTTTATGACACGCACGAGTATATTCGTAAGTTTTTGTTATTCGAAAATTCGAAATATTAAAAATTATTTAATATTTGAACATATTTACAAATTTCCTATAAAGTAGTCCCCCAGGTCGGCGCTCTGCGGTAGGGTGCCCATAAGGCTGGCTACGTTTCCTCGCTGAATGGCGATGCCAATTCTTTGACCGAGGAACAAGTCAGCCCTATGGTCAGCAGTGTGCTCGAAAAGACGTTTTTTAGGACCCGGTATAGATCTTGGGCGTCTGGACCCCACGGCCCAAGCGTCTCTACTGCGAAAGCCGCAAACAGATGGTTGCCTGCAAGGCCCGTATATTTGCGGCGTTTGGCAGCCTCTGCCGATGCTGCCATTGCGCCCGCCCTCCGCGAAGTGGTGGGTAAGTGGGACGGAGCCAATGTGTCCACGCAAGTGGCGTCCCAGACTAGGGGTCGTCCCACTTGCCACGGAATGAGCGTCATACCGTCGGGCCTCTTGATCGTCGCGAGAGAGGCCAGGTGGCTCTAGGATGGTTGGAACGTTTATGCTGGCAAGGGCCCGACGGATTATGTCGTTCAAACAGGCGTGGCGGGCGAAGCGGCTTGCGCTTTTTTGGCAGGAAAGGCCGTGGTGGCCCAGACGATCTACTTCCGCGCCGCAGGGGCAGCGATGGGGAACCACTATGTTGGAACCCAGGCGGAGGCCGACAGCTAAACTTAGGGAGTTGTTGTCAAGTAGTGTCGCGCAATGGGCCGAAGGGTAGGCGTGGAGCCAGAACCCGGACTCTTTTTCTGAACAAGCCAGGAGCCGGGTTTTTTCGGAGGCTGACGAGGCGGAGTCCAGTAACCAGTCGTGGACCTGGTGGCAGAGTGGTTCATCCCAGACTCTTTGGACACCTTTGCTGATTGGCAGCTCTTTACCGGGACAGGCCGTTTTCCATGCGTTATCTGCCTCGGTCAAGAACGATACCTCAATATCACGGAGTGATGGAGCGAGGATTTTTCCAATGAGGGATATCGTACTGTGGACCGAGGAGAGAAAGGCTGGAAGAGCGACACTCGAAATTTGCCGGATACCCAGACCGCCGTATCGGATTGGAAGGTTGGCGTGTAGGAATTGCCTGTCGTTCAGTTGAATGTTTAGGGTTTTTCCAATTTGGGAGTGTAGGATGGAATCAATGTTTTCACAAGATACGGGAAATTTCCATAATGGACTGCAACGCATCAGATAGGTGAATTTGGGAGCAAATAGACAAAACCGGAGGATAGAAAGGGCCATGTGTGAGTTAATTTTGAGTAGGCGGTCGGAGTATTCGGAGAAACGTATGATTTGATTGGCGATGGAATCTGGGATTGATTCTTCAAATATTGGGGCTCCAAGGAGGTGAAGCGAGTTTTTAGTCATTACTTTGATACCTGGGCAGATGCTTTGGAAGTCGTCGACAATTTTGGTTTTGTTTGATATTTCTTGGCTTACATATAGCTCACATTTGCTCATGTTTAGGTCCAAACCGATTTCATGGAATTTTGTAATTAGGAAAGATAGGTCGTCCAATACGCAGCTCGCTTCACCTCCGAGGCTGCCGTCGTCCAGGTACCAAATGTTGAATTTTGACTTTAAGGCCGAAATGATTGGGTGGATAGCAAGGCTAAAGATGGCTGGGCCCAGGGGGTCGCCTTGCTGATTGAGGGACAGGTGGAAGGATTGAGGGACAGGTGGAAGAGAGACCTAGAGGAGTCGCGATATGGACTTCACACCATAGAAGCGCTCCTCGGGTCGTTTGACGCCTGGCTAGAGAGGGCCCATGGTAAGGTGGGGTTCCGAATGACGCAGGTGATGACCGGACATGGCTGTTTCGGTCATTACCTGCACAGAATTGGAAGAGAGGGAAGCCCTGCCTGCCATGAGTGCGGCGCAGAGGATGACTCGGCCCAGCACACTCTGGAGTGGTGCAGCAGGTGGGCCGAGGAGCGCCGCACTATGGTAACAGCCCTCAATGTGGATGATCTCTCGCTGCACAGTGTCGTGGCGGCCATGCTGGGCAGCGAGAGATCGTGGGAAGCGGTGGCCTCCTTTTGCAAAACAGTCATCTCGCAGAAGGAGGCCGCGGAGAGGGGGCGCGAAGACAGTGCGGACGCGCTCCCGCTCCGGCGCAGACGGCAGGGTAGAAGACGCGCGCGGTTTGCGGCCGCTGGTCGCGTCCTCCCCCACTAGAGCCAGTGGGTAGGGGACCCACACTGCATGGCTCTACATTGTGGAGTGGGAGGGTCAAGCGTCCTGGCCCTCCCCTTTCTTTTGCGCGGGTGTCCTGGTTAGCCAGGGCCGCCGGGGGGCGTCGTGGTGAAATGTTCGCGATCCAATGGCGCCCCCTTAACGGGAATGCGGGTGACGCCGGTGTGTTTTTAGTGGGTATGTTCCTCCAGTCACCATCAGTCGGATGGCGGCGGGAGGAGAGAGTCCCACATAACCCCCAATCTGCAGCACACTTTGGAGGTTAGTCTTCTATATGTTGCACCAACTGCAATTGGGCGGATGCCGCCATCTTTTTTGCCGAGTGCACAGAGGTTGGCACCATACAGGGTGGAAGCTATTCCGGTGTCTACCTTGCCTGCAAGCATAAAGTTGACGAGACGAGTGATGCTAGATAGAAGGTCGTGGCTACCCGGTACCCCGACGATAAGATCTTTTAGGTGCTGTGGTGTAATGCCATCCAGGCCCCCGGCAGAACCATTCTTGAATGACATCAAGGAAGCCATTACTGCATCTTCGGAGGCTTGCAGGCAAGGCAGAGCCGAGCTGGGCGGATCAGGGTAGTTAAGCATTGCGGGTGCTGTTGGATGCTTACTCTGCAGGGAGGCTAGCGTGTCTGGTGTATCGGGAGCTGAAGTGTCGCTGGAGAAAAGGATTTGTGCAGCACCCTTCAGGTCACCGTCATTTACTTTCCCCTCTACTACCTTAACACATCGCGGGAGTAGTGTTTTTGGTTGAATTCGTTACATGAAGCGTCGATGGTGTTAGAACGGGAACAGTTGGATTTTATTTTTGATGTGAGAGACTGGCGGGTGTTATCTTTTGCTACATGGAGGGTATTGAACACAAACAAAAGAAGGCGTTCCCAGCTTGACGGTGAATTATCGCCTAAGCATTCATCAATCGTCTTCGCAAGACTTGATGCGACAGCTGGTCTCGCGCCTTTCGGGATTCGTTTAATAATCGGAAAAGCCTTCTTATAGCTGCTTAAGGTAGTAGAAA
The DNA here is from genome assembly GCA_963854355.1 of Epinotia brunnichana. Taxonomy (NCBI): domain Eukaryota; kingdom Metazoa; phylum Arthropoda; class Insecta; order Lepidoptera; family Tortricidae; genus Epinotia; species Epinotia brunnichana. Next base: position 17,811,804 of record OY977939.1, read on the forward strand.
GGGGGGTATTATGAGAGTTGGCAGTGGTTGGCGCATGGCTAGATGGGTTATTGTTGCTGACATCTAATTTATGCGACTTGCCGAGATGGATCTGTAGTCCACGCCGTCCCTTCAGTAGTTTCAGGTACGTGCAGTGCGGGCATTGTATGTATTCTTGCGAAGAGTGGATTGTGGGCTGGCTGTCGGTTAGTGTGGGAAAGGTCGACATTTACCTAACTTTTACTTAATGTAAATATTATACACAATAGAGAAAAAGGCTACTAGCTAAAACAGTAAGATAAAAAGGATATACAAGGAATCAACATAAAAAACACTGCGGTCCATTCCGGCTCGATTGGAGACACTTCCGATCCCAGAGAATATTATTTGTCGGCTTTGTTACGTAGGCGGCGGATTATTACTTAGAATACTTGGTAGTTTCCAGGCGGTAAACTTGATAGGGCTTTTTAAAACACAAGAATACGTTGTATATAAACACGCAAAATTGATTTTTCATTTCGTTGACAGATGTCGTTAACGTTAAAATAATAAACCGTATTAATTAAGGCTTTAATCATACCGCATCATTAGGTGTCCACTTGTCAAGTTGTCACGGTGTTTATCAGATAAATGTGGCTGGAAGTTTGAAAAAACTTTTATGACGCTGTTTATCGTATCTTTTGCGGAGCTTTTTCCAACACGTTTGCACAGCTGATCTAAATTGCTTTGGATCAGATCCGTTATACAAACGCCGCTTTAATTATTTGTAGAAGTGTAGATAAACCTCTTTTACTGACTATGATACCAAAATCCATAGAAAGCTTCGAAAGCTCAGTAGACGAAATGTATTAAAATCCATGCTGTGCAATAAACAAACAACCTATAATACTAAAAGTATAGATAAAACAATGAAAACGTTAGATAAATAAATACATCTTATATAAAATAGAAAAATTAAAAGGTTACTAAGATATATATTATAATAACTAGCTGTTGCCCGCGACTTCGTCCGCGTATAACATGTTATCGTCTAAATGTTTGTTGAAGGAATGAATTAAAAAAAAAACATTGAAATTAATTTTCTACCTAGACTTTTAGAAAACAATCTAAAACCGAAGTTACAAATCTCTTATTTTCAGAATCTCTTGCTCTCTATACAAACTAAGAACCCTCTCTGAACCCTCATATTAAACAGTCTGAAACCGTAGTTACAAATTTCTTACTTTAAAAATGTCTTGCTCTCTATACAAAGTTCGAACCCCCTTTTAACCTTCTTAGGCGATGAATTAAAAAAACGCTGAAATAAGTTTTGTAGTCTAAACAGGCTAAGATCGCAGTTACAAATATCATACTTTAAAATTTTCTTGCTCTCCATACAAACTTTGAACGCTTTTCAGGGAAAAATTAAAAATAAAACACTCGGTTTTTTTATTGTAATAGGTAAGTATTTTTTCTACAAACTATTTAGTCTCTAGCCAAAAAAAATGTGTTTCCCATACGAACCTTGCACCCCTTTTTAACCCCTTAAGGGGTGAAATTTTCCAAAACGCTGGCAGTAGGTATTTTTTTGTATTTTAATAAGTAGGTACTTAATCTTTCTACAGAGTTTTAAGTTTCTACCTAAAAAAAATTTTTCCTACACAAACATTGCACCTCTTTATCCCCCTCTTAGCGGGTGGAAATTTTCACACCACTGAATGTAATTTACCTATATATTTGTATTCTAATAAATAATCTTTCTACACAATTTCAAGTCTCAAGCTCAAAAAAAAAGTTTCCTCCATACAAATTTTTACCTGTTTTAATCACCCTTAGGGTCGGAATTTTCCAAAACGCTGAAAGTTCTTTAATTGTATTGTATTAAGTAATCTTTCAGCAAAGGTTTGTCGCTTGCGATCTTTTTAAAAAGGTTTGAGATTCTAGCTCAAAAAAATCCCCTTTACCAACATTGTACCCCTTTTTCATACCCTTAGGGGTGGAATTTTCCAAAACGCTGTTTTTTTATTTGTATTGTAATAAGTAATCTTTCTACAAACTTTTAAGCTTCTATCTCAAAAAGAAGTTTCGCTCATACAAACTTTGCAACCCTTTTTAACTCCCTAAGAGGTTGAATTTTCCAAAACGCTGGCAGTAATTTATTTGTATTCTAATAAGTAAGCTTTGTACAACGTATTGAGTCTCTTGCTAAAATAATAAAGTTTCCCCCATACAAAATTTGCACCCCTTGTTTACCCCCTTAGGGGCAGAATTTTCCTAAACGTTGAAAGTATTTTATTCTAATTCTAATAAGTAATATTTATACAAAATTTTAAGTCTCTAGCTATAAAAAATAAAGTTTCCCCCATACAAACTTTGCACCCCTATTTGACCCCTTTAGGGGTAGAATTTCCAAAAATCTCTTCTTATCCGTTGCCTACGTTGTAAAAGGTAGTTCTGGTGTAAATTTCAACTCTCTAGCCCCAGTAGTTTCGGCTGTGCGTTGATGAGTGAGTGGGTGAGTCAGTCAGGGCATTTATATGTAGGTATAGATTGATAGAAGATGACGAAAATCCAATTCAAATATCTCAAAACCGTTTTAATGTCACTTGTTAGAGTGAGAAAACGATCGGGGACTGTGACGTCAAGATCCTCGAGCGTCATAGTAAAACACAATCGTTTCATTTGAATGTGCGTTTTGTGAAAAAGGGACAGAACATAAAACTTTGGAACTTAGTGATTACCTATACATTTACCTAACCTCTTGCGTTGATTTTTTCTCTATTATCCTTTTTTCGAGAAAATACATTATGATTATTTTATTTAGTGTCTACCTACAGCCGGGTCCGCTGCACCGATGTTTTCCATGTTTTTAAACATCTAACATGTTTTCAGTCAGGTTCGGCAAACAAATAGGGTTTTGTTTTGATTGGCAAAACATGTTTGACTTTTAAAAACCACGAAAACATGGCGCAGCGGACGCGGCTTACGGGGTGTAGTTTCGATTCCTGAGCTATAACCACGAACTTCGGAATTCGAAAATATTCGGGTATCTCTATCTCTATCGCACTAACAATACTCGAGTGACAGGGATGCAGTTATACGAACTTCGAGTTTCGGTTTTTGTGGTAGCGCCGTAGGCACTTTGGCAGAATGCGCAAAGAACGCGTGCCATTGCCATTAAAAAAAACAAATTCGTGTTAGTAATTATATTGTTCAAATTTGTTAATACATTTTTTGAAATTACGCCATAATGCGACATTTGTGCATATAAGTTCTCATATCACAATCGAATATTTTTTTATGGTTTAACTTTTGGCATGTGTATCGTAAAGGTCTATAGTAGACTGGATTTAAATTATTAATAAGTGAAGCAATTCCGCCATTTTGACGAAAATTTGACGTTTCTTATACGTTGCTGACAGTTGGAGCAACGTTTGATTTCAATAAAAATAAATGAAAAATTAAATGAAGTCGTATATTTCGGAAAATTAATTAATTGTCGCAGTCGGATAAAAACTATCCTAAGTTGCAGCTAGAATAATAATGTACCTATATAAAATGTTTCATATTTTTCCGTTAATGGGATGCTGAGAACATTCGTACCACACAAAGCTTAGTTTCAAACTGGCTGATTCTTTTTTTAATTTAGAGATTATAAGTGGAGATTATTATAAGTGGAGATTACTTTAAAAACAAAGTTTAAACCGACTTCAATTCAGTAGGTACTTTGCCAAGCCACATGGTACATGAAAATTTCCACATTTTCTTTCCAATTTGCTACATGAACTGCTTTCCGAGAGCAAATGCGTTGATTATTACAGAAAAAAACCCATGTCGCTATGTGTGGGCTGATAATATTTGAGGAGTTCCGTCGCAACACTACGTTATACATTTTAATAAGGCATCATGCCTATTTACCTGGGAACAGCGCAAGTTAAAAGAAAGCTTGTAAAAACACAGTTAACACTTTCACTGCCAGGAGCCCGCCTAGCGGACGCCAACGCTGTAGGCGCTTTCTGCTACTTAGCAGGAAAACCACGATATCGGCTACGTGCGTAGCGCGTAGCGATTCTGGGCAGTGAATGTTAATAATATATTTTAGAAAACATCCGCAGAGTGTCGTTAACTTTTTAAACCATATCATATATTATTTCTTTATACAATACAAAATTCGATTGAACCATAAATCCAAGCCTGCCGTTACGTTGTCATCTAATCGATTTTTCAGATAACGTACGGACAAGTGGCAGTCATAAAATGTATATTCACGGCAGTGTTTCGTGAACTGCTGTTAGCGTTTAGCGTGCAGATTACTACAGCGCTCTAGCCTAAACTCGCAACAATGCCAACTCTGACTCGCTTACAATTGCTTTTCCGATGGGCAGCTGCCAGATGCTATTCTACAAATTATTCCGCTTAATAAATTAAGAAAACCTTTCACGAAAAAATGCACGGTCTATTTAAATTCTTTTGGTTTTCAAAGGATTTTGTGCCGGCGGTTATCGTTCGCCTAATGCTTATAGAGATATCAAGGGTAAGCCCTCGGCGACATGACACAAGTTTAATCGGCATTCGTTGACTTTCATAATAAGGGATACTACGAACTTCATCGTCAGTGTTAAAAGTGATGTGGATCGTGTAGATGTGTTAGTATCGGGTCAGATTCCGACTTTACGGCCTCCAACCTTTGCAATAACTCCAATTAACACACTAGTCACGTGCATTTACTCGTAATGCTGTGTATTCACAACAAAATGGCACTGTTAGGAAATTATTGCACGTTGTTTTTTGTATGTAGTTGTTTGAAGCGATTTAATGCCTCTTTTGGTTCTAATGCTTGTTTGAATTTTGCGTAGAACGATGTTGCTATCTCTAACATATTATCAAAGATGTAAGTGATATAAAAATAGGTAGATATAGATATTGTTATAAGCGCTCCAAAAGTGGCACACTAAAACCTGGCTAATTGACACGGCTTGCCATAGTTTCGCGTCGTCAATGGAAACGAATGCTGTCAGAATTTGGTGGCCATTTTTAAACACGGAATTTCATATAGACAACGTATCTACCTATTTTTTAGCCAACTTCAAAAAAGGAGGAGGTTATTATATTACATCATTGCATATTATAGTAATTTAATTGGGTTTTTTTTACTCATAGGTAGGTGGAAATTTGTCTCAGTTTGTTTGTTGTTTAAATTGGTACACAATGATTACCGCAATGACGCATATGGCGCTCAATTGACTTTCGCGTTGAACTGTTGTTTATGGTCGTATTTATGAATATGTCTTATTTTTAACCGACTTCATTAACCGACTTAAAAAAAGGAGGAAGTTGTATGTTCCACTGTATGTTTTTTTTAATGTAGGTATGTTCGCCGATTACTCCGTCAATTGTAGACCGATTTCCAAAATTCTTTTTTTGTTCGATAGAGTATACATACTCCCGAGGTGGTCCCACTGTCACCAATTTAGGATCTGATGATGGGATCCCAGGGAAATTGAGGGCAACCCTCAAATTTTATAGGCACGCGTGTAGTGATTTCGGTATTTTCTATTATAACTCGTGTATTTACCCTCGGAAATCGCAATTTTGGTTAAGTGGAACTGATGATGAAGACCTCAGATGACTTATGGAACTCCTCAAAGATGTAAAGTACGTCAAAGATTCTAACATGATTCCGTTGAAGTAGCAACTAACGAAGTGTTAATTCTGAGATCCTTGAGGAATTAGATGTAGGTAGATTATTCGTTTAACATATATAAAGTTATCCGGGGCTTTCTAACTTCAAACTCACCGAATGTATAATTTTTAAGGTTGTGTCCATAGCATTTTCGATTCACGAATGATACCAAGTGTTACTAATGTGTTACGTAACATTCGTGCTCTATTGTTAAGCTGAGTGTGCACTATAGAAACGTAGATATTCGTTACTCATTGATATTGACTAAAAACGTTTGATATTTCTGTAACAAATACGAATATACATTTATATAAGTTTTGTTAAGCCTAGCCTGAAAATTAATATAATTATAAGACTTTCAAGGACGCCACTTTTGTTTGTAACCAACTTCAAAAAAGCGGCCAAGTGCGAGTCGGACTCGCACATGAAGGGTTCCGTGAAATAAATTGCGGTTTACGATTTATGACGTATTAAAAAAAACTACTGACTAGATCTCGTTCAAACCAATTTTCGGTGGAAGTTTGCATGGTAATGTACATCATATATTTTTTTTAGTTTTATCATTCTCTTATTTTAGAAGTTACAGGGGGGGGGGGGGGGGACACATTTTACCACTTTGGAAGTGTCTCTCGCGCAAACTATTCAGTTTAGAAAAAAATGATATTAGAAACCTCAATATAATTTTTGAAGACCTATCCATAAATACCCCACACGTATGGGTTTGATGAAAAAAAATTTTTTGAGTTTCATTTATGAGTATGGGGACCCCTAAAACTTAATGTTTTTTTTCAATTTTTGTGTGAAAATCTTAATGCGGTTTACAGAATACATCTACTTACCAAGTTTCAACAGTATTTCTCGTATAGTTTCGGAAAAAAGTGGCTGTGACATACGGACGGACAGACAGACAGACAGACGGACGGACATGACGAATCTATAAGGGTTCCGTTTTTTGCCATTTGGCTACGGAACCCTAAAAAAGGATCTCTCTTATGTATTCTTGGCTTTAAAACTTTCACGGGTTCTCTTATTTATCGCCGAACATTGTATGGCCGATTATCACTCCCCAACTCACGTTTCGCGTAATTTTATTTCGCCGAACGTTCATTTCCCAACTTATCTAATTTACTTGTTTTATTTGCCAACTGAACAGTTACCAACTCAACATGTGGTCTGTGTTTTATAATGTAATTTTTCAAAACGCCTACTTTCATATTGCTTAATGTTTTAGTTGGCATAATATACATTTGGTAGTTTATTGTTTACCAAATGTTTTATTGAGTACCGTTTCGTTTAGCAACTACGTGATATAATTTTAGCAACATCGTGGGTAAGCGCAACCGCTCACTTATTTTTATGACAAAGTATGTAGGTAGGTACGAAAATATTTGTGTTGCGAACAAGTATTTCCGCTCTTTTATAAAAAAATAACCTCGAAGAGTCTTCTAACCTATCCGCTATAAAATCAAAAATCAGTGATCAACTAACGATGCGGAAGCTGTATGTTTTGAATGCAACACTAAGGCTACACAAAAGTCTAGATTATAACCCTATATCAGAAACCCGTCGACGTAAAAAAGACGCAGCCCCCCTATCAACCTGTAAATCTATGTTTGCCAAAAGGCAATATAAAGCGCAATCGGCATATATTTACAACAATGTAAACAGAATTGTTAATATCCATCAATTATTGCTGTATAAGTGTAAGACCGAACTAACTAAATGGCTGAAACATCTAAGCTATGACGCAACGGAGACACTATTGTACCGTGCAAATTATTAACCATACCTAATATCAGATAACACACCTACAAACACACACACACGCGCTCACATACATATATATACACACACACATACATACACACACACATACATACATAAATACACACACACACACACACACACACACACACACACACACACACACACACACACACACACACGCACACACACACACACACACACACACACACACACACACACACACACACACACACACACACACACACACACACACACACACACAAATTCAGGGTCACGGCACTATGCCTATGCACTATGATTTTATTTTAACTGTTTTCTTTTTTATTATGGAGGAGCGGGTCTTCCTGACACAGGTATTTTTTACCTACTAGGAAGACCCAACCCTGTTGTCATTTTGTACGCGTTTTTTTATGAAATAAATCATTTTAATTTTTTTTTCATTTTTCATTTTCATCCGCGATCCGAGTCGGTTTTGCCACTAAGTCCCTGCTGTTCCTGTTGCCGTTGTTACAATATTTGTGTTAAGAACAAGTATTTCCGCTCTTTTATAAAAAAAATAACCTCGAAGACGAAAGCGGGAGCTCCGCTCCCGCTTTCTTCTTCTAACCTATCCGCGATCCGAGTCGGTTTTGCCACTAAGTCCCTGCTGTTCCTGTTGCCGTTGTTACAATATTTGTGTTAAGAACAAGTATTTCCGCTCTTCTATAAAAAAAATAACCTCGAAGACGAAAGCGGGAGCAGAGCTCCCGCTTTCGTCTTCTAACCTATCCGCGATCCGAGTCGGTTTTGCCACTAAGTCCCTGCTGTTCCTGTTGCCGTTGTTATCTATGCTAGTATATTTTGCCTTGCCTAATGTATGAAAAGTGAACTGTTGCATCAACTAAACGTTATTCGTCCAAGAGTTGTTCGACCAAGTGAAAGATTTGACAAATGATGAGTCTGCCAAAAGTGTAAAGGCGTTATAATAATCCGCTTTATAATAATTCTGCGAATTAAAAAGTTGCCATATAACATTTTGGTAATCGTTAGTTGTCAAAGTGAATCTTCGGCGAAACGTTAGTTGACAAATGATATTCGGCCAAAAATAGTTCTGCGAAAAGGCAGAACACCCTTTCACGTGTGTTATTATTATTACCTTCATACCGTATGTTACCGTGCGTTACCAGTTCACGACCGTTATTGTACAATTTTTGGCGGCCATACTCGTACCCTTCAACAAATCGCAACGTGTGTAAATTAATTTGGCTGCCGGCATTATTATAAAAAAAATATCAAATTGAGTAATAGCTTATTTTTGATAATATCTTATTAAAACTTTCGAGTAGGTATCCTTAGTCAGAGTATGGCCCTTTTACTTTGCGAGTCGAAAAAGATTTATAATCAGATGAAATGGAATTAAACGAATGAACATAATAATATATAATTTAGATTTATTAGTGTAATTTATGTACATACGTTCTATAGTACATTGTTGTAGAGGCTAGAAAGTAAGGCACTTTCGGCACTTTCGGCCGAGGCTTAACACAGTGCTTTTCACGTCTACTGCGAGGAAATTGCAAATAATCATAATTTTAAATCAAAATTAAGTTCCTAATTGAAGATCATAATACTAATCATAAAACAAAAGAAGCGCGGCACCGCTCGCCGGCGCGGCGGCGCCGCTCCTCCCGCTCGACGCCCTGTGATTGGTCGAAGAGCTGTTCAAACTGAACAACCACTATTACAATGACCAACCACTCAAAAATAATCGACCAATAGCAAAGTAGAAAGTAAAAAAGGCCGCTAAACACTACATTTTATGGTTTAAGAATTTATTTCTCTAAAAAGAATACAATTCGCTTATCTATATAGAGAAATACAATAACATGCCTTAATGTCTAAGTTAACAACGTGTACGAATACGAATGCAAAGAATACAATTATAAATGCAAACAATACATTTTACTTTGCAAATCTACATTGTTTGACTGTTTTTGAATTGTACTACTAAGAACTACTTTCTACTCTCATTTCAATCCATCTTTGGCCATATTTCCGAGCAGTGGCGTGAAAAAACCTTTTTATATTGTAACAAAGTTTAAATTATTGCGACAACCCTAATTAACCGGTTAGGTGACGGCAGGCCAGCCAGGTTACCAACGACGTGTAGGGTATAATAATAAATAATAAGTGAGCTTAATTGACCTCTGCGATCAACCTAAGCGAGTACAAAACAATATTATTTTAGCGGGTTTAGCGATGCACCAACGAGACATTTTTAAAATTGCGTAACATTCTATGAGGAAGGTTCTCGGTAATTTTATAACATTATCCTTACAAAACTAAATGTTCCTTTCGGGGAACTTTTTAAACGGAAACTTATTATTGCTAAATAATAACATCGATTTCGATAATATTATTTCAATCAAATTTCGAACGTCTATGAAAAACAAAGAAATTTGATTTAACCTCTATTCTGATATCAGTCGAGATGACGTTTAGTTCGAAATGAACTGTCAATTTGCATTCGTTCACTGCAATTTGCATACAAATTTGACAAATGTCGCACGTAAGTAAGATATCGATAGTTGGATCTGACTCTAGTTTGTCACTGAATTAAAAAAAAATCTATGACAGCTGCCAGAAAACAACGCCGCGCTGCGATGCCGGTCATAATATGCGGCTCCTGAATGCATCATGGAGGCTTATGATATGTGAATAGATAAAGTAGTGTATGTAACTGTACATAATGAACGGCATTAAACACGAGTGTGGGTTGGTTGGTATAACAACACACGAGTTATACTACTCGTTTTTCTTTGTTTAACCGAAAAACAGTCCCCGCGAAAGATACGGGCGACTGAATCCGCAATGGGGTACCTACAATCTTGGCTAGATAATTAAGAACAAGATTTTTTTCCCCATACAACTGCATACAAATATGACTTTACAAATTTAATGATGATTTAAAATATGTTTGGACAATTTTATTTCTGAGTATCCATATACTTTAAATCATCATTAAATTAGTAAAGTCATAATTGGTATATTATAGGTATCTGTGTATAAATAAGATTTAATTTAGTTTATATATTAGTAAAGCCTCTGTAAAAGTTGTGCTTAAAAAATACGGATGGTCAAATGGACAGTTTTTACGAGATCATACTGCAATTAGGAACAATGTATGAACTTATAAAAAGTGTTGATTTGATCGCCAGTATTTTATAAAGTCTAAATTTTACAGAAGCTGTATGTGCACTATATTAAATACTGTTTAAACACGGTTACATCATCAAATTTGAAAAGTTTAATTTGTATGCAACTGTATGGAAATAAAAATCGTGTACTTAATTATCTGTCCACGACTGTATGTACTATGTAGTAAATGATTTCTAATGGAACTAAGTGATTCTGTGTATGAATAATGGGTGATGGTTGTATTGGATGAGGGGTGGAATAGAGAGTGCCGTAGAAATTTTTCAGGTTATTAACTATGGAAGTGGCGAGTTTGCAAAATGAGGCTATTGTAGTTTCTTTTCGAATGATTTCCTGCAGATTATATTATGGTTCTATAAGGCCGCTTGTAACACCGAATAAAATGAAATGAGTTTTCACGCTTGCTCATCAACGGTGTTTTCCATCATAATTAACACGTTACAAACAGGGCTAATGGCCAATTAACTACACCGGTGCCATGGTCAAATTTGTTTTTGTTTGTAGTTTATTACACTCATAAGTCATTTTCAAAGCAAGTGGTACTTTAACTAAAACGGTTATTATCTTTTTCTCAAAAATGGCCCGCAATGTGAACATAACTCGCTACATATTGGAAGGTAAAGTGTATAGTTGAAGGCCAGATCAAAATTAAAAAATAAAAACATTGCAGGCCGCCTGGAATGTTACATATGAATTCCTTTATTTGTTGAGTACCAAACTTTTTAAAAAGTAGAATCTGGCATATAAAAGACGGCACAGGTCGTATTCAGCCAAATCAAGTCGTATTTTTCTGTTGCAAACGCGACATTTTTGTATGTGTCATAAAAAGATTGCGTTTTTCGGTGGAAAAATACACTTGCGATTCTGTTTAAAAAAAATATGACGTTTAATTTTATGTAATTTGCAGTATCCTCAATTTGTATTTAATAATAACGCTTGATTTAAATTTAGTCTTTTTTATTCCCCCATTTTTGAGAAAAGCACTATATTAGCTTCAGCCGGAATGGCAATTGCAGGCTTCGTATTATAATTAAACGGACTCGCAAGCTCGTCAGTTTAAACAAAATACTCAGCCTGCAATTGCCTCCTTCCCGGCCACGGCAATAATGTACTATTAATGAGTTGGGTGCCTATAGAGGGATGTTTCTAAGACATCTAACTGAATTCCCACAATTTCTAGTATTTCACCATTAAGGTTCCGTAGCCAAAGGGTGCCAAGTTCCCAGTAACAGAAATATGTATTTTTTTTTTACCAATAAATTATGAATATGATTATGAGTAGGGTCGTTTCGCCGGTTAGCGACCACTTAGCCGAGTTGCTCACTTTAGATTAGTAAATGTATACCTATTCAATGTACACAAATAATAGATGGTATTCGTATAGGTTCTGAGTATAGTCAAGTTTTGAAACCTACAATAAAATATAGCACTTTCATCCATAGATTAGGAAACAATATGGAAAAGGTTTCAAAATAGCGAATTCGCTGGATAGCGACCGCTTTAGTCGGTTTGCGACCACCTGTTAGCTAGTTGGCGACCACTCTTGCAAATAGTGTTTAAGAGGGCGCTCGTTTTTTGGTCAGGAATAAGCGAGAATGACGGATTTTTGACGTTGTAATTCTAAGAAACGGAGAGCTTTTTCTAGATCCTGATTACTTATTTGCATAGGTAAACTCCTCATATTGGTCCTAGCCGCCTCCAATTTACGAAGAACTGAATACTTAAACCGAAAATACCCGATTACCGACAGTAGTTTTCTGAAGAGAGCGCAGAGTCATAAGTTTGAGCCCCTAATACTCCATGATGTTATATGAGAACCTACTTGTTTTTTTCTATTTTCACTAGCGTAATATGTTGCCATTGCGCCTAGCCGCCTCGAATTTTCCTTATTCTGCACGTATATATATGTAAACTGTTCTCAATTACACCATATTTGTCAACAAAATCGTACTGAAAACTCAAGGATTTTCTCATTATTGTTGAATTATTTTTGTATTGAATCTTACACAACATTAAAGTTCATGCTTGTACCAACAAGATCCAGTCCAAAAAATATAACTTTTGTCAAAATTTATATTTATAAATAATTATTCAAAACTAGTATAAATTTACCGTCGCGCGGGAATATATCTCAGTACCGGCTGAATAGCCCTCCGAGACAGACGTGTAGTGTGTTTATTTGTGGCTATTCACGAAGCTAACCGGCCACTCTTCAGATAAAATAATATTATTTTGATCTCCGACTAGGCATAGTTGTTACCAACCTCGGGGTCAAACTATACTGGGGATACATTCGTGAGGCTAATCGAGACAAGTTATGAATTGCATAGCTGCCATATATGACGTAGTGTAGCGAAAAGGCTCAAACCCACCGGATACGTAACATTTAAAATTGAACCTTCTACCTAAAACAAAAGTCATACATTTCAATGGTGATGTCTTGTGGGTTGGATCCTTTTGTCTAAACTACGCGTTCTATAGTCAATTATTATTGTACGAGTGATCGTGATACTTGATAGATTTAATTTATTTACTAGTTAGTCCAGTCATCGGAATTCTCGTAACATTTTTGAGCTGTCATGGGGACTTCTCGTTTATCGACTTCTGATACAAATATTTTGTCGATACATTATAGAGCACAACACAACATATCAAAGAAGATTAAAAGTAGAGGTAAACAACAGGCGGTCTTATCGCTAAAGACCGATCTCTTTTAGATAACTTTTGACTTTCTGAAAATGTTAAATAGAGATTTGCAATGAAATCAATGAAAAATTAATAGTTAACAATTTTACATTTAATCAGTTCAGTTCAGTAAAATTCTTCTTTGTTACCAGGTACACGTTTTTAGGTTTCCGTACTCAAAGAGTAAAACGGCACCCTATTACTAAGACTTCGCTGTCCGTCCGACCGTCCGTCTGTCTGTCACCAGGCTGTATCTCAAGAACCGTGACAGCTAGAGAGTTGAAATTTTCACAGATTACGTATTTCTGTTGCCGCTATAACAACAAATACTGAAAACAATTTTTTTTTAAGGGGAGCTCCCATACAACAAACGTGATTTTTTTGCCGTTTTTATAGATAATGGTTCGGAACCCTTCGTGCGCGAGTCCAACTCGCACTTGGCCGGTTTTTTTCTTACGATGTGAATCACTTGATACATGTTTTTTGATATTATGTTTTTTGAACTGTTTCAAATTAACATAACAAACAGAACAGTGTATCACGGAATCTTGTTCTTTATAAACCAGTTCCGGGTACGTTTCTAACCATTTACCAATAGTAGATTTACGAGGCATTTTCAATTTGAACGAGTGATTGACATAATAATAATAATAATCAGTCAACGTAAGGCAGCTTGTGGCGGGCTGTTAGGGAGTAGCGACCCTACGTACCTGAGTGCCCCTGGGGGTGTCCTGTGGTCAGGCTGAGCCGATCGGGTGGTTGGTTGGACAGGCCCCCCACCTCTGGCTTGCCTTAACTGGCTGTCCAGAGTAAAGTCGCAAGAGCTGTTGCTCGAGGGTAGATGTGGACACCTAAGTGGCGAGTTGGCTATATGTTTAAAGTCCAGTGCCACCTCTCTACCCCCCCAGCCTCTCTGACTGGTGTTGCCCTTAGGCAATTTTTTAATGTCGCTAATAATAGGGGCCCATCTAGCAGTTGGCGAGTCACCGTCTGCCAGAGATAAAAAATGAGACAGTTTATTAGGCAGGCGTCCGATGTTTCACCCAATAGCCCAGCCACTAGTCCATCATTTTCACCCAATAACCCGTTTTCTTTAGATTCCATCAACCAGCAATAGTCCCTATACACCCCAGCGGGTGCTGTCTCTGTATGCGTCCCATGACACGGGCAGGGACAGCATCCGCTCGGTGTACTCCTTGCATTTCATTAAATTGTCAAAAGGGCCTCTACGTGTTGGCTCAGTTGGTACTTTGTAGGTACCTAGCCCCACGCACGCCTCCCAAAGGTCCGGGACATCACTGTCCCGTGAGCGGGAAAGACATACATAATAAATAATAAATCATTTATTCACAGGCGAAACATAACCCAAAATACAAATACAAGTTTGACAAGATACTTAATTAAAATTAAAATGTTAAACTAAAACATCAAAAAAATGATCCCCTTGTTCTTCGTACATTACTAGTAATGTACAAAGAAAAAATAGTCTTCGTTCAAAACTGGGTAATGTAGGAAGAAACTTTCGTTCTTTGCACATTACTAGTTCCGTTGGTATGTTGCCTCCAGGCCCTAAGCTAAGTTTAAGAATTTCTTAGATACCAACCGCTGCAATGATGATTGTACGGCATAGCTATTTAATTAAGATCAAATGCTGTTCTGTAAACTCTTGATTTATTTATTTAATTAAACTTTATTGCACTATACAACGGAAAGTAAAAATGGCGGACTTAATGCCATGAGGCATTCTCTACCAGTCAGGCATTTTAATTTGATTGAATTGATTGTGCCCCTTCGGCCGTTTTCTAAACCGTTAAAGAGCCATTTATTTTCTTCCACCATTGCTCTCTTCAACGGATTTGCGTTTTCCATATTGGTTGACCAAGGTTAGAGAAATTTCTTAGATACCAGATTTATAATTCCACGCACAATTGTTAGCTATCTGACGCCTAAGTGAAGTTCTTAAATATTTCATCATGCACAGATAGCCAATATCGGAAAATAGGGCTCTCCAGGTCGTTGTAGATGACCTTGAGGATCTCGCCCTGAGAGCGCCCCAGCCTGTCCCAGAAAGCGGCAACTCTCGCCCTCATTACGGCGAAGAAATCTGGCACCCGCGCCTCAGCGAACATGCTGGACGCGCTGCAGTAGCGCGGCAGCCGCATGAGCGTGCGAAATGCATCATTATATTGCACCCTCATGGTGCTGTACGACTTTCGCATAAATTTAGACCTCAGTTGGCAAGTGTAGAAACACTGACAAAATGCATTGAACAATGTCACTTTGACTTTGTTGCTACACTTACCAAATCTGCGTGCCAGCATGTTGCAGCGGACTGATAAGGCCCTCCTCTCCCGGTCAATATCCTTATCGTCTTTCAAATCCTCGTTTAATTCAATTCAATTCAATAGTTTTATTTCAGACCATGTGATAGTGCATATACTGTTAGTAACAAAATAAACTTAAAACTATGTTAGCAATTATTATTATACATTTTAAAAAAAGCGGCCAAGTGCGAGTCGGGCTCGCACATGAAGGGTTCCGTGAAATAAATTGCGGTTTACGATTTATGACGTATTAAAAAAAACTACTTATTAGATCTCGTTCAAACCAATTTTCTGTGGAAGTTTACATGGTAATGTACTCAGAGCATAGAATACTATACAATATATTCATACATCTGTGGTAATGTAAGTACATCATATATATTTTTTTTTAGTTTTATCATTCTCTTATTTTAGAAGTTACAGGACACACATTTTACCACTTTGGAAGTGTCTTTCGCGCAAACTATTCAGTTTAGAAAAAAATTATGTTAGAAACCTCAATATCATTTTTGAAGACCTATCCATAGATACGTATGGGTTTGATAAAAAAAAATTTTTCAGTTTCAGTTCTGAGTATGGGGACCCCTAAAACTTAATGTTTTTTTTTCGATTTTTGTGTGAAAATCTTAATGCGGTTCACAGAATACATCTGGGTCATTGTCAGTCAAAAAAACAAAAATCATCTTTCCGGTGGTCAAAAGTTACGGGCTTACGCTCACATATAATATGTTTTTATCACATAGGATTATAGAAGGGGCAACGCCGTTTATGCGGATTCAGAGATCAACCAAAAATTAGGCTTAGCTTTGGCAATGTCCACCGAAGAGACGCGAACCTAAATCTGACAATGACCCATCTACTTACCAAGTTTCAACAGTATAGCTCTTATAGTTTCGGAAAAAAGTGGCTGTGACATACGGACGGACAGACAGACAGACAGACGGACGGACATGACGAATCTATAAGGGTTCCGTTTTTTGCCATTTGGCTACGGAACCCTAAAAAGAACTGCAGTACTAATTGACATAAGTCAAAGTTGAACAGTTTAGGAGACGTCAGGCCCCCCTGCCGTACTCCACATTCCAACCTGTAATCTGTGGACAAAGTCCTGGCCCATCTCACCTGGTTTAATTGGTTTTGGTACCAGTACCTCAACAAACCTGTACAATCACCCGGAATATCTGCTTCCTCCAGTTTTGCCCAGAGAATATTGTAGTCCACTCTGTCGACGGCCTTGGAGAGGTCCAGGAAGCAGGCATAAATCGGTGTTTGAAAGTAGTAGTGCCAGACAGCAAATTATTATTCTTATTACTGACAACTTTAAAACTTGTTAGTTTATTTTATACAAAAATAAGTTGCTGTCAAAATGTTCATTTTTGGTACAAGCTTTTATTGCCGACTGTACTTTTCTGCATACCATCATCAACAACTCATTGAGACGATTATAACGAGCCCAAACTCGATAGGGTTGTGTCGTTTTATTGCGGAGTTCCTATGGCCAACTTCCTGCTCCAGCATTAGATCAGCTCCAAATCATCATAATATTGCATTGTCATGCGATATACACATGCATGCAAAATTTCAGCTCAATTGGATAACGGGAAGTGACTGAAAAATGAATTACAAATTTTGACGGACAACTTACATACTTACATATTTACATACATACAAACAGTGCAAGTCAATATAAAGCTAGTAAAAAAGAATGAATATACTTTGTCATAGTATTTTAATATAAATAGAAAACATGTGCACAAAAATCAAATACTTACTTTGTTCAAGTTAGAGCATCATGTTAGCGAAGTAATGTTTACCACTTTTTAGTGCAAGTATCAATATCGGTCACGGAGCGAATTCCAACGGTGCGCTATACAGCTATTTGCATCGGCAAGCTCCGCGGTTAGTTCTATCCCGATCGCACTTACATATAGCTAGAAAGGGACGGCACCCGCGGCTGGTGCGATCTAGCTGTGCATGTGGGGGTTAGGTACGTTTGTGTGGGTGTTAGTAGTATTTACACACACAAAAGCACTACGCCTGTCAAAATACCGAATTCTGAGCGAGCGCTTTTTTGAAGAGCACTCTTAAGTAGTTAATAAAACGATGCATCATCATCATCATCACATCAGTCGAAAGACGTCCATTGCTGGACATAGACCTCCCCCAAAGAGTGCCATAATGACCGGTTCTGCGCCACCCGCATCCATCGGATTCCTGCGATCGTTACCAGGCCATCAGTCAACTTGTGGGGGGCCTACCCACGCCGCGCCTTCCGGTACGTGGTCGCCACTCGAGAACCTTTCCGCCTCAACGGCCATCGGTTCTACGTGCAATGTGCCCCGCCCAATGCCACTTAACTTTAGCGGCTTAGGGCTATATCGATTACCTTGGTTATGCTGCGGGTAGCCTCATTTCTGATGCGATCACGCAGAGAAACTCCGAGCATAGCCCTCTCTCCATTGCCCTTTGGGTGACTTTGAGCCTTCTTATGATGCTTCTTATGATTTCTGAAGCGACCACGTTTCGGTGCCACACGTGATCACTGGCAACACGCACTGGTCAAAGACTCTCGTCTTCAGACACTGCGGAATATTAGACGAAAAGATGTGCCATAGCGTAGCTTCCCGAACGCTGCCCAGCCGAGTCGGATTCGACGATTGACCTCTTTCTCAAAGTTGGACCTACCTGACCTGACTGCCCTTATACTACTACAAATTGTTACTCTTCTAAATCCACTTTACATTGCTTGTCAATGCATAATAGAATCGAAAACGGCGCGCCATCTCGCTCACACCATAGTGCTATTATATATATTGCTATTACAGTCACACATGTCGTTCATAGTAGGTATCTAAATGCCACCATTTTACAAGTTTTTATGTAACTTTTAGATTAAATTCTACTTACCTACACTAGCTTCTGCCCACGACTCCGTCCGTGTGTCTCGTTTATATCGTAGCTCCATACAAAATTTCAACCCCTATTTCAGCCGCTTAGGGGATTATTTCGGGGATAAAAACTATCATACGTCTTTTCACGGGACTCAAACTATCTCCATACCAAATTTCATCAAAATCGGTCCATCGGTTTAAGCGTGAAGAGGTAACAGACAGACAGACACACTTTCGCATTTGTAATATAACCATATCATATAATGATATGAATTATTCATTTTATAATGATATATATATATTATTATTATATTACATATACCTACTATAGACGTAGCATGGATTGGCGCGGCTTAAATACCTACCGACACAATTGGCTTGCCAAGCTAAATATCGCGGGTGCCGCAAGAATCCATAAGGAAAGAAAAAGAAAAACGATGTGGTCGCTATCCGACTTATTTGGTAATAATTTTTTTGGGTACGCGACCACCCCATTTTATTTAAATCTATTTTTATAATATGCCGAATTTCAACGAAATTATTACAATAGCTAAATCATTTAAGCAATCAAGTAACTAATTTCAGCATAATAATAAAATTAAGTGACGTAACTAAAGTTTTCGCGCCAACTGTCGCGTTATTTTTTTTACAGATTCACTGCACGTCAACACTTTTCGGAAGCAATGTGTGAAATGTGTGAATTGAGGTTATTTTTTCTTGCTTTGGATTAAGCTTTGGGTTTTAAAGTGTATTTATTCTTATTCTGACACTGTTCAAGAATAGTTAATAACTAATTAGTTTTCTGTTGGGTTTGTAGAAATGTTAATATCTTTAATTGAAGCAGCCTAGTCCGTCAAGTGGTCGCCAACCGAAGGTGGTCGCGTTACCGGCGAAACGACCCTATGTTCTTTTTTAACCAAAACTTTTGGAAACAATACATAGTAAAACAATCTACCTTTGTTAAACGTGTCGTAGCCTTCAAGCATATTTCCAAAAACTGCGATGAAAATCATATAACATAGACAGTAAAAATTAGAAACTGTAGGTAAGTTAAATTAGAACTGGTTCTAGGCGTCATGTGCGTCTCTCCGCTATGCACCAAACCGCGCTCGAGAGGTACAGCTGTGCATCCTACACGAGATGACTGCATATTTCGTAATATTCCGGTACCGTTTCCGTGTTTGTCGTTACTTTAATAAATATGTTATCTACAGCACAGGGCAATTAACTATGTATAAACATCACATTGCGCCCAATTTATTACTTTTATAGTTTTCGGAGACCGGATATATGTACCTAAAAAATATTCAATTTCCTCATTGGCATGAATTAATACAGTCATAACTATTGGTATGCGACAGAATTTTTGCTGTTAATGGGCCAAGGGCTTTGCCCGTTAAGATACCAGCGAGCATTCGGATACCTGGCGCGTGTGATAACGTTCCCAGTAGGTACCTACATAAACCAATGTGCAAAAGGGACGCCGTAATATTAACTGTATAATGTTGTCCCTTTTACTCTATTCAAAACCACTGACTTTACCAGTTAAGTCAGTCTATACTAATGGAACTTGTAGTTTATCTATTTAAGTATGATAAATAAAACGTGGGCAGCGCACCATTATGAGAGCGATACAAAGTATTTGAACATTTGTGCCCCACAGGTATTGTTTCATAATGAGAATCTGGTGCTCATATACAAAGCTTCGATATGCTTGAGCCATCGAGAGTACTGCACTGCGACTGCGGACTGGCTATGAATGCTTAATAGGTACCTAGTCTAATAATATGTATGTACCTATAAGATATAGGAGATAAGGATGGTTTCGATAGTTCTTCTGGCAAATTGTGCATTTTAAATGGGCACACTGAAGGAAGAATAGGTACATTAGAAAGGAACTTAATCTCCACTTATAATAAATCTCTGAATTAAAAAAAGAATCAGCCAGTATCAAACTAAGCATTGTTCTGTCACGATTTCACGAATGATCTCAGCTTCCCATGAACGGAAAAACATGAAACATTTTTCATATGTACATTATTATTTTGGCTTTCGCTTAGGATAGTTTTTATCCGATTGCGAAAAATTTTTTTTTCGAAATTTGACTTCAAATTTTTACTTTATTATTCTCTGAGTATATCGCCGCCACATCTGTCTGCTATCAGAAACGTCAAAATGTCGGAATTGGTTTGCCTTTTACCCAGTGAACGTAAAAAATATAGAAGTCTAACTAGCGCCGAAAAGTGGCCCTACAAAAAGGATGCACTTATAGGCGGTGATTAAAAAGGATGTCTGGCGGCCGTTCAGTTCGAACATGGCCACCGTGTCAAACTGTTAAAATTTAAATAAACCAAACGTTCGGTTTCAATAAATATGCATTGTTGTGCCGTAAAATGGTGTGTGAGTCGTTCGGACAAGCACAACAAAAAAGATGGAATCACTTTTCACAAGTTAATGCAGCGCAATACATATTATTTTGATTTAATTGCTATGATCACATTTTGTATAGGGATGGTATTATGCCAACAGACATCATTAGGTACTTTTTTAAATAAGTTGGTTTCTATTTTAACCATTGAATATCTTATCAATATTTTGTAGTTTTTATCGATGCCTTTCTAACTATAAAATGAAAAAAAAATGTTCTTAGATTTCCAACACATCCAATTAGAAAC
This sequence comes from Epinotia brunnichana, assembly GCA_963854355.1. Lineage (NCBI taxonomy): Eukaryota > Metazoa > Arthropoda > Insecta > Lepidoptera > Tortricidae > Epinotia > Epinotia brunnichana. The sequence goes on from OY977939.1 coordinate 17,832,982, forward strand.
GAAATATGGAATGAAACAGTGCGTTTGAAACGACACGATTCGAAATGACATGCCAAAAAAAGGGATGTTCTTTGTTCTTTACATTTCATCTTGCATTCATTGCAAATAAATGTTTTGGTTATATTTCCTCTTGCAAAGATGTGACTGATGCATTTAAATACGTTTCTTGCAGCCATCAAATTCTAATAATTAAAAGCGCAATAGAACAGTTTTTAGTGATCCAGCTGCACTACATTGCTAAAAGCAATTCCTTGATTTAGTCATCAACAGGCATCAGAGTTTATATCGCACGATAAGACATTAGCGAGCAATGGAGTCGACATTAGCAAAAAAATTCAACTCGAATTCATACTCATAGGTACTCATTAATTTAATTCTAAAATGCCTTTATAGCGATCGTGATTATTTTTCTATTAGTTTACAAACTAATAGACAGATTTAACTATTTTAATATACAACTACTTATATGACGTGTATTCATAGAACTTAAATAGTGTTGATTGCATGTAAAAGTGACAGTTTAGGTTAAGCGGCATTATGGGCTTTTTGGGTAGCTTGAAGATAACACATTGTGATATGTTTTAAATGATTAAACTATATAAAAGTAATTAGAGTTTAACGAACTACAACAAGATATAAAACTATACATATTCTGATACACAAAATACATACTGACCGATTATTAAATTGAATAGTATGTACCATGTGTCATTCACTGACGATTCCAGACGTGTCAATTATTCACAAGTGGATATTTGATCATCAGAAAATATGAAAAAAGTCACACTCGTAAATTTTATTGCTAATGTTGACTCCATAGCTCGCTAACGTCTTACCTTGCGATAAAAACTCCGATGCTTGGTCATCAAGACAAAAGTGAAATAAAGTAGCTTTATTTAGAGGAGCTTGAGATTTAGGTCGCATTACTAATCTCGGTACCGATTTGTTTTTCGTAAACAAACGAAGACTTATGTTGTAATTGGAAATATATCCATATGTAAAAATATAGATATCAATGTTTGCGTATCTCTGCTCACCCACCGTGTGGCCTACTTGTATTATATTGTAAATAAAAATAAATAATTTAGTATTTTCCCTCGCGACTCAGCCCTACTTCTTAGAAAAAATATCACGTGAACGTTATCATAACTAAGTTGCTTCTTATTGCATGTAACCATTCAACAATTATCCGTTTTCGTTGTCACTGTCACATGGCTGTCGTCCGACGTGACGCACGACGGCTAATAACAGCAATGTATTCCTAAATTGACCAATCGCATCCATTTGTGTTTGGTAATTGAAAAAAGGCTGACATTTTGGGTAGCTTGGATTGGATACGTAGTTGACTATCAAATTATAAAGCATAAAAAAAACGATTCTGATATGAAAACTTTGAAGCGCAAATTCCGTATTATGGCGTAATTTCAATAAATGTATCAACAATTGCGAGCAATATAGGTAAGTAACACGAATTTGTCTTTTTAGAGTTCCGTAGCCAAATGGCAAATAACGGAACCCTTATATATTCGTCATGTCTGTCCGTCTATCTGTTTGTCCGTCCGTCCGTATGTCACAGCCACTTTTTTCCGAAACTAAAAGAACTACACTGTTGAAACTTGGTAAGTAGAGGTATTCTGTGAACCGCATCAAGATTTTCACACAAACATAGAAAAAAAACAATAAGTTTTTGGGGTTCTTCAAACTGAAACTCAGTTTTTTTTTCATCAAACCCGTATGTGTGTTGTATCTATGGATAGGTCTTCAAAAGTTATAAAGAGGTTTCTAATATTTTTTTTTCTAACTGAATAGTTTGCGCGAGAGTAAAGTGTAACTTCTAAAATAAGAGAAATTGGTTTGAATTGGTTTTTTTTAATACCTACGTCATAAATCGTAAACCGCTATTCATTTTACGGAACCTTTCATGGGCGAGTCCGACTCTCACTTGGCCGCGTTTTTTAATGGCTTCGCGCTCTTGGCGCATTCAGCCAACGTACAAGGAACGAGATTAAAAGAAAATACTTATAGATCGAAAATTTGGAAGACAAGCGAAAGACGAGGAAAGAGTAGTATAATATATATTAATTAAAAGTTGATATTATGGGGTTTATACATGTAGTGATTTGTCAGCCCCAATTTATCAGAATCTGACTAATTGCTATTGTCTGATGTTATAGAAATGCGACATAATAATTAGAATATATGGAGTATACGTAGGTAGTGTATAGTATAAAATGTTGTAAGAGTTAATTCGTGACACTGATAGAGTTTTAAGGTGTTTGAACGAGTCATAAAAATATCAGGATAAATGGTTGTTATATATACACCGAGTACTAGTAGATAATATTGGATCATCTAAATAAGTATGTCACATGTTTCTCGAACAATAGAATCAGTTGCTACACCTTTCCCATCGGCGATATCTACATGACAATACGGTACGAGGAAACTACGTAGAATGGATATTATCCGTAGGTACTAAACACAGACGTGACACAGTCATGTTCAATACATATTGGCAAAGAATAATATTTAAACCCAATATTTGATGATAGGAACTATTCATCCCTAGTCACGCGACTTGATTAATACAAAACGCTTCATTGATAATGCAAACAAAATAAAAACCTCAACCCAGATAAATAATGTGTGAATGTGAGAGCTCTTTTTAACCGACTTCAAAAAAAGGAGGAGGTTCTCAATTCAGATGTATTTTTTTTATTTATCATTTTTTATTTTTTTTTATTTTTAATGTTTGTTACCTCAGAACTCCGTCATTTATGAACCGATTCGTACAATTCTTTTTTTAACTGAAAGTATATGCTTCCAGATTGGTCCCATTGTTTCCAAAACCATGAGGAATTGAGGGAACTCCTCAAATATATTAGGCACGCGTGTAGTAATTTCGGTATTTTCTATTATAACTCGTGTATTTACACCCGGAAATCATAAATTTGGTGAAGTGGAAGTGATGATGAAGACCACAGATGGCTTGTGGAACTTCTCAATGATGTACTTCAAACTATATAAGTACGTCACAGATTCTGATATTATTCCGTTGAAATAGCAAACAATGAAGTGCCAAAGGTAATTCTGAGATCTTTGAGGAATCGACGGAAGTCCTCAAATATTATCGGCCCACATACAGCGATTTGGTTTATTGGTCTAAAAATCAACGCTTTTGTTCTCGGAAATCAGTTCATGAGGTAAATTGTAAAAAAATGTGGAAATGTTAATGTGGCTTGGCGGAGTACTGAATTGAAGTCGTTTAAAACTTTGTTTTGAAAGTAAATTATTCGAATTCATCTTTAAAGAAAAATAAACGGACTTGACTAAAACTATCACATTTAATGTTCTTACAATACAAACAACTAATACTAAACAAGAAATAAAAAATAAATAAAAACTAATTACAAAAAAAATAGCCCGTCCAAAAGTTCTGCCTGCGGCAAGGACCCCATGACGCTGGCGGCATTTCCCCTTTGGACCGTGAGAGCGATCCTTTGGGAAAGGTATGCGCCAGCTCTTGGGTCGCCTGAGGCGTGGACCAGCCGTGACGAAAGGGTCCTCATGAAGGCCTTCATGTCGGCTGACCAGGGTCCCATCGTTTCAACTGCAAGCGCCGCAAACTCGTAGTTCTGTACTAGAGAAGAGTATTTGCGAACGGACTTGACATTCATGATATACTTTTAGTAGGAATGCAATTTACTCATATGGCAATGAAATGAAATGAAATTTTATTATGTACGTGGGAAATGGGTACAATTTGCAGTTACATTTGCAGTAGATCTGTTGGGCTCACCACACCCCACCTTTTCAGGTGTACATACATCTAATTACACATATAAAAATAAATTAAATGTCAAGAAATAGTTAATAATACAATTAAAAGGAATCATTCAAAAAATCATTGATATTATAATAACTACATGAGCATTTTTTTAACAAGATTTTTAAATAAGTTTAGCTTGTTACACTTAAAACTATCGGGTATCTTATTATAAATTGTGATGTACATCATATAGCAATTCTTGGAGGTAAGTGCTAATTTAGCTGCAGGTTTATGTAGCTTATGTTTATATTGTGCTCGAACGTTACGGGTACTCATCTGCTGTGCTTCTATAAACAAGTAAGTATAATGTATTAGAATTACATTATACTGATTGGAATTGCAATTCAACGAGGAAATGTAGCCAGCCTTATGGGCACCCTTCCCAAGGGCTGTGACCTTGGAGAGGGTATAATATATACTAGTAGTTAAGTAGATTTAAGTGCCTAGTGTTAAGTTTTTTTCCGAAATATACGACATAGCTGAAAACATTATACTTACTTGGAATAAAATAGCCAACCTCAAGATTGTTTACTGTATCTACTAATATTAATAGAATCGCGTTTTGTATACAGATCGTTAAATGATAGACATTCGACTGAATTTACATTGGAATTTAATTCCAGTAAAATATTTTAGGTACATTTCTGATCGTATTCTTAGCTTCTATAATTAAATAGGTAGGTAAATTAAACAATTGTTAATTAATACTCTAAGTTCAATTTAATAATGTTATACATTTTCAAATATATTCCAGCTAGAGATGAGGGGTGGGTATTTTCCCAATGCACCCGGTTAATACCCGTATCAACCAAAACTATTTCAAACGAATTTTTTGAAAATGTAACATTTTAGGGCTGATTTTTAGGGTTCCGTAGCCAAATGGCAAAAAATTGAACCCTTATGGATTCGTCATCCCTGTCTGTCCGTCCGTATGACAGCCACTTTTTTCCGAAACTATCAGAACTATACTGTTGAAACTTGGTAAGTAGATGTATCCTGTGAACCGCATTAAGATTTTCACACAAAAAAAAAACAATACATTTCGGGGGTTCCCCATTTCCCCCTACTTAGAACTGAAACTCAATAAGTTTTTTTTCACCAAACCCATACGATCTATGGATAGGTCTTCAAAAATGATATTGAGATTTTTTTTTCTAAACTGAATAGTTTACGCGAGAGAAACTTCCAACGCGGTAAAATGTGTGTCCACCCCCCTGTAACTTAAGAGAATTATGAAACTAAAAAAAAATATGATGAACATAAACTTTTTGTATTTGTATTTGTATTGCCATGCAAACTTCCACCGAAAATTAGTTTGAACAAGATCTAGTTAGTAGTTTTTTTTTAAAACGATAAATCGTAAACCGCAATTTATTTTACAGAACCCTACATGGGCGAGTCCGACTCGCACTTGGCCGCTTTTTTTTATGAAATGTTCAATGCCTTTTTAGCAACTTTTGTCATTATAAAATATTTATTTATTATGATGCATAGTTTATGAAATTATATTTTTTATGCAATCAAACTACCATATGTATTTTTTTTTCGAAATTAGATAAAATTTAAACGTACCAGAATAGTAACTATAAGCCTAAATAGAATGTAAGAAAAATATTAAAATAGTGTTGCCATCTAGGTACTTATTGTGCAAAAAACTTTTAAAATGCTCTATAAAGGTTTTTATGTAAATTGTAACGACTAATTATTGAGTATAAGATAGATGACCATAATTACTAAACTAGTTACACCAGGATATATGCTTAGTTTTACAGAAACCAAAAATATAAAATACTCGAGTAAAATTCGCATACAGATGGTTGCACTTATTTAATAGTAATATTGACCAATTTGTGTTTTACATTAGTGAACTCACCAATGCAACGGTCACCGTTAATTATTTTTTATTGACTGATAGAACAGCATTATTTAATAAGTATCTGTAATGCATGTTGAATTATTTACGTGGTATATTTATTTTATTTCTTTATACGACTGTGTTCGTTGATTTGTTACTCTTAAGTATGTTGATTAGATATTAATGATTTTTATTCAATTCAATTCAATAATTTATTTAAACATATAAAATTTTACATGCCAATTTCTTATGCTAGATATTATTTTACGTATTTATAACGTGCTTTTGCAATATTAATCTGAATACCGTAAACCCGGGTTACTTTGGCCCTGGGGGGATACATTGCCCATCCTTAAAACTCTTATTATTTTAATGACTGTTGTCTAAACTATTTATGATACGTTAAAACAAACGTTGCTTTAGCGTGTGGTATTGTTTGTAAGAATATTGGATTAATAAAAAGATTTTATTAACGGGTGGGCAATGTTGCCCCCCAGGGCCAAAGTAACCCGGGTTTACGGTAGTTGATATTTATAAATATAAAACATAGTTTGTTTATTAAGAAAAAATATTATATGATACTACCTTTTTTTTTTTGTGGAGAAAACCTGCGAACCAGATACCCAGTCATCGGGGGATGACTGGGTTATGAGTAATTTCTATCCACTAAAAACTCCACGGCGGCCGGCATCGGCGCTCTCATACGGAGGACTCCAGGATCTCATACTGAACGCACTGGAGCCCTCCTCGCGCCTCACCAGATTTGGCTCGTCCTAGGATGATTGATGGTCGCCTTCCCTGGGGTTTTTAGGTGAGTGCCCCGGCCCCCGCCATATGATACTACCTAGACCTTTTATTTTTTCAACCCAAAGTTATTTAAAAACTTACTAAATAATTGAAACATTTCTTTCTGAGCTTGGATGAAGGTAAATACAAAAATTTTATTTTATTTTTTATGTCAACAACATCTATAAGTTCAATGAGAACAACGTTTACACATTCTTATATAACCTACATATTTTCATTATAATATTTTTGCAAAAAAGCGCCTCGCATAGAGTTTTATACCCACCTTTTTTGGGAAGAAACGGGTAAATACGGGTAGATTGATTTAGGTAAATACCGGATAAATACCCGGTATTTACCCGTAGGTTTTTACCAACTACCCATGTCTAATTCCAGTAGCAACAGCTGCAGCATTCAACATATGCTATCTATCACATAAGGCAGATGTCCTCTGATCTGGTGACTCAGGCCGAGGACCAAATCCATGTAATGAAAATAGGCTAAAAAAACAAAGATGGGGCCACTTTTTTTTACAATAAATATTATTATTATTATACCGAAAATACCGAAATAAATTATGGCCGCGTCATCATCAAGGGAGTGAAAATATACCTAAGTATTGAAATGATAATATATATTGGTTTAAAGCATACCCGTTTTCTGTTTCTATACTCCCGGATGAATCTTAATTCGTCGTCGCTGTCACTCTCGTTAGAGTCGTATCGTCCGTCACTGAGGCTCATGATACCACAATAAACATTCAATTTTTGAATTCCTATTGGCACAGGTCACTTGCAATAAAAACTTTAACACAATTTTAATAATGCAAAATAGTTATTTGATAAGGTCTATTCTAAATGAGTAAACTATGGAAAGCCCGTCGATCTCCGATGTCATTGAGTGGTATTGTAAATTTAAAAGTTATTCTTGATTGGCATTTCTATTGAATTAGTAAAATACACCAATTAGCAATGCCTCATTAATGAAATGAAGATTACTTTCATAGTATTAGAACATTAAAAGCGTCATTACATTTTACGTTTGGTAGGTACATTAAGCAAAACACATTACGAATTTGAGCAACATTCTATTTTAATGGCATTTTTTTCCTAAATATTAAAATTTTAAAACAACACTGATGTGACGAAAAGGTTTTTCTTTATTTTGTAGGTCTTAACTCAATTGAAATGATATGACGTTACCTTACCTTACCGCGACGCAACTGTACCTTATGATGCTAATTTAGATATTGCTTATTTCCTTACTGGGCCAATTATAAACCATATTAAGTAGTACAGGAGCCTAATCCGATTACTCTAACAAAATAAAATAAATAAATATAAATAAATATATATAAATAAAAAAGTCTCCAATCTGGCGGCTCTCTGGTCTTTACCTTCTCTCAGTTCTGTCATCATATCTTAGTTCCTGTTCAAACGTCTACGAGTAAGTTATCGCAATCAAAAGATATGGCCGTTTGTGCGGTAGATTGCCGCAAATTTTGACACTCGCAAGGTAATCAAAACCTTATAGCAAGATCTTATAGTACAAGTATCTAAAGGGAAAGTCTGAAAACGCTACCTTTTTTAATTACATATAATAGTGTCTCTATACAAGGAACGGTGGGTTACAGTAGTTTATGTGACTGTACATAATGAAGGGCATTAAACACAAGGTTTTAATGCTTAATTATGTACAGTTACATACACTACTTTATCTATCCACATATCATACGCCTCCATGATGCATTCAGGAGCCGCATAATATGACATTTATGACCGGCATCGCGGCCTTATTTTCTGGCAGCTGTCATAGTTTTTTTTTAATTCAGAGACAAACTAGAGTCGGATCCAACTATCAAATCATATCGTTCGATATTCTTACTTGTGCGACATTTGTCAAATTTGTATGCAAATTGACAATTCATTTCGAACTAAACGTCATCTCGGCTGATATTAGAATAGAGGTTAAATCAAATTTCTTTGTTTTTCAAAGACGTTCGAAAGAATGAAATAATATTATCGAAATTCGATGTTATTATTTAGCGATAATAACATTCTCACAGATAAGAAATTTGTTCTAATAAAACAGTCAATTGTTATGGTGGTCATAATGTGCGGTTCCTGAACGCATCATGGAGGGTTTTTGATATTTGGATAGATAAAAGTTTTATAGTGAGGTGACCATGTTGGGCTTCGTATGAAAAGGGCTGCATTAGCACAAGCTAAAACAGAATTTGAATTATTTAAAAAATATATGTTTACCCCGTTTATCTCCGAAATCCAAAAAGCGAAAAATAAGGCTGTGTCCCATATTTTGACACTCGTAAGGAGATCAAAACAAAATCTCGGAAATAAATATTATAACTACAGATTTAGCTTTTGGATAATGATTTGCGGGGAAAACTATTGGAATCATCGACCAGACCACAGAATAAATAATTCGATTCCCGAACTATTTACATTATGTACCTCCAATTGGGAAAGGATGAAAGTTTTAGAAGGGCCTGGTATTTTTTTTGGTGATAGGAATAACCTTCCTTAGCTCCAGAGAAAAGTTTCAGGATTTTCAGCTGCGTCAATAATTTTTGAAAAATATGAACAGTTTCCTTACTTACGTGTTGGGTTTACGACGGCAAATGAGACACTTTCCTTGATCCGTCTCATATTACAAAAAATATTTTAATTAAGTATCTGATGCTGGCATTGGCAATGACAAATATAGCTGCTGCAGCTGTCAATACCATTTCCAGCGCCAGGGATTTTTATGATATGTTTTTGTAATATAAGACGGATCAAGTCAAAGTGTTTTATTCACCGTCCTAAACCCAAAACGAAAGTGAGGAAATTGTTTAAATTTTTCAAAAATAATTGACGCAGGTGAAAAGTCTGCAACTTTTTTCTGGTGCTAATGAAGGTTATTCCTATCATCAGAAATAATATCAAGCACTTCTAAAATTTTCATCCATTCTCCATTATAGGTATACGAGTCCGACTAACATTTTACCGGTATTTTTTGCTAACCTGACTTTGCAAGTCGAATCTCGAAGGGACCCTCGACTAAATTATCACCAGTAGCTCTGTGATATGTAGAACTGGCGAGTCTGTGTTTTATACAATAATATTAATAGTTTAGTTTAGTTTATTTATTTCATTTAATTTTAGAGTAATTGACAACATTTCATTTTTCTGACTCCTTAATTTTGTTTAGGCATTTAATAGTATTTGAAAAGTTAGTAGACACGTATTTTTTATTTTCGTTTAATTTTAAGTTAAACCCCCTAAATTTGGTAGTTTTAAACTACCACGTTCGGAAAGGGCCTAAGTACGTTTATAGGATGAATAAAATTAGCACTGTGGTCTATTTATTGAATTAAAAAGTAAAAAGTATGCTGCTGTATCTGTGACAGGAACATTTGACATTTTGAGTTTTGACGGTTCCTTGCTGACGGTTTTCATTTAAAATAGAATCTTGCAAATCATTAATCGCAAATAAACGTGTTTTGGAGAGTAACGAGATAACGAAAATGTATCGTCAAAATCCATTGATTTCGTGTTTTGTGCTAAGTCAGGCACACGGCACTGATGTCGCTTGAAATCCAATGTTCCGAAAGGTTTACTATACATATGTGAAGATAACCCAAACTGATAATAGCATTTTAGATCATTAATCTTCAAACTCGTTGGCTGAAAAACATTGAACTGTTTAATCATCATCATATCAGCCGAAAGACGTCCACTGCTGGACATATTGAACTGTTTAATACAATAAAATTGTAAATATTCTTTTAAGCGTTGTTTAATTTTTCCAGGCCCTAGATGACAATAAATGTGTTTTATTTTATAAGTATTTATATCTACCTAGTCACGTCAAGTCCACTTTGTTCCGACTTTTGCCTCCTGCTTGCTCTGGACCAGCCTTTATTTTAATCATAATATATTATATGTAACTAGCAAGTACTAGAGGCCCTAGCACACTAGGTTTTATCATCACGTTTTACGGCGAAAATGTACTGAAACGTCACGTAAAACGTGACACAAAACCTAGTGTGCTAGGGCCTTAGATCAAGGTATAAACAGTAAAAGTTAATCCTTTCGACGCATTTCACAACAAGCAAAGATGACAAAAACGGCGCCGTGGGCACGATAACCCGCAACACCTTTAGGCGTTCTTGCCGTTAAAAAGGTTAATAGCGTAAAATAATAATGCATGTATTGCACCTGATGCTGGACAGCGTTTTATTTTACAGTATTTAATTGTATTACAATATCACCCACAGTATTGTTGCACTACTAGATATTTTGTCAAAAATAAGCAGGTCTTCCAACACATCTCTGACTTCCAGTGATAATTTCTGCTCTGCATACCCTTTGAGTGCTTCAGTGAGTTAATATATCTTGAGCTAAGACAAATTTATCTTTTAAAACAGCCTCAGACAACTTAAGCCGAGTCCAATAACACCGTATTGATGTGACTGGTGAGTTAGCTTCCACACATAAACTGCATTAACATTATTTTATCCACCGTTGGCAGATTGCAAGAATTAGCTATAACGTAGCCATCGGTGACTTACATTATTAATTATGTTCAAAGTTTTATCAAAATGCTTTAATATTACCGTCACTGACTTAACTTGACAAGAATTAGTCAAATAACTGTCACACTGTCAATGTCACACCCAAAGAGAATATAACCACTACACCAATAGTTGTTTATTACAGGGCACATCAAACAAAGCCATGGAATGTCCGCATTCAGCCTTTAAATGGCTTTTTCAAAGTAATTTCCACTTTTCTCAAGAACTAGCGAAGATAAAAATCTGTAATTTTTTTTAATTACCGAGCTATCCCAAATCTCTAAAAGTTAAAGAAAAACGCTACAGTGGTACGGTCACGTTCAAAGAAGCCAAGAGGACCATATGGTGAAACTTGCCCTAGCATTACCTGCAACAAAACGTACTCGTGGAAGACCACCCGCCACCTGGTTAACGACGATCGAAAAAGATCTAAAGGAAGATCATTTAGATAAGGACGTAGCACAAAATCGTGCTTAATGGAAAATGCGAACAAGGAAGGCCGACCCCAAGTAAATGGGACCAGGTCCAGAAGAAAGAAGAAGAGTTTATTTATTTCATTGTACAATTTTCACAGAACATTTTTCTTACATTTTATTACTTATCGTACAGCGATCGTCGAGATATGCAATAACAATAATGAAACATTGAAAATTAATATAATAATGTTTTAGGTATATCCGGATATATTATGTATACACATAAATGCCTATGTCCTGACTGATTTATTCACTAACTCACTCACTCATCAACGCACAGCCGAAACTACTGGGGCTAGAGAGTTGAAATATACACCAGAACTACCTTAGCTTAACAACGTAGGCAACGGATAAGAAGGGATTTTTGGAAATTCTACCCCTAAGGGAGTAGAATAGGAGTGCAAAGGTTGTATGGGGAAAACTTTTTTTTGAGCTAGAAACCTAAAACTTTGTAGAAAGCTTAGTTATTAAAGTACAAATTAAGTCAATTCAGCGTTTCGAAAAACTCTGCCCCTAAGGGGGTAAACTAGGGGTGCAAAGTTTGTAAGGGGGAAACAATATTTTTTTTAAATAGAGACTTAAAACTTTGTAGAAAAAATAGTTATTAGAATACAAATAAAGTACTTTCAGCGTTTTGGAAAATTTCACCCCTAAGGGGGTAAACTAGGGTGCAAAGTTTGTATAAGAAAAACTACTTCTTTTGAAATAGAGACTTAAAACTTTGTAGAAAAATAAATTATTAGAACATGAAAAAAACTACATTGAGCGTTTTACAAAAATCAACCCATAAGGGGGTATAAAAGGGGTGCAAGCTTTGTAGGGGGAACACATTTTCTGAGCTAGACACTTGAAACTTTGTAGAAAGATTACTTATAAAAATACAAAAAAGTACTTTTAGCGTTTTGGAAAACACTATCCTAATCCTAAGGGGGTTAAAAAGGGGACCAAGTTTTTATGAGGGAAAGTTTGTTTTTGAGTTAGAGACTCGAAACTTTGTAGAAAGATTACTTATTAAAATTCAAAAAAAGGACATAAAGCGTTTTAGAAAATTCAACCCCTAAGGGGGTTAAAAAGGGGAGCAAGCTTTGCATGGGCAACACTTTTTTTGAGTTAGAAACTTAAAACTTTGCAAAAAGATTACTTATTAGAATTCTAAAAAAGAATTTTTAGCGTTTTAGAAAACTCCACCCCTAAGGGGGTCGACAAGGGCAGCCAGTGTTGTGAGGGAAACACTTTTTTTTTAACAAGACTATTAGAAATATTACTTATTAAAATACAAAAAAAGTACTTTCAGAGTTTTAGAAAATTCCACCACTCCTTAGTGTTAAAAAGGGGGCAAGCTTTGTATGAGCAACACTTTTTTTGAGCTAGGGACTTAAAAGTTAGTAGTAAGATTACTTACTACAATACGAAAAAAGTTCTTTCAGCGATTAGAAAAATTCAATCCCTAAGGGGGTTTAAAAGAGGGCTCACATTTTAAATGGAGAGCAAGAAAATTTTTAAGTGTGAGTTAGAGATATGTAACTTCGGTCTTATTCTGTAGGTACGTTAAAAGACTACAAAACTAATTTCAGAGTTTTTTCCAAATTCATCCCCTAAGAGTGTTAAAAGGGGGTTCAAAATTTGTGTATTTCCAGACATTTTTAAAGTATGTGATTTTTAACTTTGGTTTTAGACTGTTTGTTCACAAACTAGAAAATTAACATCAACGTTATTTTTAATTTATCCCCTAAAAGAGGGTTCAAAGTTTGTATTGAGAGTAATCATTTTCTAAGTCGATAAAAAGTTCTACGCGGACGAAGTCGCGGGCAACAGCTAGTTATGTATATACCTACAACTAAAATGAAATGAATATAAAATTAAATGTCAAGTCAAGTTATTCCTGTGTATACAATACAATACAATGCCAAGAGAAATACAACGATGTCAATAATTTACAAGATTAAATAAAAAATAAAAATAGGGTACAGAGAGTACCTATCAAATAACATAATAAATTTAATATAAAACAATGTCAAAATCTTAATAGTAATGAGTACGTAACAAATACCAAAATAATTAAAATTCGATATATGTAATTGAAAACAGTCTATTTTACAATTTCAGTATATTCATTGACTGAGTTAAATGACTTATTTAATAAAAGGTTCTTCAGTTTACGCTTAAACGTTTCCTCGCATGTTTAATCTTTTATTTCGGCGGGTAGGCGCTCTTAGTACGTAGGGCCTAACCCTCGCGTTTTTTTCGTGTAGTACCGTGCGACGCGGCAAGACATTCCAAAAACTAAACTATTCTTCATAATTATCGAACCGAAAAATGCGACCTGTAGAGGAGAATAGCTGGACTACGTAAGAAACAATTTTTGGCCAAGCTGAAACGGAGGGCTTCGTTCGCTTCGCTCGCTCGTTTAATAATGACGTGACAGCGCCGGGCCACATGTCTGCGGTGCGCAAAACTCGCGTTTCTCAGTACTAAAAGCGCGCCGCAGACATGTGGTCAGGCCCTTACGCCGTAGGTCGATCACGTAACGCATTGTACGCGCGTCGGGTAGGTCTAAATGTCACTTTTTATATGGAGAATTGACAGTTAAAACGTACCGACGCGCGTTCGGAACGTTACATGTTTACCCCCTTGCTTTGTAGCATAAACACCCTCGTGTTTAAAGTAGAGATTGAGATAGGATTGAGCGAATAACCCAAGTAATTTATTTTGTCCAGGAATAACACAGGTCGCCGTAATATTTAAGTACCTACCTACGTATTATTATTCGCTGTCTTTCACATACCATCATTATGATTATGACGTATCAACATAATACATGACCAGTGTATGTAATTTTGCTCAATGACTCAAATAGGATTACTGTTTACATTTATGTTACAAAGTGGTGTATTTTGCTGGGCAATTTCGTAAATAAATATATGTTACGTCTAGATATAGCTGTTATGTAGGTACACTCGTAATTCCAAGTTCTGAATAAAACGTCTTGATTAAAGAGTTACGACTTTAGGCATAACTCACGCCTGTGATTCTCGTTGCTGTTAGGTATTTTATCGCCGTAAAAATATTCCATAGTAATGTTCATTTTCAAAAGTACCTTCGTTTCTTTGTTGTTCGTTTAATGTGATGATAGTTTACTTGGCGCGCAGGAGTCGGTCGTAAACGGAAGCTGACGCGTCGTATCTGCGCACAGCGCGATAGCAACATTATACAAACGGAACTCGTTACGAGCATTCTGTAACATTTAGTACTTACCTACTGACAGCTTGCTACTGACTACTGAGGTGAACTTTAAATGAAAGATTTATCTTTTTAACTCAATAATGAATATTACGGTAAATATATGTAATCTGGTAATGCCTGAGCGTGTGTATCAGCTGCTATCATGTGAGTTTTTAGGGCGATATTAAAATAATACGGAACCCATATAGTTTCGTCATGTCTGTCTGTCCGTATGTCACAGGCATTTTACCCAAAAACTACAAGGCGTACCTATTTTAATGAAATTTGGAATATAGGTGTATTTTGTTAGCCGCTACTTAGTTTTAGGGGGGCACTCCATACATGTAACTGCAAGTTAAATAAAATATCAGTGTAGATCAACATGTTGCACGTTAATCGATAGGCCTTTAAGAATGAAGGACAGTCAGCAATGTTTTTGTTTAAGTGAATATATTCGGAGATGGCTCCCCAAAGTCACAAAAATGGTGCCCCCCCCCTCTGTAACTTTCGAACCGTGGAATTGAAAAATAGGAAAAAGAAACATGGACACAAATAGTGGTTATTTATTAAAAACTTCCAAAGAAAACAATTTTGAACAAGATCGGTTAAAATATTTTCGAGTTATTGCTGAGAAATTGCCTTCCTAAACGAAAATTAATTCATATGAATATAGTCCGTGGTAAACTGACAGTGGCAATGATATTGACAGCCGCAGCAGCTATTTGCATTGCCAGGATCAGATATATAAAAAAAAAAAGTAATATGAGACGGATAAAGGAAAGTGTCTCATTCGCCGTCCTAAACCCAAAACGTAAGTGAGGAAACTGTTCATATTTTTCAAAAATAATTGACGCAGCTGAAAATACTGCAATTTTTTTCTGGTGCTAAGGAAGGTTATTCCGATCACCAAAAATAACGATCAGGGACTTCTAAAATTTTCATCCATTCCCCATTGTGACAGAGTATCTAAGAAAATATAATATAGATTGCTTAGCAGATAACTCACTATAAAATGGGTTTACCAATATAACAAAGACATGATTAGAATAGAATAGAATAAAATAAATATTTATTCATGACGACAACATATAACTACATGCACATAGATCAACGTGCAGTTTAGTGAATTAAACCCTATAAAATCTTAGCTTTTTTGAGTACTCCAGCAGGTCGATCACTATGCCAGTCCGTAGAGTAATTCTTTGTTGCAAAAGGTGGTGTAGAACATTTTATTTTTAGGGTTCCGTAGCCAAATGGCAAAAAACGGAACCCTTATAGATTCGTCATGTCTGTCATGTCTGTCTGTCTGTCTGTCTGTCTGTCCGTCCGTATGTCACAGCCACTTTTTTCCGAAACTATAAGAGCTATACTGTTGAAACTTTTGGTAAGTAGATGTATTATGTAAAACGCATTAAGATTTTTACACACAAATCGAAAAAAAACATTATGTTTTAGGGGTCCCCATACTCAGAACTGAAACTCAAAAAAAAAATTTCATCAAACCCGTGTGGATGGATAGGTCTTCATAAATTATATTGAGGTTTCTTATATAATTTTTTTCTAAACTGAATAGTTTGCGCGAGAGACACTTCCAAAGTGGTTAAATGTGTGTGTCCCCCCTGTAACTTCTAAAATAAGAGAATGATAAAACTAAAAAATATATATGATGTACATTGCCATGCAAACTTCCACCGAAAATTGGTTTGAACGAGATCTAGTAAGTAGTTTTTTTTTAATACGTCATAAATTGTAAACCGCAATTTATTTCACGGAACCCTTCATGTGCGAGTCCGACTCGCACTTGGCCGCTTTTTTATATCGTGTATACCCACAAAACCAAGCAAATATCAAAAATGGTTACACAAGATATCTCGAGACAATTAACTTTTGGCAGCTACAAATCCTCGAATATTTGCTCGGTTTTGTCGGCGAGATACTCTATCCGTCTCTTTCTAATTAGAACGCTTAGAAAGAGACGGATAGTATATGTCGCCCGACACAGCTCGCGGGCCGTCCTGTGATAGACATGCTGAGATATTCTTTGTTACCGCCCGTTACGAATGCAATATTCTTCCATTAAGGCCCGTTTGAAGTCCCCGAAACTGGGCGCCCTCAACCAAAAAGTGTTTCATTGCAAGTCATTTAACGAGTGAACCTCGGCGCAAACATTAATCTTATCAAAATGCTTCGTCGTTATTTGGCAAATTAATGAAGTCGGCAAACATACGCGGCAGAATAAACGGCGGGCGCCAGACCGGAATACTGTTTACGCTGGAGGATTGATGCTATTTGTAATTGTCTACTTAATTTGTAACCATAAATACTAGTAGATTCTTACCTAGCCATAGCTAGCGTACCTAAGTATACCTATTTACCGAAAATATGATTTATAATAATAATAACACAGTTTTCGGTGAACGGTCTAATAGCGAAGAGTCTGGACCAACACCTTAAGAGACTCTCGCTAGAAGGCTGGGTCAAGGGCTGGCAACGCGCATGTTGGATGACAACCCGGAGTTGCAAGCGTCCATAGGCTACGGTGACCGCTTACCATCAGGCGGGTAGTAACCTTGTTTGCCACCGACGTGGTATAAAAAAGATGCAGAAGGTTGGTACCTACTCTTGTGGTTGGACACTGCGCGGATAGTCAAGAGGTTCCCCTCTCTGTCACCCTGACCACCGGTAGTTTATAAGAAATTTCTATGCTTAACAGAGCTCCTGTTAAAACTGTACCTAACTTTAAGATCTTATTATACTAACATGAAACGCAATAAACGATTTAATTGAATTGAATATCCGTCCCCGCTGCCGGCACCTTATAAGGTTTTTATTAAGTAAATATGTGTTTCTTTTTTATATATTTGTTTTACTTTTATATACTAGAATCTAACCTCATAATCCAAATGAGTAATTATATTAATCACTAGCTGTTGCCCGCGACTTCGTCCGCGTAGAACTTTTTATCGTCTTAGAAAATGATTTCTCTCAATACAAAATTTGAACCCTCTTTTAGGGGATAATTAAAAAAAAGTTGATGTTCATTTTCTAGTTTGTGAACAAACAGTCTAAAACCAAAGTTAAAAATCTCATACTTTAAAAATGCCTTGAAATACTCAAACTTTGAACCAATTTTAACACTCTTAGGGGATGAATTTGGAAAAACTCTGAAATCAGTTTTGTAGTCTTTTAACGTACAGAATAAGACCGAAGTTAAAAATCTCTTACTGTGAACTTTAAAATTTTATTGCTCGCCATTTAAAATTTGAACCCCCTTTTAAACCCCCTTAGAGGTTGAATTTTTCTAATCGCTGAAAGAACTTTTTTCGTAAACTTTTAAGTCTCTAGCTCAAAAAAAGTGTTGCCCATACAAAGCTTTCTTAACCCCCTTAGGGGTGGAATTTTCTAATACTCGGAAAGTACTTTATTATTAATTTTAATAAGTAACATTTTGAATAGTTTTAAGTCTAGTAAAAAAAAAAGTTTTTCCCACACAACACTGGCTACCCTTCTTAAGGATCTTAAGGATCCCCTTAGGGATGGAGTTTTCTAAAACGCTGAAAGTTCTTTTTTAGTATTCTAATAAGTAATCTTTTTGCAAAGTTTTAAACATACTCAAAAAAAAGTGTTGCCCATGCAAAGCTTGCTCTCCTTTTTAACCCTATTAGGGGTGGAATTTTCTAAAACGATTTGTGTTCTTTTTTTGTATTTTAATAAGTAATCTTTCTACAAAGTTTCAAGTCTCTAACTCAAAAACATAAACTTTCCCTGATAAAAACTTTGCACCCCTTTTTATCCCCCTTAGGGATAGATTTTTTCAAAACGCTGAAAGTCTTTTTTTTTGTATTTTTATAAGTAATCTTTCTACAAAGTTTTAAGTGTCTAGCTCAGAAAAAGTGTTCCCCATACAAACCTTGCACCCTTTTTTAACCCCCTTAGGGAATGATTTTTGTAAAACACCGAATGTAGTATTTTTCATGTTCTAATAAGTAATTTTTCGTCAAAATTTTAAGTCTCTATTAAAAAAAATATGTTTTTCCCATACAAACTTTGCACCCTATTTTACCCCCTTAAGGGTGAAATTTTCCAAAACGCTGAAAGTACTTTCTTTGTATTTAAATAATCTTTCTACAAAGTTTTAGGACTCTAGCTAAAAAAAATAGTTTCCCACATACAAACTTTGCACCCCTATTTTTAGGGGTAGAATTTTCTAAAACGCTGAAAGTACTTAATTTGTATTCTGATGACTAATCTTTCTACAAAGTTTTAAGTCTCTATTTAAAAAAAATATTGTTTCCCCCATACAACATTTGCACCCCTATTTTACCCCCTTAGGGGTAGATTTTTTTAAAACACTGAATCTAGGTACTTTATTTGTATTCTAATGAATAATTTTTCTACAAAGTTTTAAGTCTCTATTTAAAAAAAAGTAGTTTTTCCCTTACAAACTTTGCACTCTATTTTACCCCTTTAGGGATAGAATTTTCTAAAACCCTGAAAGTTCTTTATTTGTATTCTAATGACTGATCTTTCTACAAAGTTTTAAGTCTCTATTAAAAAAAAAAAGGTTCTCCCATACAAACTTTGCACCCCCATTTTACCCCCTTAGTGGTAGAATTTTCAAAAATCCCTTTTTATCCCTAGCCCACGTTATAAAAGCAACATACTGTGCAAAAATCAACTCTCTAAGATTAGTAGTTTCGGCTGTGCGTTGATGAGTGAGTGAGTGAGTGAGTGAGTGAATAAGTCAGTCAGGACATAGGCATTTATTATGTATAAATAAATAGAAGATAATGAAACTCCCATTCAAATATCTCGAAAAATTATGAAGCTACATCCGTTTTAATGTCGCTTGTTAGAGTGAGAAAACGATGAGGGACTGTGACGTCAATATACTCGAGCGTCATAGTAAAAAACAATCGTTTCATATGAAGGTGCGTTTTGCGGAAAAGGGACAGAACATACCCCCTCTTAAAACTTTGGGATCTTATAACTTAATCATTACCTATATAACCTCTTGCTTTGTTTTTTTCTCCATTTGACTATATTTATTTTAAATTCTTTTTCGAGAAAATACATTATGATTATTTACCATATTTTCGATTCCTGAGCTATAACCACGAACTTCGGAATTCGAAAATATTCGGGTATCTCTATCTCTATCGCACTAACCATACTCGAGTGACAGGGATGCAAATATATGAACATTGAGTATCGGTTTTCGTGGTAGCGCCGCAGGTACTTTGGCTGAATGCGCCGAGCGCGTGCCATTGTCATTCAAAAAAAACAAATTCGTGTTAATTATATTGTTCAAATTTGTTGATTTCATTTATTGAAATTACGACATAAAACGACATTTGCGCATATAAGTTCTCATATCAGAATCGAATATTTTTTTATGGTTTATATTTTAGCATTTGTCTCGTAAAGGTCTATCGTAGACGGGATTTAAATTATTAATAAGTGAAAGGCAAAGCAATTCCGCCATTTTGACGAAAATTTGACGGTTCTTATAGCTGACAGTTGGAGCAGCGTTTGATTTCAATAAAAATAAATGAAAAATTAAATGAAGTCGTATATTTCGGAAAATTAATTAACTGTCGCAGTCGGATAAAAACTATCCTAAGTTGCAGCTAGAATAATAATGTACCTATATAAAATGTTTCATATTTTTCCGTTCATGGGATGCTGAGAACATTCGAACCGCGCAAAGCTTAGTTTCAAACTGGCTGATTCTTTTTTTAATTTAGAGATTTATTATAAGTGGAGATAACCTGATACCGTATAATCGGTTCTTATATTCATTGTTCAAGCACACGTTAAATACAGTAGGTAGGTACTTATAGTTGAAACGCGTTTTGTTGGCCGATGTGATGTTTAATAAATATTTGAAAAAGTTTTTCTTTTACTTTGACGTCAATGTCATTTTTTGGTTCTTTGGTAGAACTCGGCCAACTTGTATCATTTTAAGTGTAGGTACATGTAATAACTAATAAGACTAATAAGTGATTGCACATGGATTCCCTATTGATAACGGAGTGTGTCCATAATTCAGTAAAACCACACAATATGATTCTGGAGAAACAAAAAAAAACATTTATAATATAAGTGTGTACCTATCTATTGAACGGGATAATATGTATGAATACGTACCTCAAAGGACGTGCGGCCAATTCCGTCTGTGGGGTATTTCCGTACAGCGGCTTTTGCGGCAATTGGCAATAACCACAATACGCACTTGCCGACTCGATCGATAAAGCAGCGACTGTATTGGCTACCAACAGTCAAAAACAGATTGGACAGAACTGTAGGCAGCAGATGGCCTTGAAAATTTCGTTAAGCTCCGTAGTCGACACGCAAGTTCGGAGCGTTGTTCCTTTTTTTAAATTGCGATCAGAAAATGTGAATTACGGTTTAGTAAGTATGTTTATTACATATTGTTCGTTAATCAGGCTTATTAGTAGTTTCATCCATTTTTAATTATCGTTACGTGTTGTGAAACTACAGGTTGTTAAAAATGTATAATTATTAAACTGTCAAGTGGGAAAAAGCCGTCCGATATGAATCGTTCAAAACCGTCACATGCTGGAATATCCCCATTTCATATATTGCCAACATTTTTTAAATTTACCTATACAGTACGAAACTATGTGTTGATTATATTTTCTAAAATTGCAGAGGTGATCGAGATCTAAGTACTAAAATTCTGTATTTTTATTCTAGAATTGTAAGCAGATACGATAGCACCAGGTCGCATACGTCGTCGTTTTTATAAAAAAATAGATGTTGGTTTAAAACTTTAATAAAAGGTTTATTACTCCTGATTTTCAAAATAGGCCAGAACAGCCCCACAAAAATATATTTGGCCATAAAATAAAAAATAAACCTGAAATTGAATTCGCTAAGGTTTAGTTTCGATCAAAAGTACATTTACATTTGCTTACTTGACGTACAGATTTGTAATACGCCCTGGCACACGAAAAGTAACTGCTAGACGGAAACGCTCCAAACCCTAGGGAAAATCCGTCTGCTGACATGTTTTCAAAAAAAAACATATTTAAATAACCTGAAGTTATACACTATTTAACACAAATATCCTCCAAAAGTTAAATAAATGCTTGACCTTAGTATGTTTGTTGTTATGCGTTGATTGCGTGTAGAAAATAAGAGAGTGCGGCTAGTCTTGGATGATGAAATAAAAAGATGAATAGTCTCGTTAATGTTTTACGAGAGAACGGCCAACATTTCCGTTACTGCAATAAAATCATTGAAGAATCTACATTCTGACTTGAATATGCATGATGGTGTTGCGCTTGCCTTTAAGAATAGAATAGAATGATCGTTTATCCCAGACAAAAACACGATTACAGCATAGTAGTAAGTAATTGAAGAGAGTGTCAGACACACAAATTACAGGGGGGGACACATTTTACCACTTTGGAAGTCTCTCGCGCAAACTATTCCGTTTAGAAAAAAAAAATATGAGAAACCTCAATATTAATTTTGAAGACCTAAGTATCGGCGAACATACATAAACAATAAATACATATAACCTCCTCCTTTTTTGAAGTCGGTTAAAAATATATTTTCTCAAAAATAGTATGAAATGTTCCCATAACATCTGTGAAGATAGTATCCGAAAGTGACTCATCCTGAAAAATTTCTGAACAATGTCCAGGAAGACGCAAAAGTGTCAGGGAAGTAAGTATGAAATCCCATTACATAATCTCCACTTATAATAAATCTCTAAATTAAAAAAAGAATCAGCCAGTTTGAAACTAAGCTTTGCGCGGTTCGAATGTTCTCAGCATCCCATGAACGGAAAAATATGAAACATTTTATATAGGTACATTATTATTCTAGCTGCAACTTAGGATAGTTTTTATCCGACTGTGACAGTTAATTAATTTTCCGAAATATACGACTTCATTTAATTTTTCATTTATTCTTATTGAAATCAAACGCTGCTCCAACTGTCAGCTATAAGAACCGTCAAATTTTCGTCAAAATGGCGGAATTGCTTTGCCTTTCATTTATTAATAATTTAAATCCCGTCTACGATAGACCTTTACGAGACAAATGCTAAAATATAAACCATAAAAAAATATTCGATTCTGATATGAGAACTTATATGCGCAAATGTCGTTTTATGTCGTAATTTCAATAAATGAAATCAACAAATTTGAACAATATAATTAACACGAATTTGTTTTTTTTGAATGACAATGGCACGCGCTCGGCGCATTCAGCCAAAGTACCTGCGGCGCTACCACGAAAACCGATACTCAATGTTCATATATTTGCATCCCTGTCACTCGAGTATGGTTAGTGCGATAGAGATAGAGATACCCGAATATTTTCGAATTCCGAAGTTCGTGGTTATAGCTCAGGAATCGAATATATGGTAAATAATCATAATGTATTTTCTCGAAAAAGAATTTAAAATAAATATAGTCAAATGGAGAAAAAAACAAAGCAAGAGGTTATATAGGTAATGATTATACTTCGATTTTTTTAGCATTAGAAATTCGATAAACAAAGAAGCAGGTGTCGTAAACCTGTTTCTTCAGAAGTCAATAATAAAATATTAAATTATTGTGTATTTTTCTTTGTTACATCATAGGTACTTATCAATGATTTCACATTTCCTATCACTTAGGTTTGTAAATATTATATATATATTATTATTAACAATTCCAAACCTAACCTAACTTTTCACTACACTGAATTGGGTGGTTTTAACCCTAAAATGCATGCATATCAAGTGGTCTTTCTGAAATAAGTAAGTAGAAGCTATTTTAGCTTAATTTGAAGCTTTGCCGACCTCGTCCACCACACACTAGTGCGATGTAACCTTGTAGTTATTAGGAGTTATTATTTAGTAGTATCAGAGTAAGGGCTGCACTCAGGCACCTGAACTGCGGCGCTACCACAAACTTCGAATCTCGAACTTCGTATATCTCTATCTCTGTCACTCGAGTACCATAAACCATAAGTGCGATAGAGACGGAGATATACGAAGTTTGAGATTCGAAGTTCGTGGTTATAGCTGTGAACCGCACTATCAACGAAAGATAATAACAATAACAACAACAATAACAAATAACTTTAACGGAAAACAATGAAACTTAAAAACTCAAAACAACAAGATTCTGGGATAGTGACAAAGTATCGCACTTGCATTCGCATGACATACGAGATGAGAGTGACGTTTAAAAACAAACATGAACAATGTAATGGCGAACATTTTATCCGACCGATTGCAAATGTCAAAACGCTAAACTCTTATTGATGTGGGACACGATCTCTTCAATTTAGTCGCAATTTATGCGTTTAAAACGTTCCGTTTGTTTGAAACCTCTGCTTCTTTGGGTTTTTTATCATGCAATTTTTTTGCGATACATTAAAAATAACACAAATAAAATATTAATGCTGTATTATTAAATAATCCTTTTAAGTAAATGCAAATTACACATTTTGCTATCGTCTAATATGCTTTAAAAAATGTTTTCATAGTTTTCCACTTATTCCGCCGCATTTACGGCAGGTATCGTAAAACGTGGTCTATAAAAAACCTTACACTTACTTCTGTCAAGGTCTTTCTAATGCTAAAAAAATCGAAGTATAAGTTATAAGAGTCCAAAGTTTTAAGAGGGGGTATGTTCTGTCCCTTTTCCGCAAAACGCACCTTCATATGAAACGATTGTTTTTTACTATGACGCTCGAGTATATTGACGTCACAGTCCCTCATCGTTTTCTCACTCTAACAAGCGACATTAAAACGGATGTAGCTTCATAATTTTTTGAGATATTTGAATGGGAGTTTCATTATCTTCTATCTATTTATACATAATAAATGCCTATGTCCTGACTGACTTATTCACTCAATCACTCACTCACTCACTCATCAACGCACAGCCGAAACTACTAATCTTAGAGAGTTGATTTTTGCACAGTATGTTGCTTTTATAACGTGGGCTAGGGATAAAAAGGGATTTTTGAAAATTCTACCCCTAAGGGGGTAAAATGGGGGTGCAAAGTTTGTATGGGAGAACCTTTTTTTTTTGAGCTATAGACTTAAACTTTGTAGAAAAATTGGTTATTAGAATACAAATGAAACACTTTCAGCGTTTTGGAAAATTCCACCCCTACGGGGGTAAAATAGGGGTGCAAGGTTTGTATGGGGGAAACATTTTTTTTTTAAATAGAGACTTAAATCTTTGTTGAAAGATCAGTCATTAGAATACAAATAAAGAACTTTCAGGGTTTTAGAAAATTCTACCCCTAAAGGGGTAAAATAGAGTGCAAAGTTTGTATGGGAAAAACTACTTTTTTTTAAATAGAGACTTAAAACTTTGTAGAGAAATTATTCATTAGAATACAAATAAAGTACCTAGATTCAGTGTTTTAAAAAAATCTACCCCTAAGGGGGTAAAATAGGGGTGCAAATTTTGTATGGGGGAAACAATATTTTTTAAATAGAGACTTAAAACTTTGTAGAAAGATTAGTCATCAGAATACAAATTAAGTACTTTCAGCGTTTTAGAAAATTCTACCCCTAAAAATAGGGGGCTAAATAGGGGTGCAAAGTTTGTATGTGGGAAACTATTTTTTTTAGCTAGAGTCCTAAAACTTTGTAGAAAGATTATTTAAATACAAATAAAGTACTTTCAGCGTTTTGGAAAATTTCACCCCTAAGGGGGTAAAATAGGGTGCAAAGTTTGTATGGGAAAAACATATTTTTTTTTAATAGAGACTTAAAATTTTGACGAAAAATTACTTATTAGAACATGAAAAATACTACATTCGGCGTTTTACAAAAATCATTCCCTAAGGGGGTTAAAAAAGGGTGCAAGGTTTGTATGGGGAACACTTTTTCTTAGCTAGACACTTAAAACTTTGTAGAAAGATTACTTATAAAAATACAAAAAAAAAGACTTTCAGCGTTTTGAAAAAATCTATTCCTAAGGGGGATAAAAAAGGGTGCAAAGTTTTTATCAGGGAAAGTTTATGTTTTTGAGTTAGAGACTTGAAACTTTGTAGAAAGATTACTTATTAAAATACAAAAAAAGAACACAAATCGTTTTAGAAAATTCCACCCCTAATAGGGTTAAAAAGGAGAGCAAGCTTTGCATGGGCAACACTTTTTTTTGAGTTAGACTTAAAACTTTGCAAAAAGATTACTTATTAGAATACTAAAAAAGAACTTTCAGCGTTTTAGAAAACTCCATCCCTAAGGGAATCCTTAAGATCCTTAAGAAGGGTAGCCAGTGTTGTGTGGGAAAAACTTTTTTTTTTACTAGACTTAAAACTATTCAAAATGTTACTTATTAAAAATAATAATAAAGTACTTTCAGAGTTTTAGAAAATTCCACCCCTAAGGGGGTTAAGAAAGCTTTGTATGGGCAACACTTTTTTTGAGCTAGAGACTTAAAAGTTTACGAAAAAAGTTCTTTCAGCGATTAGAAAAATTCAACCTCTAAGGGGGTTTAAAAGGGGGTTCAAATTTTAAATGGCGAGCAATAAAATTTTAAAGTGTGAGTAAGAGATTTTTAACTTCGGTCTTATTCTGTACGTTAAAAGACTACAAAACTGATTTCAGAGTTTTTCCAAATTCATACCCTAAGAGTGTTAAAATTGGTTCAAAGTTTGAGTATTTCAAGGCATTTTTAAAGTATGAGATTTTTAACTTTGGTTTTAGACTGTTTGTTCACAAACTAGAAAATGAACATCAACTTTTTTTTTAATTATCCCCTAAAAGAGGGTTCAAATTTTGTATTGAGAGAAATCATTTTCTAAGACGATAAAAAGTTCTATGCGGACGAAGTCGCGGGCAACAGCTAGTAATATCATAATATTTAAGTATAGAAATATTTTTTTTTATCAAAGATAAGCTTTAATGGCCTTTAATAAAAAGGAGGTACCATAGAGGTTGACGTATCCGAATTGCACTTGTATTGCACGATGTAAAATTGCGGAAAATTCAGTTCAATCGTGTTTTTTAACCGACTTAAAAAAAAGGAGGAGGTTCTCAATTACCTCAGAACTCCGTCATTTATGAACCGATTCGTACAATTCTTTTTTTAATTGAAAGTATATGCTTTCAGATTGGTCCCATTGTTTTCAAAACCCCAGTTGGATGACGGGAACCATGAGGAATTGAGGGAAGTCCTCAAATATATTAGGCATTCTTGTTATTTAGTTAAGTTTTATTTTTATTTTCTTGTTTGTCTTGTGTAAGTTATTTTAGATTATTATAGCAAATAAATATAAATATAATAAAAAAAATATCGCGTGTAGTAATTTCGGTATTTTCTATTATAACTCGTGTATTTACACCCGGAAATCATAAATTTGGTGATGGTGGAAACGATGATGAAGACCACAGATGGCTTGTGGAACTTCTCAATGATGTACCTATTTCAAACTATAAAAGTATGTCACAGATTCTGATATGATTGCGTTGAAATAGCAAACAATGAAGTGCCAAGGGTAATTCTGAGATCCTTGAGGAATCGACGGAAGTCCTCAAATATTATCAGCTCACATAAAGTGATTTGGTTTTTTTCACTAATAATAGTAATAATCAACGCATTTGCTCTCGGAAATCAGTTCATGTGGTAAATTGCAAAAGAAATGTGGAATTGTTAATGTGGCGGAGTACTGAATTGAAGTCGGTTAAAACTTTGTTTTTAAAGTAAATTATTACTAGGTATTTTGATACTAATTAGGAATTCGATACTAACGGAAGAAAAAGAAGAATAATATAAAATATAATAATATAAAAGAATAAGAATAAATAATAAACATAAAACTAATACGAAATTTATGTATTTATTATATTGGGGTTGTGGCATAATATCATATCAGTATCTTAAAAACATAAAGCAACATAAAAAAGTCGTTCTCGTATTTTGACGGGGTTGAGTTCATTGAAATAAAATATTTAAGTAAGAAATAAAATTGCTAAAAATGAGTCCTGATGAATCAGATTGGGACATAGATTGCACGCCTCCCTATTTAAAAGCCGAGGCGGAATTGGAGATAAATAATTTACTTCCACCTAAGTCCAAGGAGAGGTATTTGCACGATTATGAAAAGTTCATCAAGTGGAAAGCTGAAGATCAAACTACAAGTTGGTCAGAAAATATATTTATTTTTGAGAGAAGTACTATAGGTACATGCTTCGACCATAAGTCTTCGGCTCGGCCGGCTAAATCATACTCGTCCAGGATAGCTTACTTAAGCCGGCCACCCACGGTGGTTAGGTTATAACCGATGGTTATGCGCATAACCATCGTTCATTTGTGCAGGCATAACTGTGCATACACACGTTCAGTTATGTCATACACACGTTCAGTTATGTCATACACACGTTCAGTTATGTCATACACACGTCCAGTTATGTCATACACACGTTCAGTTATGTCATACACACGTTCAGTTATGTCATACACACGTTCAGTTATGTCATACACACGGTCAGTTATGTCATACACACGTTCAGTTATGTCATACACACGTTCAGTTATGTCATACACACGTTCAGTTATGTCATACACACGTTCAGTTATGTCATACACACGTTCAGTTATGTTATACACACGTTCAGTTATGCCTGAAAAAATGAACCACCGGTTATAACCTAGCGTGGGTGGCCGGCTCAACTAAAGTCTAAAATAGTAAATGGGTCATTGTCAGTCACAAAAACAAAAATCATCTTTCCGGTGGTCAATAGATAAGGGCTTACGTTTACATATAATATGTATTTATCACATAGAATTATAGAAGGGGCAACGCCGTTTATGTGGATTCAGAGTACAACCAAAAATTAGGCTTTATAGCTCTTAACTTTGGCAATGTCCACCGAAGAGACGCGAACCTAAATCTGACAATGACCCAAATAGTTGCGTCACCTATGCATAGACACACTTAGACTAAATAAATCTTATTTGAATGATGCCAGCTTTATCTAGGACTGCAAAGCAAATATTCGCGCAGGACAAAGGGGTCGAGTGAACAACATTTGAAATTCCACTTAGTCTCTATCACTATGCATTGTGTACCACTCAGAGAGAGTTAAAGCTAGGCTAAAGTCTAAAACCTCCGAATTTAAAAATATACTTACCAAATATAACGATAAAATTCAAGATTCTAAAATGGAAATTGCTTGCTGAGCGCTGCTTGGCGACGGTAAAATGTTAAAATACACCATCCACCGATATTGTATACCAATTTAGCCTGCTTTATATGGATTTTGCTAGTTGAATGTTTAATAACGAGTATCGTCACTAAGGGAACCTTGGAAGATGCCAATTATTGAAGTTAATTAGGTGTACAGGCGCTTTCATTAACGTCTTTTTAGTCTCGAGTTTGATTTTATTAGCACTACTATTCATGGAAACATTTATAGGGTTGCTAGTTGTTAACTCCACTTCGCACGGTCTTTGGCATTTAAGTAGGTATATAGTACGTATACCATACCTACCAACCCCGACATCTTCTACTAGGTAGATCTAAACGTCATTTTTGAAGCTTAGATATATAACTTTATGTACATTTTTCATACCTTAGAATACCGAATACGTAGACGGGGTGAGTGATCTGTACGAAATGAATGACTGAATAGAAATCCCATACCAAAATGAGAAATTGAAGATAGTATTTGCAACAAGTAACTTTTTGACGCATAAATTGTATCATTATGAAGCATGTCACTTCCTAATTCTGTCATTTCTTGCGGGGCCGGTGGGGAGGGGGGGGGGGGGGGGGTCTACGCAGCTTAAATGTAATTTTGGCTAAAGCCCCTACAATAAATACAAAAAACAATGCTTTTCTTGTACAGTCGCCATCACATACATCGGTACACTATAGGTGTTCAAAAATATCGGCACATGCACCCTAATGCCTTGAAAATAGAGGTGTGTTCCGATGTTCGTGACGTGCTTGTTTGCTCCGATGTATGTGATTGCGGCTGTACCTATGTATGGTGTGAGAAAATACGCTGCCAGCGCAGCGTGAACCGTTTTCAAACGTAGGTAAGTACGTACAAAGTTACGTGGTGCAAATTTTTGACTATATTATGCGTATTTAAAATCTTTATACTTAGGTATTTAAATACAGTGAAGGGGCAATAACATAGTAAGTATGTTTAGTTTTTGAGAAAAATAAGTGAAAGCTGACCCATAATGGGGAATAAATGAAAATTTTAGAAGTGCCTGATTATTTTTTTGGTGATAGGAATAACCTTCCTTAAGCACCAGAAAAAAGTTGCAGACTTTTCAGCTGCGTCAATTATTTTTGAAAAATATAAACAGTTTCTTCACTTATGATTTGGGTTTAGGACGGCGAATGAGACACTTTCCTTGATCCGTCTCATATTACAAAAAAATATTTTAAATATCTGACCCTGGCAATGCCAAATATAGCTACTGCAGCTATCAATATCATTGCCAGTTTTTCATTTTTCATTTCATTTCATATATTCCTTTATAAAACGTAGTTTTACATGTCAATTTATAGATGTTAAATAACATTATACATAATACTATCACATTAAGGTGAAAAAGTATGTCTTATATTATATTACAGCAGGTTAGGTAGGTAAGTATGTCTTAGTTTAGGTACACTGCAGCGTGTAGTCAACGAATAATTATTATTAGTACATTTATTTGTCAAGTCACTACTACACATCCTTAAAATGTCCTTAAATATTACATAACCATTGATTGGGCAGCGAGCCAGTTGAAAAGTCGTTCGGTTTTCAGCCATTATTGAGAAATTCGTCAATGGAATAGCATGAATCGGATGCTAGTTTAATTTTAAGTCTGTTCACAAAACACCTCATACTCGGCGCACTTTTGACTTCTTGGGGCAACTTGTTGTATATCTTGGGCCCTATCGAGTGGAGACATTTTTGGGCCTTCGCAAGACGTGTGGCGGGAGCGCGCAGATCGCCGCGCCGCCTGAAGTTAAAATTGTGTGAGTCACCACGCGTCGGGAACTGTTCAAGGTTACCTCTCACGTACTTGGCTACTTCTAGGACGTACAAGCTAGGAAGGGTGAGAATTTTGGTTTCCTTGAACAGCTCACGAGCAGGATGATCCCATTATGATCCTGTAAAACACGCGGACGACAAACGATTGCATAGTGAGTCAATATGGGGACCCCACGTTAAACCAGAATCTATGACAAGACCCAAGTATTTTACCTCGTCAACCTGAGGAACGAGTCGATCGTTGCAGTATATATTTAGATTGTGTTCTTTTTTTCCGCGGAGTGAAAAGTGCATGATATTGGTTTTTTCAATGTTTAATAACATACCGTTTGCCGAGAACCAAGAGGCAACGTCCCTCATTACTTTGTTGAGTTTGCTTATTAGGTCCTGCTGATTGTAAGCTGAGACAATGACACAACCGTCATCGGCGAACATCACGAATTCTGCATCGTCGGTGGCGGTGGTGGTCGGTGTTTCAGTTTACCACGGATTTTTAAGATATTTTTTTGTAATTTGAGACGGATCAATATATTTTTCAAAAATAATGGTCGCAGCTGAAAGGTCGGCAACTTTTTTCTGGTGCTAAGGATGGTTATTCCTATCACCAAAAAAAATCAGGCACTTCTAAAATTTTCATCCATTCGCAATTGAAATCCATAGTAAAATACGAGTACGAGTCATGGTTGTTTTCTATGTATTTAAGTATTTATTTATCTATATAAGTATGTATATCGTCATCTAGTACCCATAATACAAGCTTTGCTTAGTTTGGGACTAGGTCGATTTGTGTAAGATTGTCCCCAAATATTTTTATTTTTTTATTTTTACGTGAAATAAGGTTAAAAAAACTTTTTAAGAGAGAAAGAGTTACAAATATTAATTACATTCCGAGCAATGCCACTTAGAAAAATGCAAAACCTGTCTTGAAAGTTAGTTTTACACATTCCTGCTATACTTATTTATTTTGTATTCTACATAGTTTAGTCACTTTTACAAAATAATTAAGTACAATTATATGTAAGTATTGTACCATTTTCTTTTACAATACACACATGTAATACAATTGGTAACCCTTTTTGTCGCAGAGATAATTAAACGACTGTAATTTACAAAAAATAATTTATGAATTTAAAATAGTAAGTACCTAAGTAATTTGGCTCGATTCGTGCCACAGCTGATTGTAATAAAATTGATGTACTCTTGTAGCTAGTAATTAGCACCAAAATCGCTAGCTTTAATGGTGTACTTACTGTTTATTTAAATTTACATGTATGTGCTGTATCTTACTCGTGTTTCCATGCTAATTTACAATGAAATAGATACGCCATTTAAATTTAAGGAATATTCTGTGGGTACTATTGTTATGTGTAAACAACCAATGGGCCTCAATTCCATTCGCTTTAATAGGGAACATTACTGCAATGTTCTACCGCCAGAGGCAGCACTACCACTAATAGTAAACCAGTATAGGAATATAGGGATTCACACACACATGCACGATTGATTGTCAAATGAGTGACAGGGATGCTTGCATAGATAATACCGCATGTGGGAACGAGATACAACGTCAACGCTGCTAGTGTCGCTACCTACGAAGAGTTTTGCGTAATCTTCCCTATTGGCAGAAGGGACCTCCCTATGACTTATCGCGTTTGTTGCGTGTCTGTCATTCACTTTATTACAGATCCATGAAGTGGGAATCCCTATGCCACGACGTTACATTTTGAACTTTTCACTCTGGGAACTTGGGAACAAGGTGGACTGATGACCTGGTAAAGGTCGCGGGAGTCCGCTGGATGCGGGTGGCGCAGGACCGGTCATTGTGGCATCTTTGGGGAGGCCTATGTCCAGCAGTGGACGTCTTTCGGCTGATATGATGATGATGATGATGACTCTGGGAACTTACGGTTTCGGTGGGATATCAAAAACAGTCTAAAACTTAAGACTACCTAGTGCATAACCCGATACCTATTAAGTAATTCGAAGAAAGATATGAGGTACATATTACAGTCGACCATATTGTAAAAGTCAAAAAGTCAAAATTATTTATTTCATAGAATATGGTAATTACAATTTTGATGTTAAAGGATATTACATGTACAACATATTCTGCCCACACAGGCGTAGAAATAGAAATAGAGCTGGTAAATAAAGTTACATGTCTAATAATTAATATAAATCATAATTTAGCAAATACAGTCAAAATAAAATAAAAGAAATAAAAGATGCAGGTAAATTCAGATTCATAAAATTGTAAAAAGATAAAGTCAATACACAATGCAAGTTTGAGTGAGGATGTCAAATTTCATTACTATTTTAATATTCGTCAACTGTGTAAAAGCATTTATCCAACAGCCATTTTGTGATCCTCCTTTTAAATATTGATGGTAGCATTTCCTTAAATGTAGATGGTAACTTATTATAAACTAGCTGTTGCCCGCGACTTCGTCCGCGTAGAACTTTTTATCGTCTTAGAAAATGATTTCTCTCAATACAAAATTTGAACCCTCTTTTAGGGGATAATTAAAAAAAAAGTTGATGTTCATTTTCTAGTTTGTGAACAAACAGTCTAAAACCAAAGTTAAAAATCTCATACTTTAAAAATGCCTTGAAATACTCAAACTTTGAACCAATTTTAACACTCTTAGGGGATGAATTTGGAAAAACTCTGAAATCAGTTTTGTAGTCTTTCAACGTACAGAATAAGACCGAAGTTAAAAATCTCTTACTCACACTTTAAAATTTTATTGCTCGCCATTTAAAATTTGAACCCCCTTTTAAACCCCCTTAGAGGTTGAATTTTTCTAATCGCTGAAAGAACTTTTTTCGTAAACTTTTAAGTCTCTAGCTCAAAAAAAGTGTTGGCCATACAAAGCATTCTTAACCCCCTTAGGGGTGGAATTTTCTAAAACTCTGAAAGTACTTTATTATTAATTTTAATACGTAAAATTTTGAATAGTTTTAAGTCTAGTAAAAAAAACAGTTTTTCCCACACAACACTGGCTACCCTTCTTAAGGATCTTAAGGATCCCCTTAGGGATGGAGTTTTCTAAAACGCTGAAAGTTCTTTTTTAGTATTCTAATAAGTAATCTTTTTGCAAAGTTTTAAGTCTAACTCAAAAAAAAGTGTTGCCCATGCAAAGCTTGCTCTCCTTTTTAACCCTATTAGGGGTGGAATTTTCTAAAACGATTTGTGTTCTTTTTTATGTATTTTAATATGTAATCTTTCTACAAAGTTTCAAGTCTCTAACTCAAAAACATAAACTTTCCCTGATAAAAACTTTGCACCCCTTTTTATCCCCCTTAGGGATAGATTTTTTCAAAACGCTGAAAGTATTTTTTTTTGTATTTTTATAAGTAATCTTTCTACAAAGTTTTAAGTGTCTAGCTCAGAAAAAATGTTCCCCATACAAACCTTGCACCCTTTTTTAACCCTCTTAGGGAATGATTTTTGTAAAACGCCGAATGTAGTATTTTTCATGTTCTAATAAGTAATTTTTCGTCAAAATTTTTAGTCTCTATTAAAAAAAAATATGTTTTTCCCATACAAACTTTGCACCCTATTTTACCCCCTTAGGGGTGAAATTTTCCAATATTCTTTAAATAATCTTTCTACAAAGTTTTAGGACTCTAGCTAAAAAAAATAGTTTCCCACATACAAACTTTGCACCCCTATTTTTAGGGGTAGAATTTTCTAAAACGCTGAAAGTACTTAATTTGTATTCTGATGACTAATCTTTCTACAAAGTTTTAAGTCTCTATTTAAAAAAAATATTGTTTCCCCCATACAAAATTTGCACCCCTATTTTACCCCCTTAGGGGTAGATTTTTTTAAAACACTGAATCTAGGTACTTTATTTGTATTCTAATGAATAATTTCTCTACAAAGTTTTAAGTCTCTATTTAAAAAACAGTAGTTTTTCCCATACAAACTTTGCACTCTATTTTACCCCTTTAGGGGTAGAATTTTCTAAAACCCTGAAAGTTCTTTATTTGTATTCTAATGACTGATCTTTCTACAAAGTTTTAAGTCTCTATTTAAAAAAAAATGTTTCCCCCATACAAACCTTGCACCCCTATTTTACCCCCGTAGGGGTGGAATTTTCCAAAACGCTGAAAGTGTTTCATTTGTATTCTAATAACTAATTTTTCTACAAAGTTTAAGTCTATAGCTCAAAAAAAAAAGGTTCTCCCATACAAACTTTGCACCCCCATTTTACCCCCTTAGGGGTAGAATTTTCAAAAATCCCTTTTTTATCCCTAGCTCACGTTATAAGAGCAACATAGTGCAAAAGTGCAAAAATCAACTCTCTAAGATTAGTAGTTTCGGCTGTGCGTTGATGAGTGAGTGAGACTCAGTGATTGAGTGAATAAGTCAGTCAGGACATAGGCATTTATTATGTATAAATAGATAGAAGATAATGAAACTCCCATTCAAATATCTCAAAAAATTATGAAGTTACATCCGTTTTAATGTCGCTGGTTAGAGTGAGAAAACGATGAGGGACTGTGACGTCAATATACTCGAGCGTCATAGTAAAAAAACAATCGTTTCATATGAAGGTGCGTTTTGCGGAAAAGGGACAGAACATACCCCCTCTTAAAACTTTGGACTCTTATAACTTAATCATTACCTATATAACCTCTTGCTTTGTTTTTTCCTCCATTTGACTATATTTATTTTAAATTCTTTTTCGAGAAAATACATTATGATTATTTACCATATTTTCGATTCCTGAGCTATAACCACGAACTTCGGAATTCGAAAATATTCGGGTATCTCTATCTCTATCGCACTAACCACTATTATCGCACTTACTCGAGTGACAGGGATGCAAATATATGAACATTGAGTATCGGTTTTCGTGGTAGCGCCGCAGGTACTTTGGCTGAATGCGCCGAGCGCGTGCCATTGTCATTCAAAAAAAAACAAATTCGTGTTAATTATATTGTTCAAATTTGTTGATTTCATTTATTGAAATTACGACATAAAACGACATTTGCGCATATAAGTTCTCATATCAGAATCGAATATTTTTTTATGGTTTATATTTTAGCATTTGTCTCGTAAAGGTCTATCGTAGACGGGATTTAAATTATTAATAAGTGAAAGGCAAAGCAATTCCGCCATTTTGACGAAAATTTGACGGTTCTTATAGCTGACAGTTGGAGCAGCGTTTGATTTCAATAAAAATAAATGAAAAATTAAATGAAGTCGTATATTTCGGAAAATTAATTAACTGTCGCAGTCGGATAAAAACTATCCTAAGTTGCAGCTAGAATAATAATGTACCTATATAAAATGTTTCATATTTTTCCGTTCATGGGATGCTGAGAACATTCGAACCGCGCAAAGCTTAGTTTCAAACTGGCTGATTCTTTTTTTAATTTAGAGATTTATTATAAGTGGAGATGAGGATGCACATGCAGAACACATTCCTCTTACAATAGTTGAATCGATACAACGGTGAGTAAAGTTTGTGTTTATACCTTGTAGGGCGATTCGAGACACTTTACATGACCCTGATGAGGCGATGTGCCACAACATTCGAAATGATATTTACATGACAGTTTAGCTATGAAATCTATATCTATGCAGCGGAATGTCCTCTCGAGAAAAATGCAGGTGCCTCCTCGTTTCTCGGAATCGCGTGAATATATCGCTGCTACCTTGTAACCCGGGAGTTTAAGGAAGCCCTCAAATCCTTTTTGTACAAATGTTTCAGTAAGGCAAATAATATTAACACGAGTATTTTTTTCGTATAATTCAGTTAATACTATTTGTATATAGTCGATTTTATTTAAAGCACCAGCAATATTTTGATGCATTATCCTTAAGTAATTCGGATTGCGAGAATGAGATGTAATGAGGGGGTTTTCTTTATGCTTTAAGTTAACATGTTTTATTGAGCTGTGTGTGCTTTTTCTTTCATTTTGTGTATGTGATCCGTTTCCTCTAAAAAATTGCAGCTGTTATTAAACTTCTCATTAATCTCTCTTAATACACTATTGATACAGTGTGCAAGTTTGTACTTTCCTCTTTGATTTAAGCAGTTACCGTTATGTTTATAATCATGTATTTCTAGATGCATACTACAGGACATAAACCATACATTAGGTCTATTATTAAATCTCTTATGAAGATTCATGTTAAAGTTAGTAACAAAGTTATTATAGCCACGAGAATCTCTGTTCGTGCTGTATGGGATATCACAGATAACAATATTGGTATGATCTACATTTTCGATGGTTTTTTCTAAGTTACTCAAGATTTTGGCCACAGGATGTACATTAAAGTCACTACTTCCACACATAATTACTAAACTGTCACACTGCCTAAAATTTACAATCTTTTCATGAACCTTTGCCAAGACGCGTTCTGTTGTTCCATTTTGTATTATATCTGCCATGAAGTCGTAGTCGTTTTTCCGTATTTTACATAGTGGAAGCAACAGATCTGCTCCGTGGAAGTCTGATAGAAGCAGTAATTTAGGTTTTTGTTTGGCTTGATTGTGATTCTCGTCGGTATATGCTGGCGTGAATTCTGCTGATTGTTTATGGCTGGGCCCAATAGAAGCTTCACGGTGAGT
The DNA here is from genome assembly GCA_963854355.1 of Epinotia brunnichana. Classification (NCBI taxonomy): domain Eukaryota; kingdom Metazoa; phylum Arthropoda; class Insecta; order Lepidoptera; family Tortricidae; genus Epinotia; species Epinotia brunnichana. The sequence continues at coordinate 17,870,310 of OY977939.1, forward strand.
AAGGAACTCTGAATGTCTTATTGGATTGTTCCTCCAATTGTTTTACAAGTTTTTGCAAGACAAGTGTCGATTTCTGTATTCTTTGTAAAACAATATACTTGCCTTGCTCTGATATACCGGATCTTTGCTTAATCTTAACGTTTTCTGACATTGTGTTGCTTAGCCTGACTTGAAGTTGTTTTATTCTCTTTGTAAGCCTTAATATCTCCTCTTCTAATGATTTCATTTTAACTTTTAGCTCAGCGGTTGCCGAGTTGGTAGGCTGTACGCTTAGCTCCCCTACGGCGGATTGCCGAGCGCTAGATTTGTTTGGAGTGCTTCTTCTAGGTGGTTCCTCATGAAGCAGTTTACTATATATGCCTTGAAGTTTCTGAATGTCTACAATTTGCTTTTTTAAATCACTATTTTCAATGTTCAATTGTAATTATTTCTAATCAAATTAAATGCATTAAAACATGATTTTTTTTTATGCCAACACTAAGGATATATTGTAAATTCCGTGAGGCTGTGCGGTGCGGACTTCTCGGTGGGTGTATATAAATATTATGAATCACACTTAATTTATTTCTTGTGTAATTTCATACATTTCTTAACTTAATACCTGTTTTACTGCATCAATTCATAATTTACCTTGGTAATTTATGAACGCCATTAAAACGAAACAAGACAATGCTCCTGCTAGACGAATTGAGTATTAAAGTTATAATTATAAAGTACTTTACATTCATTTAACGAAAAGATGGCACTATGTCGTCGCAAAGTATGGAAGACTTAGCTCTTAAAACCATAGAATTAATGGGTTATAAATAAAATGAAACAAAGCATACTTATTGTCATTTTAATGGGCAATTATCTTTCTCAGTATTTTTATCATAATAGCTACTAAGAAGTCTTTAAACTCTAATTTGGTAAAGTATGCTCTGCTTTTGGAAAAATAAACGTCGTCTCCATAATTATACTTGGCGTGGCATTGAAGCGCAGCGTCTTACATCATCGGACATTGTTAGTTCTACATTACGAAGCTACTATATAAATTTTGACTACCGCCCGAGTTTCGTACTAGTTTTGGGTAGGTAGTTGTGCACTTATAATGATAAATCGATCGCGACATGCCGTTATGCATGAGCGGGCGACGTTAAAGCCACAAAAGCTGCGTAGTGGACATTATGCCAGTATACTCGTACCTACATATATCAATGTCACGGCATCGGCCGGCCCAGTCAACCGACAAATACGAGATTTGGTAAGTGGTCTCAGCGGTGACGTTGATCGGATATCAAATATGTAGTAACTTTATCTTCACGTTGTCGACAACTGCAACTGGATACACGATACCCTAAAATTAATTCAAGAAAAAATACGAGTTTGTCTTACCGTACATAGACTGGAAGTTTATTAACAGGTAAATATGCACTAGCGAATATCTTCCTTTCCTAAAGAACTTGCTAATGATCTGCAAGTACCGATCCTATTATCTTCATAATTTAGCACTACTGTAAGCTATTTATTTAAATCGTATGGCATACATTATTTGGCCTTTGAGTTTGTCACTTTTTAGTACCATCCAGGGGACACGTGCACGTGCAGGGTTGTGGTAGGTAGCTCCTGCGGACGTAAGTGACAGTTGTCCCCCCTTTGTCAAGTGAGTGGGCAACTCGACTGTTGGAGGTTCTTAAGCCGCCCGAAGGCCTCTAACTCGGCTTAACGACTACTGTCATAGACAACAGCCGGGATCAACTGCTTAGCGTGCCTTCCAAAGCACGGAAGCGCTCATTCAAAGTAACCATTCAAACAGGCGGTCACCCATCCAAAGACTGACCGCTGCCATCGTTGCTTAACCTGCGTTATCGTTTCCGACTCGCAGGCGCCGCTGGGCTATGAACGCTCTACTGTAAACTATGAATTCCTAAGGCAGCGTTTACGTAACGTAGGTAATGTAATGTTATCCGAAGGGACAGGACAGGTATAAGTATATTGATAGTGATACAACGTCATAAGCTTGCAAATTTAATAACTGTTAAAGTATAATTATTATACTTTAACAGTTATTAATTTCGTGATCGTCACAAACAGAACAAGCAGTTGAATAAAACATTTATCTTTTGTTTGGCCGATGATTTAAATGAATGGATCTGTCGATGAGAGCACAATAGGTAATTTACAACGCACCTCTGGCCTTGAGTTAATTACGTACCTACCTAATTATGATTTCCCCAATTATCCCAATACATTAAGCAAAATACGATTTTGTAAAGCATTCATTTATAATAGCGTGTTTTTTGTTTATTACTTTTTAAAACGTTATTCTACGATGCTTTATTCAAGAATCCTACAAAGTTTTCACCCGAAAGTAACTGTCTAGATTTAATATAAGCATTAATTGTCTTTTTAGGGTTCCGTACTCAAAGAGTAAAACGGGACCCTATTACTAAGACTTCGCTGTCCGTCCGTCTGTCTGTCACCAGGCTGTATCTCAAGAACCGTGATAGCTAGAGAGTTAAAATTTTCACATATTATGTATTTCTGTTGCCCTAGCATGATCGCGTTTATGTCCGACATAAAACAGTCCTCCAATAGCAATAACGTAAGTGCGAGAGGGACAAATCCTTAATGTCGAGCTGTTCCTTCTATTTCCAAAAAAAAACTCTATTAACTTAAGGCGCTATAGGTTCAGCGAAGTGAAGCGAACATAGTTTTTGAAACAATATAATGCGTCTGTTTATAATAATATGGTTTCAAAAAAATACGAATAGTAATCTTGAGGCTTTTCTGCAGGGAAATCAGTGATTAGAAACACGATTAAGCAATTTTCGCTTGATAGAAAAAAATCACGAACATAGGTCTAAAACATATTAAAATTTACTTAAAACATTCGTAGCAAATTATGCACAAAAGCTAAACATATTAACACTGGTTCTAAAAATCGGCAATATCATGTTTGAGGGAACTTAGTGATTACTTTTTTATTTATTTAAACGCACAAAAAATTAAAATTCAAAAACATGATATCCGCGCTTCCAAACACGCACTTCCACCTCGCTCACGCTTACGCTCAGCGAGAGGGAGAGAAGACCATGATACTATAGCGCCTTAATAGTGACGTAAAAGAAAGATAAAAATTTATATCACTATTGGCCTGGTAGTAGTACCTATCCTATTATGTAAATGATAGAGCGTTATCGTTATTCCTATCCCCTGTCTTTTGTTGTCCTACTAGTAGGAATTTGGATAAAATAAAACAGCAAGGTGCAGGCAGCAATAATGGGAGGTGGACGAAACGGGCTACTGAAAGGTGGCGAAGGTTATCAAAACAATCAGCTTGCAGATAATAGTTAGAGCTTTATAGGACGTCAATGTATGGGAACCAATATTTTTGTCATTAAAGCATGAGCCTTGACGCCCTTGACACACTTGTTACTTAGGTGGACTAGAGCTGAAAACGCCTGGGCGCCAAGGGCGGACGCAACGATTACGTAAAAACAGGCAACGATGTGCGTATAAAAAAAATTATATAGGTATCCATAAAAATAATAATAATAAACAGGTATACATAACTACGTACATTCATGTATTGACTTAAAATTCACAGAGCAAGTTTTACATTTTTGCAGTTATATATATTTGGTCTCGTTTTCGGATAAAATGAGGGTGTTCGATCATTTTTTGGGACATAAATGACATCTTTTCATAGAAATTAAAAGAAATATAGGCAAAAATAAAAAAAAATCAGTAACAAAAAAAAATTCTGCAACGATTACGTAAAAACATGCAACGATTGGGGCATGAAAAAAACAGTTTGAAACGCAACTACGTAAAAAAAATTTTAGAACAGCTGATTCGTCCAAATTTTACTTCTTAAGGTGGTTCGATTGCCATACAAAACGTTATTTGACATTCGCAGGCCAACGGCGTGATATTTTAAGAAACTTATATAACAAACTTTCACTAACTTAACTAGATTAATTTGAGAAATTGGTTTGGGACTTAAAACTTTGTAGAAAGATTAGTCATTAGAATTGAAATAAAGAAGGTACTTTTAGCGTTTTAGAAAATTTTACCCTTAAAACTTTGTAGAAAGATTAGTCATTAGAATTCAAATAAAGTACTTTTAGCGTTTTAGAAAATTCTACCCCTAAGGGGATAAAATAGGGGTGCAAAATTTGTTTGTGGGAAACTTTTTTTTTGAGCTAGAATTCTAAAACTTTGTAGAAATATTAGTTTGTAGAATACAAAGAAAGAACTTTCAGCGTTTTGGAAAATTCTACCTCTAAGGCGGTATAATAGGGGTGCAAAGTTTGTATGGGGGAAACAATATTTTTTTAAATAGAAACTTAAAACTTTGTAGAAAGAGTACTTGTCAGAATACAAATAAAGTACTTTCAGCGTTTTAGAAATTCTACCCCAAAGGGGGTAAAATAGGGGTGCAAAGTTTGTATGGGGTAAACAATATTTTTTTAAATAGAGACTTAAAAACTTTGTAGGAAGATTAGTCATTAGAATTCAAATAAAGCATTTTCAGCGTTTTAGAAAATTCTACCCCTAAGGGGATAAATTAGGGGTGCAAAGTTTGTATGTGGGAAACTTTTTTTTTGAGCTAGAAACCTAAAACTTCGTATAAATATTAGTTATTAGAATACAAAGAAAGTACTTTCAGTGTTTTGGAAAATTCAACCCCTAAAGCGGCAAAATAGGGGTGCAAAGTTTGTATAGGGGAAACAATATTTTTTTAAATAGAGACTTTAAACTGTGTAGAAAGATAAGTCATTAGAATACAAATAAAGTGCTTTCAGCGTTTTAGAAAATGCTACACCTAAGAGGGTAAAATGGGGGTGCAAAATTTGTATGTGGGAAACTTTTTTTTTTGAGCTAGAAACCTAAAACTTTGTAAAAAGATTAGTTATTAGAATACAAAGAAAGTACAATCAGCGTTTTGGAAAAATTTACCCCTAAGGGGGTAAAATAGGATGCAAAGGTTGTATGGGAAAAACTACTTTTTTGAAATAGAGACTTAAAACTTTGTAGAAAGATTACTTATTAGAACATGAAAAAAACTACTCTCAGCGTTTTACAAAAATCATTCCCGAAGGGGGTTAAAAAGGGGTGCAAGGTTTGTATGGGGAGCACTTTTTCTGAGCTGACTTGAAACTTTGTAGAAAGATTACTTATAAAAATATGAAAAAGTACTTTCAGCGTTTTAGAAAATTGCACCCCTAAGGGGGTTATAAAGGGGAGCAAGCTTTGCATGGGCAACACTTTTTTGAGTTAGAGACTTAAAACTTTGCAAAAAGATTACTTATTAGAATACTAAAAAAGAACTTTCAGCGTTTTAGAAAACTCCACCCCTAAGGGGGTTAAGAAGGGGAGCCAGTGTTGTGTGGGAAACATTTTTTTTGGACTAGACTTAAAACTATTAGAAAGACTAAATTCCACCCCTAAGGTTAAGTTTCGTATGGGCAACACTTTTTTTGAGCTAGAGACTTAAAAGTTAGTAGTAAGATTACTTACTACAATTAAATACGAAAAAAGTTCTTTCAGCGATTAGAAAAATTCAACCCCTGAGGGGGTTCAAATTTTAAATGGAGAGCAATAAAATTTTAAAGTTTAAGTAAGAGATTTGTAACTTCGGTCTTATTCTGTACCTACATTAAAAGACTACAAACTAATTTCAGAGTTTTTCCAAATTCATCAGTGGGCCGTAGTTCGGAAATTTGGACTAAGTCTATCTAATTGTGAGGTTTTACCGTATTGGCATGTATTGGGATATGAATGATTTTCGATGTCGTTAGATCTTCCATTTTTAGGGTTCCGTTACCAAAGGGTATCAACGGAACCCTAATATCCTACCTTATTTCTGTAATACTATGTATGTCTGCGTGTCCGTCCTTGAGTCACAACGCCGTGTAAGTATTTGGAGCTTACGCACTTGAATTTTTTACAGAATCATAAAAACAAATACAAAAAAAGAGTCCCGATGCGAGAAATGTCTATTCAGGGTTCGTTAAAACGGAATCTTAAGTTTTTTTTAAAACCTTATTGATATGAAACGTTTTTTTCTATGCAGCTACCTATTTACTTGTGTATGTAGTCATAAAATATTTTTGGTGGGGCCAGTGTGTGGCTCGACTTGTAGTTGGCCGGATTTTTCATAATTAAATAGGTACTTTTTTACGTTTGTGGTACGTAACAGACTCCGACTCGTACTTAATCGATTTTTATAATCTGTAGAACTGACTTTTTCCGTGTTTTTTATTTTATTATAGAGGACTCTTTTAAAAAATCCAAGGAAATTAATAAGATTAAAATGCCACGGCCTTCAAAAGTAATTTCAGTAATGCGAAAGCTTCCTCGACGAGTCATCATCTCTTAAAATAATTTGATGTTAAACAAGGAAAAGATAAAAGTCAAGAATCTGTCACTTATTTTATGGGTGTCTAGTGTCCAATTATTATTATAAATACATTTTCTGACTACCTAGAGGTAAACAAATTTAAGTAGCATTTAAGTAGCTTATCGCATGTACCCTATCAGTTTTCGTTCTAGGATTGAAATTCTCCACAATATTATGACGTCATTTTATTTTGTGTTAAACTCATGTTTAAAACCGTATTTCAATGGAATATTTAAGTATAACTTTATTTTCCACTACGATATTTTATTTTGTTTATGGAAAGGCTGACTTATTTAAATAGCTTTAGAAAGTTTTTGATACTGTAAAGCCTGAGACGATGAGAAGATATGCGGGCTAATTGCGTGACTTTACGTACGAGCGTTAGGAGTGTTACCTAGGACTTAGGTAGGACACATCAACTGCTATTCTCCCTTACAAAAAAATACCGTTCATATGTCCTAACGTGCGTTCGAAAAACCCAGTAGTGACTGGGCTGTTATTCGCTACGCGTTAATACGGCTCACCCCGCCGGTCACCCGTTACGAAACTAGACACGTATCGCGGTGTCAAGGTATAATTGTGGGTGGCGTTGAGGTGAGCGGAAAACAAGTTACCTATTATGATAGGGGGTAAGATGAAATTACGGAGAATTGGCATGATTTTTCAAACATCCGGATGAAGGTGATATATCATTAGCCTGTACTGTCTTTACTTCTCATTTTAATTACGAAACTACACAAGATAATAGAATAGTTAAGTCGATGTAGGCTTGGTCTTCTCTACCTCTCACTTGCTCTCACTGAGCATAAGCGTGAGCGAGATGTAAGTGCGTGTTCAGAAGCGCGGATATAATGTTTTTTTAATTTTAATTATTTGTGCGTTTTAATAAATAAAAAGTAATAGCTAAGTTCCCTGAAAAATTATATTGCCGATCTTTAGAACCAATTTTAATATGTTTACCTGTTGTGCATAATTTGTTACGAATCTTTTAAGTGTATTTTAGACCTATGTTCGTGATTTTTTTCTGTCGAGCGAAAGTCAAAAACTCAGGATTCGAATAGCTGTTGTCCCTCGAGAAAGGCCTCAATTTACTAATTAAATTAAGAGCAGCCGTACTATAATTTATATTTAATCCAAACAAGAGCTACGACTTTTAAAAAATCCGTTTTCTGAGCTCACTTCGCCTTAAGATAAGATAATATAAATAAAATAGCCTATAATTTAAATCTTTCTCACCCGCATTTCCAAAACTGGTTTTTAACCGAGTCTTCTTACTTATTTATCGAGACTGCCCACGCGGTCAAAAGGCCAAAGCGGTGCCGAGGCAGACATCGTTGAACTATAATTATTTGGAATAAACTTCCTGGATACCACATTAAACCCCAAACAATGAATGAAAGCTATGACGAAAATTGTGTAAGATTTTGCCGTCACAAATTAGGTACAACCTGCGCTGATGTGACAGTGATTAGATTACTTAGTTAGTTTCAGTAGCAATCGTGTATCGTGTTAGCGTTTTAGATAGTCCGGGGGTGAGATTGATAATGATAACAATCACTCATTCATGCGAGGCCAAAATTCAAATCTAGGTGCGTTATTAATTTTAGGCTACTTTAGTTAGTAGGTAAGTAAAAAATCAAACTAAGTGTTATTCCTTTATTCTGATTAATTCGTTGCATTATAGTGTCTTCATAGGGTATAGTACAGAGGAGGGCGGCCTTATAAAATTAAAAAGAAGATTTCGCTCAGCAGTGGGTATTTTTACCTACCTACATACGGGCGGAACAGATATATAAGTAGATACAGTCTGTGCAAATTTAAACATTGTCATTGCTCTCATGTAAATCCTTTACGATTAAACGAGTAATATTTGTATATTTATTCGATTCTTTATTTGTTTGTTAATGGGTTCCTTCTCAAAGACGGCTCTAACAATTTCGATGAGATTTGCAATTCGGGGGTTGTTCTAAAAATCGATTACCATATAGAGTCTAGTCTCATTTCCGTGAAAACTATTGTTCTATAGGTATCGAAAATCCTCTCGAACAATGCAAATAACAGAAAGGTACCGGCGTAATTTTAAAACGACTAGAACACCAAATTATAATCACAAACAAAATGAAAAAAAAAACTTAGTTGATGTACGGAAATATCAATGATAATGAACAACACATTGATAAAGATACGGGATTTTGAAGGTGTAAAACCGTGCAAACCGGATAAACGGCTTATCCGATAAGGACGCGCCATTTTCCCCGACAGAGTTAGTCATTGGAAAATGCGTACTTTGAAAACAAATCTACTTTGGTTTACTCGTAAAACGCACATTCATTTGGCTCATTTTTCAACTATACTAGGTATCTGGCACTGTATTTTGTGTGTTTCTTCAGAGTTAAATTCCTTTTACTAACTTTTTCTACTTCGGTACTGTTATCTGCCATTTATATAGGCAGTAAGTAACTCAAATATAATGACACCGATAAATATTCGTCGAAAACTCTATATACTCTATGGCCCAAAAACGAACTGCTTAGCGTGCTGTGATGGTGTTTATAAATAGATTTTTCATAACAGCATTGTCAGTGGTACGTCAAGGTCACCAATTATGTATACACCACAAACTTACATAAATTGTACCTATACAGACCTTATTACTACGGAAGTAAGGTTGTTGTATACATATTTTTGAAACTTTGGGTATATCTATATACATATTGGTGACCTTGACTGTACCAACTTCAAAAACAAATATTTCGAAATAAAAGGTTCATTTACGACCAAGCATTGGTATATTATTAATAATTTACTAAAAGAAAAATAATTCATCATCTATTGTGTTATTTTTTACCAATTCTTGGTATTATTTGTAAAGATAAACATTTCTGATTTGGTTTGGATCCGGCTTCAGTTTGGTTCGGATGGCAAGTGCAAGCAAATTAAAAACAAAACAAACCATGAACAAGAGTCATACTTAATTCTGATTTCTCACCAAAATTCCAGTTCAAAATTAAAAAACGAAAAATTATAACTGTTCGTTATTACCAATTTAGATTTAATTCGTGTTTGTGTAGAATAAAATATACGTTCCTTTCAAAATGGACTAAGAAGAAAATAATTGCACTCTTGAAGAAATTGCGTGAATAGCAAACATGCTGCCTGAGAAGTCTAAACAATGCTATTTATCTTAAATTAGTCGTAGATAGTTATTTGTGTCACAAGGGAGCAAAATAGTATATTTACGGCGAGGGCGGTGTATTGAATCCTGAACGTAGCGAGGGATCCTACAATTTAATCCTGAGCGTAGCGAGGGATTCTAACGTAGGATCCTGAGCGTATTGAGGGATTCAAGTGTTAACGCCCAAGACGAAAATAATTTTGCTCCTGAGTGACACATGTAACTTTTCACACCGACTATGAGGAAAACATTTGCAAAAAAACCAAAAAATGACAACAAAAAATAACAAAAAAAAGAACGAAAAAAAAAAAAAACTACAAAAAAACAAAAAATTAAAAAAAAAACAAAACCAACCAAATCAAACAAAACCAAAAAACAAACAAAACAAAAAAAAAACAAAAAAGAAAAGAAAAAAAAATAGAAAAAAAGGAAAAAAAACAAAAAAAGAACAAATAAAAAAACGAAACAAAAAAGAAAATAACAAAAAAACAAAAAAAAAATAGGTACAAAAAAAAGAAAAAAATACAAAGAATACAAAAAACAGAAAAACGAAAAAAAATACAATAAAAAGCGAACATAAATAGGTACAAAAAAATAAAAATACAGCCAAAAAACAAAAACAAACAAAACATCAAAAAAGTACCAGAAAAAAAGACAAAAAACAAAACAAACGAAACAAAAAACAAACGAAAGTAAAAAAACAAAAAAAAACAAAATACTACAAAAAAAACCAAAAAACAATTGAAACAAACGGAACAAAAAAAAACGAACAAAAAACAAAAAACTAACAAAAAAAAGAACAAAAAAACAAAAAACAAAAAAAAAACAAAAACTGAAACAAACGCAAAAAACAAATAAAAACGAAAACAAACAAGAAATAAAAACAAAAAAAGAAAAAAAAACAAACAAAACAAAAAAAATAAAAAAAACACTAAAAAAATACAAATAAAACAAAAAAAAACAGAAAAAAATATCCTCATGTATATATATACGCACGCCGTTGGGGCGGAAAGGTTCTCGAGTGGCGACCACGTACCGGAAGGCGCGGCGTGGGTAGGCCCCCCACAAGGTGGACTGATGACCTGGGTAAAGGTCGCGGGAGTCCGCTGGATGCGGGTGGCGCAGGACCGGTCATTTTGGCACTCTTTGGGGGAGGCCTATGTCCAGCAGTGGACGTCTTTCGGCTGATATGATGATGATGATGATGATGATATATATACGGTTGTCGATTACGATGAAATTACAATCGATTATTTTATCAAGATTCTATTGGCACATTGCGTAAATGCTACAAGCCAATGAATAAATTAAAAAAGTAGCTTGAACAGAAAAGAAGCATTTTGCTCCCTCTCGTCGGGGACCAAAACTTACTTTTCTGAATGAGAGGTGTGAAATAGTACATTATTGCCGTGGCCGGGAAGGAGGCAATTGCAGGCTGAGTATTTTGTTTAAACGGACGAGCTTGCGAGTCCGTTTAATTATAATACGAAGCCTGCAATTGCCATTCCGGCTGAGGCTAATATAGTGCTTTTCTCAAAAATGGGGGAATAACAAAGACTAAATTTAAATCAAGCGTTATTATTAAATACAAATTGAGGATACTGCAAATTACATAAAATTAAACGTCATAAAATATGTTTTTAAACAGAGTCGCAAGTGTATTTTTCCACCGAAAAACGCAAACTATTTGAGACGCGTACAAGAATGTAGCGTTTGCAACAGAAAAATACGACTTGGTTTGGCTGAATACGGCCTGTGCCGTCTTTTATATGCCAGTTTCGACAAATAAAGGAATTTATATGTAACATTCCAGGCGGCCTGCAATGTTTTTTATTTTTTAATTTTGATATGGCCTTAAACTATACACTTTACCTTCCAATATGTAGCGAGTTATGTTCACCTTGCGGGCCATTTTTGAGAAAAATACTATTACATAAACTGATGAGCAAGTAAAACGCAAGTAAAAGATGCTGTAATGTAACACGGAAAACTTGTGCAAATTATAGGTCTGTTTATCTGTTTGTCTGTTTATGTGACCGCGCATCACGTGAAAACGGCTGTACCGATAAAGATGAAATTTGGTATAGAGATAGTTTTAGTCCTGGGGAAGGACATAGGGTAGTTATTATCCTGAAAATCAACCCCTAAGGGGATGAAATGGGGGGTGGAAATTTGTATGGAGCTACTTAAACCGCTGCACCGATTTGGATGAAATTTGGTATATAATTAGTTTGAGCCCCGGAAAATGTCAAAGGATAGGTTTTATCCTAAAAATCTTCCCTTTTAGGGGGTAAAATGGGGGGGGGTAAAAATTTGGATTTTGATAAAATTTGGTTTAGAGGTAGTTTAAGTTCTGGGGAAGGACATTGGATAGTTTTTATTCTGGAAATCTTCTCCTAAGGGGGTGAAATGGGGGGTGAAATTTTGGATGGACTCCGTTTAGATCAAATTTGGTATAGATATAGTTTGAGTCCCGGAGAATGACAATGGATAGTTTGAATCCCGAAAATCATCCCCAAAGGGATGAAATAGGGATGAAAATGTGGATAAATCTTATTTAGTTAAAATTTGGTATAGAGATAGAAGGAGTCCCAGGGAAGAACAATGCATAGTTTTTATCCTGAAAAATCATCTCCTGAGGGGGTGAAATGGGGGTGAAAATTTGGATTTAGCCCATTTAGATGAAATTTGGTATAGAAATAGTTTGAGTCCTGGAGAATGACAACGGATAGTTTTTATCCCCAAAATCATCCTCTAAGGAGGTGAAATAGGGGGTGAAAAATTGGATGGAACCCATTCACGGTATAGCGGTAGTTGGGAGTCCTGAGGAATAGGAACACAATATTACATTACATAAATATATATATGATACGTTCCAAGGGTAAAGATACCTTATGGCGGTAGATTCGATCATGTTTTCTAAAACGGGGTAAAAAGACGTTATTATGGCTATTTTGAAAACTATTAGATGTAACATTTTGTTGACGTATCTTTGTTTTTAATATAAAATATTTAAATTACAAGTCAGTTAATTTAGTCCTACGGTTTAGTAGAAAAGGTCCTTACGGACGTGTGATATGAAAATATGCAAAATAATACTGAAAAAAGCCTACATGCATCTATTATGATGAGGCGGGTCATAGAAACCAAGTTTGCGGCGGAGTCTATTTTGTAAAAAAAGGCGTTCGGAGTAAGCTAATCTATAAAATCATGCAACTCAGCCATAATGATCCTTTCCTTCATACAATCCATACTAATACTACAAATGCAAAATTAACTCTGTTTGTCTGTTACCTTTTCATTGCTTTTCAACCGATTGAGATGAAATTTGGTATAGAGATACTTTGAATTCCGGGGCCTTCCCAAAAAGTCCTTACTAAGGATAGTTTTTCAAAAGGGGGGAGAAAGTTATGATATAAACGAGTTCCGCGCGGACGAAGTCGCGGGCAAACGCTAGTTACAAAATAAACAGTGCTGCGATGGCTCGGGATTTAATCCCAACATGCGGTACGTACCTCACAATCTGCAGATTGAAACACGAACTGTGACCACAGTTTTATTTGTTTGCAAATTTTTAATTTAAAATTGATTTCGTGGGAAATTATCATAAACACAAGTAGAATATAAAGATGACATTTAACACTTTTAATTTCATAATTCATTTATTGCTTTTCCATGTAGTTTCATAGGTCTTAAATTACAATTATGTGCTAATATATGACCCTGGTAGGGCACAGCAATACTTATAACTAAAAAAATTATATAACACTTAACAGAGCGGTATTATTATAAATTATTATAAGATACAAACTGGATCAATATATTTTATGTCAAAAACTTAATGCTACTTATGAATGTCTCTGACTACGCTTATTATAAGTGGATATAATTAATGACTAAATGTTAAAGCTACATATAATGTCAAAAGCTTAATTTTCACATAAAGGTATTCATTCGTAGAGTAATAACATTTTTTCAGGAGCAGCATAGTCAATTTTGATTTGAATTTAAATATATCAATTCCATCCTTGATTATATCCGGCAATTTATTATAATTTTTTACGCACATCGCAAATGGGCCTGAATGTACCATTTGTAGCTTTGAGGATGGTTTGCACAGCTTGTTGCGTGTTGTGGCCGTGAGGATTGTGGAAATAGAGGCAAGTTTTTCTGTACAAAAACACATACTTCCAAGATGTATATCGATGGAAGAGAAAGGATATTTTGTTCAATATAGTGTTTTCTACAGCTCTCCATTGAGTCGATATTAACCAAAATCCTAATGCATCTTTTTTGCAATCTAAATAAGTGAATACAATCTACACTGTTACCCCATAAAACAATTCCGTACTTGAGCCAAGAATATGCATAGGCGTAATAGGCACATTTGGCTGTTCTAAGATCGGTAGAGGTTTTCAATTTGTGGAGCGCGTAGGTGAATCTATTTAATTTCAGTATAACTTTGTCGATATGTTTTTTCCAGTTGATTTTGGCGTCTATAGTGAAAACTTGACAATACGACTTTTAAAGCCTGAATCATACTGGCGCGGCCTGCGGTGGCGGTCAATGGTATATTTGACAGCTAATGACAAGTTTACTATTGACCGCCGCGGCCAGGCCGCGTCAGTCTGTGAGAGGCTTAATACAACAAAATATTTTTATATACCCCACCCCTATCAATATCCAATCCCTACTTCGTAAATAAATTTTCTGCCAAAAGTATTCGCTCATTCGCGATAAGACTGTATGTTGTTTACTTCTATACTCGAAATCCTAATTATTTTACATATTCTATTCTGTATTTATCGATATACATATGTATAATCGGAAGTCGATAAACGAGAAGTCCCTATGACAGCTCAAAAATGCTACGAGAATTCCGATGACTAGTTATAACACTAAAACTTTCCCCAGAATATAAGCAATACTAATAATAAAAAATAAATAAAAATTGTCTATTTTAATTCCTTAGATCCATAGCATAGCATTGTAAGTTACAAAACACTTATCAACTACATTAGTACAATTAATATTAAATAGCCACCAGGAAACTCCCCCTCGTCTGCATCACCACAGACGCCGTCTTCTTCCGTATTATGGCATAAAAGTCATCTACGCTAGCATCGGCAAACATCCCAGAGGCGCTGCAGAATCGGGGAAGCCCAAACAGCCTCCTGAAGATGTTGTTATATTGGATACGCAGGGCGTTATATGACTTCAGCCTGAAACTAGCCCACAGGCCACACATATAGAAACTTTGACAATAAGCTCTAAGTAAAGTCAGCTTCACTTGGGCACTACAACGTGCGAACCTGTGCGCCAGCATCCCGCCTCGGACTGACAACGCCCTGCGCTCCCGCTCGATATCGAAATCGTCTTTCAGGTCCTTGGTCACTATATGACCCAGGTATTTGAAATGAGTGACAGTAAGTCAACATTATTTTGGGCGAATAGCCTAGACACTTAATTTTACCCCTGAAAATCATGAACTCGATTTTGTCCGCGTTGTACTTCAAACCGTGCTGCTGCGCATACATCTCACATGTATCGATTAGCTTTTTTAGCCCTGATACTGATGGGCTCAGCAGCACCATGTCGTCTCCATTACTGATATTATTTACACAAACATTATCAATTCTACATCCGCCACGTATACTGCTGAGCCCCTCAATCAGCTCATTAACATACATGTTAAACAATCTAGGCGAGGTTAGCCCCCCCTGCCTCACCCCACATTTTAGCACATATGGATTTGAATACTCTTTAGCCCATTTTACCGCGTTTATCTGGTTGCTATACCAGTGAGACATGATGGTTAATCCTATATATTATATAACAATAATGTTTATCTTCAAAATCAAAATCTAAGATTATGAGCCAAAAATCAACTTTGTTAGTCTTAAAATAAAAAAGTTATGAATTATATTCTAAATAATTTTTAGTTTATCTCCTGATAAGTGGTGTTTTGGCGTTTACACCCTTAGAGTCTAAAGGTATCGATATATATACATACATATACAAATATTGCTCGTTTAATAGTATAGGATTAATAGTATAGAATAGGATAGGATACTTACAATCTTTAATTGTTCAATCATTCTGGTTTGTACGGAAGAATAGGTAGGGATTGTTTTCGGACCAGCCAATGTTGCGCGAGATGGCGCCATAGTTAACTTTTTTGTTCGCCCTTCGCTTGAAGTTGGTTAACTATCGTTCAGCTACATACTTAGTAAAATTGTTTACCGAGGTGGGTTGGTATGGTCTCTATTGCTCGGGAGATGGCGTTGTACGGACACCCTCCATTTTTTTTGTTTTGCGCGTAATTGCTTACCTAATCGCTAAGGCGTATGTAACTGTACTGCCTAGAATGGCGTTATTATTCACATGAACTTAAGTCACTTTGGCTTTGAGATATAAAACCGTCGTTTTGTCTTAAATACTTACATCAAATTATTTATATCAGTACTATGTGCGTGCCTGGATTTGAATCAATCAGGTTCTTGCTCCATACTTCCACCCCCGATTTCATCCCTTCGAGGGATGAATGCCGGGATTAAAAATATTCTATATGTTCATCCAGGCTGACTATTTCCATACAAAAATTCACCTTAATCCGTTAAGCCGTTTTTGCGTGATTAAGTAACAAACATCTAAACATCTAAACAACCAAACATCCAAAGATGACGCTGTGAGGTACGTCTACACGGGTTTATCCTACACTAATTCTCTATTTTTTTCTGCGGTCACCTAAACCCCTATGGTCCCTGTTGTAAGATATTGTATCTATTACTGTCTTATCTATGACACTTGAGATTTTGACAACTAACCTAATGTATGGGTGGTTAAGCCAATATGTGATTGTGATTTTGAATACAGAAACTTTGAATAGAAATCTTTGTCTTAATACTACATGGTGACAGCGGAAAACTAAAATGGAACCAAAATCAGTTGTTACTCTATCAATGGAAGGTGATATGCACACAAACTGGAAGCTTTTCAAACGAAAACTAATGTCATACATTGACGCCTATTTTGAAAAGGCTGAAGATAAACAAAAAATCGGCATTCTTCTACATCACGGAGGAGATTACTGTCAAGACGTGTACGAAACCTTTGACTGCAAACCTGAAGACAAGTTCAACACAATTATCGAAAAATTTGACGCGCATTTCATACCGAAAATAAACATAACCTATGAAAGGTACAAAATCTTTACGTTAAAACAATCCAACGATGAGACATTTGAGCAGTATGTTACTGCACTTAAACGTATTAGTCAGGGATGCAAATTTGGGACTTTGCAGGACGAGTTGGTACGGGATTTGTTTATATGTGGGATAAATAATCCAAATTTAAAAAGGCAGCTTTTAGGTATGTCTGATCTGACTTTGGAGAAAGCTTTAGCAGTTTGCAAAAACTTTGCTATAGTTGAAGGACAGATTACACAGATTGAAAAAGTCAGTGAATGCAGTGTGAAGAAAGAAGTGGAAATAGATATGATAAAAAAGAAAAGTTTGGAAAATATGTCTAAATCGGAGTGCCAATATTGTGGATACAAACATGAATATGGAAGATGTCCGGCATTTGGAAAAGTTTGTGCCATATGTAAGAAAAAGAATCATTATGCAAGAAAATGTATGACTAAAAAAGTTAATTTGCTAGAACACACCAATAATGATGATAACAGTGATGAATATGAAGTAGCCATTCTCTCCTTGGATAATGCTATGAACAAGATGAAACGCTCCTGGTACTGTGCAACACTCCGATTCAATAACAGTGACTTTCAATTGAAAGTTGACTCCGGCGCACAGTGTAATGTTCTAAGTGAGAAACAATTTAAGCAATTAGGTGTTTGTGAAAGTGAACTAAAGGAAACAAATGTAAGAATCACTTCTTTCACCAATGGAAAAGTGCCAGTCATAGGTTAATGTACACTGTCCTGTGAATACAAGTCTAAGTGGTACCCCATAGAGTTCTTTGCTGTAAATTCAGACTGTTACAATATTTTGGGTTTGGAAAGTTCTGAAATGCTGGGGTTCATTAAGAGAATTGATGAAATGAAGAATGAAAGTGAGAATTTGCTGATTCCGGAAAAATATGAAGAACTGTTTGATGGAAATGTAGGATGTGTTCCGCATGTAGTCAAGCTGGAGGTGGATAAAAATGTGAAACCAGTGGTTTCTCCAGCCAGAAGACTGCCTTACAGTTTAATGCCCAAGGTAAAAGAAGAATTGGACCATTTGGTGGAAAAAGGCATCATTGCACCGGTGACGGAGCCAACAGATTGGGTGAGTCAGATGGTTGTAGTGCAAAAGAAAGATGGCTCTCTCAGGATATGTTTAGATCCCAGACCTTTGAATAAGGCACTAAAACGAGCACATTATCCGTTCCCTAAAATTGAAGACATAACTGCACGCTTAGCTCGTGCTAAGTTTTATTGTAAGCTGGATGCTCAGTCTGCATTTTGGATGTGCCCTCTTGATGATGAAAGCTCCCAATTATGCACCTTTCAGACAGCCTGGGGAAGATTCAGGTTTTTACGTTTGCCTTTTGGTATTTCCCCGGCATCAGAGATATTTCATAAAGTTGTCTGTGACACTTTCCAGGACATTGATAATGTGGCTACCTTCCAAGATGACGTGCTATGTTGGGCAGAATCAGAAGAACAACTACAAGGAATCTTATGCAAGGTACTTGAAAAAGCAAGGGAAAATCAAATTAAGTTTAATCCAAAAAAATGCCAGTTCTTTGTAAAGGAAGTTACGTTTTTAGGACATGTAATTAGTCAGAATGGAGTGAGTATTGACCAGGAAAAAGTAAAAGCAGTGACAGAGTTGGCTCCTCCAAAAGACAAGAAAGCTTTGCAACGGGTACTTGGAATGTTTAATTATTTGTCAAAATTCATTCCAGGATATGCAGACCTCACAGCACCATTAAGAAACCTTTTAAAAACGGATGTGGAGTATAGATGGGACAAAAATCACGACAAATATTTTGACGAACTTAAGAAACATATAACAAATGCACCAATATTAGCATTCTATGACACAGAGAAAGAATTGACATTAAGTGTGGATGCAAGCTCAATTGGATTGGGTGCAGTTTTACTTCAAAATGGATGTCCCATTGCCTATGCTTCAAAAGCTTTATCTGAGACACAAATTAGATATTCTCAAATCGAGAAAGAAGTTTTGGCTGTGTGTTTTGGAGTTGAAAAGTTTAAACAATATTTGATTGGCAGGGACACAGTCAAAGTAGAAACAGATCATAAACCAATTTTAGGAATCATGAATAAGCCATTATGTAAAGTACCTGCCAGATTGCAGAAAATGATGATGCGACTGCAACCGTTTAGATTAAATGTGGTGTATACCCCAGGAAAGTACTTATACATTGCAGACACTTTATCAAGAGATTTTTCCATCAAAGGATGTGACCTAGAAACTGATCTGGAACAGGAAACAGAATTGCAAGTTTGTTTATTGTTACAAAATTTACCTGTCACTGCAGAATGTTGGGAAAAAATTTCACAGGCTTCTGAAAAAGACACTCTAATGTGCAAACTCAAAGATATCTGCCTGAAGGGAAGGCCCAAGTTTTATAAAGATATTGAAAATGAATTGAAACCCTACTACCAATTTCGTGAAGACATTGTTATGAATAAAAATCTACTGTTCAAAGGAGACCGCATTATCATACCTAAATCCCTGAGAGGTGACATGCTAAAAAGTCTTCACTCTGGACATCCTGGTATTTCAAGAATGTCTTGTAGAGCTGAACTGACGATGTATTGGCCTGGAATAGTACAAGATATCAAGAAGTTTGTAAATAGTTGTGGAATTTGTCAGAAATACCAGGACAATAACCAAAAAATGATTTTGGAGTATAAAAAAGTACCAGTGCTACCATGGCAAGAAGTAGGTTGTGATATATTTGAATTCAAACAGAAACAATATTTGGTTGTGGTTGATGCTTTGTCTAACTACATTGAAGTTGGAGGCTTAAGAGATTTAAGAAGTACAACGGTGATTAATCAACTAAAGACAATATTTTCAAGACATGGAATTCCATTGATATTATATACGGACGGAGGACTTTGCTTTGATTCAGAACTATTCAAGTCTTTTGCAAATGGCAAAGACTGGGGCTTTACACATATAAAGTCCAGTCCATATTATCCAAAATCCAATGGTTTAGCTGAAAGTGCTGTAAAAACAGTTAAAAAAAATGTTTAGAAAAGCTGAAGACGGGAATGAAGACCCTTTACTGGCTCTGCTGAACCATCGGAGCACGCCCAGGGGTAAAGTACATTCACCTGCGGCTATATTGATGGGTAGACAACTACGGACAAATATTCCCTGCTCATTTGCGACTCTGGTCCCTAAACTAACGTATGACAAGGATAGGAAGATACTGGAAAGTCAGAAGGAAAAGGTTTAACATGATTATGATAAGACCGCAATAAAGAGAAAGGTATTTAAAAAAAATCAGCCTATTAGATTTAAGAAAATGCCAACAGACAAGACCTGGATAAAAGGAAAAATTGTGAAAAAGACTGATCAACCCAGATCTTACATTGTGGAAAATGAGGAAGGAAAAAGATACAATAGGAATGAAATATTTATAAGGCCTGGAGAAACAACAATAGCAGACCAAGACCCGGAAATTGAAACTTCACAAGGAATAGAATCATACCCAAATGCAACATCTGAGTGTGTCCCTGATCCAAGCAGTAGAGACACAGAACTTCCAGACCCAAATCAAATACGAACAAGATCAGGTAGATTAATAAAACGTTCACATAAATATTCTGATTATGAAACTTAAACTATTGTTAAAAATAAGATTTTAACGTTTCTAAGAACTGTTTCTATTAGCCCAATCAACTACTATCTTTTGTTTAAATTCTTATAGGGGAAGATGTTGTAAGATATTGTATCTATTACTGTCTTATCTATGACACTTGAGATTTTGACAACTAACCTAATGTATGGGTGGTTAAGCCAATATGTTATTGTGATTTTGAATACAGAAACTTTGAATAGAAATCTTTGTCTTAATACTACAGTCCCTAAAGTTCAAATTTTAAGACATGTAAACAGAGGTTTCGGTGGGTATGTGTAGTGAACTTGACTACTGTCACTTGCATTTTGCCCCATTTTTGCCCTAAAATATGATTTGACCACCACATTATGAAGTTTCAGTAATACGCCCCGCATCAATAATGTTATAGTAGTTTATGTGACTGCACATAATGAAGGGCATTAAACACGAGTGTTTTAATGCCTAATTATGTACAGTTACATACAGTGCTTTATCTATACACATATCATAAGCCTCCACGATGCATTCAGGAGCCGCATATTATGACCGGCATCGCAGCGTTGTTTTCTGGCAGCTGTCAAAGTTTTTTCTTAAATCAGAGACAAACTAGAGTCGGATCTAACTATCATATCATTCGATATTTTACCTACGTGCGACATTTGTCAAATTTGTATGCAAATTGACAATTCATTTCGAACTAAACGTCATCTCGACTGATATTAGTATAGAGATCAAATCAAATTTCTTTGATTTCAGAGATGTTCGAAATTTAAATGAAATAATATTATCGAAATCGATGTTATTATTTAGCAATAATAACATTTTCACAGATAAGAAATTTGTTCTAACAAAACAGTCTAATTTTATGGTGGCCATAATGTGCGGTTCTTGAACGCATCATGGAGGGTTTATGATATTTGGATAGATAAAATGTATAGTGTATAGCACTGGCGTGTTACAGACCCATCTACTGATGTCATGTTTATTGAAATCCGCCCGATAGATTAAGTGCTATAGAAGCAAAGTTGTGATTTCAGATTTGGTCTCCTCTCACGCCCGCCATATTGCTTTTTTTAAAACTCGATGTGCGCCAACACGTTGTCAGCATTAAGAGAAATCTAACACTACCCTACCTCATTTTTTGGAATTCATCAAGCAGCCAGTTGTGGAGTTGGTAGCCAACTATCACAACTTAACGAGAAATTTGATCCATTACCATTCTTTTGGGTTCAGTTGGTTTTAGGTAAAATGTTATTATTAATGTAGGTATTTCATATCCTATTGTGTAAATCAAAGTGGATTTGAAATTCTCCTGAGCTCCAAATTCGGAGAATCTTCCCTGGAAGGACATTGAGGGAAAATTTCAACATGTGGATGCATTTTTCTCTACGAAGACACGTTTTCTCGTCAAGGTTGTGTATTACAGGCTTCTGTAGAATTTATTCAGCTTTAATGTTGTTGTGGACCATGTTTTCATAGAGTACGTAGTTTTCGAACAAAATCTGAATTTCTTACGAATGGAGTACATTTCCCAAGATAGCGGCCGTTCTACAAGGTCCTGACCCGGGGACTTTTGGGAGACGAAAACAGGGCTTCTAACGAACATTCGTACCAAATTTCATAAAACTCCCCGAAGTTTCGAGGTTGAACAATATCGACTGTATTAAGACAAATATCTGGAAAATCAGCAACTACGGGTAGAATATGCGTGAAACTGTGTGATGTTCTGCATCGCGCTATTGAAGTTTTTAATATCCGTTGCATAAACACAATTTCCTTCAGCATCTTCGTGTTGTCTCTCTGACAACATATGCGAACTTTCACATCTCCACTTATAATAAATCTCTAAATTAAAAAAAGAATCAGCCTGTTTGAAACTAAGCTTTCTGTGGTACGAATGTTCTCAGCATCCCATGGACGGAAAAATATGAAACATTTTATAAAGGTACATTATTATTCCAGCTGCAACTTAAGATAGTTTTTATCCGACTGCGACAATTAATTTATTTTCCGTAATATACGACTTCATTTAATTTTTCATTTATTATTCTTAAAGTATATCGCCGCCACATCTGTCAGCTAATAAACGTCAAAATCACAGTAATAAGAAATACTACGGACAAATGGCGGAATTGCTTTTCCTTACTTTCGCATATTAATAATTTTAATCCCGTCTACGATATACATTGACGAGACACATAGGTACCAAAAGCAAATATAAAATTAATCGATTTTGATATGCGAACTTATATGCGCAAATGTCGAATTAACGCGTAATTTGTACAAAATGTAACAACAAATTCGAACAATATAAACTTGGTTTTTTTGAATGGCACGCGCGCGCGCTCTTTGCGTATTCAGCCAAACCACGAAAACCGAAACTCGAAGTTTGTATATCTGAGGGCCTACCGCGAACGGCATTCGAAGTTTTCCCTCTCTGTCGCACTTATGTACGAACTTGTAAGTATGACAGAGAGGGGAAACTTCGAATGCCTTTCGCGGTAGGCCCTCTGCATTTTTGTCATTTGTTAGTGCGATAGAGATAGAGATACCCGAATATTTTCGAATTCCAAAGTTCGTGGTTTAAAAGAAAATACGGATGTCGGATAGATCTAAATTAATATTTTATGTGTGAATATGGTTAAAATTATTTGGAAATACTATTGTTGTTATTTTTTTAGTATATTTGACTAGCTTTAAGTTTAATATTGTACGTCCGAAATGGGCAAGCTGTTGAACTTTATTTTACCCAAAACAACTAAATGTACACAGTTCTGACAATAAAGAAATCTTATTTTATCTTATCTTATCGAAAATAGGGATGTAGACACTAAACAAAATAATCATAATGTTGTATTATCTCGAAAAAAAAACAACGCAAGGGACTATATAGGTAATCACTAAGTTATAAGTGTTTAAAGTTTTAAGAGGGGGTTTGTTGCGTCTCTTTTCCGCAAAACGCACCTTTATAATGAAATGATTGTTTTTTACTATGACGCTCGAGGATCGTGACGTCACGGTCCCTGATCGTTTTCTCACTCTAACAAGCGACATTAAAACGGTTGTAGCTTCGTAATTTTTTGAGATATTTGAATGAGTTTTTCGTTTCTTCTTTCTTTTGAAGTGAGTCTACAGCTACACCTCTATTTAGAAGACAAGCGGAAATAATCCATACTATCCATACTAATAATCCATATTTCCATACTAATATTATAATTGCGAAAGTGTGTCTGTCTGTTACCTCTTCACGCCCAAACCGCTAAACCGATTTAGATGAAATGAGCCCCGGGGAAGGACAAAGGGTAGTTTTTATATCTGAGGGGCTGAAATTGGGGGTGGAAATTTGTATGGAGCTACTTAAACCGCTGCACCGATTTAGATGAAGTTTGGTATATAAATAGTTTGAGTCCCGGGGAAGGACATATAAAAGGTTTTATCCCGGAAATCATCCCCTAAGGGAGTGAAAGGGGGGGGGGGGGGGTGAAATTTGGATGTAATCTATTTTGATGAAATTTGGTGTAGATATAGGTTAAGTCCTGGGAAAGGACATGGGATAGTTTTTACCCCAGAAATCATCCCCTAAGGGGGTGAAATTAGGGGTGATAATTCGGATGGAACCCATTTTAATACAATTTGGTATAGAGATAGCTTGAGTCCTGGGGAAGGACATAGGATAGTTGTAATTCCGGAAATCACTCCCTAAGGGGGAGAAATGGGGGGTGAACATTTGGATGAATCCCGTTTAGATGAAATTTGGTATAAAGGTCGTTTGAGTCCCGAATAATGACATTAGATAGTTTTTATCCCGAAAATCATTCCCTAAGGGTATGAAATAGGGGGTGAAAGTTTGGATAAAATCCATGTACCTAGATGAAATTTGGTATATAGATAATTTGAGACCCTTCAAAGGATATAGAATAGTTTTTGCCTCGGAAATCATCCCTTAAGATGGTAGAAGTTTGTTTGCATTATATTTTCTAAGTATTAAGTTCTACGCGGACGAAGTCGCGGGCAACAGTTTATAATATTAGTGTGATTAGTGTAATTCTTGTGATTAGTGTGATAGTGTGATTTTGATTAGTGTAATTAGTTTAAACTTAAAGACCTTGCTTTATTTCATCACGCCTAAACCGCTGAACCGATTTAGATGACATTTGGTATAGAGATAGTTTGAGTCACGGGGAAGGACATACGGCAGTTTTTATCCCGGAAATTATCACCTAAGGGGATTTCCCCTTTTCATTTCATTTGAAATGAGGGGTGAACATTTGTATGGAGCTACTTAAACCGCTTCACCGATTTAGATGAAATTAGGTATAGAGATAGTTTGAGTCTCGGGATGGAACCCATTTGTATGTGAAAGTTGATATAGAGATAGTACCTATAGAGAGGTGCAGGAGGAGGAGAGGTGGTATAGAGCAGTCCCGGGGAAGGACAATGCATAGTTTTTATTCCGAAAATCATCTCCTGAGGGGGTGAAATGAGGGGTGAAATCCCAAAATAGATAAATGAAGTAGGTACCTAAAAATGAAATAAAAAAAACCTTTTTTTACCTAATTTCAAAAATAAAGGAGGTTCTCAGTTTGGCCCGTATGTATGTATATGTCACTGTTAGATTGTGAAAACCGTCAGTTTATAATCTTACCCGTTATATTGTAAACCGACGGAATATTGTGAGCTGCCAAAATAATTCATAATTTTACGTATTCAATTTCGTTAGTTTATAAACTAACAATGTCATATCGTCAAATTGTGAACTGAATCAAATTTGCCTGATTCGGAACGCATCCTGTGCGCTGTTTGGTTGAGCGAATTTATTTATTTTTATTTTATTTTATTTATATTAACTATACGTCTATCATTACAGTCTCCCAATGCGATAGCGTAGCAAATTTTAACATAACATATATAGGGTATTACATAATTCTAAGTTTTACAATAACATAACACATACAAAGTAACTTTGGTAAATTCATTCAAAGAGCAGTGGAATACATCAACCCGAGTAGCAACTAGATTGAGCGTGCGCAGAGCCCTTGCCAAGGGCGCCTCGTGCAATTAGTTTATTCCACTTGCATCAGTTTCCACTTACGTCTGAACATGATTATTTTTTCTGTTATTCAGACATTTTATTCCATTTATTTCGGCATCCAGCAGTGTCGACGGAGCCCCGCTGCGCGGGGCTCCTATTTCTGGGCGATTTGCCCTTCGGGCAAATGAAGATACCTAACTATCCTAACCTACCTAGTCTTTGTGTACGTTCCGTAGCAAGCCGATTTGATCTCAGTTGACAATTTGACGATTCGACACTGATAGTTTCTAAACTAACGAAAAATAATGCGTTAAATTGTGAACGGTTTTGACAGTTCACAATTTTTCGTCAGTTTATAATATCGCGAGTTAGATTATAAACTGACGGTGTTCACAATCTAACGGTGACATACCTATATATATTTGTTAGCGATTATTTCACGTTTGGCGGGACCGATTTTGATGCGGTTTTCAGTAAAGTATTTATGACATACTGGAGAAGGTTTTGGTATGCAACAAATGGATACCCCGTGACGTCATCCGCATGGATCCGTTATCTCCACTTATAATAAATCTCTAAATTAAAAAAAAGAATCAACCAGTTTGAAACTAAGCTTTGTGCGGTACGAATGTTCTCAGCATCCCATGGACGGAAAAATATGAAACATTTTATATAGGTACATTATTATTCTAGCTGCAACCTAGGATAGTTTTTATCCGACTGCGACAATTAATTAATTTTCCGAAATATACGACTTCATTTAATTTTTCATTTATTTTTATTGAAATCAAACGTTGCTCCAACTGTCAGCTATAAGAAACGTCAAATTTTCGTCAAAATGGCGGAATTGCTTTGCCTTTCACTTATTAATAATTTAAATCCAGTCTACGATAGACCTTTACGATACACATGCCAAAAGTTAAACCATAAAAAAATATTCGATTGTGATATGAGAACTTATATGCCCAAATGTCGCATTATGGCGTTATTTAAAAAAATATATTAACAAATTTGAACAATATAATTAACACAAATTTGTTTTTTTTTAATGGCAATGGCACGCGTTCTTTGTGCATTCTGCCAAAGTGCCTACGGCGCTACCACGAAAACCGAAACTCGAAGTTCGTATAACTGCATCCCTGTCACTCGAGTATAGTTAGTGCGATAGAGATAGAGATACCCGAATATTTTCGAATTCCGAAGTTCGTGGTTATAGCTCAGGAATCGAAACTACACCCCGTAAGCCGCGTCCGCTGCGCCATGTTTTCGTGGTTTTGAAACGTCAAACATGTTTTGCCAATCAAAACAAAACCCTATTTGTTTGCCGAACCTGACTGAAAACATGTTAGATGTTTAAAAACATGGAAAACATTGGTGCAGCGGACCCGGCTGTAGGTAGACACTAAATACAATAATCATAATGTATTTTCTCGAAAAAATGATAATAGAGAAAAAATCAACGCAAGAGGTTAGGTATATGTATAGGTAATCACTAAGTTCCAAAGTTTTATGTTCTGTCCCTTTTTCACAAAACGCACCTTCAAATGAAACGATTGTTTTTTACTATGACGCTTGAGAATCTTGACGTCACAGGCCCCGATCGTTTTCTCACTCTAACAAGCGACATTAAAACGGTATTGAGATATTTGAATGGGATTTTCGTCATCTTCTATCTATCTATACCTACATATAAATGCCCTGACTGACTCACCCACTCACTCATCAACGCACAGCCGAAACTACTGGGGCTAGAGTTGAAATTTACATTAGAACTACCTTTTACAACGTAGGCAACGGATAAGCAGAGATTTTTGGAAATTCTACCCCTAAAGGGGTCAAATAGGGGTGCAAAGTTTGTATAGGGGAAACTTTATTTTTTATAGCTAGAGACTTAAAATTTTGTATAAATATTACTTATTAGGATACGAATAAAATACTTTCAACGTTTAGGAAAACTCTGCCCCTAAGGGGGTAAACAAGGGGTGCAAATTTTGTATGGGGGAAACTTTATTATGTTAGCAAGAGACTCAATACGTTGTAGAAAGCTTACTTATTAGAATTCAAATAAAGTACTGCCAGCGTTTTGGAAAATTCAGCCTGTTAGGGGGTTAAAAAGGGTTGCAAAGTTTGTATGAGCGAAACTTCTTTTTGAGATAGAAGCTTAAAAGTTTGTAGAAAGATAACTTATTACAATAAAAATAAAAAAAACAGCGTTTTGGAAAATTCCACCCCTAAGGGTATGAAAAAGGGGTACAATGTTGGAAAAGGGGATTTTTTTGAGCTAGAATCTCAAACCTTTTTAAAAAGATCGCAAGCGACAAACCTTTGCTGAAAGATTACTTATTACAATACAAATAAAGAACTTTCAGCGTTTTGTAAAATTCCACCCCTAAGGGTGATTAAAATAGGTGAAAATTTGTATGGAGGAAACTTTTTTTTTGAGCTTGAGACTTGAAATCGTGTAGAAAGATTATTTATTAGAATACAAATATATAGGTAAATTACTTTCAGTGGTTTGAAAATTTCCACCCGCTAAGAGGGGGATAAAGAGGTGCAATGTTTGTGTAGGAAAATTTTTTTTTAGGTAGAAACTTAAAACTCTGTAGAAAGATTAAGTACCTACTTATTAAAATACAAAAAAAAAACCTACTGCCAGCGTTTTGGAAAATTTCACCCCTTAAGGGGTTAAAAAGGGGTGCAAGGTTCGTATGGGAAACACTTTTTTTTAGCTAGAGACTAGATAGTTTGTACAAAAAATACTTACCTATTACAATAAAAAAATCGAGTGTTTTATTTTTAATTTTTCCCTGAAAAGCGTTCAAAGTTTGTATGGAGAGCAAAAAATTTTAAAGTATGATATTTGTTACTGCGATCTTAGCCTGTTTAGACTACAAAACTTATTTCAGCGTTTTTTTAATTCATCGCCTAAGAAGGTTAAAAGGGGTTCGAACTGTGTATAGAGAGCAAGACATTTTTAAAGTAAGAAATTTGTAATTACGGTTTCAGACTGTTTACTATGAGGGTTCAGAGAGGGTTCTCAGTTTGTATAGAGAGCAAGAGATTTTGGAAGTAAGAGATTTGTAACTTCGGTTTTAGATTATTTTCTAAAAGGCTAGGTAGAAAATTAATTTCAATGTTTTTTTTTTAATTCATTCCTTCAACAAACATTTAGACGATAACATGTTATACGCGGACGAAGTCGCGGGCAACAGCTAGTTTAGCAATAAATCTGCTTCTACTCAAATTATTTTTATGGAGTATTCAGCGCGATTATCTCGCGTTTGGTTGAACCCATTTTGATGCAGTTTTCAGAAAAGTGTTTTTCACATTTTGGAAAAAGTTTTGGTATGCAACAAATGGATACCCCGTGACGTCGTCCGCATGGATCCTTTATTGAGCAATAATCTCCACTTATAATAAATCTCTAAATTAAAAAAATAATCAGCCAGTTTGAAACTAAGCTTTGTGTGGTACGAATGTTCTCAGCATCCCATGAACGGAAAAATATGAAACATTTTATATAGGTACATTATTATTCTAGCTGCAACTTAGGATAGTTTTTATCCGACTGCGACAATTAATTAATTTTCCGTAATATACGACTTCATTTAATTTTTCATTTACTTTTATTGAAATCAAACGCTGCTCCAACTGTCAGCTATAAGAAACGTCAAATTTTCTTCAAAATGGCGGAATTGCTTTGCCTTTCACTTATTAATAATTTAAATCCAGTCTACGACAGACCTTTACGATACACATGCCAAAAGTTAAACCATAAAAAAATATTAGATTGTGATATGAGAACTTATATGCGCAAATGTCGCATTATGGCGTAATCTCTATAAATGTATCAACAAATTTGAACAATATAATTATATTGCTTTTTTTGAATGGCAAACACACGCGCTCATTGCGCATTCTGCCAAAGTGCCTGCGGCGCTACCACGAAATCCGAAACTCGAAGTTCGTATAACTGCATCCCTGTCACTCGAGTATTGTTATTGTTAGTGCTATAGAAATAGAGAAACCCGAATATTTTCGAATTCCGAAGTTCGTGGTTATAGCTCAGGAATCGAAACTACACCCCAAAAGCCGCGTCCGCTGCGCCATGTTTTCGTGGTTTTTAAACGTCAAACATGTTTTGCCAATCAAAACAAAACCCTATTTGTTTGCCGAACCTGACGGAAAACATGTTAGATGTTTAAAAACATGGAAAACATTGGTGCAGCGGACCCGGCTGTAGGTAGACACTAAATAAAATAATCATAATGTATTTTCTCGAAAAAAGGATAATAGAGAAAAATCAACGCAAGAGGTTATATGTATAGGTAATCACTAAGTTCCAAAGTTTTATGTTCTGTCCCTTTTCCACAAAACGCACCTTCATATGAAACGATTGTTTTTTACTATGACGCTCGAGGATCTTGACGCCACAGTCCCCGATCGTTTTCTCACTCTAACAAGCGACATTAAAATCGGTTTTGAGATATTTGAATGGGATTTTCGTCATTATCTATACCTACATATAAATGCCTACTCGTATGTCCTGACTGACTCACCCACTCACTCATCACCGCACAGCCGAAACTACTGGGGCTAGAGAGTTGAAATTTACACCAGAACTACGTTTTACAACGTAGGCAACGGATAAGAAGGGATTTTTGGAAATTCTACCCCTAAAGGGGTCAAATAGGGGTGCAAAGTTTGTATGGGGGAAACTTTAAATTTTGAGCTAGAGACTTAAAATTTTGTATAAATATTACATTATTAGAATACAAATAAAGTACTTTCAACGTTTAGGAAAATTCTGCCCCTAAGAAACAAGGGGTGCAAATTTTGTATGAGGGAAACTTTATTATTTTAGCAAGAATTTCAATACATTGTAGAAAGCTTACTTATTAGAATACAAATAAAGTACTGTCAGCGTTTTAGAAAATTCAGCCTCTTAGGGGGTTAAAAAGGGTTGCAAAGTTTGTATGAGCGAAACTTCTTTTTGAGATAGAAGCTTAAAAGTTTGTAGAAAGATTACTTATTACAATACAAATAAAAAAACAGCGGATTGGAAAATTCCACCCCTAAGGGTATGAAAAAGGGGTACAATGTTGGTAAAGGGGATTTTTTTGAGCTATAATCTCAAACCTTTTTAAAAAGATTACATAATAAAATAAAATAAAATACTTTCAGCGTTTTAGAAAATTCCACCCCTTAGGGGTGTATAAGGGGATGCAACGTTTGTAAATATATTTTTTTAGCAAGCGACAAACCTTTGTTGAAAGATTACTTATTACTATACAAATAAAGAAATTTCAGCGTTTTGGAAAATTCCACCCCTAAGGGTGATTAAAACGGGTGAAATTTGTATGGAGGAAATTTTTTTTTTGAGCTAGAGACTTGACATTGTGTAGAAAGATTATTTATTAGAATACAAGTATATAGGTAAATTACTTTCAGTGGTTTGAAAATTTCCACCCGCTAAGAGGGGGATAAAGAGGTGCAATGTTTGTATAGGAAAACTTTTTTTAGGTAGAAACTTAAAACTCTGTAGAGAGATTAAGTACCTACTTATTAAAATACAAAAAAATACCTACTGCCAGCGTTTTGGAAAATTTCACCCCTTAAGGGGTTAAAAAGGGGTGCAAGGTTCGTATAGGAAACACTTTTTTTAGCTAGAGACTTGATAGTTTGTAGAAAAAATACTTACCTATTACAATAAAAAAACCGATTGTTTTATTTTTAATTTTTCCCTGAAAAGCGTTCAAAGTTTGTATGGAGAGCAAGACAATTTTAAGTATGATATTTGTAGCCTGTTTAGATTACAAAACTTATTTTAGTATTCTTTTTAAATATATCCCCTAAATGGGATTATTAGGGTGTTCAAAGTTTGTATGGAGAGCAAGATATTTTTAACGTAAGGGATTTGTAACTTCGGTTGTAGACTGTTTGCTAAAATACTACAAAACTTATTTCAGCGTTTTTTTTAATTCATCGCCTAAGAAGGTTAAAAGGGGGTTCGAACTTTGTATAGAGAGCAAGACATTTTTAAAGTAAGAAATTTGTAACGACGGTTTCAGACTGTTTTCTATGAGGGTTCAGAGAGGGTTCTTAGTTTGTATAGAGAGCAAGAGATTTTGAAAGTAAGAGATTTGTAACTTTGGTTTTAGATTGTTTTCTAAAAGTCTAGGTAGAAAATTAATTTCAATGTTTTTTTTTTAATTCATTCCTTTAACAAACATTTAGACGATGACATGTTATACACGGACGAAGTCGCGGGCAACAGCTAGTTTATCAATAAATCTGCTGCTAATACCGTTACATTAGTATTGCTTATATTCTGGGGAACGTTTTAGTGTTATAACCAGTCATCGGAATTCTCGTAGCATTCTTGAGCTGACATAGGGACTTCTCGTTTATCGACTTCCGATTATACATATGTATATCGATAAATACAGAATA
This sequence comes from Epinotia brunnichana, assembly GCA_963854355.1. Lineage (NCBI taxonomy): Eukaryota > Metazoa > Arthropoda > Insecta > Lepidoptera > Tortricidae > Epinotia > Epinotia brunnichana. Next base: position 17,902,185 of record OY977939.1, read on the forward strand.
GAACATGTAAAATAATTATGATTTCGAGTAGAAGTAAACAACATGCAGTCTTATCGCGAATGAGCGATCTCTTCGAGATAATCTTTGGATACCAACTTTTAGGAAATTATAAATAAAAATATTTTATTATTTCTTATAAATAATTTGTGAACTGATGAAATGTAAAAATGTAAATATTTCATTGCTTTAATTGCAAATCTCTATTTAACATTTTCAGCCAAATGTTATCTAAAAGAGATCGCTCCTTAGCGATAAGACCGCATGTTGTTTACTCGTAATCATAATTATTTTACATATTCCAATTGTATTTATCGATACACATATGTATAATCGGAAGTCGATAAACGAGAAGTCGCTATGACAGCTCAAAAATACTACGAGAATTCCGATGACTGGTTATAAGTTATAACAATGACCTTCCACTGAAACTGTGGTGACATAGCTATACTTTGTTTTGTTCGGTGAATGGTTTGTACACAGTTGTGGTTTGTTATTATATGCAATATTTACTCGATCTAATGCGAAAGCACATTTCTCATCCAGATCATTTTGGATAAGGCTGTTATCGTGGGGATGGTTAAGTAACTTCTTTGAGTCAATATAACATAAAGTGATGCTTTTTAGGAATTTCACTCGACTCAAGGCAACAAACATTGGCCTTTTGCTAAGATGTTAGGCCCTAGGTCGATTACCGTGGAACTGAGTGTACAAACTATCAACAAACTAGTAATTAGCTCAAAAACCAAAAAAAAAAATTAAGTAGTCACTAAAAAGTATGAAATAAATAAAATAAATTATTTTTAAAACAAGCGAAATCAAAATAATTTTTGAAAAACCTAAATGCTTTGGTTTATACTTTATGTCACTCCTACGATTACGAGGAATCCAACGACACCTCATATGTCTAAATCCGTCAAACGGTTTAGGCTGCAGGGCGTGTCACCGTACAATTACACACATACATACATACGCTCGAAAAACATAACCCTCCTCACCTCCGGCAGTCGGGCAAAAAAGGGAACCGTCTTCAAAAAAACCAACCCACGTAAAGAAATTTTCTGCCAAAAAGTATTATTAGTTATAGGCATAAAGCTAGACGGCGTTATGCTCCCAGTCTGCTCCGATTTTAAGTACCTCGGTTCGCTTGTACAGTGTGATGGTGATATCGACCGTGATGTCAAAAACCGAATTAGCGCTGGGTGGATGAAATGGCGACAGGTCTCCGGAACAATATGCGATGGCAGAATGCCTCCTAGGTTAAAGGGCAAAATCTATAAGACCATTGTGAGACCTGTCGTCATGTATGGATCGGAATGTTGGGCCTTAAAGGTGACGGATGAAAAGAGATTGCATGTAACGGAGATGAGGATGTTAAGATGGATGTGTGGTGTGACGAGGATGGACCGAATAAGAAATGTGTATGTAAGGGGAAGCCTAAAAGTAGCACCTATCGCGGATAAATTGAGGGCCAATCGCCTTGCGTGGTATGGGCACGTAATGCGGAGGGATGAAAGTCATGTGACCAAAAGAGTATTAGGTATGAATGTGGATGGATGTAAAAGACGAGGTAGGCCAAGAAAAAGGTGGATGGACTGTGTGAGAGACGATATGAAGAGAAAAGAAGTGAATGATGATATGACGGCTGACAGAGAAGTATGGAAGAAAAAGACTTGTTGCGCCGACCCCAAGTAAATGGGATAAGGGCAAGGAAATGATGACCTAATAATAAGAAAATTATTCATTACCTCGGTATCTACTTAGTTTTTGAAGTCAGTGCTAAACAAAGCACACTGCACTTACTCGCATAAAAAATCAATCAAAATCAATTATTTATTTAGCAAATAGGCCACAAGGGCACTTTTACATTTAGTTCTTGCACTACCTGTCCCGCTCCAAAGTTTGGCACCGACTTCAAAAACTAAATAAATACCGAGATAATGAATAATTTTCTTATTATTAGGTAATACAAATAACTAATAATACTTTTTGGCAGAAAATTTCTTTACGGAGTAGGGATTGGATATTGATAGGGGTGGGGTATATAAAAATATTTTGTGCTTTTCAGTGGGTTGGTTTTTTGTAGACGGTTCCCTTTTTTATTTAAAAAAAGTTTGTTGAGTTTTTATGCAGTGCACTTTGATGTATTTAAATTAAGGACTGCAAACGTTGAAGAGTTTAATGCAAAAAATCAGCTGGTTACAGTGGATACCAAATTATATCCATCTTTGGCCGAAGTTGGTTTAAAAATCCTGACCTAAATGGATATTCATACATGTACTTATGGAAGGAACAGTAAACATCATTCTTGCTTACAATTTTTTAGGTACATATCCATTACCTACCGTGGCTATTGTTGCTATTGTACTCGTTTATATTGGTGCTATCGACGCTATCATTATTGTTCTGCTTCTTTTTGAAAGAGTAGATACTTAGAACACTGAAGGAGGGATATTTTTAGAATACTGAAAACAAATATAATGAGATAAATAGACCAAATTCCTATATACTGAGTCACTTAATTGGCAATATGGATTTTTTTTATCCTAATGCACCTAATCAAGTTAGAATTGAACGATGAAACAGGCCGCAATGAATTATCTTATAACTAATAACCCAGAAAGTTAATGAAACCCGCCGCGTCCTAGTAATTTTGCTACTTATCTATCTATCTATCTATTATAACTTTCCATAGAACCAAGCATAAGAGTTCGTAGACATTTTGCCATTGGTTTAAAACTTTCCGTGCTTGTGTTACAAAAACGAAATGCATTCCTTACAATTTCAACGCATAAAACTAACACTCGTTTCAAATTAAACTAAAAAAGCGTGCTAAGTATAATTGCTTAGATCATTTATTCATCATCATCATCATCATCATATCAGCTGAAAGACGTCCACTGCTGGACATAGGCCTCCCCCAAAGTATGCCGCAGCCCGCAATGACCGGTCCTGCGCCACCCGCATCCAGCGGACTCCCGCGACCTTTAACAGATGATTCATTCATCGTAATAATTAATTTGTACCTATGTATAACTGTTGCGCCCATCGATCCAGTCTCATTTAAGTATGTGCATTAAATGAAACAGGTAAGTATTGCATTATGTCCATTCACGTTAGCTTTAAACTTGCTTTAAAGGAAAACCATTATGATGAATTATGCGCGTCATGGGACTAAACCACACAGGAAACATTCTCCATTGCATTTTTAACATTTCAGATTTTTGTAGTTAATTTATACGTCAGAGTTAGTTAAGGGATTGATATAATGATTCTAATGATTCATGACCTTAGGACTATTTCTAGTTCAAAATAGTATAAGTAGGTACCTATATTTGTGCCGCGAGGTCGGTAGTTTTTTACCGTCCCTGTCGCACACAATGTTTTTTATCTTGTTGCGTGGAATCAAATACATTATTAACAATACATTATTAACACTAGAATAAACAGTTCCAAAAACTGTATCCGGAATCCGGACTACGGAAAACAAAATGAAAAAAAAAAAAAACTTTTTTTTTCATACAAAAGGTAGCCAATGTCACCCGGGCATAACGAATCGTTTGATAGCTTATTCATCAAAATCGGTTCAGTATCTTAAGCGCTATGGTGAAACGCACGTAAATACAAACAGACTGCTAAAAACATATCCCTTGAATTCCTTCCTTTCGGCTTTGCGTAGGTACTAACTAGTCGTGCTTCGTGCAAAAATTGCTCCATTTTGTTCAATTTGACGTGAGGCGCGTTCGCGTAAGACAAATGCCCTTCGACATCCAGCTAGGATTTAATATCAATTATCAAAATCATCATTAAAATCTCCAAAATATTATATTATGTCGAGTCAGTCGAGTGTTCGGCGTACCGTACCTATTATTTGACGACCGCTTTAGCCTAGTTGGTAGTGACCCTGCCCACGAAGCAAGAGGTCCTGGGTTCGAATCCCGGTAAGGGCATTTATTTGTGTGATGAGCATGAATATTTGTTCCTGGGTCATGGATGTTTACTATGTATTTAAGTATTTATTTATCTATATAAGTATGTTTATCTTCGCCTAGTACCCATAGTACAAGCTTTGCTTAGTTTGGGACTAGGTCGATTTGTGTAAGATTGTCCGCAAATATTTATTTATTATTAGTATTAGTTCAGGCAAAAATGATTCAATTCAATTTCAACTATTAACGTTTTATAGGTAAGGTATCTTTTCAGGGTTTAAATTGCGTGTGTAGGTAACTGGTTAGGCCAATAGGCAATTAGCTACAATTCGTTTATTTAGGATCATCGGCCTTAACCCGATTGATTAGGTTAACTTTCATACTCAAGCCAATTTATTTCTTAGTTTGCTTAGCCATTTCAATAATTAAACCAGTTTTTGGCTGATTATAATGTATTATACTTACTTATTAATTTGTGTGTTTGTAGAAGCAATTTGTGTGTTTGTAGAAGCAATTTATGCTTTTATAGAATTACTGAATTTCTTACCGTTGATTGTTATGACTAGGAAGTACACTTCTTTAATAAAATTAAAACGAATGTAGAAGAATCATTTTCTTGGTTATTATTACTTATGACGAATGGCTACATATATTCATAAAAAAAAATACAAGACAATTTCAAAATATGTTACAAGAACTACCTACTGCCTACTGCTTATTCTTGGTTTGATTGATTGTTTCAGTTAAGTACCTAGTTAGAAATCTAAAGGTATTGTCTTCGGCAGTGGTGGATCCAGATTTGAGTTTGGGGGGGCTCGACAAAAGACAAACTTTACTTCAGACTTAGACAGAGTTTTACATCTCACAGAGCCACCATTTACCTAATGACTTAGAAAACTGCGAAGGCGTATCTTATACAACAGGCGTAGAGCGACCTAAACCTAGAGTATAATTAAACGAGCGAGCGAAGCGAACGAAGATTTCCGTTTTAGCGCGTATCCGACCCTTTATTGATTTAAATATTTGCTGTGTCCACTGCCGACAACAATACACAAAGGCAGGTCGCTCGCTCTCAACAGGAGCGCATTTTCGATCATATTGACTACCACGAATCTACACTACTTATCTGACGCTGTTTTCGTCTTACACACTTACTAAGTCAGTACCTAACTAATACACTTTAGACGTGCCATGTCTAAATATTTTTTTTTAGAAGCAATATGTAGGTAAGTATTCAAGAAAAGTTAGTATCAGCAGATTTGCTTGTTGTGATTTGTTTCTAGATAGACTACTTATGGCTTAGGGCGATTTTAATGGGGCCGATCAAAAAACAGGTCTTAAACTAAAGCAAATCAAACAAAAGAAAATGTATGAATACTTAGGTACCTGATGATGATGATGATGATGCTGTACTGACCGATTTCGGCCACATCGACTGTATTCTGGCTTTTATTTGGTACCTACCTACCTACTTACCGGACCGGTAGAAAATATAATGTGATGCATGAAGTCTTATCTAAGCGGGTGGTGTCTATTGTTGCATTTATAACATCATCAGTGGTCGTTAAAGGACATTCCTAATAGATTCAGGTTTTGTGTGATCTGAATGTAAGAATTCACGTTCAATAATCAATAACAGTAGGTGGTAGCATCGAACATTGCACTCAATCCTGTTACAAATACACAATGTACATATAAATCCTCGAAAAGGTACCTTGAAACAGTTGCTAGCCAACACTGGAGATGTGTCCGTCCTCTGCTTTTAACTGAATTCCAATCTTCAGATACACAGTTATCCTTTTGTTTAAAAGTGTGTTGTGTTGTGTGCATACGGCGGCCGGCCGGCGCGGTAAATGGTGTTGTGTCGTGTGATAAGAGTCCGCGTCTCGTGCGTGAGCGCCAGCACACAGGCGGCGCGCGCGACTCACAGTTATCAACTAAAGTAACTAAACACATGAACGCGGCCGACGACCACTTTCCTCTATGCATCTCGGACAAGCGTATTGTTGATTCGTCAAGCGCACTATTTCATCTTTGGCCCGGGATTGAGTTTAGCACGTCGATCGTTGCACGAGCAGAAGGAAATTATAAGTAGGACGACGGGCACATGTTTTTGAAGAAAACGTTAATTTAACTGATTGAAAATGCCATTAATGACAAGTAGAATGCGGCAATAATGTCTCTAATAATTATGATTTAATATTTGGACAAAGCCTTCATCACCTCGCCTAATCAACTAAGCACATACCATTAAACAACGCCGTATGTACTCGAGAATACCGTCTTTTCACAGGTACCTACAATACATATTATATTAAAGTATGGTCAGGTAAGTATATTATAAGTTTTTTAGGAATGTACCTGGGGGAACTATGGATATGACGACGTGTATTAACTGACGGCGTAACTACACTCACAAATGCATCGATCATTACAATAAAATAATTCATAATTTAATAACCAAAACTAATTTCACTTTACACCACATCATACCTCCATTATAAGAAGCAATCGCATGAGTTGAAACAACAAAACCAAAACAAACAAAAACAAAAAACAAACGAAACAGATGAAAAAAAGAAAAAGAAAAAACCAAGAAAAAAAAAAGAACAAAAAAACAAAAGAAACAAAAAAACAAAAAAAAATTACAAAAAAAAAGAAAAAATACAAAGAATACAAAAAAAACAGAAAAACGAAAAAAATAACAAAAAAAAACGAAACAAAAAACAAACGAAACTAAAAAACGAAACAAAAAACAAATGAAACTAAAATACAAAAACGAAAAAAAAAATACAAAAAAAAAACGGCAAAAAAATCAAACAAACAAGCAACAAAAACAAAAAAACAGAAAAAAACAATTGAAACAAACGAAACAAAAAAAAACTAAAAAACAAAAAAAAACCGGCCAAGTGCGAGTCGGACTCGCGCACGAAGGGTTCCGTACCATTATCTATAAAAAACTATTTTATTCTGTGTTTTTAGTATTTGTTGTTACAGCGGCAACAGAAATACATCATCTGTGAAAATTTCTGCTGGACTATCACGATATCAGTGAGTGCAGGAAAACTAGTGTAAAATAAACACACTTGCAAATATAACACGAACGTAATTTATTTCACAATATCATCAAAACTCTATTTATACTAGAAAAAACAAATACATTCAACATAATTAAAGTTTGTTGTCACGGTTGAGTTGTTAATATCAATATCAGAGAGAATTAACAAAAAAATCAACAGCCTGAAAAGGTACAACGTTAGAGCAAATTTATCACTTTATAATGACCCAAAAAAAGGTACATAGGATGTCCCCGAGTAATAGTTTATAACCCTTTCAACGCTCAGCACGCAAAGGTAAACAATAATAATATCCCCACTTCCCAACTGGTAACGAGCCGCTCCGCTTGTCGTTCGTTATCAGTACGCCCAGCTACGAGGTACCAAGACACGGATGCTTTTTAAATAATATGATAGGGGTAAGTAATGATAAGCGCGTGGAATGGTCATATGACGTGAATGATGATATGTAATGATGGTCCTAAACGAATTAGCCGAAAAATAACTACGCTTGCGTACATGAAGCTTTTCTAAATTTTGAAAATAAAAAGTCGACCCGATAAAATAATCAGAGCCCCGCTATGCACGCTCGGCGCGATAGCGGGTAGTCACCCAGAATAAGAAGTGAGGGGGGGTCGTAAGTGCGACGCGGAGCCTAATTACAGATCGTAAGATAGAGGCTAAACCTAACTGCTAATGTAGTACTATTCTGATCGCGAAGATCCGTGGCCGATGTAACTCGAAGAATTGCCCACACGATGCCTGCGCGGCACAAATGCAGGATGTCCAGCACGACCTCGTTACCTCGACAGGCTTTCCACGCCCGGCAGGGTGTCTCGTGAAACAGACGCGTCCAAGCGTTTGTGAATGTCTGTCCGATACTCGTCCGCCCGTAACTGGCGGCTACCAACAAATAAAACCAGTAAGCACTACACAACAAAAACTACAAAACCGGCAAATTAACAGACCCTAATGATGTAAACAAACACTCACCCGAACAGTCCTCTAGTTCGGCCTTACAAATATCCGATGGTCGAGCCAATTCAGCATTCGCTGGGTAAAAAAAATATAGGCTTCCTGTGGCGCTGTGGCTGGAGCTTCCGGGATAAGATTCACAGCAGAAAGGGTCACCAAAAATGTGAGGATAGAGCACTTGTACGCCTTTTTATTCGTCACAGCCCCATGAAAATAAATCTCCAAGACAGCTAAATATGCAATGTTTTTCAGATAATCGCTCTAGTCAGAGTGAAGTCTGCACCAGTCTGTATACCAAAATTGACAAGATTCGAGAAGAATATTCTACGCATTTCAAAATTTTAATAAATTTTAATAAATTTTAATATCAAATTTATACAGCGGTGAGAGTGATTTATAATGAGTATTTTTACATGCTGAAACAAGTCGGATTCACCCCATGAGCGTGGGAAAACGGGGGTGAATGTGGAAAAAGTAGTCGTCGCCTGCGATGCGACCTACTTCATAAACTATTATTGCTATCGACTAAAACATACACGAGAATCTCATTTTTGATGAAAACACGGTATGTTTTATAGAAAAGAGAGAGCCAAGCCAAGAGAGGCGGCGTTTGAAACAATAGGAATTGGGACGATTTTTTTTATTACTCCAAAAGAAAACGTGCAAAAAAATAAATAAGCTACAACCATTTTAATGTAACTTGTTAGAGAGAGACTCGAGACTCGTGACGTGACGGGTCTCAACACTCTCAACCGTCATAGTAAATGACAATCGTTTTATATGAAGGCGCGTTTTGCGAAAAAGGGTCAGCATATACCCACTTCGGACACTTATAACTTAGTGATTATTTATTTTTGTCTCTTCTCTCTCTTTTCTCCATTCGACTGTATTTTTTTTTATCCTTTTTCGAGGAAATGCAACATTATTGACTATTTTATTTGGTGACCCCATCTCTATTGTACCTGGAACTGCAAGATTTCACTCACCGACATCTGATTCATTCTAGGCATGCTTGAGCAGCCATAGGACTTTGGGTCCACGTCGCACCCCAGCTTCTTTTTCATTCTGCCAATAACCTTCAGATGGGCAAGGAATATTTTACGTCTGTTTTAGGCACTGCCCCCAAATATAAACAGCCTGTAAAACTGCCCTTAAGGTATGTTGTTTTAGGGCAGCTTCAGTGGGAGGCAAATTTTCGATTTGCCTGTCCTTTTTAGGGTTCCGTACTCAAAGAGTAAAACGGGACCCTATTACTATGACTCCGCTGTCCGTCTGTCTGTCTGTCTGTCTGTCACTAGGCTGTATCTCACTGATACCGTAATAGTTCCAGTTGAAATTTTCACAGAAGATGTATTTCTGTTGCCGCTATAACAACAAATACTAAAAACAGAACAAAATAAATATTTTTATAGATAATGGTCGGAACCCTTCGTGCGCGAGTCCGACTCGCACTTGGCCCGTTTTTTGTAATCAAATGCTTGCGACACTCATTTATCGTCACAGAGAGGCATGATCTGAAATCAAGAAAATAGTTTAATGTACATTTAATGTTAATGTTTTTATAATTTGCATTAAATGGGTTTTCGGACAGTATTTTTTTTATAAACCAACTTCTTTACTAAAATATAAATCTATAGATACGGGTTGTGTACTTGTGTCACTACTAAAAGTTTATTATTTTAAGGAATGCGTCATATTTTGCTATATAAAACTGGTACGGGGGAATGAATTGGGCAGCATCTGTTTACCAGACAACGACACCAAACTCGACTCAAAAGTTCAAACTAATCAGCTAGAATAATAATGTACAAAAATAATCAGCTAGAAAAAAAAATACAGGTAGGTACCTGTATTTTTTTTTTCATATTTTTCCGTTCATGGGATGCTGAGATCATTCGTGACACAACTAAGCCAAAGCAGACTGGCAGATATTTTTTTTTTATTTCAGAGATTTATTATAAGTTACGAAGCTACGGTAGCCTAGTGGTTCAGGCATGCGGCTGTCAAGCGGCGGTCGTGGGTTCGAATCCCGGCTCGTACCAATGAGTTTTTCGGAACTTATGTACGGAATATTTACCGTTAGCTTTTCGGTGAAGGAAAACATCGTGAGGAAACCGGTCTAATCCCAATAAGGTCTAGTTTACCCTGTGGGTTGGAAGGTCAGATGGCACTCGTTTTCGTAAAACTAGTGCCTATCCCAAATCTTGGGATTAGGTGTCAAAGCGGACCTCTGGCTCATTTAGGGGCACAACCGGGAATAACGCTAGGAGGATGATGAGAGATTTATTATAAGTGGGGATAATTATCGAACCTGTCACAAAGTTTCACGAGAATCGGTTGAGTAATGTGACTTTTAGAGGAGGACAGCCGGATAACGGGACATCCGAACGAACGAAATAATTGTTGCCCAAGCTGAAACGGAGAACTTCGTTCGCTTCGATCGCTCGTTCGATAAAAATATATGTAGGTACATATAACGTGGCAATAGTAACAATGTCTTCAATGTCAATATTAATTTCGTGACAATGTATTGTGTGTTTTTAAGCGACTTCAAAAAAGGAGGAGGTTATATGTTCCACTGTATGTATTTTTTTTATGTATATCCGCCGATTTCACCGTCAATTGTGGACCGATTTCCAAAATTCTTTATTTATTCGATAGAGTATACTCCCGAGGTGGTCCCATTGTCACCAATTTAGGATCTGATGATGGGATCCCAGGGAAATTGAGGGCAACCCTCAAATTTTATAGGCACGCGCGTAGTGATTTTGGTATTTTCTATTATCATCATCATCATATCAGCCGAAAGACGTCCACTGCTGGACATAGGCCTCCCCCAAAGAGTGCCAGTCCTGCGCCACCCGCATCCAGCGGAGCTTTTCTATTATAACTCGTGTATTTACCCTTGGAATTGCGATAATTTTCGTGAAGTGGAACTGATGATGAAGACCACAGATGACTTATGGAACTCCTCAAAGATGTAAAGTACGTCAAAGATTCTGACATGATTCCGTTGAAGTAGCAACTAATGAAGTGTTAATTCTGAGATCCTTGAGGAATCGACGGAACTCCTCAAATATTATCAGCCCACATATAGCGACTCGGGATTTTTTCTCGCATTTGCTCTCGGAAAGCAGTTCATGTGGTAAATTGGAAAGGAAATGAGGAAATTTTCATGTACCATGTGACTTGGCGAAGTACTGAATTGAAGTCGGTTTAAACTTTGTTTTTAAAGTAAATTGTTGTATTTATTTCTTTTATTATATGTGTGTTTGTCACTAATAAATGTTTGAGTTTGAGTAAAGAATTCTCGCGGAAAAAACAAAAAACATCATGACGACGACGCATTTATTTGGTTAACAGCGAATTAGTCAACGGAACGCCTATTATACGTACATATATAGAAGCAGCCTTCAAAATGGTGATAAAAGCAAAGCAAGTAAAGTGGAAACGCATGCACCTTTCAGTTTCAGTTTGATTGCATGTTAGCATGTGTCTAATCTTATAGTTATAACTGAATTGTAAAACGGTTATGCGCAACCGATTAATATCAAATATTGCATCTTAAGTCCTATCACATAAGTAACAGTTGAATAGTATTAGGTCCTTACCTATGAAATTGGCGGTGTGTATGGAGAATTTTATGAAAACTGTGATTTTCATACATTGAATTTTGCGGATTATTCAGCAATGTCAAATTCAAAACAAACTAAATTTTGGTAGGAATATAGAAAACTTTTAAGCTACTTTAACTACTACTTTAACTTCGGTGACCATGCAATAATATTATGATACCATCCAGTTGATCTGATGATGGAGACAATAAGGTGACATATGAACTCCTAAACTTCTCTTCCTCCTAAAAATAGTATAGGTACTGTCAGCAGTAATAGCTTGTACCAAAGAAATAATTTTTGACAGAAACTTATTATGTGTGGGATGGGATGGTCTCGCTATGTATTGTCGTCTGTCATTGTATGTTTTACACGATAACAACATAACCATGATTCGGTACAGGTACCCAGGTGAGTCAAGTAGTGACTAAAATATTTAGGCTAAAAATTATAAACATCATCATGCATCAATTGCGTCCTGATCTCCTCCTCCCCATGATAAGGAAAACCCCGAACAAATTCGCTTTTAAGATTTAGACGACCGACCCGATAACCTCGTGGGTAGTGACGATGCCTACGAAGCTGAAGGTCCTGGGTTCGAATCCCGGTAGGGCAAATATTTTTGAGATGAACATGGACATTTGTGGATTTCTATGTATTAAGTATTTATATCTATTAAATATACCGTCGTCTAGTTCCTATAACACAAGCCTTATAGAGCTTACCATGTCCATGGCTAATTCGATTTGTGTAAGATTGTCCCCTAATGTTTATTTATTTATTTATTTAATTTCTTGTCAGCAGATTCTTGGAGTATCAGTTAAAGTATTAGGTTGGTAAATATCGTAAAGGAGTACCTAGATAGTTATTGTCTAAGTAGTTAATTAATTTTTTTGTTAGATATACCACCAAAATTTTTTCTGAATTGCCTTAAGAGTGCTCTTCAAAAAGGCGCTCGCTCAGAATTCGGTATTTTGACACGCGTAGTGCGTTTGTGTGTGTAAATACTACTACCACCCACACAAACGTACCTAACCCCCACATGCACAGCGAGATCGCACCAGCCGCGGGTGCCGTCCCTTTCTAGCTATATGTAAGTGCGATCGGGATAGAACTAACCGCGGAGCTTGCCGATGCAAATAGCTGTATAGCGCACCGTTGGAATTCACTCCGTGACCGATATTGATACTTGCACTAAAAAGTGGTAAGTATTACTTCGCTAACATGATGTTCTAGAACATCATGTTAGCGAAGTTAGATAACTTGAATAAAGTAAGTATTTGATTTTTGAGCACACGTTTTCTATTTGTATTAAAATACTATGATATGACAAAGTATATTTAGTTTAGTTTTTTTAGTATAAAATAAACTAACGAGTTTTAAAGTTGTCAGTAATAAGAATAATAATTTGTTTTACGGATATTAATAGTTTGCATGTTATCTGAGTCTTATTTATATATAGTAATGTAATGAAATTATACCAGTAGACCCACTACTAGGAAATTACTGGGTACTTACGTATTCATTTCTTGAAGTTTTTTTTTTTATGGACAGTAAAAAAAAAACTGCCCTTCATAGAAATTGCTATGTCCGTTTCTTACCAAAGGAACTGAAAATTATAAATTATACAAACACAGCTTTTTATCTAGAATACAATTTATTAATGCGTGATTTTATTCAAAAGCCTAAAACCTCAGATGATAAAAAGGAATAGATATGAAACGGGGGCTTGGCGCGTGTCGGTGCGACATGGCCAAATGGGCATGTCACTGCCCACCGCATGTTAGTCGCAATTTGCCGTGAATCTGAAATGTTTTTCCACGTTTACTCAAAATGCCGAATTGTAGCGTGGTTACATGCAAAAATAGGAATGAAACTAAAACCTACATGAATGGTGGAGTCACGCACCACATGTGAGTATTAGTATTTTCACTTAAGTCAGTAAAAACTAATATTTTAATAAATAAACGCAACGCCGCATCATTTCTCGGGATCGAACTAACATATCGAACGAAAAAGCATATTTTTGTTCTATGCGTTGTACATTGAACGTTCAATACAGTAAACCACGGCGCAATGTATTAAACCACTATGGATATGGACGATGCTTGAATTTTTTAGTGGTACGGCCGCTGCTTGGCGTCGCAAACTAGAGCGGTGCCAAAGTGCAGTTACAATTTACGCGTAATCGATAAAATAGAAGTACGATATCATACTAGTTATTTTATTTCGACTACTTTCGCTGTTTTATTTTATTTAATTACTTGTTTTGGTTGGGTGCCTATCTTAAAGGTAACTAATAACATACTAATAAGATTAAAAGGCACAAAATGTTTACGGTACCTACTAATAAGATTTTCACTAAGTTGCAGTATGAACGGTAAATAGACATATTAAAATTGTATATACAAGTATATAATTTAGTTGCAAATGGCTTCAGAACAACTTAAAATGTGATATTATTACCAATAATTTATTTTAAATGAGTATTTTTTACTTTCATTTGAAATGTGATAATTGAAGAAGAAATCTCGGTTTCTTATTACAGTTTTCCAAAGAATCCGAGTAGGTACTAAAAAAATGGATAGATGCTACTGGCAGAGGTCCTAACTGGTTTCCTGTACAGAGAAGAGTTAATGTGTTCGTAACATTTTCAAGAAAAATGTTTCCAACCACTTAATAAGAGCCGTACACTTTTCGAATATTTGACACCTCGATTGCTTGAAACCTAGGTGTAAAATGTATGGTAACACATCTTCGCACATCTTTGGTGGATACTCGCCCTTAGCCTTAAATCTCGTAATATGAGTAATGGACATATTATTTCGCGCCAAAATGCGAGTCAGATCGGCCTGGTACCTACAGGTCAAAAATATCGATGTGACCAGAGTTTTAAATGTATGTGAACACGAACTTATAAAAAGCCGTTTATGTTACTCTGTAGGTATTCGTCAATATTTTTTACTTTTGCGATTTATGGTAAGTTAACAACACGTGTTATTTAAACTTGTAGCTAGAAGTTTAAATACCACCACATAAACTTACCATGTTGTTGAAGTTGTTACCCATCAATATCATAACATAATATTAATTTTAATATCAATGTTGATAAAACATAATTTTAACGTTTGTCGCCCCCCTAGTGTAGTGCGTTTAAGCCAATCACAGCCCTTGTTTGCATGTTGCCGTAGACTCACTGGCAACGCCCGAGTCTTTGTTTTTAAACGGTTCAATGTGTGTGCCTGTGGGCGCTGCGGTGGGAGAAAACTGGGGACATCGGTTTTGGTTGAAATTAAGCAGTACGGCACTTCTCCCTTTTTTATGTTCTGAGCGTAAAACCTATGTCACTTATTAGGATTCCGTACTCAAAGAGTAAAACGGGACCCTATTACTAAGACTCCGCTGTCCGTCTGTCTGTCTGAATGTCTGTCTGTCCTTCTGTCACCAGGCTGTATCTCATGAACCGTGATAGATAGAGATTTTCACAGATGATGTATTTCTGTTGTCGCTATTTATAACAAAAAATACTTAAAAACAGAATACATCTTTTTATTTTTATTTTAGTTTTTATTTGTTTCTTTTCTTTTACAATCTTACACAAATCGACCTTGCCCCAAACTAAGCAAAGCTTGTACTATGGGTACTAGACGACGATAAACATACTTATATAGATAAATAAATACTTAAATACATAGAAAACATCCATGACTCAGGAACAAATATTTGTGGTCATCACACAAATAAATGCCCTTACCGGGATTCGAACCCGGGACCTCCAGCTTCGTAGGCAGAGTCACTACCAAGTTACTAACTAGGCTACAGGGGGCTCCTATACAACAAACGTGATTTTAGATATATATATTTTGCCGTTTTTAGATATAGATAATGGTACGGAACCCTTCGTGCGCGAGTCCGACTCGCACTTGGCCGGTTTTTTTAACATTTATTTCGAAATAAAGAGTGATACTCGGAAATGTCGAAGGGAAGGTCAATCGTCGAATCCGACTCGGCTGGGCAGCATTCGGGAAGCTACGGCACATCTTTTCGTCCAATATTCCGCAGTGCCTCAAGACGAGAGTCTTTGACCAGTGTGTGTTGCCAGTGATGACATATGGCACGGAAACGTGGTCGCTTACTATAGGCCTCATAAGAAGGCTCAAAGTCACTCAAAGGGCAATGGAGAGGGCTATGCTGGGAGTTTCTCTGCGCGATCGCATCAGAAATGAGGCTATCCGCAGCAGAACCAAGGTAACCGATATATCACCGATATAACAGTCTTCCGACCTTTAAAGCTAAATAAAAAAAATGGCTTATTAAGCAATGTTTCTATACTATTAAGGAATTTTTAGAATATAAAAAATGTAATAATAATATATAATATAATAAACTGATAATCTTGTTAATTTAATTTACAAATGAATGTTCTATTTTTATTGTAAACAATGACTTGTAATACCTTATTACCAATAAAGGATGTCTATGTCTATGTCTATGTCTATCCCTCCGAATTGCTAAACTTAAGTGGCAGTGGGCGGGGCACATTGCACGTAGAACCGATGGCCGTTGGGGCGGAAAGGTTCTTGAGTGGCAACCACGTACCGGAAGGCGCAGCGTGGGTAGGCCCCCCGCAAGGTGGACTGATGACCTGGTAAAGGTCGCGGGAGTCCGCTGGATGCGGGTGGCGCAGGCACGGCCATTGTGGCACTCTTTGGGGGAGGCCTATGTCCAGCAGTGGACGTCTTTTGGCTGATATGATGATGATGATGATGATGATGACTCGGAAATGTAATAAAACCACGTAAAAATCTCCCTTTCCAGTGTAAACCCCCGGTGTGTGTTATTATTATATATAAACGAAAATAATAACTAAATGCAAGGTAGGATCGTGCTGTACTTAACAAACGCCATATAAGCTTGTTTTTTAAAAAGTTTTTTATTCATCTTATTATTTTCAATAACCCTGCATATTATGTCGCTGGTTCGTGGGTACTTGTACAGACAAATCACACAAACCCAAACAAGATAGGTCTATCTATTTTAGTTTAGGAGTTCCCATGACCACCTTCCATCATCAGATCCTGGAAATCATCCATCACCAAAGTGTTTACCAAGACAAAACAGATGAGCCTAAACTAGATGGGTTTATCTAGTTTAGTTTAGGAGTTCCATGACCACCTTCCAGCTCCATCATCAGACTTTGGAAATCATCCAGCATCAAAGTCTTGCCGTGCCATGACCAAATAAATGAGCCCAAATTTGATGGCTTTATCTTGTTGAGTTTAGGAGTTGCTATGGCCACCTTCCGACTCCATCATCAGACCAGCTCTATGATATTATGGCATTGTCACCGAAGATACGCAATTGTACCTAATTTGAAGATTTCGCCCAAACTAACATACATACATACATACTAACTAATCATAATGGCCGTTGGGGCGGGGAGGTTCTCGAGAGGCGACTACGTACCGGAAACTGCAGCGGACCCTCCACAAGGTGGACTGATAGTAACAAGTAAATAAATTAAATCTATCAAGTATCACGATCACTCGTACAATAATAATTGACTAAAGAACGCGTAGTTTAGACAAAAGGATCCAACCCACAAGACATCACCATTTAAATGTATGACTTTTGTTATAGGAAGAAGGTTCAATTTTAAATGTTACGTATCCGGTGGGTTTGAGCCTTTTCGCTACACTACGTCATATATGGCAGCTATGCAATTCATAACTTGTCTCGATTAGCCTCACGAATGTATCCCCAGTATAGTTTGACCCCGAGGTTGGTAACAACTATGCCTCGTCGGAGATCAAAATAATATTATTTTATCTGAAGAGTGGCCGGTTAGCTTCGTGAATAGCCACAAATAAACACACTACACGTCTGTCTCGGAGGGCTATTCAGCCGGTACTGAGATATATTCCCGCGCGACGGTAAATTTATACTAGTTTTGAATAATTATTTATAAATATAATATTTGACTAAAGTTATATTTTTTGGACTGGATCTTGTTGGTACAAGCATGAACTTTAATGTTGTGTAAGATTCAATACACAAATAATTCAACAATAATGAGAAAATCCTTGAGTTTTCAGTAAGATTTTGTTGACAAATATGGTGTAATTGAGAACAGTTTACATATATATACGTGCAGAATAAGGAAAATTCGAGGCGGCTAGGCGCAATGGCAACATATTACGCTAGTGAAAATAGAATAAAACAAGTAGGTTCTCATATAACATCATGGAGTATTAGGGGCTCAAACTTATGACTCTGCGCTCTCTTCAGAAAACTACTGTCGGTAATCGGGTATTTTCGGTTAAAGTATTCATTTCTTCGTAAATTGGAGGCGGCTAGGACCAATATGAGGAGTTTACCTATGCAAATAAGTAATCAGGATCTAGAAAAAGCTTTCCGTTTCTTAGAATTACAACGTCAAAAATCCGTCATTCTCGCTTATTCCTGACTAAAAAACGAGCGCCCTCTTAAGGTTGACTAGTAGAGAATGCCATAATAAGATTTTTTTATGTGCTATAAAAATAAATAAATAATTAAACTTCAGATATACCTACCGTTTTGTCCACAGTTCCCCGAAACTCGTCACTCAGTACCTACTGCCCCGCTATTCTGTAATTATTAACCTCACCTCACCCATATTCCGAAGGCTGTTATTCTTTTGGCACGCATGCGCCTCACCCCACCCGTCACGCTTAACGAAACTAGACCTTTACCTACGCTTAGTTACTACGAATTGCGGCGTCAGGATATATTTGTGGGTGAGCGTAAGGCGTAAGCGTAGGTAAGCTCACCTAGCTTAAAACAAGTTACAGAATAGCGGGGCTGTGCCAGAGATAGTTCCGTTAGACTAAGTTTTCCCTTAAAATTTAACTTAATAAGGGATCTGCCGTCTATATACGGTAAGCAATATCAAAATATATAAGTACACATTTTTTGTATTAATGTAGATATATACTAGTCGCATGTCACGGACGAGAACTTACCCTCCTTTCAATTAGTCAATGACTCTTGATAGCTCTCTCGGTCTAACGTATTTAAGCCTGTCTTAGCAACAAATTACTGATTTTGAGCCTTGGGCAATAAAGTGCAAGACCGTACTAGGGGTAGGGTTTAATTAAATTGCAAGCTTTCTTCCTGATACGACCTTCTTCCGGGGTAAGCGGCCGTACTTAAACACTTCTATCTAACGAATAAAATACAAATGTTTAACTCAGTTTTGTACGTACTCCTTATAAAAATAAAAGTAGATAATTGGATATAAGTATAAATTAATTAATAATAGTTACATTCATCTTAATCTGCCTAAGGAAGAGCGGTGTCTCCCAACACAGGCAATCTTTTGCTTATCAAATACATCATGTAAGTATTTAATGTAATAAATAATGTTGTATGTTGTATTTTTTGCCAGTTCTATGGTAGCCAAACGGTAAGGCACGCGACTTTCAATCTAGACTGGAGGTAGTGGGTTAGAAACCTGGCTCGTACCACTGGTTTTTTTTTACATATGTACGAAATGTCATTTGATATTCAACAGTGACTGTTCGGTGAAGTAAAACATCGCGGGGAAACCGGTCTAATCCCAGTAAGGTCTAATTTCTCCTCAGAGTTGGAAGGTCAGATGGCAGTCGCTTTCTTAAAATCATTGCCTAGTGCCTATGCCAAATCTGGGGATTAGGTGCAAACCCCTTTAGGGCACAACCGAGAAAAACGCTAGGAGAATGATGATGGGTTCAAAAGAAGTTCCCGATCCGGTAAACTGCCGAAAATCTCTTGAGACAATCCTTTAATAGTACAAGAATTCAAATTCAAAATCATTTATTGCACTCATGTTAGTATACAGTTCTTAAATTATATATTACAGTTCTACATGAACCCTGTAAGGGCACAGCAATGAAATAAACAATAATTAAAATAATAATAATAATAACCGGCACATAATTTTCACACCTCTTACACAAACTTAAGAAATATAAAAAAAATTGCGACAAAATATTAAAGATATTAAACAATACTATTAAAAGTTAATATTTCACATCATATAAATTAAATTAAAAAACAAAAAATTAAATTTAAGTTAAGAATGTCACAATAATCAATTAATAATAATTCATAATATCAATCCGTTACAAGAACGTAATCCAGGAGGATTATAGTATAAGAACTAGAACCCAGTACTGACCAAAAAATCCGCAACGCCCCTAACAAAACATAACACCAATAATATACACACCCATAAAATGCATCCATTTAGCACTTTCCAAAAAAAAATTGGAATCAGAACTATACCTTCGGATACCGTAAAACGGGGTGAGTAGGGACAGGGACAAAACTGACATTCAAACCCCGATAAATTTTTATTTTTACATTTTATGGAAACTAAATTTTATTAATAAATGTTCCGGCCGTTTATTGTAGTGTATTTTAGTTTTTTTATGATTTTAGGAAGTTCCATTTCATAACTTTAAATAAATAAAATAAAAAACATTTATTTCAGACCATACAGGTCCATATTTTTTTTTGTAAAATCTTACGTTTTATGTTAGTATTGGTATTAAAGATAAACACAGAAAAGTAAGACATCCGACCTCATCCCGTAGTTGGGGTGAGGTGAAATTTCATACAAAGGTGATTTTGGAAAATTGTTGGATCGTTTCTTTTATTATAAATATTACTATAGCTCAATTTGTAATAAGAAAACATTATTTAGGTAGCAGTAGCCTATTAAACCATCTCACCCCCTGTCATCCCTTCTCTCCCCATTCATAACCCAACTGGCCTCGCCCCAGTTAACGGTACCCTGTTTTTACCTAGTCTCTTCTTGAATTCTAAATATGTTATCAAAGCGCCCCACGATGGCCTAAACATCCAAATAACTGAGCACTTTCCGCCTCCTTGAGCATTCGTGTAGTGAATCCAGTGTATCAACGTCAAGACAGTTACCCTTTTTTTCAAATAAAGATGAGACTGTGTTGGAGTGATATATAAGCATCATTTTTTGTGCCTCTTGCCTCGAGAATACGAGTAAATAAATGTAGATACACGTGTGAAAAATTCCATTACGTTCGTATGAATCCAATTTTGAGTACCTACCTAGCTTTAGATTGTTATTATTTACCTACCAATTTCTACCACAGCGACTTCGTACGCGTATAAATTATAGCTCCCAGAGAACCCAGGCGGAGCAGTGGGATAAAATATAGCCCATGCCCACCCTGAAATTCCATTCCATATACAAGCGAAAGAATTATGGAAATCGTATGAGTAGATCCGGAGTTACCCCCTTATATACAAACTTACAATCGAACAGACTTTTCCTCTTCATCACTACATCACTACATAGTATAAAACAAAGTCGCGTCCCGCTGTCTGTCTGTCCCTATGTATGCTTAGATCTTTAAAACTAAGCAACGGATTTAGATGCGGTTTTTTTAATAGATATAGTGATTCTAGAGGAAGGTTTATATGTATATAATACGAGTACATATATATTTAGTATCAGCATTGCACCCGTGCAAAGCCGGGGCGGGTCGCTAGTAATATATAAATTATTGTATTAAGCAGTACCTACAACGTCTGCTAACGAAAAGTATAATTTCAAATTGAAGGGGAATGTTTAAAACAATGTACTTACTAGGTCTATGGCAAGATTCTACTTGTGACCTTCTGGCCTTCTGTGGTACCCGTCCAACAGTAGGTACAACTTGTACGTACGGGCCGCATATGCCAAATGGTTGTAAATTCCAATCTTGCTCGGAGCAACAACTTTTTCCTTTAATTTAATAATTTACTTTAAAAACAAAGTTTAAACCGACTTCAATTCAGTACTTCGCCAATCCACATTCCTTTCCAATTTACCACATGAACTGCTTTCCGAGAGCAAATGCGTTGGTTATTACAGAAAAACTCAAGTCGCTATATGTGGGCTATTTGAGGAGTTCCGTCGATTCTTCAAGGAACACTTCATTAGTTATTTCAACGGAACCATGTCAGAATCTTTGATATACTTAACATCCATAAGTCATCTGTGGTCTTCATTATCTTATCAGAGAATCACATAACGTTCCGAACGCGCGTTAGGACAATTATCTGTCATTTATTCATATAAAAAGTGACATTTAGATCTACCTGACGCGCGTACAATGCGTTACGTGATCGATCTGCAGTTCCACTTCACCAAAATTGCGATTTCGATTTCGAGGATAAATACACGAGTTATAATAGAAAATACCGAAATTACTTCACGCGTGCCTATACAATTTGAGGGTTGCCCTCAATTTCCCTGGGATCCCATCAACAGATCCTGACTTGGTGACAATGGGACAAAATCAAGAGTATACATACAATTTCAAATAAAAAAAAATTATCGGGAAATCGGTCCACAATTCACAGAGAAATTGGCGAACATACATTAAAAAAAACATACATATGAGTCGCGTACTTCAAACTAGTAAATCCAATTCTGAATTTTTTTCACATTTTGGCATAAAATAAAAGGGTAAAAAACCAGTTTTGTTACAATTTTATCGGTCAAGTATAATTCCGCGTGGTTTTTGAGAAAAACACAGTTAAAATCATAAAATTTTATCAAAATCAGATAAATCCATATGACAATTTTTCAAATGTTTACCTACATCCAAGCCAATCAGCGAAAGAAGTTCACCTCACTAGCTCGGAAATCCCTTCTTTAGTCTTTAAAAACAGATAGCAAAACTGCATTTTATCCACAAGAGTGCAAAGAATATTTGAAATCCGAACGTGTTATTCGTTACTTTTTTTAAACATAATAACATGTAAAGGCCAGTCCAGACAAGACAATTTTCGCCCATCTGTATTTTTGTTTACCTTTTTTAGGGTTCCGGACAAGAAGGTTTTAAACGGAACCCTTATGGTGCGACTCCGTCCGTCCGTCTGTCTGTCTGTCTGTCTGTCACAAAGTCAAATATCTCAAGAACTACTAATGCTATCAATTTGAAATTTGGAATAGTTGTAAACAAAGCTAATTCCACGTGTATGGAAAATGAAAAAATTAAATATTTATTTTGAATTTCTATAAAAAAGGACGCATAAGAGGGGGGGCAAAATTTTTAAGTCTAGTTACTAGGTCAAGTGGGGTATCATATGAAAGAGCTTGAATTGCACATCCCAAAACTATTTTAAATTTTTTTTAAAGTGGTAAAATTTTGATTTACAAAGGAAAATGTTATCCCCCTCTTATCTCCGAAGTTTACCGAGCGAAAAATTACAAAATAATATATATTATTAATATTAACCTAAATAGTACCGGAAAAGTATAACGAGACCCTATATCTAGCGTATTTTTTTTTATTGTTCAAAAATCATTTAATATTTAACTTTGTAATCCAATTCAATTATTTTATTTCAGGCATTATTTATGTTACTCTTTATTTAAGAGAAAATATAATAATAATATTTACATTAAATGACATTAAAACTAAACTAATAAAATGAAGTAAGCCTAAAATATGGATAAACACAAGTAAATATTAAGTAAAAATTAACTAGAAAAATAATACACGAAGGAAAAAATTAAAATTAAACAAATAATGATAAGATTATAAATAGAAAACTTGTCCCAGATCGGCGCCAGGCGGCAGGGTGCCCAGGAGGCTGGCGGCATTGCCACGTTGTATGGCAATACTTATGCGTTGGGCTAGGTAAGCGCCAGCCTTCTGGTCACCAGAAGCGTCGACAAGGTGCTTAGAAAGTATTTATATAGTTTTAAAGCGCTGGTGCCCCATGGCCCTAAGGTTTCGACGCCAAAAGGCTCAAACATGAAGCCACTGTCAATGCCAGCATATTTGAGCCTTTTGTGTGACTCGGCTGAGTCAGCAGCAGCACCAGCCCTAGTTGAGGTTCCAGGAAGGTGGGACGGCGCAAGGGTATCGACGCAGGTAGCGTCCCATTAGCAGGTAGCTCTAAGACGGCCGGAGCTCCGGCACTAGCAAGAGCCCGACGGATGAGGTCGTTCAGGCAGGCGTGACGCGGGATGTGGCCTGTGCTCCTGTGGCAGGAGAGGCCATGGTGCCCAAATTTGTCGACAGTGATGCCGCAGTGACACCGATGTGGAACGACGCATGTCTCTCCAAGACGCAGTGACACGGCAACCCTAAAATTTTTGATATCTAATATTGTACCTAAGTTGTGTGAAGGGAGTGCCTGGAGCCAACCGCTGGATTCCCGCATCTAGCAGTGGCAAGGAGACGCGCGCGGTCTGCGGAGCTGGAAGACGTTTTATAAAGGTTATCCCATACCAGCTCACACAGCGGCCCATCCCATTGCCTCTGCGAATGGGGTTTGTTTGGTAGGTCTGCAGTTGGACATAGCTCTTTCCAACGGCACTCGGCTTCAGCGAGAAAAGGGATTACAAAATTATTGTGAGGAGGTTTTAGTATGTGACTGATTAATTTTTGGGTGCTGACGAGAGGAAAGCTGGGAGAGAAACGCTTGAAATTTTACGAATCCCAATGCCACCATGCCGAATTGGCAAAGAAGCTTGGGTCTATTGGATTTCATTCAGATCGATGTTAGCGACTGATGAGATGGTTTTTTTAATGTTATCGTCAAGAGGTGCCAGAAGATGAGGGAATTTCCAAAAATGACTACAACGAAGCATATAGGTGAACTGTGGAACAAATAAGCAAAATTTTATAATGGTGCGTGTTAATTTGGAGCAGGCGATCCGACACTTAATGAAATTTTTGAATTTTTGTTGTACAAAATCAGGGAATGAATCATCCAAAATCAGCGACCCAAGGAGGTGGAGTGAGCTTTTATCCAGTAATTTGATATTGGGAGCTAAGGTTCGGAATTGCGAAAGTGCGGATTTTTTTGCTGGTATGTGTCTGAAAAGAAAATTTCGCATTTGGAAAAATTAAGCTCTAGGCCTGTAGCGTGGAATTCTAAGTTTAGTTGACGAAGATCTTCTAAAACTTCATTCACATCACCTCCGAGAGTACCATCGTCTAAATACCAAACATTAAATTAGGAATTAATATAATTATAATTTACTTTGTACTACTTTTTATTTGTAATAATTTTGTGTTATTTTTTTTTCCTTTTCATTTGTATGGAAGAACTCTGAAAGTACCTTCTAGCAAATAAAAAAAGAATTATCGAAATTGGTTCAATTGAAAAAAAAAAATCTCTGAAAAACCAACATAGATTTCTTCATAATAAAGCGTGGTGAAAGTTTTTACGGAACCCTCAGTGCGCGAGACAGACTCGCACGCGACCGGTTTTTTTTAACGTTTTTAAATTTATTTTTTCTTTCTTTTTGTTTAAGGTTTTTTTTATCTTTTTTCTTTGTTTCAATGTTTTGTCTATTTTTTTTTTTTTTTTTTTTTTTTTTTTTTTTTTTTTTTTTATTGAGAAACAAACAGTCTTAAAAAACACATAAGTAACTTAGCTATGGCTATGTGAGTAATGCTATAATAGACCTATAGTTTCATAAATGTTTACAAAGTTACAAGTTATATTAAAAATTGGAAAATATGTTTAATATAAGACCAAATGTCATAAATATATAAATATATATATACATATATGTGTTGTAAATACACTTATGACAGTTACGTACATTTTACAACTTAGGTACACCATTATACAATGAAAAAAAAGAAAGAAAAAGTTAATGAAAAGGTTAAGGTAACTGCGTTTTAACATTCTTAGATTAAAGAAAAAACTAATCTTTTAAATATACTATATGAGTTGCCAAACAAATCTGCGTCCCTACATTTTTCATTATACAGTTTACATGCGCGCTTAATATATGAATGCTGTGCGTATTTAGTTCTGCTGCTTGCAATACTAAATAAGGCCTTCTTGCGACAACTTCGTTCTAATCTACGGGGAACATGAAAAAATATATTATGTAATAGTTCAGGGGCATCAACTAGATTATTCATAATTTTGAACAGATAAAGTAAATCGGTACAAGTGCGTCTGAGTGAAAGGGGTTGGATATGGAGTCTTGTGGATGATAAGGCGTAATCTTCATAGTTACCACCTGTTCGGAATTCCATTGTCTTAACAAACTTTTTCTGGAGTCTTTCAATTCTAACCTCGTGTACAGTAAAGCAGGGATTCCACACTACAGAAGCAAATTCCAATCGACTTCGGACATAGCTATTATAAAGGAGTCTGTAAGTAAGAGGTCTTTTAAAGGGTTTCGCAACACGAAGAATGAAACCCAGCAGTCTATACGACTTATTTAGAATATCATCAATATGAGAGTTAAATGTCAATTTAGCATCAAGTATCACACCTAGATCACGTATACTATTCTGGCGTGCCAGATTACCACCACACAAGCAGTAATTAAATAGTATGGGATCTTTCTTTCGCGTAAATGTTATTACTGCGCATTTATCGCTATTTAAAAATAAATTGTTTCTAGTACAATAACTTTCAAAACTAAATAAATCATTTTGTAATAGAGTACAGTCTGCTTGTGTTTTAATAACTCTGAATATTTTAGTGTCGTCAGCGTATAGAAGAGCTTTCGATTCAGTAAGACACTCCGTTATGTCATTAATGTATAGGATAAATAATAAAGGGCCCAAATGGGACCCTTGTGGGACTCCTGAGGTAATATATTTGAAGCCAGAAGAGAAACCTCCGAGTACGACAGTTTGAGATCTTTTTTCTATATACGATTTGATCCACCGGAAAAGGTCGCCATGCACACCGAGGCTCCAAAGTTTCAGCAAAAGCGTGTCGTAGGAGATTTTGTCAAATGCCTTTGCGAAATCTTTGTAAACTGCGTCGACTTGGTGCCGATTATCCATGGCTTCACGTATGACCTCACTAAAAGACAAGAGATTACTTTCTACGCTTCGACCTTTGTAGAAACCATGCTGATTTGGGTTGATGTGACGACGAACAGCATATGAAAGCTGGTCAGTAACTATTTTTTCTAATATTTTACCGAATTGACATAATTTAGAAATAGGTCGATACTTTTCGATGTCTTGACTCACGGAACCCTTGGGAATAGGTGTAATCCAAGCTTTTTTCCAGATGAGCGGGACATGCCCCTCCTTAATAGATAATAAATATATCTTGGTGATAGGAAAAACTAATGCACTAGCACATTTACTGATCAGTACAGGGTGTATTCGATCAGGCCCAGCACCCTTGTTTATATCGACAGATTTCAAATATTTGAGAACAATTTCATTCGACAAGGTAATTGAACTGACGTTGAAAACTGATTTTGTAGGCGGATCCAAGCAGTTAACATCTAGAGGTGGTAAAGAAGAGTGTTCGAAAACGGACTGGAAATGATCACCAAACATTTTGCAAATGCCTGCTCCGTCCGAGGATGAGACGCCCCTATAATACATAGTTTGTGGTATTCCTCCATTGGACCTAGTAGACTTAATAAATTTCCAGAAATACTTAGGATGTGATTTTATTTTATCCTCTGAAAATTCTATATACCTATTATAGCATTTCTTTTCAATAATTTCTGCTCGTTTTCTTAATTTTTTAAAAGTTTCATAGTCTAGGGGGTTTCCATAACATTTCCAAAGTTTATGGTATTTTCTTTTTTCTTTTAAAATCTTTCTTAAAGGTTTGCTGTGCCATGCAGGATATGTGCACGAATTACGGGACTGATAGCTCGGTACGTATTTATCTATTAATTTATGTAATAGATTATATAGTTTTGTAAGGCTTCCTTCTACATCCAAATTATCAAAAAATGTATCCCAATCTATTTGCGATAAATCACTATTAATGTTGTCGAAATCAGCTGAATGGAACTTATACACAAGGACACCGGCAGGTTTCATTGGTGCCGTATAATTAAGTCTTAAGTTTAATGATAACGAAGGGTGGTGCACATCTTCTGGAGTTAAAGGAAAACTACACCTAGTGACAGAACAGGCAGTACTACATAATATCAGGTCAAGGATACGATCATTTATATTAGCAATATTATTAAACTGGTTTAGATTACTAAGCGCTATAAAATCACCTACACACTGAACTAAAAGATTGTTCGAGGGGTTTAAGTTCAGTTCACCCCCGCCTCGATCCAACCATTCAGCCTGGGAAATATTAAAGTCTCCGGTGATAAGAAATACATCGTCAGGGTAACTGAGTATAAGTTGAGAAGCCGCATCAAAGAAAGACTCGACAGTGTCCCTATGGTTCGTTCCGTGTGGAATGTAAACGCATGCAATATTTAAATATTTACGCTGCGAGTGATTGTTATGGTCATGTATGGGGAGCGATATCCAGAGGCACTCAGAGTGCGCGGGAGAGGGGACGGGCCAGTCCCGGCACACCGGCAGCAGCGCGCGCTGCACCGCCACCGCTACTCCCCCGCCGCGCTCCGCGCCGCTATCCTCTTGCGACCGGTCACACCTATATACTACATATCTATCGTCGAAATACTCCCTGTCGTAGAAACTTGAAGTCAACCAACTTTCTGTTACACATATGAAGTCGTAATCGGCTAGGGCTATTTGTGAAAAGAAACTATGGGATTTTGTTCGCAGGCCCCGCACGTTTTGATAGTAGCCTTTTATAATCTTATTAGCCATTTAGATCGAATATATTTATTTGCATTATTTTAAGCACATGAGCATTATTAAAATGCATACGTAATGAAGCAGCGCATAGCAATAACGGTACAATCAATTCATTTTTCAAGGCGGCAAAGGCAAAACAATTAAACAAGATACATAAACATAATATATATTCTGTATTTTTAAGAGGGGGCACTATGCGAAATCGGAGTTCTTAGATTGAATATTTACCTATGACAAATTAAAGCGAATGCCAGGAAAACGAACATACAAAAACTACATCATATTTGCAATCTTATTGACCGAAAAAAACTTTTCAAAACCAAAATTGCCTCGATAGAAAAAAATCGCCAAAACATGTCTTATTTTTACCTAATTTCAATGGTGTGACGTTCCCGTGCATGTAGTCTACGTAAAAATTTAATGTATAATAGCTTTTGATATTGCCTAATGAATTGACCAGCGGGGTATTTTTATGTAGTCCCTTTTCAGACTTATTGAGGTAAAACGTATTTGGCGTATAGGTCCTTTTCATATCGCGCGATACCCTTTTTCCCGTCGCGTGTTTCGCGCGGTTCGGTATATCTTCTGTTGCCATTCGCGGGTGGGGCCAGTCGCTATTGCTCCATTGAGACGAGAGGACTAAATTCGGTGCGCTCACGACAGCGAAGTGAATATAATTTTATCAACAAAAGTGTTTCCCAAATTAAATTGAAAGTGTACACTATGGGTAATAAATTGAACACGAGAAAACGGCTAAACAAACGAAATCTCAAAAGGTTAAAACGTGAATCAATGGTTAAGTGTAATAGGTATGTATTAGTCTAAATTACTTATAATTATTTATGAAACGCAAATAATTGTTTAACGAAAACTTTTTTTTAAACATTCTAATGTCGACTTTATGGTTTAAACTTTAAAGTTCAAATTACAACATCATCATTGCGCGGCGATCGACCTCGGTGACCAACGTCGGTAACCTCGGTGTTATTTGTTGTAGTAAATGCAAAAATGGGCGATGATTTTTCTTCAGTGATTGAGTATTTATCTTTTTTATGTAAGGATTTTTATTATTATTTATTTTCAGATTTACGTTAGCAACTTTGAACAATGCGGTCGTTAATGATAATATTGAGCCCCCCCAGCCCCAAGGTACAAATAATGAAGAATCCATCGCGCCAGAACAGTACGTACTTACCTACTTAATATGAGTTACTTTACTAGCTTCCGCCCGAGACTTCGTCTGCGTGGGCCCGGGATAAAAATTATCCTATATTTTAATCCAGGCTATAAACTATCCTCGTGCAAAAATTCATCCAAATCGGTTGAGCCGTCAGTATTTAAGAAAATATACAGGGTGAGAACACTCAACTCACAAGATGAAACCTTTGATTCAGACCATTATTTTTAAATTCTAATTTTCAGGTTTACGTTTGCCACTTTAAATAATGTTGGATGTGATGATATCTTTGAACCCCAGAAAACAAATTATCAAAAGCCAATATCGCCAGAACAGTACGTATTTATTATATTACTTGTGTTTGATAGATGTATGTATAGCTAACCACAGCTGCACCTCTTACAGTTCACAGTACGCATTCTAGACCTTAAAAAAACTTTTATTTCTATTTTTCAGACTTACGTTTGCAAATTTGAATAATTTTGGAGATGATAATGTTGCTGAGGCCCAGAATACAAATAATGAAGAGTTGGTAGCTCCAGAATTGTATGTATTACACGAGTGTCTATCACACGCTTTGGGATTTACACACTTAAAATTTAACTTTTTTTGTTTGTTACTTATATATCTGGTTTGTTTGCAGTAATATTGCTGAATATACTCAAGATAAGAAGAAGGTAACAAAAAGTAATAAAAAATGTGGACAAAATGAACAAGAGGAACAAGTACAAACATATGATGGGAAAGAACGGCTGATTATAGACAAAGATTACTTTTTTGAAAATTTGAAAAAAATTTCAAGCCATGGACCTCAGTTTGGATGTACCTTGTCCAACCTAAATATAACAGGCGAAACAAAAAAAGGGCTAAATTCCAAACTGAAGTTTACCTGTGACATGTGTAGAGCAGAATTTTTCCTCAACACCACAAATCCACTGCCCACTGAAAACCTCAATATAGATGCTGCAGCTGTGTCTGGTATTACAAACACAGGTATGGGCTTGGAGCAATTTACCGGTTTATTTGCTGCTATGAACCTTCCCATACTGTCACAAAAGGTGTTCACGACCATTCACAATGTAATATGCGAGCAATGGGAGAAAACTGCTCATGAAGCTATGGCGGCGGCAGCAGAACGTGAAAAGGTAGCTGCGATTGAAGAAGGGCGGGTGAAAGACGGAGTACCAGTTATCGACGTCATTGCTGATGGGTGCTGGTCCAAGCGTTCGTACAAAAAAAATTATTCGGCGCTTTCTGGAGCAGCCGCTATTATAGGCAGGAAGTTTGGGGAGGTTTTATTCTTCGGAGTGAAAAATAAATATTGTTGTATATGTGCTCGTGCACAAAACAAGGGAACCACTCCAAAGGAGCATACATGCTTTAAAAATTATACCGGCGCTTCCTCTGGCATGGAGGCAGTAATTATAGCGGAAGGATTCAAAAACTCCTTAGACATGTATGGAATCATCTACGGAAGAGTTATTGCGGATGGAGACTCAAATACCTACAACAAAATTCTCGAAGAGAGACCATACGTGGATGTCACGGTTGAAAAAATAGAATGCCGGAATCATGTTCTTCGGAACATGTGCAATAAGTTAGCTGCCGTTAGCACAGATACCAAATATCCGTTACACATGAGGAAAATGCTCACCACCCAAAGAATACTGGCC
Organism: Epinotia brunnichana; assembly: GCA_963854355.1. Taxonomy (NCBI): domain Eukaryota; kingdom Metazoa; phylum Arthropoda; class Insecta; order Lepidoptera; family Tortricidae; genus Epinotia; species Epinotia brunnichana. The sequence goes on from OY977939.1 coordinate 17,933,183, forward strand.
ATGAGGAAAGTTATCATCTCGGCTATAAAAAAACATAAAGAGGAAGTTGCAGATTTAGGTACACGAATAAATAACCTATATAAAGATATTTCGAATTCGTACCATCACGCTTTTGGTCATCACAGCGATTGTTTAGATCACTATTGTAGTAGTGAAAAAAAAAGTGAAGACCTTGTACCAAAAATTAGGAATTCTTTGTTTTGGGCCAGAATACAATATATTGTGGGTATAGTCGCCACTCACTCGCGGAGTTTGGTTCATGATTATGACAGCAATGCAGTTGAGCAGTTTAATAGTATTATAGCCAAATTCGTCGCTGGCAAGAGAACAAACTTAATACAACGTCAAACTTACCAATCAAGATGCGCAGCTGCGGTTGTGGCATACAACACGAAAAGGCCGTTGTATAATCTGCAAAAATCGCTTCTAGGTAAAAGCCCCAAATCAAAATTAAAATCATTTGAAAATAAACGAATAGATAAAAACAAACGGAAAAGACAACTCGGACTACCTAAGAAAATTAATTTTAATAAAAAACCACGACTTCTGTCAGAAGATAAACATTACGGTACAGACACCTGCCAAAAACCTGACATGCCAGAAGACATATATAACCTCAGGAAAACCAGTTTCCTGAATAACTTGCATAAAACTGACATCGAAAGAGCTACAATAGAAAGAGCTACCATTTTACAGCGGAGTAGTAGCGAATGGCTGGAATTACGCCGAAATATGTTGACCGCTTCCAATTTTGGAAAAGTTATAAAACGCCGTGCCACAACAAGTGCCAGCATAGTGAAAGCATTGCTTTACAAAAGCAACATTTCACATGTGGCAGCAATAAAACATGGCATTGACAATGAGCCAATCGCTCTTAAGCAGCTAGCGGACCAAGAAAATGTCATCATAAGGCCTTGTGGACTGTTTATTGATGGCAGTCTACCTTTTTTGGCAGCAACTCCTGATGGGTTGATAGGTGATGATACGATTGTGGAGATTAAATGTCCACTATCATCATTTAAAATGCCCATCAAGGAAGCCATTACAAAAAGAAAAATGAAATTCTGGGCCATTAAAAATGACCAAATGGTAATTAATAAAAACGATCCGTGGTATTACCAGATACAAGGGCAATTGCACGTTACTAAAAAGAAAATTTGTCTTTTTGCGGTGTGGTCCGGAGGAAATCAGGTGATGGTCACCGAAAACATATTGCGTGACGATGAATTTTGGGATAAAAACATGGTTGGAAAACTTGAAGAATTTTACATGTATCACATATTGCCCGAATTAATTGATCCCCGCCTCACTAGGAATATGAAACTAAGGCAGCCGAGCGATCCTAAACAACGTCAGCCATCCGCTCCTTCTGAACCGCAGAATTCCCCAAATTTAGTCTTCCAGCCGCCCTCTGACCCCCCACGTACACGTCCTTATTCTTTTGATCCAACTGAGCGATCTAATATGTCACAAAATGTCTTACCTATTTCAAAGTATTGACGCATTAATAAAGTTAACGACATTTTTGTGAATAGAATAGAATAGAATAGAAATAATTTATTCGTAACACCAAAATACAATAACAAAGTATCAATGATTGGGTCAAGGACAAGGACTTTTTAAGTTTAACGCGTATGTTAGCTTTCTTTGCAATTTAACTAACTACTACTATACAATTTACACATTTAAAATGAATCATAACGTTGCACAACGTACAAATAACAGAAATATGTAAAAACAAATAGAATAGAATGAATAGGATTACTTGTTTGTTTGTTTGAAATAAAAATAAAATTAAAACTATACACAAACCAACTGGAATTTTGTACTTTGCCATGCCCCACAACTGAAGTTTTTACATATCCTTCCCACTTCAGCACATAAACTGCTTTATAAAAGCAAATACAGATGTTAATGCTGCAAGTAGCCATTCCATCGATTAGTCAGGAATCGCATGCTTACATTCAGTTTCTCATCATCAGCTGCACATCAAAATGCACATTTTGATGAGAATAAGTTGCTACTTATGTAAATATTTACCTAGAAATAATCCTTAGATCCCATCATCAGACCTTCGACAAACCTAACCTCTCTAAGGGACCTGCTATCGAACAAAAAATCCCTCTTAAATACTTATTTTATTCTGGTTTTTAGTATTTGTTGTTATAGCGGCAACAGAATACATCATCTGTGAAAATTTCAACTATCTAACTATCACGGTTCATGAGATACAGCCTGGTAACAGACGGACGGACGGACAGCGAAGTGTCAGTAATAGGGTCCCGTTTTTACCCTTTGGGTACGGAACCCTAAAAACAGAATTCTCTTTTTGATTCTAGGATTTGAGTCCCTACCAAATTCGTGTTGTGAGTTGTTATGTTACACCCTGTATACGTCCGTTAACTTACTCAGTACTTATAAACCAGTTTATTATTAATTTATTTATAGACTAAAGCCGTCAGACGTTCTTAATTTCCAATTGACACCGCAGTCTATGGACATTCTTTATATTGTTTTATAATTTTATCATGTTCCATCTGTCTGGATGAGCATATACTACGCGAGAGTAAGCGAGACAAACCGGGGCGTGGCCCTTCCGCACAGCGCGGCAGGTGCGGGGCGCGCGGGTGATTTCTGATTTTTTCCTGGGGTAGTGCCCGCTCTTAAGTGTATGGGACACAATACACAAGGCGTTTATAATAACTACGAATATTGTGTTGATAGGATAACAGCGCTCATAAAACTTAAACGCGCATGCAAGACGGTAAATAGAAGTTGTAGGCAGGTAGCTATTTGAAAATAAATGTGTGACGATATGGGTATGCATAACAATACCTACGTAATCTGACTTGGCAGTATCAAGCAAGGATAAGGGGCAGTAACAGTACACAAAATGCAATAGAATTGTAGAACACAAAAAACAGAGTCACTTTAACTTCAACAAATCTGTGTCATTGTTTATTACGAAGAATTTAGACGTATCATTCTTTCGCATAAGGATTCTACAATCACGGGTCCATAGATACGCGTAGTGCAGTTCGGCTTTCCGTTCCCTGGCGCGTTTTAACAGCGTTTTAATGTTTTCTTTATGTTATTTTCAATGCTTTTTCCTTATTTTTCCCTTTTTTTAATGTCTTTTCTCCCTTTTTTCATGTATTCTCTCTTTTTTTAAAGTTTGTTCCTTTTTTTTTGATGATTTTGTCAATTTCAAATGTTTTTTTGGTTTTTTGTTTTTTAAATTTAATTTTTCAATGCTTCTTCTTATCTCCCCCATTTTTCAAGTGCTTTTACCCTTTTTTTTAATGTTTTTTTATTGTTTTCTCTCTTTTTAATGTTTTATGAATGTTATCTCCACTTATAATAAATCTCTAAATTAAAAAAAGAATCAGCCAGTTTGAAACTAAGCTTTGCGCGGTTCGAATGTTCTCAGCATCCCATGAACGGAAAAATATGAAACATTTTATATAGGTACATTATTATTCTAGCTGCAACTTAGGATAGTTTTTATCCGACTGCGACAGTTAATTAATTTTCCGAAATATACGACTTCATTTAATTTTTCATTTATTTTTATTGAAATCAAACGCTGCTCCAACTGTCAGCTATAAGAACCGTCAAATTTTCGTCAAAATGGCGGAATTGCTTTGCCTTTCACTTATTAATAATTTAAATCCCGTCTACGATAGACCTTTACGAGACAAATGCTAAAATATAAACCATAAAAAAATATTCGATTCTGATATGAGAACTTATATGCGCAAATGTCGTTTTATGTCGTAATTTCAATAAATGAAATCAACAAATTTGAACAATATAATTAACACGAATTTGTTTTTTTTGAATGACAATGGCACGCGCTCGGCGCATTCAGCCAAATTACCTGCGGCGCTACCACGAAAACCGATGCTCAATGTTCATATATTTGCATCCCTGTCACTCGAGTATGGTTAGTGCGATAGAGATAGAGATACCCGAATATTTTCGAATTCCGAAGTTCGTGGTTATAGCTCAGGAATCGAAAATATGGTAAATAATCATAATGTATTTTCTCGAAAAAGAATTTAAAATAAATATAGTCAAATGGAGAAAAAAACAAAGCAAGAGGTTATATAGGTAATGATTAAGTTTTAAGAGGGGGTATGTTCTGTCCCTTTTCCGCAAAACGCACCTTCATATGAAACGATTGTTTTTTACTATGACGCTCGAGTATATTGACGTCACAGTCCCTCATCGTTTTCTCACTCTCACAAGCGACATTAAAACGGATGTAGCTTCATAATTTTTTGAGATATTTGAATGGGAGTTTCATTATCTTCTATCTATTTATACATAATAAATGCCTATGTCCTGACTGACTTATTCACTCACTCACTCACTCACTCACTCATCAACGCACAGCCGAAACTACTAATCTTAGAGAGTTGATTTTTGCACAGTATGTTGCTTTTATAACGTGGGCTAGGGATAAAAAGGGATTTTTGAAAATTCTACCCCTAAGGGGGTAAAATGGGGGTGCAAAGTTTGTATGGGAGAACCTTTTTTTTTTGAGCTATAGACTTAAACTTTGTAGAAAAATTAGTTATTAGAATACAAATGAAACACTTTCAGCGTTTTGGAAAATTCCACCCCTACGGGGGTAAAATAGGGGTGCAAGGTTTGTATGGGGGAAACATTTTTTTTTTAAATAGAGACTTAAAACTTTGTAGAAAGATCAGTCATTAGAATACAAATAAAGAACTTTTAGGGTTTTAGAAAATTCTACCCCTAAAGGGGTAAAATAGAGTTCAAAGTTTGTATGGGAAAAACTACTTTTTTTTAAATAGAGACTTAAAACTTTGTAGAGAAATTATTCATTAGAATACAAATAAAGTACCTAGATTCAGTGTTTTAAAAAAATCTACCTCTAAGGGCGTAAAATAGGGGTGCAAATTTTGTATGGGTGAAACAATATTTTTTTTAAATAGAGACTTAAAACTTTGTAGAAAGATTAGTCATCAGAATACAAATTAAGTACTTTCAGCGTTTTAGAAAATTCTACCCCTAAAAATAGGGTGCTAAAATAGGGGCGCAAAGTTTGTATGTGGGAAACTATTTTTTTTAGCTAGAGTCCTAAAACTTTGTAGAAAGATTATTTAAATACAAAGAAAGTACTTTCAGCGTTTTGGAAAATTTCACCCCTAAGGGGGTAAAATAGGGTGCAAAGTTTGTATGGGAAAAACATATTTTTTTTTAATAGAGACTTAAAATTTTGACGAAAAATTACTTATTAGAACATGAAAAATACTACATTCGGCGTTTTACAAAAATCATTCCCTAAGGGGGTTAAAAAAGGGTGCAAGGTTTGTATGGGGAACACTTTTTCTGAGCTAGACACTTAAAACTTTGTAGAAAGATTACTTATAAAAATACAAAAAAAAGACTTTCAGCGTTTTGAAAAAATCTATCCCTAAGGGGGATAAAAAGGGGTGCAAAGTTTTTATCAGGGAAAGTTTATGTTTTTGAGTTAGAGACTTGAAACTTTGTAGAAAGATTACTTATTCAAATACAAAAAAAGAACACAAATCGTTTTAGAAAATTCCACCCCTAATAGGGTTAAAAAGGAGAGCAAGCTTTGCATGGGCAACACTTTTTTTTGAGTTAGACTTAAAACTTTGCAAAAAGATTACTTATTAGAATACTAAAAAAGAACTTTCAGCGTTTTAGAAAACTCCATCCCTAAGGGGATCCTTAAGATCCTTAAGAAGGGTAGCCAGTGTTGTGTGGGAAAAACTTTTTTTTTTACTAGACTTAAAACTATTCAAAATGTTACTTATTAAAATTAATAATAAAGTACTTTCAGAGTTTTAGAAAATTCCACCCCTAAGGGGGTTAAGAAAGCTTTGTATGGGCAACATTTTTTTTGAGCTAGAGACTTAAAAGTTTACGAAAAGAGTTCTTTCAGCGATTAGAAAAATTCAACCTCTAAGGGGGTTTAAAAGGGGGTTCAAATTTTAAATGGCGAGCAATAAAATTTTAAAGTGTGAGTTAGAGATTTTTAACTTCGGTCTTATTCTGTACGTTAAAAGACTACAAAACTGATTTCAGAGTTTTTCCAAATTCATCCCCTAAGAGTGTTAAAATTTGTTCAAAGTTTGAGTATTTCAAGGCATTTTTAAAGTATGAGATTTTTAACTTTGGTTTTAGACTGTTTGTTCACAAACTAGAAAATGAACATCAACTTTTTTTTTAATTATCCCCTAAAAGAGGGTTCAAATTTTGTATTGAGAGAAATCATTTTCTAAGACGATAAAAAGTTCTACGCGGACGAAGTCGCGGGCAACAGCTAGTTTTTTATATTTTTGTTGTTTTCAAACGTTTTTTAATTTTTTTCTTTTTCTAAGTTTTATTTTCCCTTTTTTTAATGTTTTTAAAATGTTTTCGTTTTTTTTGTTTTTTTTCTTATGTAGTATTTTCCTCGCTTTAGTGAGGTGAAAAGATTTGTGTTACACACGGGTGCAGTTATTTTGACGTCTCGTGTGTTAAAACACTAGCTAAGCTCAGGATTCTATTTTGAACCACTCGCTTCGCTAGCTCGTGGTTCAACCCTAGAATACAATCGCTAGCTCGTGTTTCAAATTCGCGGTTAAAATGCAACTTTGCACCCTTGTTTAACAAATAACTATTATTCAACATGGCTGACAATTTCTAATCGTATTTTTTCAAATCTAGATAAATCCAGGTCTGATAAAATCAAAATTATACAAATCCACTCTGAGTTTTTTCAAAGATAGATTCATTGCAATCGATTAAAAGTACTGCCTTTCAAATCACCGAATTAAAGTTGTTATATAAGTGGTTAGAGTGGATTTATCTGAGTTTGAAGTTAAGCGACACATACAACCTCCTCCTTTTTTGAAGTCAGTTAAAAATAGTATCAGCCTAGATAATGTATAAGCTTCGTTATGGGATGATCAAAATTTGGATGGGAAAGTGTATGACATTTTATAACCGCTTTATTTTTATGGTTCCGTAACAAAAAGGTAAAGTGAATCCTTACGCTATCAATTTGAAATAGTTTGTCCGTACAGTGTTCCCCTCCCCCCCCCCCCCCCCCCCCGTTATAGGTAGGTAGGGTACCTACAAATAAATAAATTGCTGACACTCGTTTTTGTAACATTTTTTATCCGTACTCAATGGAAGTCATAAAACTTTTTAAAGACGTTTTTCTGAAGGATACGACGTCTAACTTTTTAAATTAGCTTTCATTATACTATGTATACTTTCGTACAGAAGCTCTACGAGAGCAGAAGCGATAGAGGCCAGACCTAATATGTAATTGAAGTTGTTGTAAATGAGTTTGTAAGTTGTACATTACGTACTTGCATTTTGCACATTTCTTGCGATCTGTTGGAGTTTTGCTAAACTGCAGTTGTAGTACTTGCAAGTCACCTTTTTTACGATATCTTGGTAAAAAATGGGCACCTTATGCAATGCTGTAAAGTTGTTGTTTGGGAATTGGGGCGAATGCTTGTACTGTTTATTGTTTTCCCCACACTGCCTCGGAAAGCCTCTTAAACCAGTATCAATATCCTTTAAAACCAGTGAGCAAAATCGCATTTTATCCACTAGTGGGCAAAGTAATTTGACCTTGGAGCGCATCTCATGTATCTCAAGAACCGTGATATACCTACAGTTGAAATGTTCACAGATGATGTATTTCTGTTGCCGCTATAACAACAAATACAAATAAACCGGCCAAGGGTTCCGTACTATTATCAATAAAAATATTTATTTTCACCTCAGCAGCTCGAACAAGCATATTTTGCTGCGTGAAAACAGTGAGCAAAATGCGATTTTGCTCACTCCGTGAGTCAAAGTAGCTTTTTAATTTTGATATTGAGCACTGACATTTCATAATGTGGCGTCTGTCTATTACTCTTTACTTAGGTAGTATTATAATGGGCTTCTAACCATATACTTCTATTGAACGAATGAAATGAATGTAATAATTTTGCTACGTATATTTTACGCTATGGCATAAATATATGCTGCGTGATTATCATGTTAGCTAAGTAACGTAAAAATGTAAAGTTATACGTCCGAACGTAAATATATGTCCGATTAGTGTGCTAGCTGGGGTGGTAACGACCAGAAATTACCAAACTATGAGTGATTCTTTGTTGGCATTTTTTGGCTACGAAGGCTACGAAGCCTTAAAATCGAATGATTCAATAATCCCAAATGAGAGATAGACCTTTGGATTTTTAGGTACCCTTTTTGAAATGCCATTCAAGACAAACAAGTAACCAAAAATAAATGAAGACATTTTTTTTTTTTTTTTTATTTATCTCACAAAAACTTAAACGCTAGTTTTACAAAATATGTTCCGCCACACTGAGGACAGTTTGTTGGCGGATAATACGCTCGTTACCACTTATATTTTTATCCGAACTACTTACATTAACCCTAATAAACTAAACCAGGAAAAAGCGTTCCTACAAATAACTACATTATTTATTTAAGGCGCTCTTATTAGACGATATTTAGGTATTTGCGGAGGTGAGGCAGACGGAGTGGGAGACGCGCGTCCCGCGCACCCCGCTAACGGCCTTATTCTGTTGGCATCCGTATTCGGCTCGTTTTTGCGGATTATACGATCAAATGTTTTTCATCTTGAATAATTGTTTTATTTTTCAAATCTTGGTTGATTTGTGTGAGATTGTCCCCAAATATTTATTATTTATTTATTTATTTAAATCCATTATTTTAGAAAATAAGGAATAATAGGTAGTTACAGTTCTTAAGTGCATCGTAGTATGATGACATCAATAATGGACACTTACTTTCCAAAGATATGTTAGTACAGATTTCTTCATCATCAATCCACCTAGCATTTTCCCAGTTCATAGGTGGGTGCTTCCGTTTTCCAAATACGTAGAACTGATAAAATAATAGTACATCTTCACTTCCTAAGGGTGAACTTCACCAATTATGGATTGTACTAATATATTAAAGTTTTTTTTTAAACCGAAATAAAATCGATTACTTCTAGGTAAAGTTATAGCGCCAGTTAACGCCCGCTTAAGAAACCATCAATCATAATAAGCAAATAGCTATGTTCATCTATTTATCTCCTGGGAAATTATATTATTACCATAATTATTACCTACTAGCGACCCGCCCCTGCTACGCACGGGTTTATGTGCATAATACATGCATGTGTGGTTTGTATTATACAACTTAACCTTCCTCTTGAATCACTCTATCAATTAAAAAAAACCGCATCAAAATCCGTTGCGTAGTTTTAAAGATCTACGCATACATAGGGACAGACAGACAGACAGACAGACAGCGGGAAGCGACTTTGTTTTATACTACATATGTATTGATGTTACATGACTGACTGATCAAAAACTGGATAATTAGACCACTGTTAGTTAGAAGAGCATTTTATTATACAGGGTGTTTATTTTAAGACCACCAAGTTCTTCAGTACATGACTATGTTTATTAAAAAATGTAATTTGACCAAACATCATATAAAAAGAACAATTTCAATTTGTCTCTTAAATACCTAAACGTGTTATGTCACTGTGCTCGCGCGGCGCGTGCTGCCTACCATGCTACCTCGACCAGCGGCCACACCGCGATGGACCTTGATACTCTCAACAAGCCAACAAGATTGGACTTACACTTGTTACTTGACTCTATACTCCAGGCAAAATACGGTTTCGAAAATCATGAATTTATAATAGCGTTTTTTTGTATATTTCATTTTTAATCGTTATTCTAAGATGCTTTATTCAAGAATCCAACAAATTTTCAAATACAAATACAAAATATTTTATTTGTTAAACATAGGTATGTACATCGGTGTTACAGTTTATGGTTTGTCTCACTATGTCTTGCCTGTTAAAGCATACAAATAGCCACAAAATAGCATGCAGCATGCACTTACACACTAGATATAAGTCGTTAATTATGCTATCATTTGCTTTCGTTTTGCTAGGGTCATTTAAATATTCTTGTATGGAATAGTATGCTTTGGCAGCTAGAAATTTAAACCATGCTTTTTTAAATAAATGAGGGTCATGGAATTTCAATTTCCATTTCCAACCGGAAGTAGTTATATAAATTTAAATTAAGCTTTAATTGTCTTTTTTTTGTTTGATTTATTTATTGAATATTTTAAAGCAAATGTAAATTAAGGTAAAAGTCTCCTCGATCTCATGCCATTTTTCTCGGTCTTTAGCCAACTGCATCCAGCTAGGTCCGGCGACCTCAGTTATGTCATTGGTCCAACGTCTTCGTCGTCTACCTTTCCTTCTTTTGCCTTCCGGCCCTGACCAGTTTGTTGCTTCCAGTGCCATCTTGTCTCCTAATATCTGGCGATATATGGCTTTTACCCTCCTCGGGCTCCATATAAGAAAGAAATAATATATCTTTTAGATTTAGTAAATATGTACTAACACAAACTATATGGAATAAATAAAGCTTAAATAAATATATTTATATGTTTCAAAAGTGTTTCGCGGTTCCCAAGATCACGTATCTGTTGCGCACGGCCCCGGTTTGGTTATTCCCTGCTGACATTGAGACCTTTGATTTTGCCATTAAGTCGACGATTGAGTCGGTGGTCAATGTGTCTCTGAATGATATTCAGTGGGCACAAGCAGGTTTACCCATCCGTCATGGGGGCATTGGGGTGCGGCGTGTGGGGGACGTTAGCCTGCCGGCTTTCTTGGCGTCGGCCCATGGGGTTGCTAATCTAGTTGCTGAGATTTTATCATTTGATGGCGACGTGGTAAGCATACCGTATGTGACCGACGCTGTGAGGCGGTGGTTGGCTGTCAACCCGGGGGCGTCCGTCCCGGAGAATCCAAGTCTCCAGCGCGCGTGGGATGACGTAGGGTGTAAGGCCATCATAGACGGTCAGATTGGGAACGCTTCAGGTGTGGACAGCGCAAGGCTTCTGGCAGTGTCGCGGCCGGAGTCAGGGGCTTGGCTGCAGGCGTTACCCTCCCCTCAACTGGGCACGTTACTCGACGGTGACTCGTTGCGGGTGTCGGTCGCTCTCCGCTTGGGCTGCAATGTATGTCAACCACACGTATGCATATGCGGTTCCACGGTGGGAGTTGACGGTCATCATGCATTGAGTTGCCGGCGATGTGCCGGGAGGCATCCGCGTCACCACGCCTTGAACGACGTGGTCCAAAGGGCGCTCAGGTCAGTGGGTGTTCCGTCCAAGCTTGAGCCTCCGGGTCTTAGTCGCACGGATGGCAAGCGACCTGATGGCCTAACGTTGGTGCCGTGGGAGAGAGGACGTTGCTTGGTCTGGGACGCTACTTGCGTCAGCACCTTCGCCGCCTCTCATATCAGTCGCACTGTACGCGCGGCTGGAGCGGCAGCCGAGTCTCAGGCGGCGGTGAAGCGCCAAAAGTATGCTCCATTGGGATCGGGGTATATTTTCGTCCCTTTTGCGGTGGAAACGGCGGGCTGCTGGGGTGCTGACGCGAAACAATTCGTGCGTGACATAGGCCGTCGACTCAGGCAAAAGGGAGAGGACCCCCGCTCCGAATCGTTTCTGGTGCAGAGACTGTCCATAGCCATCCAGCGGGGTAATGCCGTGAGCATTATGGGCACTTTTGCACCGGAAGCGATAACGAACGGGGTTAACTAGTTGTAGTGTAGTTGACGTGTGTATTTATATTATACTAGTTTTTTGTATTTTTAAATTTATGTTCTTTAAATTGTACTTTGACATGTTATATTATATTTTTACTATATAATATTATAAATGTTTATATAAAATAAAATAAAATTATTGATTTGATTTGATATATATAAACTAGCTGTTGCCCGCGACTTCGTCCACGTATAACATGTTATCGTCTAAATGTTTGTTTAAGAAATTTAAAAAAAACATTGAAGTTAGTTTTGTACAGTCAGCATCAGATAGTTAGTAGCAGCCTAGGTAACCAAATATATCGCAACACGTCGTTATTACTATAGGTATAAGGATGTGTTACGATATATTTGGTACCTAGTCTTTTCGTAAGCAGTCTAAAACCGAAGTTACAAATCTCTTTTTATTTCAAAATGTCTTGGTCTCTATACAAACTTAGAACCCTCTTTGAACTCTCATAGTAAATAGTCTGAAACCGAAGTTACAAATTTCTTACTTTAAAAATGTCTTGCTCTCTATACTATGGGTATTAATGGATAGAGTGATTCAAGAGGAAGGTTTATATGTATAATTCATGCATATAAACCCGTGCAAAGCCGGCGCATTAAGTCATTTGTCATTTAAGTATCATTAATTTATTGTCATTATTGTCACTAACGTAGTTCATAAGTTGGAGACTTAACTGTTACTAACATCATATGGATCGACTAAAGATCTGAAATAAAGATATTTTATTTTATTTTATTTATACAAAATTCGAACCCCCTTTTAACCTTCTTAAGTGATGAGCTGATGAGTTAAAAAAACGCTGAAATAAGTTTTGTAGTATTTTAGCAAACAGTCTAAAACCGAAGTTACAAATCCCTTACTTTAAAAATGTCTCTATATATATGCTCTCCATACAAACTTTGAACACCCTTATAATCCCCTTTAGGGTATGAATTGCAAAAAACGCTAAAATAAGTTTTGTAGTCTAAACAGGCTAAGTTCGCAGTTACAAATCTCATACTTTATAATTTTCTTGCTTTCCATACAAACTTTGAACGCTTTTCAGGGAAAAATTAAAAATAAAACAGTTTTTTTATTGTAATAGGTTAGTATTTTTTCTACAAAATATCAAGCCTCTAGCTAAAAAAGTGTTTCCCATACGAACCTTGCACCGCTTTTTAACCCCTTAAGGGGTGAAATTTTCCAAAACGCTGGTAGTACTTTTTTTGTATTTTAATAAGTAGGTACTTAATCTTTCTACAGAGTTTTAAGTTTCTACCTAAAAAAAAGTTTCCCCCATACAAACATTGCACCTCTTTATCCCTCTCTTAGCGAGTGGAATTTTTCAAACCACTGAAAGTAATTCATCTGTATATTTGTATTCTAATACATAATCTTTCTACACAATTACAAGTCTCTAGCTCAAAAAAAAAAGTTTCCTCCATACAAATGTTCACCCCTTAGGGGTAGAATTTTTCAAAACGCTGAATTTTTTGAAAACACTGAGCTTACCTTGAGGCTAGTTTGATTTGTGTAAAAGTGTGCTTTACTCGTATTTATTGATTAATTACGTCGATTATTTTTCGGCAATGGCGGCGCGACAAAACCCACGGTAGCTGTGACTTGCCAACACTAAGCACATCTATATTATTATCTGCTTGTTTTAGTGCGGATATATGATTCATGGAGATTTTGAGATAAATAGACACTTAGTTTCTTATAAATATGTAAATATTCAATTAAACGGACAAAGAAGAAACGTACCGTCCAATTGGCAATGCACAACATACTGTACGTTCTACGTTCACCGCATGCTTGGCAACGTCCAATATGCTTGACATACGATTTCTCTGAAACTATCATAAACTGATTTTTTTATATTAATTTATCTTTCCAGTATTTATAAATACATAAATATCCATAAAACAATAGCTTCAACTAAATTTCCATATTTTTTTCCTTTTCGATTTAAGGGTTAAGGAAAGTATAAGTAAGTAGTATTTAAAAGATTAAAATCAACAATGTGTACCAATTACATCTACTATTCAAAAACCAATGTACCTATCTATGTAACTTTCGACCAAAACCAGGCGCGGCTCACTCGCGATTTGTGTTTATCGTTACAAGTACATGCCGGTCTCCTCTCCGAAGGGGCTCTATTCAGTGGCTGCCACGTGTTGGTACAGAACGCTCGCACGGGTCGCAGCGCGTTGCATGCGATAGAACGGTATGGCCACATTTAGGCACGTTTGGCGTACCTAAACAGGGAATTTGTTAACAGAGAACCTTCTGTACGTAGTACTATTTATTACTTATTCTGTGCCAAAACGCACTTTTTTCGAGTGTAAAAGTTTTAATTAAATTTTATTCTTATTGCCATTTTGAGTGATTGCTGTTTTTCAACATGATTTTTGAATGGTTCGTTTACTAAATGTATGTAAATTATGGGATGATCAATAAGTCCATACCGACAAAAGGTATGTTCACTTAGATAACATCACATTTATTTGCTTTAGTGGGCTTATTATATTTTTAAAGGGGCGTGGCGGGGGAGGCTTTCTTGGTAGTTATTTAGAGAAGCAGCGGCGGCAGAGTGAGTGCGAGATGTGAAACGGCATACTTTAGTGTTTTGTGATGGGTATCATGTGCACAAACAAACAGCTGGCAAAGTTTTGCAGGTGTATAGGGGAACAGCCTGTAGTTCCTTGTACCCGACTGCCTAAGAAGGAAGTTTATGTTTTTCGAGCATCATCATCATCATATCAGCCGAAAGACGTCCACTGCTGGACATATGCCACCCCCAAAGAGTGCCACAATGGCTGGTCCTGCGCCACCCGCATCCAGCAGACTCCCGCGACCTTTACCAGGTCATCAGTCCACCTTGGGGGGGGGGGGGGGGGGCTACCCACGCCGCTCCTTCCGGTACGTGGTCGCCACTCGAGAACCTTTCCGCCCCAACGGCCATCGGTTCTACGTGCAATGTGCCCCGCCCACTGCCACTTAAGTTCAGCGATTCGGAGGGCTATATTGGTTACCGTGGTTCTGCTGCGGATAGCCTCATTTCTGATGCGATCGCGCAGAGAAACTCCCAGCATAGCCCCCTCCATCGCCCTTTGAGTGACTTTGAGCCTTCTTATGAGGCCCATAGTTTTGAGACACTGCGGAATATTGGACGAAAATATGTGCCGTAGCGTATGTATGCATGTATGTATATGACGAAGATGAGGAAGGGCCGTGGCCTGCTGCTGGTGGAGTGGCAGGATCTTTTTCCGCACTCGTTTTTAATAGAATCTACTAAACAGCAAGTAAATATACTTCAGTTCACCAACTCGTGTAATAGCCCTAAATGCTTTTGATATATTTCTGTATGAATAAATTAATCTATTATTCGTACAGTCCATAATTGGTACCATTACCCCCCCCCCCCCCCCCCCCCCCCACCCCCCAACCATGTGCTCGTGTCCGAATCCGATTTACACCCGACTACTTACTACCTAACAGTTCTACGTATTCAGGATAACTGAAGATTTTTATTGAAATCTTGTCAATATGCTCCAGCTACCTATTAATACGTTTTAGGTGCGGATGTAGAAATGCTTTACTGTAGTAAATATCGCATAACTTATATTTGTTATTCTATCATTTTGAATGTGTTCTCCAGCATGTATTAGCGTTTCCTATTCGTTTATATATTTTTATTTACCGTGATAACTCGAAATAATTGCTGCAAAAAGGCGAATTTGCGTGCCAGGTAAACATTCACAGGTCCGTCGTCGGCAGTGGCCACGGGCGTACTAAATCGTATTCGCCACCGCGCATGCACGACGCGGACACCCGGTTTTTCAGCCAAATGACCAAATGTATTGAATTATCAAACATATTGAAATTCTAAGAAGCAAGTAGATAGATCTATTAAAAAGCTACCTATCACACTAAATTTCATTGTAATATCCTAAATAACTTTTGAGATATTTAGAGTTTGGTGGTACAAAAGCACTGTTTTGAAAGGCAAAATCTATCGAGGTTTTTGTAAGCAATCGTGATTCTACGAAGCACGAACATAGCCAATGAATTGAAGATATACATATCAAAAATTTGGATCTCTAGCAATAGCACAAGTATACTAATAATCGGTTTGGAAAAGGCACTTTTTCAATGCGCAGCTGCATACAGCGCCTTAAGTAAGTAAATATACCTCGGTTACGCAACACGTCATGCCTTGCGCTAATACTTAACACTTTTAAATATCAAATAAATCTAAGAGTTCTAGTTTTAATCTTTTTAGGGTTCCGTAGCCAAATGGCAAAAAACGGAACCCTTATAGATTCGTCATGTCCGTCTGTCTGTCTGTCCGTCCGTATGTCACACCACACAGCCATTTTTTTCCGAAACCATAAGAGCTATACTGTTGAAACTTGGTATGTAGATGTATTTTGTGAACCGCATTAAGATTTTTACACAAAAATTGAAAAAAAAACATTAAGTTTTAGGGGTCCCCATACACAAAACTAAAACTCAAAAATTTTTTTTTCATCAAACCCATACGTGTGGGGTATCATTGGATAGGTCTTCAAAAATGATATTAAGGTTTCTAAGATCATTTTTTTCTAAACTGAATAGTTTGCGCGAGAGACACTTCCAAAGTGGTAAAATCTGTGTCCCCCCCCCCCTGTAACTTCTAAAATAAGAGAATGATAAAATAAAAATAAATATATGATGTACATTACCATGCAAAATTTCACCGAAAATTGGTTTGAACGAGATCTGGTAAGTAGTTTTTTTTTAATACGTCATAAATCGTAAACTGCAATTTATTTAACGGAACCCTTCATGTGGGAGTCCAACTCGCACTTGGCCGCTTTTTTTAAATATAATTTTACTACTACACTCCTCTAAGGTTGTACTTATTTTATTATGTACCTTAGGAACAATATACTTACGCGTTCTTTCACCGTAATAGTTATTGGCATTATATTCTAGGTATCTTTTTTGCGTGCTTGGTCTGAGCTTACGTAACCGTAGTTTACTCTTTTTAAACCTGTTCCGGCCATAATCATCAATACACATTAAATACCTAACTTTCTCATGTATCGGTAAGATTTTCAACATTTTATACAATGATTTATAGTTTTTATTACACTTCTCTTTAGTTTTCCTATCTACTAATACATTTTTTATTATTCTAATCTGAATACTACTAATTTTCTCAAGATAAGTTTTAAAGGTACGTCCATACGCAATTACTCCATAGCTAATTACCGACTCGGCTAGCGAGTGATACAGAATGTTCATTAATGTTCTACTTAATTTATTTTTTAAACTTATTAACTTTGACATAATTGCACGGAGTTTATTACATACTACATCTATGTGGGAGCCCCAACTGAATTTAGTGTCTACAGGGTGACTGGTAATTCGACCTATTCCTTGAAAGGGGTTATACTAGAGCTAATTTGCAACAATTTATGTCCAGTCAACCAGGGGTCAAACACGATTTTATTTTAATTTTTCGAGTTTTTAGTTTGTTTGAAAAAAAATCGCCTTACAGCCTTAAAGTGCTGATTGTGACAAAAATGTTTTTTTACCATCCAAATGGAAGTACTTTTGTCACAATCACCAGCTTAAGGCTGCAAGGAGAATTTTTTTCATATAAACTAATAACTCGAATATCTCGGAAACCAGCGAGTTTCGACCCCTGGTTGACTGGACATAAATATTGTTGCAAATTAGCTCTAGTATAACCCCTTTCAAGGAATAGGTCGAATTACCAGTCACCCTGTATAGTTAAGCCTAAATACTTATATTTATCTACAAGTTGTATACTACTACAATAACAGTCCTCTTGATTATTATTCTTATGTAGACAGTCGTATGAATGCCCTATGATATTGATTATCATTCTTATGTAGACAGTCGTATGAATGCCCTATGATATTGATTATCATTCTTATGTAGACAGTCGTATGAATGCCCTATGATATTGATTATCATTCTTATGTAGACAGTCGTATGAATGCCCTATGATATTGATTATCATTCTTATGTAGACAGTCGTATGAATGCCCTATGATATTGATTATCATTCTTATGTAGACAGTCGTATGAATGCCCTATGATATTGATTATCATTCTTATGTAGACAGTCGTATGAATGCCCTATGATATTGATTATCATTCTTATGTAGACAGTCGTATGAATGCCCTATGATATTGATTATTATTCTTATGTAGACAGTCGTATGAATGCCCTATGATATTGATTATTATTCTTATGTAGACAGTCGTATGAATGCCCTATGATATTGATTATTATTCTTATGTAGACAGTCGTATGAATGCCCTATGATATTGATTATTATTCTTATGTAGACAGTCGTATGAATGCCCTATGATATTGATTATTATTCTTATGTAGACAGTCGTATGAATGCCCTATGATATTGATTATTATTCTTATGTAGACAGTCGTATGAATGCCCTATGATATTGATTATTATTCTTATGTAGACAGTCGTATGAATGCCCTATGATATTGATTATTATTCTTATGTAGACAGTCGTATGAATGCCCTATGATATTGATTATTATTCTTATGTAGACAGTCGTATGAATGCCCTATGATATTGATATTTTTACATGGTTCATGCGCGTAGGGCGACTTAATTAACATACATTTAGTTTTTTCCATGTTAAGAATTATGCCATTGTCGCGCGACCATTTTATTATATTTGTAAAATCTGCCTGTATATATTTTTTCACAGTTTGGATGTCCTTATCCGCGTATAATAAACATGTATCGTCAGCATACATATAAGTTGAGCAATTCTGGACCACGTTAATCATACTGGTTACGTGCATTATGTGTTTTGTTTTTACTGGCCTCATCCTGCATGCAGAGTAATTTCATGGACAGTGGTAGTAATGTAGTAAATACGCAACATAACACCTTCAATAAGTTTCACAGTTATCCGAAGTTTTTATTCTGAACTATCGCGTTAACTATTAGTTTAAAAGTAGACTAACTTTTTGATCCTATCTATCCTTATGCGATTTTAGTAAAGCCCGGAGCTTATCCCTGTTAAAGGAGTTCTTTTTCAGTTTGACTCACAAGCTCTTAATAAATTAAAAGTTAAACCAATTCACCAAAAATTACTTCAATTTATCGTATTTCCACGGCACAAGAGGTTTCATATTGCATATATTTATTTTTTTTGCCCAGTCCTGATATAGCAAGATCGTAGATAGAGGATTTAATTTTAGTTATTCTTAATCTATGAGCAAGATAGATGCAAATGTTAGAAGAAGCAGACAAAACAATGCTTTAAACTTTAAAGTGCAGCGGCGACAACTTTCCCGCTTGGAAATCTTAATTTGTGTGGATTTTACCGACAAAACCTAACAAATGTGAAACTCCCCATTGCACTATCGAATTTCGACGTAGTGGATAAACAAACTAAGGATTAGGATTTAAGATAGCTCGGAACTACCCGCCACCCACCGTAAATCCCGTATAAGTAGGTAGGTAAATCAACAGCAGAAAATAAGTTTGCGCTGCACGGTCGATTAGCGTGACATAGCTGCGTTTCGTATTTCAATGGAAATGTGTTCTAAATTTGAAATTGGAATGTGTGTTCACAAATTGACAATATTTCAATTTTTCACGTGGGCCCTTTTATGATTTAGTTCGCCGTTTTTTAAGCGACTCGTGTTTTATTGTTTCTCCCTAAATTTTTATTCAGAAATATAAAATTGAAATAAAAGCGAATTCCAGAAGGTCGTAAGTAAATTATGACGTCAACGTTACGGCTCTGTATGGCAGCTTGCACACCTTTCATATGACAGACGTAGTATTTAATTGATGTCACACACAGCTTTAACGACTTTTATACGATTTTCTTAAAAACGGGTGAGAAAAGAACTCTGAAAACTTAAAAAGTACCTAGCATTCACAGTAACATCAGGAGTTCACCACAGCAATACATTTTACCGTGTTAATTGCTTTTCATTTAAAGTAGGCACTTACACATTAGGTAGACATAAGTATTAAAATCGCCGGTTTGCTCAGTAAGTAATCTCTTTTTATTCTTCTACAAATATATCAACACTCGTCGTCACAACACTTTCATAGAGTATATTGTCCATTTTTTCGCTGACAGCCGCCGAAGCTTGCGTCTGTCATGTTTTTCAAACGGTCTGCAGGCTGCCGTTCCGTCCGTCCTGCCGCAGGTCACGTTCACTCATCCGACGTTATTTTGATATATCGGCATTTACAACCATCGTTTATTTTATAGATCGCTAACATAAGGTACATGAGTAGGTATATTTGAGAATATCATCGACAAGGTTGCTTTGAGAAGCAATGCCTATATATTGTAAGATTGGAAATCAACTACGTGTATCGCTATAAATATTTACCCTCACACACTATATTTATAGCATTTAAGATTTATGGAAATCAGTTTCAAAACTTTCATGGCGAACAAGTTGCGATAATATTCTGTTCCTTCGAATAATTGCTTCAATTACTTACAGAAGTAATTGTTCTCCCTGTAACCGCTGCCCCGTCTCTTATTAAGTTCCAGTTAGTACTCTTAAGTACAAATTACTGAAGCCTTAATAAACCCGGAATGAGAGAAAGCCGTTGGAATTCTCTTAAAATTAAAATAGATTTAGTGTCAGAGCGTCACAGTAAACACATTTGTAGGTATTACTTTGAGATCCACAATTAAGTAGCTGCGAGTATTTAAACTGTATGTCCATCAATCTACGTATCTACAAAATTTTTGGAGGATAACCTATCATTTACCTAGTAGGTACTTTAAAAAAGCGGCCAAGTGCGAGTCGGACTCGCACATGAAGGGTTCCGTGAAATAAATTGCGGTTTACGATTTATGACGTATTAAAAAAAAAACTACTTACTAGATCTCGTTCAAACCAATTTTCGGTGGAAGTTTGCATGGTAATGTACATCGTATATTTTTTTTAGTTTTATCATCCTTTTATATTTATAAGTTACAGGGGGACACACATTTTACCACTTTGGAAGTGTCTCTCGCGGAAACTATTCAGTTTAGAAAAAAATTATATTAGAAACCTCAATATAATTTTTGAAGACATATTCATAGATCTTCAAAAATAATACATAACACGTATAAGTTGATGAAAAAAATTTTTTTGTGTTTCAGTACTGAGTATGGGGACCCCTAAAACTTAATGTTTTTTTTCGATTTTTGTTTGAAAATCTTAATGCGGTTCACAGAATACATCTACTTACCAAGTTTCAACAGTATAGCTCTTATAGTTTCGGAAAAAAGTGGCTGTGACATACGGACGGACAGACAGACAGACAGACAGACATGACGAATCTATAAGGGTTCCGTTTTTTGCCAAGGTCATTGTGAAAGCCTTTAAAATTGCTTCTAGTTCTATGCTAGTTCCAAACTTTGCGAACTTGATTCTAGCTCCTGTACTCGTACTTGTAGTCGGGCGGCTTCAAGTAGTGTAGGTAAAGTAAGTACGAGTAAGTTCAAACTCAACTCCATTCAAAATCAAATGAAAAAAGTTGGCTGAAACTCTTATGCTCCGCAACGAGTATTTGCAAATAATCCTACTTGACCGCATTGCGAGTGTATACCCACTGCTTTCATGGAAGAACTTGTGCCGCTTGGGGTCTAAAGCTAGTTCTAAGCAAACGGTTGTCTGAAGTCTTACAGTTTGAAATCGCTGGAATGTGCTGCGCCGCTATGCCATTGTCGACTAGTCTATTTCGATAAGAGGTTTGACTTTTCACTCTAAATAAACTTACTAACGACTTTCGTCAAAAAAGAAGTGTGGAAAATCGGTCTACAATTGACGGAGACATTTCTGAACATACAATTAAATAAAATGGGTCTCCCTTGTTAGGCGCCGGCGGTGGGACAAGTGCCTTAGACCTAACAACTATAGCCCTAATGCTTCATTAGACCTAATGTTTTACTAGACCTAATGCATTTTCCTTCGAAACAGTGAACTTTTCGGGTTTTTTTTAATATCATCAAATATAAGTAATTATAGGTTAGGTTAGGTTACCCCTAAGGGGGTTAATAAGGGTTGCAAATTGTGTATGAGGGAAACTCTGTGTTGAGATAGAAGCTTAAACGTTTGTAAACAGATTACTTATTATTTAAAATACAAAAAAGTGCTTTCAGCCTTTTAGAAAATTCCAACCCTTAGGTGTTAAAATAGTTTTTAACCTCCTAAATAGTATTTTTCAAAATCGTGTTATAATAGAGAGCTTTTTAGTCGAGTACCGTGTTTAGGCCACGAAGCTTGCTGAGTGGCCTAAGTAAGGTACGAGATTAAAAAGCTTGATTATAACACTATTGTGAACAATACTTTTTGTACGAGTTCATTAAAATTAATTTTCTACGAGTCAACTGAACTAATTAAACAAACTCGATACTGTTGAAACGAAGTGCAGCCTATCTCTCGTACGCGCGTTGATATCTTAAAAGACATCAACGAGCGTACGACATCAACGAGTAAACTCAATAATCAAAGCGATTCTATTGGTCCAATTCATTACAGTTCGGTAAAGCAGCCACGTGATTGGTCGAATTTATTTTAGTTCTATTTTCAATTTTTTTTCGGTTGTCTAGAGCGTATCGAAACAGTTATTTCGGTTGTTTCGGAAGTAACAAACTATTCAACGATGAAAAGAGTGACGTTGCAGTATTCTCTATGAAATCTTAATACACATATTTTAATCGTTTTTTAGTTAGTCTTAAAACTTTGTTGAATAAAGTACTTTCAGCGATTTGTAAAATTCCACCCTTAAGGTGGAAATTTGTAAAGAGCTAACTTTTTTTTAGCTAGAGACTTGAAATTGTATAGAAAGATTATTTATTAGAATAAAAATTTAGGTAAATTACTTTAAGTGGTTTAGAAAATTCCACAAAGATGTGAATTTGTATGGGGGAAACTTTTTTTTAGATAGAAACTTGAAACTTTGTAGAAAGATTACTTATTAAAATACAAAAAAGCGGCCAAGTGCGAGTCGGACTCGCACATGAAGGGTTCCGTAAAATAAATTGCGGTTTACGATTTATGACGTATTAAAAAAAAACTACTTACTAGATCTCGTTCAAACCAATTTTCGGTGGAAGTTTGCATGGTAATGTACATTATATATATTTTTTAGTTTTATTATTCTCTTATTTTAGAAGTTACAGGGGGGGGGGGGGGCACTCATTTTACCACTTTGGAAGTGTCTCTCTCGCAAACTATTCAGTTTACAAAAAAAATATATTAAAAACCTCAATATCATCCATAGATACCCCACACGTATGGGTTTGATTAATTTTTTTTTTTGAGTTTTAGTTCTGAGTATGGGGACCCCCAAAAATTACTGTTTTTTTTTCGATTTTTGGGTGAAAATCTTAATGCGGTTTACAGAATACATCTACTTACCAAGTTTCAACAGTATAGCTCTTATAGTTTCGGAAAAAAGTGGCTGTGACATACGGACGGATATTATAATGTCAACGATTTCATAAACGACAAAAATGCCTTTAAGCCAGTAGCAGTCAAATTCTATTAGAATTAATATACCTTCGAGTATGATTGTCTTGGCGTATTACCTTTGTAATTATTATAAGTACCGGAAATAGCTGTTCCGTTTTATGTAACATGAGAGCACGTAATGCTTTTTCTCGCCGAACAAGTCGCTTTAATCTTTGCTATTATCAATGTCCAGTGTGACTTGAATATGTCATGCTCGCTTAAAGGGCTTTGCTTACGGTGGCGTCGTTGATCGGGTCGCCACCTTCCCTAACATATGGTTGAGGGAGGCGATGGCTGAGATATGCGTCATACTCGTGATCGGGTGCTGTTTGTGGAGTCCGGTCTGTTCATGCTTGCAAGGGCATAGTAACTACCTAAATACTAGTGTTATTATCATTATTTTGACGAGAGACATCATTCTGTTCTTGACACGTTTTATTGTTATTGACCCTGTACATCTCTGACAATATTACATTAATGATCCTTTTTTTCTGTTTTAACGCTTAGAGATAGTATACATCTCTATAAGAACATTAGAATAATTATTAATTGTATTTGGATGCTCAGAGACATTATACATCTCTGGGGTACTAAATTAATATCATAAACTTATTGATAATTCTGATACAGACCTTATATCGAATGTATTTGATAATATTTTACAATTTTGGATTTTTTTAGTTTTCATTTAGTGACATTTAGTTTGTTAACCATTTAGGTACTAATTGGTTAAAATCTGCAATTTTAAAATGATTATATATTATATTTTATTGTATAATACAATTATTTATTACATAAAAATTTACAAAGAGTTTATTGACAAAATACAAAAACTTAAACTAAATAAGATTAAAAACAAAAGAATGTAAAAAACCTATTTTATAACTAAAATAAAGGGTCTCCCCGCGGCATGGTGCCGAAGATGCTGGCAGCATTTCCCCGCTGTATTGCAATACTAATGCGTTGAGCGAGGAAGCTGCCAGCTCTTCGGTCCCCGGTGGTGTCGGCTAATTTTTTAGACAGTTCTTTGTAAAGATTGAGGGCGCTGGGACCCCACGGACCAAGGGTCTCGACGCCGAACGGAACAAAGCAGTATTCGGCGCCGAGACCCCTATATTTGTTAGTTTTTGCCTTTTCCGCGGCCTCTGCAGCCGCACCGGCTCTGGAGGAAGTTCCGTGGAGATGGGAAGGGGCCACTGTGTCGACGCAGGTGGCGTCCCACACCAACACCTGACCCATCTTCCACGGAATTAACGACATTCCATCCGGTCTCTTGCCATCGTCTCTGAGAATGCCGGGTGGCTCTAACAGGGCCGGCACATTGACGCTGGCAAGAGAGCGGCGTAGAATGTCGTTGAGTGCGGCGTGTCTGGAAAAGCGGCCCGCACTCTTTTGGCACGAAAGACCGTGATGTCCCAGCGCGTCGACCTCACTGCCGCAGGGACACGTGTGTGGAGCACATACCCGGACTCCAAGCCGCAGACAGGTAGCCACACGCAGGGTGTGGGGTTCTATAAAGGTGCCGGTATGCACCGACGGGAATGCGTGTAACCAGGAGCCGGCTTCTCTGGTCCCCACAGCCAAGATTCTGGCGCGATCGGTACCTGTACTTTGATCTAGGAGAGAGTCGTATGTTATTTTTGACAATATGTCGTCCCAGGCCCTTTGTGATTTAAAATTTTGGGGGGGATCCTTATCCGGGCAGGCAATAGACCAGGCGTGTTTGGCCTCCGTCAAGCCGGCAGTCTCATAGTTTACAGGGAAAGCCCTTAAGATTTTACCTATAAGATTTGCCGAGCTGTGAACGGAAGACAAAAAAGCCGGTACAGAAACACTGGAAATTTTACGTAACCCTAACCCACCGTAACGAATGGGTAGGGATGCTTGGGTCCAAGAATTTTCACTGAGCTGCAGGTTTAAAATAGATTCCAAATTGTCTTTCAATAAGTCGTCCAAGGGTGTTAATAAATTAAGAAAATTATTGAAGGGGCAGCAGCGAAGTACATAAGTTAATTTTGTAACAAATAGACAAAACCTTAAAATAGTAATTGCAAAATGAGGACTTAATTCGCGAAGACGACTTTCGTACTTTTGAAATTCGGAAATGGAATTTGAAATGAAACCTGAAAAGGATTCTTCAAAAATAGGAGATCCTAGGAGGCTCAGAGATTTTTTGTCTACTAATTTTATATTCGGAGTTAGGGTATCAAATTTTTGTTTAATATTGAAACAATTTACAGAAGAGTTCTGAATAAAAAGTTCGCATTTGGAATAGTTGAGTTCTAAGCCGATGGACTGGAATTTCGATTTTATGGTCGAAAGATCTGAAAGTACGGACTCCAGATCGCCTCCTAGGGTTCCATCGTCAAGGTACCAGACGTTGAATTTAGATTTTAAATTTTGAATAATAGGGTTAATTGCCAAACTAAAAATTGCCGGCCCGAGAGGATCACCTTGCTGGCAGCCTACTTCCGACGATATAACAGTATTGCGGTAGATCAATTTCGTGGGTTCAGCGTAACAATGGAGTAGGTAGTTGTATATTTCCGGTACATTAGTTTTAATTTCTGTCAGCAAGGTGTCCCTGTTAACCGAGTTAAAAGCATTTTTAACGTCAATTTTGACCAGGACGTCGCATGGGCCGTTGGAAAGGAAAGTGCGTAAGGCATGGACGGCTGCCTCACACCCTCCTTTTATGCCAAAGCCGAGCTGGACAGGTTCAAACAGGGGTTGTAATTTGGATACTATGTATCTAACTGCAATTTTGGAGGCGAGGCGTCTAAAATAAATGATTATTGTGTAAGATTATTAATATTATATTGTAGAATACCATTTGACATGTAAAAGTGCCCTTGTGGCCTATTTGCAGAATAAATAATTGATTTTGATTTTGATTTTGGACGGACAGACAGACGGACAGACATGGCGAATCTATAAGGGTTCCGTTTTTTGCCATTTGGCTACGGAACCCTAAAAAGTACTGCCAGCGTTTTGAAAAATTCCACCCCTTAAGGGGTTAAAAAGGGGTACAAGGTTCGTATGGGAAACACTTTTTTTGAGCTAGATACTTGATAGTATGTAGAACAATTACTTATTACAATAAAACAAACTTAAAGTTTTTTTGTTTAATTTTTTCTCGAAAAGCGTTAATAGTGGGTTCAAAGTTTGTATGGAGAGCAAGAAAATTTTAAAGTATGAGAATTGTAATTTCGATTTTAGACCGTTTGCTAAAATAGTACTACAAAACTTCTTTCAGCGTTTTTTTTTATTCATCGCCTAAAGAAGGTTAAAAGGGGGTTCGAAGTTTGTACAGAGAGCAAGACATTTTCAGACAATTTACTATGGTATGAGGGTTCAAAGGGGGCTCTAAGTTTGTATAGAGAGCAAGACATTTTGAAAGTAAGAGATTTGTAACTGCGGTTTTAGGCTGTTTACTACAAAATTAATTTTAATGTTTTTTAAAATTAATTCCTTAAGCAAACACTTATACGATAACATGTTCTACGCGGACGAAGTCGCGGGCAACAGCTAGTATTATAATAATTTCCTCTTCGAGAAGGAAATTCGTCGTTGGAGAACCAACAAGCACTTCCTCGAATTTTTAACATGGGACGGGAAAATAAATTAGGAGAAACACAAGTAGACTAATAATAAAAAGATAAACCCGAGTTTTTCAGAAAATCACAAGTGCAAGTAAGGAAAGTAGGGGGTGAAGTTTATAGCGAAAACCTATTCCTAGGCACAATACAGAGTTGACCTTGCTTAAATATAACTAGTACCTACTAAGAATAGATCGAACAAGAAAACACTAAGTACTAGAGACAGTACACACCCAGGACCTGAACGAACCTTTTCCAATCAATCTGGAATATTAGATCTCGAGCGAATTTCCGAGATTCAATCTCGGTTGCAGGAAAACTCGTGAGTTTAAATCTCGGTCAAGATCTCAATTGAAATAATCGAGATCTCGAACGAGGTTTCAATACTCAAAGTCGCAAAGTATGTTAAGTGTTGCCGATTACCGTCTTTGTTTAACCAAACAGTTTCATTATTTACGGCTACTGTAGTTCGCGAAGTCGTTTTTTTGTACAATATTCAGAAGTGCAATGTTTCCCGGGATTGCATTCCTAAGTGCACTTCTGAATATTGTCCTTTTGTTTAAATAGTGACTGTTGTCAGTAAATATTTAGATTTCTCATATTATTGATGATTTCAGGTCCAATATGCTAAGCACATTAAAAAACCCGATCAAGTGCGAGTCTGTCTCGCGCACCAAGGGTTCCGTACAAACTTTCACCACGCTTTATTAAGAAAAAATCTATGTTGGTTTTAGATAATTGTTTATCAAGTGAACCATTTTCGATAATTCTTTTTTTATTTGCTCGAAGGACCTTTCAGAATACTTCCATACAGAAGGAAACAAATTCAAATCAAAAGAATTAAATTAGAAAATTTAATATTAATTATATATATTATTTTCAAATTTTTCGCTCTGTAATCTTCGGAGATAACGCCGGAATGGTATTTTTTTCTAGATTTTTCTCCGTCAAATCAAAATTTTACCACTAAAGAAAAATAAACTGCTTAAGAATGTGCAATTCAAGCCCTTTCATTATTATGATAACCCACTTGGCCTACTAACTAGACTTTTGATGTTTGCCTCCCCCTCTTATCTGTCCTTTTTTATTAGGGTTCCGTAGTCGACTAGGAACCCTTATAGTTACGCTTTGTCTGTCCGTCCGTCCGCGGATAATCTCAGTAACCGTTAGCACTAGAAAGCTGAAATTTGGTACTAATATGTATATCAATCACGCCGACAAAGTGGTAAACTAAAAAAATATTTTTATTTTGATTAGGGTACCTCCCCTATACGTAACGTGGGGAGTGTTTTTTTAGGGTTCCGTACACAAAGAGTAAAACGGGACCCTATTACTAAGACTTCGCTGTCCGTCCGTCTGTCTGTCTGTCACCAGGCTGTATCTCAAGAACCGTGATAGCTAGAGAGTTGAAATTTTAACAGATTATGTATTTCTGTTGCCGCTATAATAACAAATACTAAAACAAAATAAAATATTTTTTTAAAGGGGGTTCCCATACGACAAACGTGATTTTTTTGCCGTTTTTATAGATAATGGTACGGAACCTTCGTGCGCGAGTCAAACTCACACTTGGCCGGTTTTTTTTAATTTAATCCTAACGTGTGATATATTGTTGGATAGCTATTTAAAAATGACTGCTATAATATTTTTTTGATAATGTTAATATTTTCGGAGATAATCGCTCCAGAAGTAAAAAAAAGGTGCCCTATAACTTTTAAACCATAAGTTTTAAAAATCTCAATAGTAGAACTTTACAAAAACTTTCTTTACTTAACTTTAAAAAAAAATTGAAGTTGGTAGGTTAAATAGTTTTTGAAAAAAATTACAAAATAATTTCACACACTTACTGTGACGGACGAAAAACTACGGAACCCTGGGCGAATATTCAGCGTTTTAAGGCGTTTTTTTTTCGTCATTGTCGTCGCCAGCAAATACTATTAAAAGAGACGAATATCACACTCCACTTTTGATGAAAACGTAAGCCAACGTAAGTACTGAGCCTTTTTTAACCGACTTCAAAAAAAGGAGGAGGTTCTCAATTCGGATGTATTATTATTATTATTTTTTTTTTTTTAATGTTTGTTACCTCAGAACTCCGTCATTTATGAACCGATTCATACAATTCTTTTTTTCATTGAAAGTATATGCTTTCAGATTGGTCCCATTGTTTTCAAATCCCCAGTTGGATGATGGGAACCATGAGGAATTGAGGGATCTCCTCAAATATATTAGGCACGCGTGTAGTAATTTCGGTATTTTCTATTATATCTCGTGTATTTACACCCGGAAATCATAAATTTGGCGATGGTGGAAGTGACGATGAAGACCACAGATGGCTTGTGGAACTTCTCAATGATGTACTTCAAACTATATAAGTACGTCACAGATTCTGATATGATTCCGTTGAAATAGCAAACAATGAAGTGCCAAAGGTAATTCTGAGATCCTTGAGGAATCGACGGAAGTCCTCAAATATTATCGGCCCACATACAGCGATTTGGTTTATTGGTCTAAAAATCAACGCATCTGCTCTTGGAAATCAGTTCATGTGGTAAATTGGAAAAAAAATGTGGAAATGTTCATGTGGCTTGGCGGAGTACTGAAAAGAAGTCGGTTAAAACTATGTTTTGAAAGTAAATTATTAATTTAAGTTTCCGCGGTATGTTTTATCTCTGCTGAAATAATCTTGAGCCGACAATGACGTTAGAACCGAGCGGTTCAAACGCTCGGAGATTGGCCCCCCTACACTAAGCGTGGCCCGACACGCTCTTGGCGGGTTTTATTTTTATGATTATGATTATCTTTAAACTTTTCATTTTCCATACACGTAGATTAGCTTCGTTTACAACTATTCCAAATTTCAAATTGATAGCATCAGTAGTTCCTGAGATATTTACCTTGGTGACAGACAGACAGACAGATGTCTATCTGACGGAGACGGAGTCGCACCATAAGGGTTCCTTTTTTACCTTTTTGGTCCGGAACCCTAAAAACATAAAGTTCTGGATACCTACCCGCCATGCCAAGCCGGGTAGGGACGCTAGTTATCTATAGTTATATACCTTAGGTAGAGATTTTTCAGTGTGCGTGACTCTAGTCGTGTGAAAATGCCTTACGCATAACCTTACCTAGCCTGACATTTTTTTTATTGTTTTGACGGTGCGAAAATGCCTTACGCATATCCTAACCTAAGCTAATTTTTTTTTTACCTACCGAGGATCCTTTGATCGCAGTGCCCGCATTATCCTGCCCACTTTGCCTTTTTCGACACTTAAAATATGCAAGCAAAATCTAACCTCAAATTATTGAGACGTGTGGAGTTTGATGCAACGGTATTGCAGCCAGATAACTAATTAATCACTAACAGGCATTGATAATAGCATTGCAAACATCAAAAATGAGAGAACACACGAAAAATACCATCAAATATTTTTTCAAAAAACAGCTCAAAACATTTTTTCGACGGAGCGTGTAACGGCGTGCTCGCAGGTGAGCCGGATGAATGACGCTAGGTGCGCGGGCGGCAGGGAGTACTGCCGCGTTTAACGGGCGCACTCTTATTTGAAACGGCAACATTAAGTCCAGTGCCCGCTTTGGGCATGGTGCCCGCTATAGGCCACCTTCCCCTACCTATACACATAGGTATACGACAAGAGCTATCGTAAATATTAAGTTACAACGCTATTGATGAGCAAAATAAAGGGATCCTTTATCAAAATGAGCAGGAAATTTTTAAATTGGAATTTCGGGGCGCGGCGGTCCCGTGATGCCGATGAGACATCCAGGTCTCAATAGAATAAAAAGTAAATCTCGTTCGATCATCATCAGCCTCCCTAATTCTTCTTGATATCAATTAAATTATTCTATCTGGGCAAAAAATAATCATGTATGAATGGTGGCGTTTCTTTATATTATTGACGATGATAGTAGGAATTCTTGTAATTATGATATTTATGCAAACTTGTATCGTAATTTTGATTGTGGAATAATTTATCTAATCTACTTAATCAAAACACGTGTAATTAAATGATACGAGTAGACAAAATAACAAAAAATACCCACTTAAAATTAAACAACTTTTTAAATACGCAATGCAATATCAAAGGATTATTTAAGGAAAAATAAAAAAAGTATCGTCTTATATCAAGTCACCACACACAAGTTAAAAATGATAACGTGGTGGCACCAGTAATGGAATGGAGCCAGTAATGGTTAATTTTTTTCTTTAACCGTTGAAAATAAAGACTAGAAACTATTTTTTCACCATTCACCATACACAGTGTCTATCCTACTTTCATCCAGCACAATATCATTGAGATAGGTCGTTTTGTTTAAAGATGGCGAATTAAAAATTAAGTGGGGTCAGTGCTTCTGTGAACAAATCATGATTTCTTAACCGAATGTTTAAGGAAGTGAGTGTAGGTTTTTGCCAATTATTTAATTACTATGAAAGCTATTTGAATTTCAGTTTATTTTATGGATTGCTATAAATATCTTTCAAATAATGTTGTAATTGAACAATTTGAGTTTAGGTTGATTTATTTGAAATAGATAGTGCCCATCATTGGATCCGCAAAAGTTGCGTTTCTCCAATAATGGATACTTATCGCTAACTATGATTTTTAACTGTACAGTCGACGCCAAAAATATGTTTACAGTTTTCGCCTTATTACAATGGAATAAGGTGCAAAAGTGTAAACATATTTTTGGCGTCGACTGTAGATTATAACAAAAAGCGAGTATATTCGTCCGAGCGTGGCTGACTGTATACGGGGCAAAAGCTATAAGATAGAGCGAGACAGGAAACATTATATTCTCTATCTCGATCTATCTTATATCGTATGCCCGTATGCAGTACGCCGCGCTCAGGCCCCGTAGCATGGATGGCGTTATCACGCGATAAGTGATAGGATAAGCGCGTCGTCTCGCTCTATCTTGTTAATAAAAGCTTGTTATTGTAAAAATACACGATATCTTCGTATCCTGTCCTGTCCCGTAAAATATAAGCCAGAATAAAAAACGACCTATACGAAAACATTGCGTTAAAATCCTAGTGCCCATTACTGGGGTATCCATTACTGGAGTCTATCCATTACTGGGTCTCGAGAAGTAACCATTACTGGAGATTGAGTAACCATTACTGGAGCTTTGACATATTTTTGCTTATTCCAATTTTTCTCTTAATCTATATCGCTTCAATAAGCAAAAAGCAAATATTTAATTTCTTACGGATATATTTTATAAATATTGTTTCAAGTATAAACATTATTATTTTATTGTTAATTAAAATACACGACCTCCTTAAAGTATCCATTACTGGTGCCATCACGTTACCTACAATTCGTCTCAAATATTATTTGTTCGTACATGTAAACTGCCGTGCAGAACCTAAAGTGCAGTATCGGGCTAATTTGGGATTTTTTGTTTTTTGATGATCTGTGATCAGTATTTTAAGATGCACATGTGTATCTAATCGGTATTTCATTTGGACAACTGGAACATGTAAAAAAAAATCTCCTAAAGTACAGTAATGGACTAGCGTAGAACACAAAATACTACTTAAATCGCAGTTAAAACGTCTACGGCTACGAATATTGGACCATTACCAACTAAAACGCAGTAGAATCGTAATTTATCAGATGTTTTAGCCTGTATGAACTCATCAAGTTATTCGTGAAAAACTAACTAAACTGCAGTATCAAAGTTTTGGTCCAAATTCTTCGTACTGTGTTTCGAATATCTTTGATTTTTAGACATAACGCAGTGAAAAGTATGTTACCTTACTTTAGTCGGTACCCTCCCTATATAAATATTACTCTTATTGCCATCTAAAGTGCAGTAGCAAGCTGAGGTACTGCACTTAAGATGGTATTTTCAATGCATTTGTTTTTTGTCACTGTACTCGTGGACAGACAGTGTGTTTTTACAGCCTAAACCACAGTGTCTGGAGCTTAACTACTGCGTTTTAAATGGCATTTTGCTCGATTTTTTGTGCTGTTACTGTATTTAAGTAAAACAGGTGTTTGTAAAAAAATTACTAGGGCATGTTTGCCAATTGATCAAATTATTTAATCATCATCGAACCTACATTTGCTCAGTAAAAGTCGAGTCAATCACACCCCATTAAGTGGCCGAAAATCGTGTAGCAAGATTGGAATATACTTGTTTGGTATTTATTTTTGGAGATAGTAAATTAATCACATACCTAGTTGTTTAAATCGTAAGTAATCAATGTTTATTAAACATTATTATGTATGACAGTAATAAAACAGACTACCTACTACTTCAGTATAATACATTATTCAGTCTTATGTAGCTAAAAGGCACTTTTATCTTATTGTAACGGATAAACAAGACACGTTTTTAAACTGTCACTAATGAGATCGTAATTACGCATAAAGTGGACGGCAAACATATATGACCATTCAATAGGCTATTTGTAACAATACAACCTTCAACAATATACAAAATTTACTGCAAATAGAGCTTTTCCCAGTAAGAACAATGTGACTTCTAAACATAATAAATATAAATATTTGCGGACAATCTTACACAAATTAACCTAGTCCCAAACTAAGCAAAGCTTGTACTATGGGTAC
The DNA here is from genome assembly GCA_963854355.1 of Epinotia brunnichana. Lineage (NCBI taxonomy): Eukaryota > Metazoa > Arthropoda > Insecta > Lepidoptera > Tortricidae > Epinotia > Epinotia brunnichana. The sequence goes on from OY977939.1 coordinate 17,966,576, forward strand.
TAATAGACGACGATATAGATACTTATATAGAGAAATAAATACTTAAATACATAGAAAACATCCATGACTCAGATAATGTCATTAAGAGGGCGCTCGTTTTTTGGTCAGGAATAAGCGAGAATGACGGATTTTTGACGTTGTAATTCTCAGAAACGGAGAGCTTTTTTTAGATCCCGATTACTTATTTGCATAGGTAAACTCCTCATATTGGTCCTAGCCGCCTCCAATTTACGAAGAACTGAATACTTTAACCGAAAATACCCGATTACCGACAGTAGTTTTCTGAAGAGAGCGCAGAGTCATAAGTTTGAGCCCCTAATATTCCATGATGTTATATGAGAACCTACTTGTTTTATTCTATTTTCACTAGCGTAATATGTTGCCATTGCTACTAGCCGCCTCGAATTTTCCTTATTCTGCACGTATATATATGTAAACTGTTCTCAATTACACCATATTTGTCAACAAAATCTTACTGAAAACTCGAGGATTTTCTCATTATTGTTGAATTATTTGTGTATTGAATCTTACACAACATTAAAGTTCATGCTTGTTCCAACAAGATCCAGTCCAAAAAATATAAATTTAGTCAACATTTATATTTATAAATAATTATTCAAAACTAGTATAAATTTACCGTCGCGCGGGAATATATCTCAGTACCGGCTGAATAGCCCTCCGAGACAGACGTGTACTCTGTTTATTTGTGGCTATTCACGAAGCTAACCGGCCACTCTTCAGATAAAATAATATTATTTTGATCTCCGACTAGGCATAGTTGTTACAAACCTCGGGGTCAAACTATACTGGGGATACATTCGTGAGGCAAATCGAGACAAGTTATGAATTGCATAGCTATCAGATATGACGTAGTGTAGCGAAAAGGCTCAAACCCACAGGATATGTAACATTTAAAATTGAACCTTCTACCTAAAACAAAAGTCATACATTTCAATGGTGATATCTTGTGGGTTGGATCCTTTTGTCTAAACTACGCGTTCTATAGTCAATTATTATTGTACGAGTGATCGTGATACTTGATAGATTTAATTTATTTACTTGTTACTATCAGTCCACCTTGTGGAGGGTCCGCTGCAGTTTCCGGTACGTAGTCGCCTCTCGAGAACCTCCCCGCCCCAACGGCCATTATGATTAGTTAGTATGTATGTATGTATGTTAGTTTGGGCGAAATCTTCAAATTAGGTACAATTGCGTATCTTCGGTGACAATGCCATAATATCATAGAGCTGGTCTGATGATGGAGTCGGAAGGTGGCCATAGCAACTCCTAAACTCAACAAGATAAAGCCATCGAATTTGGGCTCATTAATTTGGTCATGGCACGGCAAGACTTTGGTGCTGGATGATTTCCAGAGTCTGATAATGGAGCTGGAAGGTGGTCATGGAACTCCTAAACTAAACTAGATAAACCCATCTAGTTTGGGCTCATCTGTTTTGTCTTGGTAAACACTTTGGTGATGGATGATTTCCAGGATCTGATGATGGAAGTTGGTCATGGGAACTCCTAAACTAAAATAGATAGACCTATCTTGTTTGGGTTTGTGTGATTTGTCTGTACAAGTACCCACGAACCAGCGACATAATATGCAGGGTTATTGAAAATAACAAGATGAATAAAAAACATTTTAAAAAACAAGCTTATATGGCGTTTGTTAAGTACAGCACGATCCTACCTTGCATTTAGTTATTATTTTCGTTTATATATAATAATAACACACACCGGGGGTTTACACTGGAAAGGGAGATTTTTACGTGGTTTTATTACATTTCCGAGTCATCATCATCATCATCATCATATCAGCCGAAAGACGTCCACTGCTGGACATAGGCATCCCCCAAAGAGTGCCACAATGGCCGGTCCTGCGCCACCCGCATCCAGCGGACTCCCGCGACCTTTACCAGGTCATCAGTCCACCTTGCGGGGGGCCTACCCACGCTGCGCCTTCCGGTACGTGGTTGCCACTCCAGAACCTTTCCGCCCCAACGGCCATCGGTTCTACGTGCAATGTGCCCCGCCCACTGCCACTTAAGTTTAGCAATTCGGAGGGATATATCGGTTCCCTTGGTTCTGCTGCGGATAGCCTCATTTCTGATGCGATCGCGCAGGGAAACTCCCAGCATAGCCCTCTCCATTGCCCTTTGAGTGACTTTGAGCCTTCTTATGAGGCCTATAGTAAGCGACCACGTTTCCGTGCCATATGTCATCACTGGCAACACACACTGGTCAAAGACTCTCGTCTTGAGACACTGCGGAATATTGGACGAAAAGATGTGCCGTAGCTTCCCGAATGCTGCCCAGCCGAGTCGGATTCGACGATTGACCTTCCCTTCGACATTTCCGAGTATCACTCTTTATTTCGAAATAAATGTTAAAAAAACCGGCCAAGTGCGAGTCGGACTCGCGCACGAAGGGTACCGTACCATTATCTATATCTAAAAACGGCAAAATATCTATATCTAAAATCACGTTTGTTGTATAGGAGCCCCCTGTAGCCTAGTTAGTAACTTGGTAGTGACTCTGCCTACGAAGCTGGAGGTCCCGGGTTCGAATCCCGGTAAGGGCATTTATTTGTGTGATGACCATAAATATTTGTTCCTGAGTCATGGATGTTTTCTATGTATTTAAGTATTTATTTATCTATATAAGTATGTTTATCGTCGTCTAGTACCCATAGTACAAGCTTTGCTTAGTTTGGGGCAAAGTCGATTTGTGTAAGATTGTAAAAGAAAAAGAAACAAATAAAAACTGAAATAAAAATAAAAAGATGTATTCTGTTTTTTAGTATTTTTTGTTATAAATAGCGACAACAGAAATACATCATCTGTGAAAATCTCTATCTTTCACGGTTCATGAGATACAGCCTGGTGACAGAAGGACAGACAGGCATTCAGACAGACAGACGGACAGCGGAGTCTTAGTAATAGGGTCCAGTTTTACTCTTTGAGTACGGAATCCTAATAAGTGACATAGGTTTTAGGCTCAGAACATAAAAAAAGGGAGAATTGCCGTACTGCTTAATTCCAACCAAAACCGATGTCCCCAGTTTTCTCCCACCGCAGCGCCCATAGGCACACACATTGAACCGTGTAAAAACAAAGACTCGGGCGTTGCCAGTGAGTCTACGGCAACATGCAAACAAGGGCTGTGATTGGCTTAAACGCACTACACTAGGGGGGCGACAAACGTTAAAATTATGTTTTATCGACATTGATATTAAAATTAATATTATGTTATGATATTGATAGGTAACAACTTCAACAACATGGTAAGTTTATGTGGTGGTATTTAAACTTTTAGCTACAAGTTTAAATAACACGGGTTGTTAACTTACCATAAACCGCAAAAGTAAAAAATATTGACGAATACCTACAGAGTAACATAAACGGCTTTTTATAAGTTCGTGTTCACATACATTTAAAACTCTGGTCACATCGATATTTTTGACCTGTAGGTACCAGGCCGATCCGTATCGCATTTTGGCGCGAAATAATATGTCCATTACTCATATTATGAGATTTAAGGCTAAGGGCGAGTATCCACCAAAGATGTGCGGAGATGTGTTACCATACATTTTACACCTAGGTTTCAAGCAAGCGAGGTGTCAAATATTCGAAAAGTGTACGGCTCTTATTAAGTGGTTGGAAACATTTTTCTTGAAAATGTTACGAACACATTAACTCTTCTCTGTACAAGAAACCAGTTAGGACCTCTGCCAGTAGCATCTATCCATTTTTTTAGTACCTACTCGGATTCTTTGGAAAACTGTAATAAGAAACCGAGATTTCTTCTTCAATTATCACATTTCAAATGAAAGTAAAAAATACTCATTTAAAATAAATTATTGGTAATAATATCACATTTTAAGTTGTTCTGAAGCCATTTGCAACTAAATTATATACTTGTATATACAATTTTAATATGTCTATTTACCGTTCATACTGCAACTTAGTGAAAATCTTATTAGTAGGTACCGTAAACATTTTGTGCCTTTTAATCTTATAAGTATGTTATTAGTTACCTTTAAGATAGGCACCCAACCAAAACAAGTAATTAAATAAAATAAAACAGCGAAAGTAGTCGAAATAAAATAACTAGTATGATATCTTACTTCTATTTTATCGATTACGCGTAAATTGTAACTGCACTTTGGCACCGCTCTAGTTTGCGACGCCAAGCAGCGGCCGTACCACAAAAAAATTCAAGCATCGTCCATATCCATAGTGGTTTAATACATTGCGCCGTGGTTTACTGTATTGAACATTCAATGTACAACGCATAGAACAAAAATATGCTTTTTCGTTCGATATGTTAGTTCGATCCCGAGAAATGAGGCGGCGTTGCGTTTATTTATTAAAATATTAGTTTTTACTGACTTAAGTGAAAATACTAATTACTCACATGTGGTGCGTGACTCCACCATTTATGTAGGTTTTAGATTCATTCCTATTTTTGCATGTAACCACGCTACAATTCGGCATTTTGAGTAAACGTGGAAAAACATTTCAGATTCACGGCAAATTGCGACTAACATGCGGTGGGCAGTGACATGCCCATTTGGCCATGTCGCACCGACACGCGCCAAGCCCCCGTTTCATATCTATTCCTTTTTATCATCTGAGGTTTTAGGCTTTTGAATAAAATCACGCATTAATTAATTGTATTCTAGATAAAAAGCTGTGTTTGTATAATTTATAATTTTCAGTTCCTTTGGTAAGAAACGGACATAGCAATTTCTATGAAGGGCAGTTTTTTTTTACTGTCCATAACAAAAAAAAAATTCTTCAAGAAATGAATACGTCAGTACCCAGTAATTTCCTAGTAGTGGGTCGACTGGTATAATTTCATTACATTACTATATATAAATAAGACTCAGATAACATGCAAACTATTAATATCCGTAAAACAAATCATTATTCTTATTACTGACAACTTTAAAACTCGTTAGTTTATTTTATACTAAAAAAACGAAACTAAATATACTTTGTCATATCATAGTATTTTAATACAAATAGAAAACTTGTGCTCAAAAATCAAATACTTACTTTATTCAAGTTATCTAACTTCGCTAACATGATGTTCTAGAACATCATGTTAGCGAAGTAATACTTACCACTTTTTAGTGCAAGTATCAATATCGGTCACGGAGTGAATTCCAACGGTGCGCTATACAGCTATTTGCATCGGCAAGCTCCGTGGTTAGTTCTATCCCGATCGCACTTACATATAGCTAGAAAGGGACGGCACCCGCGGCTGGTGCGATCTCGCTGTGCATGTGGGGGTTAGGTACGTTTGTGTGGGTGGTAGTAGTATTTACACACACAAACGCACTACGCGTGTCAAAATACCGAATTCTGAGCGAGCGCTTTTTTGAAGAGCACTCGGGAATAAAGATATACCTTATAAAAGAACTTAAAATTTTAGCTGGGATGATTTTATTATTTAATAATATGTATTAGCGAGGTACAAGACTCAAATTCTTTTTGGAAAACTTACTTCTAAAAACTTGACTATGTCAGTTCAGGCAAATAAGATAAACAAAAATTATTTAATTTAAACATTGCGATCATTATTATTAGAAAATACCCCACGTAATGCGTTATCAGGTGCAGATGAGACAGGTAAATGCCACCAAAACACGAGCCGATTTTTGGGCATCAGTGAACCCTGCAGTTACTTAAGACGGCATTGCTTCCTAACGGAACTGGAGCCAAGTTTTACTGGAACATTTGAGATTATCACTATTTATTATGTAGGCCGGTCGTCTTAAACATGAAAATCACTAAATATAGGTCAGAAAAACTGCACCTCTTGATCTTTTGCTTGGTATCAGTTACTTAAGGAAGCAAAACCTTGATGCTCAAAAACTGGCTTGTGTTTTGTAGGCAATTACCTGTCTCATCTGCACCAGCAGGTCGATCACGTAACACATTGTACGCACGTCAGGTAGATCTAAATGTCATATTTTATATGAAAAAATGACAGTTTGATTGTACTAACGCGCGTTCGGAACGTTACGTGATTACCCCTCTGACAACGGCAGTACGTGGGGTATTTCCTAATAATAATGATCACTATATTTAAATTTAAATACCTGTTTTTCGTTTTTTCTTGTTTGCCTGAACTGACACAGTTAAGTTTTCCAAACCTTGACCAATTTTTAATTCGTTTTATATTTAAAAGTTTTGGTGAAATATTTTACAAAACAGTTTAGAAGTAAGTTTTTAAAAACAAATTTTATTCGTATACCTCATTACTATAATAAATGAATAAAGCTAATCCCACCTAAAATTTTACTTTGTTTTATAAGGGTATACCTACACAGTATAATAAACATATATCTTTATTCCCAAGTGTTACCAAAATATTCTAATGTAATTATGTTTAGAAGTCACATTGTTCTAACTGGAAAAAGCTCTAGTTATAGTAATTTTTGTATATTGTTGAATTTTTTATTGTTACTAATAGCCTAATGAATGGTTATATATGTGTGCCGTCCATTTTATTAGTAATTACGATCTTATTAGTTATAGTTTAATATCTGACAAAGTAACTGAACGGATAATCGCAATAAGATTAAAGTGCTATTTTAACAGTACATAAGAATAAATCGTAGCATTATACTGAAGTAGTCGTCTTTTTTAATTAGTAGGGATACATATATATGTGTAAAATGGACTTTTTCGAGTTACTGCACTTTAGGTTCTGCACGGCAGTAATGATATGTCAATAGATACAAAATATGTTCATTTAAACAGCAATTAAGCTTTGGCTACGTTTATATAAAATTATTTCGTTTAAATTAGTTTGTTTAAAGATATTTGGTTTCGTCTACATGGTGCATAGGTACTATTTGACTAAGTTATACTTAGATTACTTAGTAAATATATATATATATTATATTTTTAAACATACCAATTGATGAGGACTATTGTGGTTTGCTGCTATAAGTATTGTCGGATTCAGCTTCGCGGTTTGCTCGCTTCATCCGACAAAATCAACTTATCCACGAATTGCAATTTCCCGGCCTCTGCAATAATGTACTATTTCTTATATGGCCTGATCCCCGCCTTCTCATTATAAATTCGTTATGTTTGTTTTTTTTCATCCTAACTTTCATTTCATTTTAACTAGTCCCACTAGGTACATGTATTAGTGCCTACCTGGGCTCTGCTCGGAAACTAGAGAAAATACTAAGAAAAATAATTTTAGATATGAAACCTACTTAGCTAGATCGATTTGTCACTTCCGTAAATCCCAAAATTTCATCGAAATCATCAGAGCCGTTTGAATCCAAATATATATTGTTTGATGTGTGTAAATACTATTGTCCCTTAATATTAATTTATCGTGTATTGATATAGATTATTTCCATTATGTACAAAAAATATACCTGGCGATGAAATGTCAGGATACTTCATTATCCTCTTGAGGAAACGACGAATTATTTTGTTATTGTGTGCAATATTTTTTCCTCAGTTCAGTTTCTTTAAGTTATTAACGATACCGGGAAATAAGTGATTCCCAAAGAATGGCAGTAATCACTGATCACTGATCAAAAACACGAGCGTACTAAACTTTTTGACCGATACGAGTTTTGAATTACGTTTCCACACGCGTATCGTACAAATTTGTATTACCTATATTATATTATACTATTAAACGAACAATATTTGTATGTACCTATTTTTACAAGCTTTATATTAACTTGCACTGTTCGTATGTATGTAAATATGTAAGTATGTAAGTTGTCCGTCAAAATTTGCAATCCATTTTTCAGTCAATTCCCGTTATCCAATTGAGCTGAAATTTTGCAAGCATATATATATCGCATGACAATGCAATATTATGATGACTTGGAGCTGATCTGATGCTGGAGCTGGAAGGTGGCCATAGGAACTCCGCAATAAAACGACACAACCCCATCGAGTTTGGGTTCGTTAGAATCGACTCAATGAGTAGTTTTGATGATGGTATGCAGAAAAGTACAGTCGGCAATAAACGCTTGTACCAAAAATGACATTTTTGACAGAAACTTATTTAAAACTAGCTGTTGCCCGCGACTTCGTCCGCGTATAACATGTTATCGTCTAAATGTTTGTTGAAGGAATGAATTAAAAAAAAAGCATTGAAATTAATTTTCTACCTAGACTTTTAGAAAACAATCTAAAACCGAAGTTACAAATCTCTTACTTTCAAAATCTCTTGCTCTCTATACAAACTAAGAACCCTCTCTGAACCCTCATAGTAAACAGTCTGAAACCGTAGTTACAAATTTCTTACTTTAAAAATGTCTTGCTCTCTATACAAAGTTCGAACCCCCTTTTAACCTTCTTAGGCGATGAATTAAAAAAACGCTGAAATAAGTTTTGTAGTCTAAACAGGCTAAGATCGCAGTTACAAATGTCATACTTTAAAATTTTCTTGCTCTCCATACAAACTTTGAACGCTTTTCAGGGAAAAATTAAAAATAAAACACTCGGTTTTTTTATTGTAATAGGTAAGTATTTTTTCTACAAACTATCTAGTCTCTAGCTAAAAAAAGTGTTTCCCATACGAACCTTGCACCCCTTTATAACCCCTTAAGGGGTGAAATTTTCCAAAACGCTGGCAGTAGGTATTTTTTGTATTTTAATAAGTAGGTACTTAATCTTTCTACAGAGTTTTAAGTTTCTACATAAAAAAAAATTTCCTACACAAACATTGTACCTCTTTATCCCCCTCTTAGCGGGTGGAAATTTTCAAACCACTGAAAGTAATTTACCTATATATTTGTATTCTAATAAATAATCTTTCTACACAATTTCAAGTCTCAAGCTCAAAAAAAAGTTTCCTCCATACAAATTTTCACCTGTTTTAATCACCTTTAGGGGTGGAATTTTCCAAAACGCTGAAAGTTCTTTATTTGTATTGTGATAAGTAATCTTTCAGCAAAGGTTTGTCGCTTGCGATCTTTTTAAAAAGTTTTGAGATTCTAGCTCAAAAAAATCCCCTTTACCAACATTGTACCCCTTTTTCATACCCTTAGGAGTGGAATTTTCCAAAACGCTGTTTTTTTCATTTGTATTGTAATAAGTAATCTTTCTACAAACTTTAAAGCTTCTATCTCAAAAAGAAGTTTCGCTCAAACAAACTTTGCAACCCTTTTTAACCCCCCAAGAGGCTGAATTTTCCAAAACGCTGGCAGTACTTTATTTGTATTGTAATAAGTAAGCTTTCTACAACGTATTGAGTCTCTTGCTAAAATAATAAAGTTTCCCCCATACAAAATTTGCACCCCTTGTTTACCCCCTTAGGGGCAGAATTTTCCTAAACGTTGAAAGTATTTTATTCGTATTCTAATAAGTAATATTTATATAAAATTTTAAGTCTCTAGCTATAAAAAATAAAGTTTCCCCTATACAAACTTTGCACCCCTATTTGACCCCTTTAGGGGTAGAATTTCCAAAAATCTCTTCTTATCCGTTGCCTACGTTGTAAAAGGTAGTTCTGGTGTAAATTTCAACTCTCTTGCCCCAGTAGTTTCGGCTGTGCGTTGATGAGTGAGTGGGTGTCAGTCAGGGCATTTATATGTAGGTATAAATAGATAGAAGATGACGAAAATCCCATTCAAATATCTCAAAACCGTTTTAATGTCGCTTGTTAGAGTGAGAAAACGATCGAGGACTGTGACGTCAAGATCCTCGAGCGTCATAGTAAAAAACAATCGTTTCATTTGAAGGTGCGTTTTGTGAAAAAGGGACAGAACATAACACTTTGGAACTTAGTGATTACCTATACATATACCTAACCTCTTGCGTTGATTTTTTCTCTATTATCCTTTTTTCGAGAAAATACATTATGATTATTTTATTTAGTGTCTACCTACAGTCGGGTCCGCTGCACCAATGTTTTCCATGTTTTTAAACATCTAACATGTTTTCAGTCAGGTTCGGCAAACAAATAGGGTTTTGTATTGATTGGCAAAACATGTTTGACGTTTAAAAACCACGAAAACATGGCGCAGTGGACGCGGCTTACGGGGTGTAGTTTCGATTCCTGAGCTATAACCACGAACTTCGGAATTCGAAAATATTCGGGTATCTCTATCTCTATCGCACTAACTATACTCGAGTGACAGGGATGCAGTTATACGAACTTCGAGTTTCGATTTTCGTGGTAGCGCCGTAGGCACTTTGGCAGAATGCGCAAAGAACGCGTGCCATTGCCATTCAAAAAAAACAAATTCGTGTAAATTATATTGTTCAAATTTGTTATTACATTTTTTGAAATTACGCCATAATGCGACATTTGCGCATATAAGTTCTTATATCACAATCGAATATTTTTTAATGGTTTAACTTTTGGCATGTGTATCGTAAAGGTCTATCGTAGACTGGATTTAAATTATTAATAAGTGAAAGGCAAAGCAATTCCGCCATTTTGACGAAAATTTGACGTTTCTTATAGCTGACAGTTGGAGCAACGTTTGATTTCAATAAAAATAAATGAAAAATTAAATGAAGTCGTATATTTCGGAAAATTAATTAATTGTCGCAGTCGGATAAAAACTATCCTAAGTTGCAGCTAGAATAATAATGTACCTATATAAAATGTTTCATATTTTTTCCGTTCATGGGATGCTGAGAACATTCGTACCACACAAAGCTTAGTTTCAAACTGGCTGATTCTTTTTTTAATTTAGAGATTTATTATAAGTGGAGATTAAACGCGAAACTATCGCACTTGAGCCCAATTCGCGAAAATTATACAATTTTGTAACACACAAAAAACACTGCCACTTAAGTTTGGCGATTCGGAGGGCTATATCGGTTACCTTGGTTCTGCTGCGGATAGCCTCATTTCTGATGCGATCACGCAGAGAAACTCCCAACATAGCCCTCTCTATTGCCCTTTGGGTGAGTTTGAGCCTTCTTATGAGGCCCATTGTAAGCGACCACGTTTCAGTGCCATATGTCATCACTGGCAACACATAATGGTCAAAGACTCTTGTCTTGAGACACTGCGGAATATTGGACGAAAAGATGTGCCGTAGCTTCCCGAACGCTGCCCAGCCGAGTCGGATTCGACGGTTGACCTCTTTCTCGAAGTTGGACCTACCTAACTGGACAGTCTGTCCTAGGTATACATAATCGTCTACAACTTCGAGCGTAAAGTGTCCGATTGTAATGGGAGTTGGTACTACAAGGGCATTTGACATGATCTTCGTCTTATCCATGTTTATTCTTAGACCAACTCGCTCGGAAGCATTACTGAGGTCATCGAGCATCGTACTTAAGTCCTCTATGGTCTCTGCCATGACTACTATGTCGTCCGCAAACCAAAACAAAAAGGTGAGTGATGTACTCGCCGTTGATGTTGATGCCTAGCCTTCTCCAGTCCAGAATCTTGAAAACATCCTCCAGTGCAGCGCTGAACAGTTTTGGGGAAATAACATCCCCTTGTCTGACAGCCTGCTGCAGCGGAATAGGCTTCGAGCTCTGATCTTGAAGTCGGACTGATATAGTGGCGTTCTCGTACAAACACTTCAGTACTTCGATATAGCGGCAGTCTACTTGGCACCGCTGGAGATACTGTAATACAGCCCAGGTTTCGACCGAATCAAAGGCTTTCTCGTAGTCCACGAACGCTAAGCAGAGAGGCAGGTTATACTCCTCAGTCTTCTGTATAATCTGGTGGAGCGTGTGGATGTGGTCTACGGTACTAAAGCCTCTTCGGAAACCGGCTTGTTCGGGAGGCTGGAAGTCATCTAGCCTGCGTACGAGACGATTTGTGATGACTCTTGAAAACAGCTTATAGACATGGCTCAGAAGTGAGATGGGTCGGTAGTTCTTCAGCAGGGTGTTGTCACCCTTTTTGAAAAACAGCACCACCACCCCTCTGTTCCATGCCTTTGGCGTTCTTCCTTCCAGTAAGACGGAATCGAACAACTTCTGAAGGGCCGTAAGGACCGGTTTTCAACCCGCCTTCAGGAGTTCGGCTGTTATTCCGTCTTCACCAGGTGCCTTGTTGTTCTTGAGCTGTTTTAGAGCCATTAAAATCTCGTACAGGCTGATGTTCGGGATGTCGTCGGTATAGTGACGGGTTAGTCTAGCTCTAGGGTCTGCCGCCAGACCAACTTCGGGTCTGCTAATTGACATGTAAAGCTGTCCGTAAAAGCGCTCTATCTCACCCAGAATATCAGGTTTAGAAGAAACGATTCTACCATCTTCAGTTTTTAACTTGGCGAGCTGGCTCTGCTCAACAGACAGATCTTATGAGAACACTTTAGAGCCCTTATTACGCTGGATGGCCTCTTCAATACGATTTGTATTGAATTGGCGCAGATTGCGGGTAAGGGACTTGGAGATCTGTTTATTGAGCTGCCGGAATAAAGTCGCATCGCCTGAAGACTGTAGGACCATTTCACTCCTTTCCTTCATGAGCTTCTGAGTGGAGCAAGAAAACCTTTTAGTTCTGTTGGTCCTTTGGGCCTTGAAGAACTTAGACCCAGTGGCACGGACAGCTTCCACAAACCCGTCGTTCAGTTCGTCCACATCGTCGCCTAGGCAATTGAAACGGTATTGAAGTTCGAGCTGAAAGGGGTTTTGAATTTTGATCGATATCGAGCGTAGACTTCATCAATCGAGAGCGCTCTTGCTTCACGCATATATTCAATGTGCCTCTTACCAGACGGTGATTGCTCCCGGTTTTAACCGTATTGATCACAGAAACATCATTGAATATATGCTTCCTCGTCGACATGATGAAGTCAATCTCGTTTTTAGTCACACCATCGGGACTCATCCAGGTCCACTTTCTGTGCGCGTGTTTCTTAAAGAAGGAGTTCATCATGTAGAGTCCCTTCTTCTCCAAGAAACCAGCCAGTAGTTGGCCCTGTTGGTTCCGACTTCTAACTGCAAATTGCCCCACTATCAGCTCATCACCATCTCTCCTGCCCAGTTTAGCGTTGAAGTCCCCCATGACAACGGTGAAGTAGGTTTTGGAACTATGCTTAGATATATCTTCATACATAGCCTCCACCTCGTCGTCGGAGTGTGTCGAGGTCGGCGCGTAAACCTGTATGACTTTCAACGAGTATCTCTCGGACACACTCTCGATCTTCACCACGTTGTTCACGAGGGATTTGTGGACGATGAACCCGACACCTCCCTGGGACTGTTGGTCGCCCTCCCGGAAATAGAGCAAGTTGCCGGATTTAAGGGTTATCGTGTCCTCCCCCTCTCTTCGGACTTCAGATAACCCTATGACGATTGACGTCCCACCGCAACTTGCTCAATCCTTCCTCCAGTTCCGCTATCTTTTCGTCGGTCCGCAGTGTGCGCGTGTTATATGTTGCCAGGGCAAAGGGTCGTCGGTGGTGGTAGCCGGATCTTTGCCGGAGATTCTTAGCACCCCTGACCCCGCTAGTACCCTGGCCGCTACCATAACCAGGGTACCGGGGGTCGCCGGATACTCGGGGCCGTGGCTTGGTTGTGTTCTGCATTTGGGGGGTATATGCCATAATCGCCACGCTTGGCATGCGGGTTGACGATCGAAGTATTTCCACCGTACTCCAGAGATGCTGCTGCCCATCTTCCGGTGGCCTTGGTCGTAGTTTAGGACATACTCGGGTACCATTGGCGGGTGGGCGTTGCACATTGCAAGCATAACCGACGGCCGTTGGGGCGAAAAGGTCCTCGAGTGGCAACCACGTACCGAAAGGTGAGGCGTGGGTAGGCCACAAGGTGAACTGATGACCTGGTAAAGGTCGCGGGAGTCCGCTGGATGCGGGTGGCACAGGACTGGTCATTTTGGCACTCTTTGGGGGAGGCCTATGTCCAGCAGTGGACGTCTTTCGGCTGATATGATGATGATGATGATGAAAAAACACTGAATGCTACTGAGCACCACAATTTTAAGCTCGGAGCCCACCTTTAATCCATAGTAAGTATTATTATAATTGGGAAAGTAACTCGGTCTGTGCGTCTGTTACCTAGAATCAATTTAAATAACATTCGGTATGGACATAGTTTGAGATCCTGGAAAGGACATAGGATAGGGTAAGTGCACCAGTGAATGAACGCTTAAGGATATTTTTGAATTGTTTTTATGTAAAATTGCTATACTTAATATCGGCTATGACTGTTTGTACAGCTCAAACAAGTATTCTAGTTTGCTTAAATTCCTTTTTTTTTGCAATAAGTTTCCATAATTTTAAAATTATATGACATTTTAGGTAGAAAAATGGTAAATCACCATTGAATTAACCCGGTTTTCTAGTAAATGAACAACTAAAAACCAGTGAATGAACTACTGTAATAGTTATGGTTTATTGGTTTAAATGGCTGTTTATCGATTTTGTTTGGAGTATCTCGATATACCAAAACACGGGATAGTAGTTAATGGTTTACTTTTTCTAAAACAATAAAAAAACTGTACTGTTATTTTTATTATTTGTTTGTGGCCTTAATGTGCCGCTTCGACCAGCAAGTGATCTATTGTGGCAGCCTTTTCTTTAGAATTCACCGTAAAGTCCCGTTGCCTCCAGGAATTTCCAGATTTTTTGGGCGGTGATATGTTGTACTTCTTGTGGGTGCACGATGTGCCGCCCTAGGTCCTACTTCTTTTATGCATGAGTGGTCGGTAGGAGCAGAGGACGTGCATTGCAGTCTCCTCTGTCTCCTGGCAGAACCTGCAGGGTTCATACCCATTTGAAACAGGTGTTTGTTCAATTTGCAATGTCCTGTCAGGATCCTTGTCACTGCGCAGGTTTTGTGCCTTTTGAATTGTATTAACTCCTTAGACAGCTTACTATTGAACCCTTCGATCAGGGCTTTAGCTTGTTTTTGTCCTTTGGTGAACTTCCACAGCTTGATTGCTTCTGATTTTTCCGCGTTGTTTAGCAGAGAATATGCTTTCCGTTTTGTGATGCCAAAAAACGGTTCCGTGCTGACCAGGGCCGTGTCTGCGCCCTGCTTTGCAAGGTTATCTGCTTTTTCGTTTCCTACAATGTCGGAATGCCCTGGTACCCCCGTTTTTGTTGGAGTTCGCCAGGATGTTTAGATTATTTTTACAATTCTGGACTAGTTTAGAGTAGGACTCTAGTGATTCCAGTGCCAGCAGAGCAGCTTGGCTGTCCGAGTTGATGTAGATATGTTGGTTCCTTAGGTTTCTTTCAAGATTGATCTCCACGAAAAACTGTAACAAATGTACGTTTATTAACTGGTTCCAGAAAACCAATAAATGAACTAGGTAATAATCGATCGATGTTCATTTACTGGAAATCTATACACCAGTGAATGAACTAACTTTATGTTGGCACGATGCCGCGGGGGCCTTATTTAGATGTTTTTTAGTTTCTAAGTTTAGTTTTGAGATTTTGTAAATATTTATTTAAGTAGTTTCTTAATTCGTTTTTTATTTAGGTTTTTTTATACTTAGTTTTAATTTAATTTACCATTACTTAGGTATGTCACTTTATGTTGGAAAATGAGGTTTGTTCGAACACTGGACCAGCGATGGACAAACCATTGGTGGTTATGTTAGTAAACACTAAATCTTATTACAATCACGTTACTAGAACATAAGGTATTGCGAAATCATTAAAAAAGGCGTTGCCAGTGAATGAACACTCCAGTTCATTCACTATTTAGGCGGTTTTTAATTATAGTTATAGAAAACCTGCTAAAAATCGAGAATCTAAACTTAAATAACTTAAAACCTATTTTAATAGCATAATTTCGCTCTTATGATTTCCAAAAACCACACACCATAAGTTTCAAGTTTATAAAACTAGTAAAATGGCGCATCAAATAAAAGGTGACATTCTTGTCCCCTTATTACCGGCTCATACAAAAAATTCACGCCCATAGCCCGTCAACTTTAAGCTTCGCTCATTTAGTAACTTTTTTTTTTTTTTTTTTTTATTACATATATAAAAGAAAATACATTTGGTTAAATCTAACAGTGTCGTTAAACCCTATCGGGTTTGTATCGACACAGAAATTCGTGAACAGTAATACGATTCGATCTTAGTAATTAATTTATACAGGAAGGTAGCACTAAATAAGCGTAGCTTAGGTACGATAATTCCCACCCGGGTAAAAACACCGTTTCTCATGCCAATATGTAAGCGATTCGCAACCTGTTAAACTGTTGCGACTGAGTTGATATAAATGTTACAAAACCCTTACAGTGAATGCTTCTAATCGAGAAAAAAATACCCAGTATGCTAGAAATATACAGAACTCTTAATTTAAGCAAATAAGCAGGTTTTCGTACATTCACTGGATCCGTTCATTCACCGGTGCACTCACCGTACCACTTGGGCCAGCATTTGCTCTTACAGGTACGAGTGTAAACAGTTTGTATTCGTAAACGTTCATGTCGAGTGCGAGTGTCTAGCCGCGAGCGCCCTAAATGTGCGGAAGCAATTACTTCACTGCTTTGTCTTCGTATATGAAATCACACGGTGTTTGTGTTGACGTTAAGGGGACTAGTATTCCAGATGATCTTTTTTGAAACGATAAGGCTCTTAAATGAGCTAGTGATTAAATCTGAAAAAAATACGTTGTCCTTTTTTGTTTAATTAATAATCTGAATACTTAAAGTTTTCTTTTGGCACATAGTACATCACATTATGTCAAATAAACTTATGAGCCTGTTTTCAACAAAAACATACTACTGTTTCTAAACCCTAAGTATGGTCACGGAATGAAAAGGTTGACCACCTTAAAATCTGTTTTTACGTCATACCTGGCCATAAAGTAGGAATTACCGCACGCTATGCGTGCGGAAAACCCCACTTCCTGGCCAGATAGAGACGTAAAGTTTTGTACTCACCACGGGCGGTAATAAAGAAAGCCTCAGAGCGCATATTTATATACCTGCGATCTGAGACATTCTTTGTTTAACCGCCCTTGGTAAGTAATGTACTATTGCGTGCTCAGTATAAGTTATCAGTATCACAGAATAAGTAATAAAACAAGTCAGTATCTGCTTTATGGACCAAGTGTCAGACATATTCCGTCATAACATAATGAATGTCATTTCCACTACATGGCCTACAGATACGTCCACAATAAGAATTGACCTCTTTGAATTTTGGAAAACGAGTTAAAAAACCGGCCAAGTGCGAGTTGGACTCGCGCACGAAGGGTTCCGTACTATTATCTATAAAAACGGCAAAAAATCACGTTTGTTGTATGAGAGCCCCCCTTAAAAAAATATTTTATTTTAGTTTTAGTATTTGTTGTTTTAGATTAGCTACATTAAAAATACATAATCTGTGAAAATTTCAACTCTCTAGCTATCACGGTTCTTGAGATACAGCCTGGTAACAGATTATCTATAAAAATGGCGAAAAAATCACGTTTTTGTATGGGAGCCCCCCTTTAAAAAATATTTTATTTTGTTTTTAGTATTTGTTGTTATAGCGGCAACAGAAATACATAATCTGTGAAAATTACTACTCTCTAGCTAAAGCTTGTCCCAGAAAAAAATGTCGCTTATAAATTAGTAAAAATTCCATATTAATTATTAAAATTCAACAAATTTTCCAATACAGGTTTATTTGATATTCCTTTCAATATTATTATTTGCACATAAAGATCAGTTTAAGATTGGTTCATCCAGAAAATTCTTAATTTTCCCTTGACCCCTGCCATCAAGTTTTGTACATCGTCATCGGTGATTAGTTTGGATGCTTCATTCCACTTCCGTTTGAAGTTTTCGACTGAAGTGTCATTACTTTTAGGTTTTAAAAGCTTCTGTTTCACACGAGCCCAATATTTCTCAATGGTTTGTAGCTCCGGGCAGTTAGGAGGATTGAGATGTTTTTCAACAAAATCGACATTATTTGCTTTGTACCACTCTATTGCTTTCTTCGTGTAGTGATACGTGGCCAAATCAGGCCAGAACAGTACAGGTGAAGTATGCCTCTTAATGAATGGCAACAATCGTTTTTTGAGGCACTCATTCAGGTACTAATCACCATTTACGGTTCCATTAGTAAAATATGGTTTACTGCGTTTGCCACTATTAATATGTGTTATATATTTTAAATAGATTATTTGATTAATTATTAGAAACAGCTATTATGTTAATAAAAATAAATCAAGATCACCGGAAGTACGTTTAATGCAGTTCGAATGGAGGTGGGGGTTTGCATAAAAAAGGGTGTCCGCCATTGGACGGGCCATTATTTGCTCGGTAACGACAGAAGACTCAACCGTCTACTAAAATCCACCCACACCTCCATGATGACTGTCTGATGGTGCTAGTGTTTCGTTATTCGTTCGTGTAAAACCTACTCAAGGAAGAAAAAGGTGTAATTTGGTTCAGTACTGCAGAAATTGAATGATAATAACGTTTAAATAAATATATAAGTACATATTAATCAAATATTATGTTTCTATTCGATTTATTTTACTTGCCATGTACAGCTATGTCCCCTTTTCCACAATAAATATAATAAAATGATGTTTTAGTTAAGTATTCATTAGTACTCGGCTTATATTCTTTTAATAAATTTCCTATCACCCGCCATATTGTTTTTTTTTACTCGATGTGCGCCAAAACGTTGTCAGCATTAAGAGAAATCTAACACCACCTCATTTTTTGTAATTCATCAAGCATCTTGACCTGGAGGTGGTAGCAAACTATCACTACTTAATGAGAAATTTAATCCATTTCCATTCTTTTGGGTTTAGCCGTAGTCGGGTAAAATGTTATAATTAGTGTAGTTCATATCCTATTGTGTAAATCAAAGTGGATTTGAAATTTTCCCGAGCTCCAAATTCGGAGAATCTTCCCTGGAAGGACATTGAGGGAAAATCTCATTTGTGGATGCATTTTTCTCCACAAACACACGTTTTCTCGTCAAGGTTGTGTAAGTACTACAGGCTTGCGCAGAATTTATTCAGCTTTAATGTTGCTGTAGACCATGTTTTCATAGAGTACGTAGTTTTCGAACAAAACCTGAATTTCTTACGAATGGAGTACATTTCCCAAGATAGCGGCCGTTCTAACAGGGTCCTGACCCGGGGACTTTTGGGAGACGAAAACAGGGCTTCCAACAAACATTCGTACCAAATTTCATCAAACTCCTTGAAATTTCGAGGTTGAACAATATCGACTGTATTAATGGGTCATCATTCAATTCATTGATAATAATAATATTGGAATGGGCAAATTCAAAGGAAATGTTTTTCGCTCCACCCTGTTGTGTGACATGAAAGAGTATGTTTTCAGATTTAATTTAAGTGCGGAGGCACGTTGGCAAACTAGTGTCGCTTGTGGAGCGTGTCGCCCGTAGATAGAGGATATATAGATGGCGTCCTAGCTTATACCCAAAAGGGACGATGGTAAATTAACCATACTAAATTAAGAAGCATTAGAAGCTAATGCACTATATATTGACGTCTAATGTCATTTATAATTTAGTCGTATTATATCGGTGACGTCATGGTGGTGTCAGTTTCAGTACAAATTTTGACAGGTGTGGTAGCAAACAAGCTGGTGCCAAACTGCCAAACAAAAAATCCGTATACGCGATGAGGGACAGAAAATATGACACTGTATCTCGTTCCCACTTGCGGTATTGCCTATGTGTGTATGTGTGGGTGACTCCCTTTATCTATTCTACCTCTATGGTGTCGCCCGTTAAACCGATTACGGTGCGGAAGTACCGGAACACGGCTATTCATGGGGAACCTGCAATAAAAGTTATCTCATTAATGTTGCGAACTGCACGTACTCGTAGCTTTCAACTTTTTATCTGTGTGCTGCCCAGTGCGTGCTCTTTCAGGGTCTTTTTCAGTTTGATGTTTTTTAGTGCAGCCGTTACTGTACCATTGATGTAAAACTCACAATTTCATGTAGACTATGGTGATATACTTATAGGATACATAAAATCCTTATTTTTATTGTGGGGTCATACATTTATTTTTGTCGACTGTCTGCTGTACGTATGGATGCAACTAATTGTACCAAATATTTTGTATTTTATTTTTTATTTATTTTTTATTTTATTTTTCCAAAAATAATAAGTTACATTTTTTATTACTTCTAAGTTCGCCAAACATATTGTTTATTGGCGAGGATTGCACTCACTTTCTTTACAATATTTTTTTGTTTTGTGTACCTACATATCTTATTTATTACCTTTATGTTATTAAGCTTTATTGTACACTAGCTTTTGCCGGCGGCTTCGCCCGCGTATTAAGTGTAATTTTTGCAATAATTGTTGAGTTGTTACGCTGGCAACGGCCTACGACTACTTCCCCTATGAATAACCCTTAGATGAATGCATGAAATTAAATGATGAAATTCATCAACTCAAACTTGTGGCCCGGACATTGCTATAATAGCTTAAGTTGTTAAAACCGACTTAAGTACGTATTCACCTACCTATAAGTCTATGCACGTCTTCTGTGTAAAAATGACCCTGAATACCTATATCATTATTAAGTAAATAAAAAAACATTATACTCGTAAATGAATTATTTTGTCATCATATAAGAAACGTATCTATGAACTTTTCCATGCGACAATCTAACCGCAATTTCATTTCCTTCAAACAACCAACCTATCATTTATTTGTAAACATTGATATAATAGGTTTTACAGAATATTTACAAAGTATTACTATGCCTTATCATTAGGCATACAAATATTTCAGGTCTAGACGAAGTTTAGTATGCTTCGAATTTATTACTACTACCCTTAAGATATACATTGAAAAAATCAATCTTATTCTACGCATTCTACACTAAACGATAAAAACTATACCTACATCGTTATTAATGCTTTAAGGGTATGAATTTCAGAAATCGTCGTAGGTACTCAGTATGTTTGACTATATACGTATAATTAACAACTTAGAAAAGTTGAAATACCCCCTATATTTCCATTTCAAAGTTCAATATCTCAAAAACGGCTAGCATTTGGATAAAAACACCGCATTCAAATCTGTCCATTCGTTTAGGAGCTACGATGCCACAGACAGACACACATACACGTCAAACTTAAAACACCCCTCTTTTTGCGTCGGGGGTTAACAAAGAGCCTGTTCGCAAAGTTTCAACTCCCATTTATTATGTTTTCCATATGGCTTTTCCTCTCCCTAGGGAATGAATTATGATGAAAACGCTACGTCAATTATCTGGTTTATAAATAAATAACGTATGTAGGTACGGACTTTCCTAAGTTTTTAAATGAACTTCTTCTTGGTACAACTCTTATTTCTCCCCTTTAGGGGCAAGTTTTAAAATATTCATTTCTGGATAGATCTACATATTATAAAAGAATCCTGCTGTCCTGCTTTCATGTTTCTAGCCACAGTTTATCATTAAAAACACACACATTACTGATGTGAACTTTCAACCCCCATCTTAATCTTGAAGGGGTTCAAGGGATCAATTAGAATGAATGCCCTCATCAATGTTTTTGACTCCACATTAGGAGCTAGTGGCCAAAGTTTTAAACGTCTAACTTTAAAAACGACATTTTTCTCATACAAACTTTCATCTTTTTTTTAACCCCCTTAGGGGATGAATTTTTATAACAACGCTAATTTATTTATTTTTCTTTTTATTAGGATACCTTCTTACAAATATTCAACTCTATAACTTTCCAAATGAACGATTTCTATACAACGGCTCAACCCCTATTTCACCCCTTAAAGGGTTAAATTTAAAAAAAAACCCTTTCTTAAAACACGTCCACATACTGTAAAGAATATATACTCCAAATTTCATGCTTTTATCATTAAAACCACACATTACCTATGTAAACCTATGTAAAAGACGACCGCTTTAGCCTACTTAGTTGGTAGTGACCCTGCCTACGAAGCAAGAGGTCCTGGGTTCGAATCCCGGTAAGGGCATTTATTTGTGTGATGAGCACGAATGTTTGTTCCTGAGTCATGGATGTTTTCTATGTATTTAAGTATTTATTTCTCGATATAAGTATCTATATCGTCGTCTAGTACCCATAGTACAAGCTTTGCTTAGTTTGGGACTAGGTTGATTTGTGTAAGATTGTCCGCAAATATTTATTTATATTTATTAACTTTCAACCCCCATCTTAACGCCTTCAAGGGATCAATTAGAAAAAATGCCCTTACCAATGTTTTTGACTATACATAAGGAGCTTGTGACCGAAGTTTTAAACGTCTAACTTTAAAAACGACATGTTTCCCAACTTTCAACTCTTTTTTAACCCCCTTAGAAGATGATTTTTTATAACAACGCTAGATAATTTGTTTTGTTTTTTTTTTAGGAAACCTTCATACAAAGAATCAAGTCTATAACTTTCCAAATGAACGATTTCCATACAACGGTTCTACCCCTATTTCACCCCCTTAAGGGTTGAATTTCGAAAAATCCTTTCTAATGCCCCTGCTAGACGGTTGCCAATACGCCACTCCAACCGAGCGACCTTGGTCCGCACCAACCATGTAGACAATTGTTTCCAGCAAAATTTCGTTTGCCCTTCGGACGCCCTTGGTCGTCGAGCGCGCGCTACCGACCACGGTCGGAGCTATCGGTTTTGAACCGCGCGTAGCCAGCGGCGCTACCACGAACTTCGAATCTCGAACTTCGTATATTTCCGTCTCTATCGCACTTATGGTTTATGGTACGCGAGCGACCGAAACGGAGATATACGAAGTTCGAGATTCGAAGTTCGTGGTAGCGCCGCAGTTCACTCGGAGGAAGTGCCGCGTGCGCACGTACTGTACTCTGACGATGGCATCTCAGCGCGAACGCGATTTTATCGCGGAATTAATAGATTTGTATAAGGATTTACCCTGCCTATAGGATGTATCGCCACCATTTTATATGGACAAAAATTTAAAAAAGCTGCGTGGGAGACTTTAGTGACAAGGAATTTGATACAGGCGCCAACGAGGGGCCTCTGTAGTCCCTTCCTGTGGCTAAATATCTTAGTGTAGCGATAAGCCGTTTTTCAGTATTTGCAGCCGGTCTAATGTTTGCATCTTGTTTAGTTATCAATGGTCGTCGAAACAATAAATCTTCAAATACTTTTTTTTTCATTCTGAGGAAGTTGTGAATATCGTCGTGGTCTAGCAAATTCATTAAATTTAAGTGACTCAGCGAATGTCGTTTTTTAAGCCCGCGTTTCATCCATATCTGCTTCTTTTTTGCCTTTCGTAGGTATTAAGGCGACGTGAGCTACGAAAACGGATTTTTAAAAAATCGTAGCTCTTGTTTGGATTATAATACGGCTGCCTTAAATTTATTTAGCAATCTTGATCCCTTTCTCGAGGGAAATGAGCTATTTGAATCCTGAGTTTTTGACTTTCGCTCGATAGAAAAAAATCACGAACATAGGTCTAAAATACACTTTAAAAAATCGTAACAAATTATGCACAACAGCTAAAAATATTACAATTGGTTCTAAAAATCAGCAATGTCATGTTTGAGGGAAATCAGCTATTCCTTTTTTATTTATTAGAACGCACAAAGAAATAAAATTAAAAAACATGATATCCGCGCTTCCAAAGTCCAAAGTCCAAACACGCACTTCCATCTCGCTCACGCTTATGCTCAGTGAGAGTGAGAGAAGACCACGAACCTACGTCCCCTTAAGTACCAAAGCCACGCCAACTTTTTGAAATTTCGAAAGGCTAAAGTCGCCGTCAATGGAGTTTGCTAACTATGTAAACAAACAATGTATTGAAATTGACATTTAATGTCAATTTCAGTATGGCGGTTTGTTTACATAGTTAGCAAAGTCCATTGACGGCGACTTTAGGTGTCATTTTGTGCGCTTGCAATGCGTGTTGTCCGTCCGCGAGTTTTTTACACACTGTCCATAGTGTTTTCACTCCGAACAAAATACCGATTTTATGAAGAAAGTAGTACCTAAGAACGATGCCGCTAGATGGCGCTAATTCATTAATTTAAGTGTTTTTCACACCTGACGATTCTAGCGAATGGAAAGTGTGGTGCCCACTTTACTGTATTTTTTTTCCGTTGGTATTATTAATTGATGCTGCTAGCTGGCATCACTGATATTTACATTTCATTCTATGCATAAACTTTATTCCCAACATATAACATTTTATGCGCTTATACTCATAATATAACAAGGTGTAAATTTGTCTGATACATAGACGATGGCGGTTAAAGGGTTAATTAATAAATATTAGGGGACAATCTAGGACACAGATCGAATTAGGCCCATAGGTAACTCAATATGGCTTAGCTATACCCTAGACATGCCGACGAAGCTGACCGTTCTGGGTTCGAATCCCGGTAAGGGGAAATATTTATGTGATAAACACGAATACTTGTTTCTGGTTCTTGTATATCTTTAAAGTATTTAATTTAATTAAATTCATCCACATCCAGTACCACACAAGCCTTATTGAGCATACTATGTTGCTAGTTTGATTTATTTTGTGTATAATTGTCCCTTAATATTTAATACTATAGACGACAATACATAACATACACTTACATACTCATATGTATGGACTTAAAATACTCAAATTCAATTCAATTCAATTCAATAATTTATTTGCTCTAAAACACATTTCTCAATGCATGCAAATATAGTTATAACATACAAATAAAATTAACAAGTACAAAATTTAATTTAAACAAATATAACGAGACTGAACTACGTATACTATATTCAAAGGATACTCGTAACGCGGTATACATAAAGGAGATTCATCCTTGACTTGACTTATACAGGGTGGAAAGTTACAACGGGGCAGTAAGGGCAGCTACTAGATCCCTTGCCGCCACGCAAAAAAACAAGAAGAATATTCATTTTATAATTTAAATAATAATAACAATGCGATTGAGAGGTCAGTACGGATAAAGAAAAAAATAAAATTAAAAATAACTGAATAAATAAATGTCAAGACAATTTGTCGAAAATTCTTGCATTATATTCTTTGATTGAATAGAATAGACGGATCAAAAAATATTCCTTTATTTTTTTGCTCTTGAATATTTTTTAGGTCGTCAGGAAGTAAATTGTACACTCGGGCAGTATTATTTAAACTTTTGTCAAAATGGACATAATGCACAACATTTAAATGCAGTCTATTTCTTTTCCTAAGATTATTATTCGATGTTAGTTCCATTTCCCCAAACCTCGACACAATATCTAATTATGCTTTCAAAATATAAAAAATACGTGGTCATCTTTGCAGACTATGTTCATCAGTGATTTCATTGCATAGCAAGCACTAGCTAGTTTCTTATTAACCTTATCGATCTGGTCATTCCACCTCAAGTATGGGTCAAGATCTACACCTAGAAATGTTGAACATTTAACTTTACATATTGATATATTACAATCAAAATCAGGACTAGATGTACTTCTACGAAATGTCATGTAAAAGCTTTTGCCACAATTCATGTTCAGCCCGTTAGCCTCAAACCATGTTAGGAGTTGCGTCCAAGAATCTTGCATATATTTACAGAAGACTAAAGAAGATGGTCCGCTTAAAATAATACTAGTGTCGTCAGCGTAAAGATAGGGGGTTCCATATCTCAAAAAGTCTGGTAAATCATTAATAAAAATTATAAATAGTAAAGGGCCTAAGACTGACCCTTGTGGGACTCCAAATTTAATAATTTTTTCAACAGATCTAGTTGGGTATTTACATGACTGGTCACTAATTTCCACGTATTGACAACGATTAGACATGTATGATTTCAGCAACGCCAGCGCATTACCACGTATACCATAGAAATCAAGCTTGTTTATGAGAATTTTGTGATCAACACAGTCAAACGCCTTAGTCAGATCACAGAAAATTCCTCCACATGTAAGGCCAAGATTAAGATGTGTCATAACTTCAGTTACCAATTTGCTTACAGCAGCTAACGTGTTTCTATTTTTCCTAAAACCAAATTGATGGGATGAAAGTAGACCAAGATGTTCAAAATAACCCTGTAATCTTATATGACTATACTTTTCTCAAAGACTTTCGCAAGAATTGGCAATAGTGAAATGGGTCTGTAATTATTCAAATCAGTTTTGCTACCTTTTTTATGTATAACAATAACCTTAGCTCTCTTGAACAGCTCTGGAAAAGTTCCATTACATAAACAATCATTGAAAATTATACAGAGAGGTATACACAACACATCGATATGCATTATGATTATAATAGTATCCAGGTTATCAGGACCCGTTGAGTACGTGCTTTTACGGTTTTTAACTATTTTAATGACTTATGGTTCAATTATTGGTGTCATAAATATTGAGCGGCTGCTACTAGTGTTTCGTTCTTGAAGAATTTCCATGTACGTAGAGTCGTCATCACTAACCGTGCTTTTATCAACATTAACGAAGTAATTGTTGAAGGTGTTCGCAACTGTAATACTGTCGTTAGCAATTACATTATCTATTTTAAGGGCAATTTTTTCACTTCTCTTGCTTTTACCTGTGTTTTCTCGTACTATATCCCAGATAGCCTTTGGTTTATTTTTAGCATTAGATGTCGTTTTCCTTACATGGCGTCTTTTAGCATTAATAAGGACTTTTCTAAACGTGCTTTTATATTGTTTATAATAGGTTATTAATTAATATTAATTGACGCTCAAAGGCATAGAAGATTTCACACACTCGACACCAAATGCTCATTATTATACTCGTAGTTGTCGAGTGTATGTAGTGTATTTGTATCTTCTATGTTAGGTTTAGGTTATACAAATTCTTGCCTACACTGGGATTCGAACCCGAGACCGCAAGCGTCTCAAGCGAGCAATTAGGCTAACTGGCCGATGACGCATACGTGTCGTCACGTGGCCTTGGAAAAAGAAATCTATCTATAGTTCGTTTTTTTTAGGATTACAAATAAGGTAGACAGAAGCAGTCATCGTCAACCTTTTCTGCTTGGGACCAATATTAGATGTCACGAAGTCCATAACGAGAACTTCACAGGCCTATATTAGTTATTTTGTATTTTTCCTATGTAATAAATCAAAAGAGCGTATTTCCACATCAATTTATTACGTACTTAAATAAAACTATGTATGTACTATAAAATTCATCCTTGATGCAAAGTTCACACACCAACTTGTAAATTAGATGCAGCGCTGAAATGGGACGCGAATATAGAATTCGTCTGTAGTAAATTGTCAGGCGCTTGCTTCGCTTTGAGTAGACTAGCGCGTATTTCACCCTACCACTAACTTAGGTCGAGTTACTTTTCACTTTTTCACTCGGTGATGTGCTACGGGCTAGAACTTTGGGGTACAGCAGCTGAATCGCAACGAGTTTTTACACATCAAAAACGAGCTATACGGATTATTTCACTCGCACCTCCAGGCACCCCTGCAAGGTAACTTTTTAAAAACACCAACGTAATGACACTAACCTGAAAATACATCTTCTACATAGTAAAATACGTGAGAAGTACTATACACCAAATTCCAAAAAACACATCAAAAAGTATGCGTCTTGTTCAGAGGAATAAGAACACATTGGCCACGACATGTTGCCGACTTATGAAATCAACAAAAATAATGTCTGTAAATAGTAGGGCCAGGTATCTACAATAAATTACCCTCCGAATTAAAAGATAATGAAAATGATGCGACATTTCTTAATAAGCTAAAAAAAATGGCTGACTGACAAAGCTTTTTATAATTTTAAGGAGTATATATAATATATTTGTAATAATAATAATTTTAATTATTGTATAACGTTGACATTTTGTTATTCATACCTAAATATTGTAATGTACTGAATTGAAAAATCAAATTCATCTGACATACCTATTCTAATTCTATTTTTGACATGTAAATTTTTATATTTTATGAATAAATGAGTAGGTATGATAAATGTTGACCACCATACATTTCTCATTTAATGTTCTCTGTTTCTGTCTCTTTGCTTTTGGTGAAGGCAAAATATTCGGGGGAGAACGAGTCGGTCTTTTTTGCAAGCCACTTGGGCCTGCCTCTGGTTGATCCATCGCAGTCCGCACGCCACCACACACACACAGCGAAAAATAAAATCTTAATATTAATTAACAAACATTTTAGTTTAATTTTTTATTTCCAATTTGTTTATTGCTTTTGTTCCTATAAATACTTGTTATTTACCACGGATGTTTAAGATATTTTTTTGTAATATTAACAAATAGATACTCGTATAATAATCTCGTGATCTGAAATCAACAATTTGTTGATTACCAAGAAAAAGAACGTGTTACGATTGACAATTTTGACAATGTCGTCAGCGAAAAAAACGAACCGATTGTTTCAGACCTCTTCTTCTTTAGGTTTTTTATAATGAAACCTTTCCAGACCTGAATAACGAAATTTTAAATAACAGAGTAAAAAAATAAATACTTTCAAAATAAATATATTGTTGTAAGTATTATTTAGATATAAATAATGAAAACATTTCTATCATTTTAGGGTCGACAACAATAATGTAAAGCTTTTTTAATGGCTGTTTGAGATACTTTGACAGTTGTGTAGCATAAAGTGTCTTATATAAAAGACCTCGTGCTTTGTGCTTTATCCTTCTTTCTAATGCTAAAAAAACGCACTATAGTACCTTCCAACGAATGTTACGCGTGTCGAATCGTCGCGCCACCAATCGGTCCGCGCGCCGCACTAGCGTGTTATGGATGTATAAGGTGCGTACGGGTCAGCTAGACCCAGTAGCGACCATAAGACGGAGTGCATCATGTTTACCAAAAAAAGGAATTACAAGCCAACAGTTAAACTGAATGCACGAGCACACTCGACATTTTATTTTTAAGCTTACGATGCACCCGAGCGCGCATCATTACGCCGTTTACCTTTGTAATACATTTTATTATTTAGTTTAATAAAGATACTCACCGAGGACGATCACGTCTTTCACTTTAAGACATCGTCCCGATTAACGAACAACAACGTACGTACATGTAAGGTCTAGTAAACTATTAGATCTTACACTGAAAGACCAAACACTGCCATTTAAAAAAGAGACAAAGTACCTTGGAGTTATCTTTGATAAGACGATGACGATGGGACCACACACAAACCTGGTAACGACGAAGGCGAAACGAGTTCGTGGAGCCCTTAGCCCGATCATCGGTTACTATGCAAAAACAGACCTCCAGGTGAAACTTGCGATCATTCAGGCGTGTCTGTTGCCAGTTCTTGACTATGGCACAGTACAACTCCTGCCACGGTATAGTAAAACAAACTTGCTTAAAATAGAAAGGCACAATTCCCGCAACGCATACCTACCGAAATGTTGTGGGACTCTTTAGATTGGGACCCATGGCACAATCGTGTACATGATTTACATCAAGACATGCTGGAGAGATTAAAGCAGCTGAATATAGTGGACCTAGATATCCCTGGCGATGCATATCTCGGCTACGGCCAATTTAATCCACTGCTTTCAAAGCATAGAATAGGAGATATCCCGTATATTGAAAATAAAAAAGACCGCAGGTTACTGCTTAGTAAA
Source organism: Epinotia brunnichana (assembly GCA_963854355.1). Taxonomy (NCBI): domain Eukaryota; kingdom Metazoa; phylum Arthropoda; class Insecta; order Lepidoptera; family Tortricidae; genus Epinotia; species Epinotia brunnichana. Next base: position 17,996,045 of record OY977939.1, read on the forward strand.
CGAGCAATAGCCCCTAGGCCGCATAGATTGTAACTTAGTATAGTATTTAGTAGTAAGAACACAACTAGGAATAAAACATGATTAGTTGTCTTTATATAAAGTAACTAACATAAATCAGAACACACCACACTTGCACTGATCTCACGTAGACTTAAGCGAGCAGTTACACCCCTGAGATCCGAATGGAGCCAGGGACATTATGCATACAAATTTAACTAAGAAATAAACAATTTTCTGATTCTGATTCTGATTCTGATTAGCGACCATTTAAGAAACCTTAATATTTTGTGTATGGGTCCGATGGACCCAGTAGCGACTAGTTTTGTAATTTGTATATTTCATTTCTTAAATGATTATAATTCATTCAAGGACAGAAAAACAAAAGTCTTTTGCAAGAAGTGAAATGTTTTTATTTGTGGAGAACATACAAAACCTATTTGTGTTCGTTGTTTTGGTATGTTAGAGTAAAATAACCAAATTTTTTGAGTGTGTCTCAGTTCTGTTTGTGTTTTCGGGTTAGTTGATTTTAGGAGCTCATATTCGTCGGGTGACAAGCAAAAGTCACTACCAAAACTGTCACTGCTCTTCAAAACCTCGTATCTCGGTACGTAGTCGATATCGAAATACGACCTTTGATTTAAGTAGGTATTTGTTACTTAGTGAGTTTTGCTTGTCACCCGATCACCCGACCCCTTTCTTGTTGTTGATCTCTATTTGTGATTTTTAAATAAGCATATAATAGTGATAAAAAAATATAGCAAAGATAAGAAACTATGAATAAACAAAAAAGATTATTAGCTTAACAAATGAAAGTGCCAAAAATACTATGAATATTTTTGATATTTTTATTACCTAGCGGTTTTTTACGTTAAACTGTCAAACTAATCTGTTGATTATATATAATGGTTGTTTTATTTCTTTATTACACAATTATATAAATTTCTTTATATTATTTTCAGTAGTACTTACCCTATCTTTACATAATTAACTGGGTCCGCTGGACCCAGTAGCGACTGTAAGTGTTACAAACTAGGGCGCGACTACTTAAATGTTAATCATTTTGCGATGGTAAAATAATACGTTAAAAACCGGCCAAGTGCGAGTCGGACTCGCGCACGAAGGGTGCCTGCCGTAGCATTATCTAGTATAGAAACGGCAAAAAAATCACGTTTGTTGTATGGGAACCTCCTTAAATATTGATTTTATTCTGTTTTTTTTGTATTTTTTGTTATAGCGGCAACAGAAATACATCATCTGTGAAAATTTCAACTGTCTAACTATGACGGTTCATGAGAAAGAACCTGGTGACAGACGGACAGACAGACGGACAGACAGACGGACTGACAGCGGAGTCTTAGTAATAGGGTCCCGTTTTACCCTTTGGGTTCGGAACCCTAAAAATTATGAATCCGTAAAGGTACCTACATAATTTTTAAGCCAATCATGCGACCCTCTTAAAAAGGCTCCTGACTTTCGCCCACACGTTGAAAAACATTACCTTTCGAGATTGTTCAAAATATGTAAAATCTTACCGGTAAGCTCTAAACTGAAATACTTGTTAGCAGTAAATAACCATGATGACCTTAAAGATTTACACCTTGTTAAACACAAACATAACACAAGGACAATGACCGCGGGCAAATATGAAGTACCTAGAGTGTTCAATTACTATGGTGATAGGACACTAAAGAAACGCATACCATATATACTGAACACCCTGCCCGCGGACATTGTTCATGAACCTAAAAAAGCTAGATTTAAGTATCGGTTAAAAAAATACCTCATGGATGCCATGTAGAAATCTCCTTTCACGTTTCTACTGGGGCATTCATGAGATAGATCTCAATATTTAAGACACTTCAACATATGTTAAAGCTGAAGAGAAATGAGACTGTAATTTTTGACTCCACAGTCAAACTGAAAAATTTAGTTTTGTGGAGCAATGTACCAACGTATATATGTAACTTTTTGTTTTTAATAAATAAAATAAATAAAAAAAAAAAAAAATTGAATTACGAATCCCGTACGTGCCGTGCCCTACACGAGAAGTCCCGTTTATATTTAGTTTACTCAAGGTTAGAAAATCGTGATAGTTTAAATCAATCCTTCAAGATCAACGTCAGTGCCTTCGCCAAATCTGGGTATTAGGTGCCAAAGCAGACCCTGGGTTCCTTTAGGGTACACATCTGGGGATTAGGTGCCAAAGCAGACCCTGGGTTCCTTTAGGGTACACATCTGGGGATTAGGTGCCAAAGCAGACCCCGGGTTCCTTTAGGGTACACATCTGGGAATTAGGTGCCAAAGCAGACCCTGGGTTCCTTTGAAAATGAAAATGAAAATGAAAATTTATTTGAGAAAAAACATGTCACAAAATGATAACAAGGTTGGGGCTTCCTAGTAGGTAATAAACCTGTGTCAGGAAGTCCCGCTCCTCCATTACATGCTGTTGTTAAGAGTAAGCTAAATCAGATTAAGTTCTTATCATGTGTGTGTGTGTGTGTGTGTGTGTATGTGCGTGTGCGTGTGCGTGCGTGCGTGTGTGTGTGTGTGTGTGTGTGTGTGTGTGTGGTATACCTGAAATTCGTGGGTTACATTTTAACTTTTGTTACCTCATAACTATAGGGTACACAATAAACTATATTGATACGTAAACAATTTTTAGTTTTATTTCCGTTGGGTCCTTACTTATTTAATAACTTATTATTATACTTACAATTTGCTTAAGTACTTTTATATTATTCGGAACAATAAAAGTTCCGTTTCCTCATAAGTGAGCGTTTTAAGCCATTCCGCTACAACTTTCTTGCATTTGTATTGTTGCAACTGTTGTATCTGAAGTTTAGTATTTATTTTATTATAGAGGTATACAGATTGTGATAAATACTGTCTTATAGATCTACAAGTTGTCAAGGGGGGCAACAATGTTTTTACGTCTTTTAGAAAGTATACTTTTAGTATATTTTAATGTTTTATGTAGTTTTAGTATTGTGCAGAGGATGTACAGCTTTCTCATTGTTAGTTGATTACATAGTTTATACAGCTCTTTAGTGGGAAATCTGTGTGGCCTCAGATACATCACCTTCAGTAGACATCCCTGCCCTCTTTCAACTTCAAGAAATTTAGACTTAGTTGCTCCACCCCATACAGTAATCATGATGGCTTGCGCTAAGGTAACATAAAGTTGGCTAAGAAGCGTCTTGCTAGCGATATGTCTAAGTATTTTAAAAATCCAAACAAGTTTTCTAATTCTACAATTAACATATTCAATGTGGGGATGCCATAAGAGGCGCTGATCTAGGATAACACCTAGATATTTAGTGGAATTGACCCTCTCAATGTCCATACAGTTACAGAGTAAATTATCAGTAGGGAAGCAGGTGTGTATTTTAAGTTTCATGTTATTATGTGGTTGTGTGCTGTCATATTTAGTAAAACATATATAATTTGTTTTATTTACGTTTAGCGTAAGGAGATTGCAATTTAACCACTTCGATATCTTCCGGAGACCCATATTCGCTTTCTCAAACACCGATACCCAGGATTCCCCCTCAAATACGATTACTGTGTCATCAGCGTAAGACTGGACGTATCCATGGTCAACTTTTAGGTTAACCAAGTCGTTGATATATATAAGAAAAAGAGCGGGATCCAATATGCTCCCCTGGGGGACGCCAAATGTTATGTCAGCATTGTCGCTAGTGTAGTCTGCTACTTTCGTTTTCTGCGAGCGTCCCTGTAAATAGTCACTAAGCAAACTGAGTGGGGGACCTCTAATGCCTACTCGCTCCATTTTGTCAATAAGTGTGGGGAGAGAGACGGTGTCAAATGCCTTTTTTAGATCTAGAAATACCGCTAGGGTTGAAGTTTGGAAATAGTTTGAATTTTGCCTGAACAGTTAGAACTAGCAGTATTAAATCTAACGGCTTAAATTACAAATACACGGTTACACAATTAAACAATAAAAGAATAAACAGTATCTACTTACTAAAATGGATCTATAAGTAGTAATGACGATTTGGGTCGTTGTACAAACTTTGACCTTTAGAGCTCAGTTCTCTCTTAGAGTGGTGGGTTTACATATATGGGATTAGCCTTAAAACTATTTTTAGACACAGAGAGACACTATATAGTTATAAAAATTTAAGAAAGTCAGTAGGGAAAAAAACCAAAAACAGACTGAAAATTACGAAAAATCCTAGGACTAATTTTACTATTTATTACTTTCCACCGAAGCTGTCTGTCCCAAAAATCTGAAACTTTGAAGTAATACAGCTGGATTACTGGTATATGTGATTCGACAAGAATATTGTGGGCGCCCGCAACCAATTTGTAGTTAGTGAAGGAAAAATTACCTCAAATTTACTCTTTTATCTGGCAGTGCTATAGCATCCCCTCAAAACTACTTTTTAAAGACAATATTTTATCCTCTGAAGTAGGTTGTCAGCAAGGCGACCCCTTAGGCCCAGCCCTTTTCAGCCTCGCCATACACCCCATTATTAATAAACTAAATTCTAAATTTAATGTTTGGTATTTAGACGACGGTACTCTCGGAGGTGATGTGAATGAAGTTTTAGAAGATCTGCGTCAACTAACCTTAGAATTTCACGCTATAGGCCTAGAGCTTAATTTTCCCAAATGCGAAATTTTCTTTTCGGACACATACCAGCTAAAAGATACTGCATTCTCGCAATTCCGAACCTTAGCACCCAACATCAAATTACTGGATAAAAGGTCACTCCACCTCCTTGGGTCACCGATTTTGGATGAATCATTCCCTGATTTTGTCGAACAAAAAATGCAAAAATTTCATTCAGTATCGGATCGCTTGCTGCAAATTAACACGCATATGGCTTATACCATTATAAAATTTTGCTTATTTGTTCCACAGTTCACCTATATGCTTCGATGTAGTCATTTTTGGAAATTCCCTCACCTTCTGGCACCTCTTGACGATATCATTAAACAAACCATCTCATCAGTCGCTAACATCGATCTGAATGAAATCCAATGGACCCAAGCTTCTTTGCCAATTCGGCACGGCGGCATTGGGATTCGTAAAATTTCAAGCGTTTCTCTCCCAGCTTTCCTCTCGTCAGCACACGGCACCCAAAAATTAATCAGTCAAATTCTAAAACCTCCCCACAATAATTTTGAAATTCCTTTTGTCGCTGAAGCCGAGTGCCGTTGGAAAGATCTATGTCCAACTGCAGACCAACCAAAGAAGCAAATTCACAGAGGCAATGGGACGGACCGCTGTGTGAGCTGGTACGGGATAACCTTTATGAAACGTCGTCCAGCTTTGCAGATCGCGCCCGTCTCCTTGCCTCTGCTAGATGGGAATCCGGCGGTTGGCTCCAGGCACTCCCTTCACACAACTTAGGCACAATTTTAGATAATAAAACTTTTAGGGTTGCCGTGTTACTGCGTCTTGGAGTGACATGTGTCGTTCCACATCGGTGTCACTGCGGCTGCACCGTCGATAAATTTGGGAACCATGGCCTCTCCTGCCACAGGAGCGCAGGCCGCATCCCGCGACACGCCAGCCTGAACGACCTTATCCGCCGGGCTCTCGCTAGTGCCGGAGCTCCGGCCGTCTTAGAGCCTACTGGTCTTGCCCGGGACGACGGCAAGAGGCCCGACGGCATGACGCTCGTGCCCTGGAGCTTGGGACGGCCACTGGTATGGGACGCTACCTGCGTCGATACCCTTGCGCCGTCCCACCTTCCTGGTTCCTCTTCTAGGGCTGGTGCTGCTGCTGACTCAGCCGAGTCACACAAAAGGCTCAAATATGCTGGCATTGATAGTGGCTTCATGTTTGAGCCTTTCGGGGTCGAAACCTTAGAGCCATGGGGCACCAGCGCTTTAAAAATCTACAAATCACTTTCGCAGCGCCTTGTCGACGCTTCTGGTGACCAGAAGGCTGGCGCATACCTAGCCCAGCGTATAAGTATTGCCATACAATGTGGCAATGCCGCCAGCCTTCTGGGCACCCTGCCGCCTGGCGCCGATCTGGGCCAAGTTTTCTATTTGTGATATTTGTTATCTTTATTTGTTTTATTTTATTTTACTTTCGTGTAGGTATTCTGTTTGAAGTTAATTTTTTACTCAGTACTATTTTAGGCTAGCTTAATTTTATTTATTTAGATTTAATTTTCTATTCTTATAAACCATATAAATTGTTATAAACGAAAATTAGTTATTAAAAGTTGAATTTGAAAATGATAGTAGGAATGATAATTATGTAAATCTTGGGACTGAATCTACTGTTTATTACTTTCCACCGAAACTGTCTGTCCTAAAAATTTGCAATAATATAAGTAGCTGGATTGCTGGTGTATGCAAATCGATAAAAATATTGTGGGCGAAAGCTTCAAATTTTGAGCGGTTCAGGTCTAAAGTTTGGAAATAGTTCGAATTTTGCCTGATCGGTATTACAACTAGCAGTATTAAATCTAACAGCTTAAATTACAAATACACAGTTACACGATTAAACAATAAAGGATTTAACAGTATTTACTTACTAAAATGGATCTATAACTAGTAATGGCGATTTGGGTCGTTGCACGTAATTTGATCTTTTAAAACTTAGTTCCCTCCTAAAGTGGTTGGTTTGCATATATGGGGTTAGCCTTAAAACTATTTTTAAACACAGAAAGACACTATATGGTTATAAAAATTTAAGGAAGTCAGTAGGGAGAAAAGCCAAAAACAGACTGGAAATTACGTAAAGTCCTAGGACTAATTTTACTCTATATTACTTTTCACCGAAACTGTCTGTCCAAAAAATCTGAAACTTTGCAATAATATAGCTGGATTACTGGTGTATGCAAGTCAATAAAAATATTGTGGGCGGAAGCTTCAAAATTTGAGCGATTCAGGGTTAGAGTTTGGAAATAGTTCGAATTTTGCCTGAACAGTTTACAACTAGCAGTATTAAATCTAAAAGCTTAAAATACAAATACACAGTTATTTACACGGTTAAACAATATATAATTAAACAGTACTTACTTACTAAAATGAATCTATAACTAAAGGCGATTTGGGTCGTTCTACCTAAACTTGTTACTTTTGGTTACTACTAAATATCTTTATCGTTTTTTCATGGGAATCTTTTACATAATGTGAATAGCACATAGATACATACGAATCAGCATAAATAACGCTAAGTATATAGTCTACTTACAGAGTTTTGTGCCTTTTTAACGCTTTTCGACACTGAGTTATGTTTTGTAGTTACGATTGTACTTCCGGGTGATGAGTCCGGCTGAATCCAATAACACCGCCAGGTAAAGCACTCACTGAGGAACGTTTTATTATATTCACCAATTCCTTCTCTATTTTAGGTTGGATAAAAATGCTTTCGTATGTCTGTCCGGATTAGTCTTTAGGGCGCAGAAAATACATAAGAGCAGAGGCTCTAGTATAAGTTTTATTGATACAATACGTTTTCGAACGCGTTTACGTTTAATTTCAATTTGTATGGCAACGCGAATAGCGCCTTTGGTGGTAACCACAGACTATTTAGAGATACTACGTATCAGACCGCCAACTCAGGAACAAGAAAAAATGCAGCGCCAGGGCAGCCCCAACAACCCCTTGAAGGCATTATTGTACAGGACGCGCAGAGCACTGTTGCACGTCTATAGATTTTGGCAGTAAGTTTTGAACAGTGTTATCTTCACCTCTCGCGAACAGCGTGCAAACCTGCGTGATAGGATGTTACCCCTAACCGACAGTGCTCTGCGTTCCCTTTCCATGTCGACATCGTCTTTGAGGGTGTCTGTGACCCAATGTCCCAAATATTTAAATTTAGACACAGTCTGAAGAGGAGAACCGTTGAGACTTATGGGCGGAATAGAGGGAAAGTGGTGTAAAATAGCGTCCTTTCGCAAACTTTTACATATACAGCACTCGTAAAACATTTTGCAACATGCTAAACACTGACAGAGGAGGCTCTATCACAAAATAAAGAGGAGAGGATATGCACAACGACTTCACTCGATCAACATTACCTAGAACCGTGGAATTTGAAGACATGTGACAGTTGACAGTTTGTAAATGAAACATTATCAATCAGCTAATCACAGCAAAGCAAGACGTCATGAAACATTAAAAACAAAATGGCGCTACTGCATGCGTTTCGTTGCAAGTAGATTACCAGCCCTGGTGGTAACTATTAGGAACTACGCGTTGCCATATAAATTGAAACTAAACGCAAACGCGTTCGAATACGTATATGTATCGATAAAAAATATACTAGAGCTACAGTATGTGGCCTGCGGCCCAGGATTTCATGTAAAACTAGTTTAACTATTGTAAGCAGTGTCGACTAGGTCCGACCCTGGAACCCCCTCCCGTGCCCCACTGGAAGTATAAACAAACCACGGGAGCTGGTCGGGCGGACCTATCCGAAGCCACTCTTGCTTGGGCCGCGTTATGAGCGTTGTGTGTTCTGTGGTGTGACAATCATAGTGCTAATTAGTGTTTGTTAGTTGTGTGAAGGCTAAAGAGACATTCCAAAAGTCTAGAATAGTGATAGTGTTAGGTTCCGGTTAATCAGACTTGTTACACTTAAATAGATGTAGGTACAGTAGACGGCAAACTTCGTGCGCAAATGAGGGGAAGTGGGGGGGCAGCTTGCACGTACAATTCGCCTTTGCGCAGGCAAGGTCATTTGCGCACGAAGTTTGCCGTCTACTGTACCCATAGTTTTACTAAACAGTGGTTTTATTTAAATCTTTTTGCTTATATCAGAAGTGGGGATAGAACTACACTTTCTCGCGAAAAGATTATTTGATTGGCTTTAAATTTTAAGTGCTAAAGTAGTTTGAGTGTTTAATTATGGGTAAATCTAACCATTTGAAAAGTGTATCTCCGGATCGTGACCGTGGTCGTAGATTTAGCAAATATCGACGCCGGTTGGACACTAAGGCTAGATCTAGGTCTCGAAATCAGACACGTTCTCGTAGTGTTCGTCGTACATTGAGCGCAAGATTGAGATTAGAAGGCTTCGAAGTCGATCACATTCACGGGATGTAGAGTTACGGGAATATCTTAATACAATAGTGACATTAGTAAATTGATTAGGTACACGCAATAGAAGGGCAAGCTTCACCTTCAACAGCAACAATGTCTCACAGCAACGTCGACGCTTTTGCCGACGTATTTACTTACTCAAAACACTTACGCTACGCCGAGTTCGAGGGGCCAGAATTTTCACGTGTCAAATTTCGATCCCATTGTGCAGTGTAAACAATGTTTATACTGTTGATAGTTAGTTCGTGGAAGTTGATAAAGCCCGGAAATTCAATAATTGGAGTGACTCGGAATGTTTGTCGCGTATCGGGTGCTAGCTCCAACGAACAGGTACGGTAGAGGCCCCAAGTTAGCATACCGATCCCGATGACCAAGTGAAGCATAGGCCCCAAGTTCGCATACTGACTCTGAAAAATAGGTACGGCATAGGCCCCAAGTTCGCATACCGACCATGACGACCAAGCACAGTAGAGGCCCCAAGTTCGCATACTGGCTCCGAAGGATAGGTACGGTAGAGGCCCCAAGTTCGCATATCGACCATGACGACCAAGCACGGTAGAAGCCCCAAGTTCGCATACCGGCTCCGAAGAATAGGTACGGTAGAGGCCCCAAGTTCGCATACCGACCATGACAACCATGCGCAGCAGAGGCCCCAAGTTCGCATAGTGTCTCTGAAAAAGTGAAAAATTTGTACGGCAGAGGCCCCAAGTTCGCGTACTCCTGTCACATTACCACGCGTTCACAACCGAACACTACTTGCTTGCACACAGCACCAACACAAAGCCACAGGAGTTCAACCTTCTCTTTACAAAACACACATATCTTTTGCGCCTACACTAAAGCGACTTAGCACCAATCAATCAATCAAAACATTGATTTGCAGTAAGACATAGTTAACTAAATGCATGCAAAAACAATTTAGTCAAAAATTCATCCACTCGGCCAACTCCGACCATCCATTGTACATTATCTGAAAAATATCAATTGTAGGTATATCTCTACATTTCAATCACACAAACAGTCTAGACTTCAACCACAGAAGTTAAACTCAAAGATCACGTAACGCATTGTACGAACGTCGGGTAGGTCTAAATGTCACTTTTTATATGGAAAATTGACACTTAAATTGTACCGACGCGCGTTCGGAACGTTACGTGTTTACCCCTCTGAGGGGTAATCACGTAACGTTCCGAACGCGGGTCGGTACAATTTAACTGTCAATTTTCTATATAAAAAGTGACATTTAGACCTACCTGACGCGCGTACAATGCGTTACGTGATCGACCTACTGAAGTGCGTCAATAGTGTGTGTTGACACATCATGCAAACGCTTCACATTTTCAACTCTAAGGACCTCTCAAGATCAATCCACTTTCACAATCTCAATCGAGACAATCGCACTTGCCATTACACTGCAGACTAACTGACTCTGTCACTATCTCACCGAGAGACTGACCAACTCTTAGATTTTCACCGGTCGCTTATCAGACCAGTAAGTAGACTTTTGTTTGGACGGTTAGTACTATGAACATGACAATGCGATTTGTCAGTTGAAGTCCCCATCATATAATTAACAACATCAAACACAGCGAATGCTTCACTAACAGTAAGCTAGCTCATGTGTCAGTGACCCTTAAATTACACATGGCATGGACCAGTGCTATACATATACTGTACTACACCTATGAACAAATGTCTAAAATCTACATCACTCGCATTTAATCAGCCCGATCGTTGTTTGACAAAACATTTGTCTATTGTGTGACCACCCTCCTTGCAAAATGGACAAAACGTCTCAGCCTTCTCCGATTTACCAAGGTTATCATTTTTAGCTTGAGGCTTGGGACAATTAATTTTTATTTGCCCTGTTTCATTACAAAGGAAACATTAAAATTTTTCGTTATTATAAATTTTACCGATACGTTTCGCAACTCACTACTTCCGTGTTTCATCTTACCGGGATTTGTGAATACCGATAAGAAATTCACCAAATCACTAGGTGCAAGGTTAGCATTTGTTGATGTGGCTTTAACAATAGGGTCCTTTATACCACGCAACGCACTCGTCACTAAGCAGTCACTAAGCCCGTTCACAATTCTTAAGCGCAACAAAGACCACCTCGCATACGTAGAATATTTGTGGGAATCCGTATCCAAAACTTCGTATAGTTAGAACGTTAGCGACATCAACTTTATTTACACAGATAAATTTAAATTATTTCTTGAAATTACTCCATGAACGGTCATTAGTAACTCACTTACTTAAAACCAAGATTTTGCGTCCCCTTTAAAACAATACCCGATACGCGACAAACATTCCGAGTCACTCCAATTATTGAATTTCCGGGCTTTATCAACTTCCACGAACTAACTATCAACAGTATAAACATTGTTTACACTGCACAATGGGATCGAAATTTGACACGTGAAAATTCTGGCCCCTCGAACTCGGCGTAGCGTAAGTGTTTTGAGTTTTTTTTTTATTTTTTATTTATTACATATATAAAAGAAAATACATTTGGTTAAATCTAACAGTGTCGTTAAACCCTATCGGGTTTGTATCGACACAGCAATTCGTGAACAGTAATAAGATTCGATCTTAGTAATTAATTTATACAGGAAGGTAGCACTAAATAAGCGTAGCTTAGGTACGATAATTCCCACCCGGGTAAAAACACCGTTTCTCATGCCAATATGTAAGCGATTCGCAACCTGTTAGGCATTTCCTCTCAACTCATTCGAGTTTGACCAATCGTAAGTCTTACAATAATTGAATGCGATTGGAGGTCACGCTTGTACTGGTCTTAAAAAGTAAGTAAATACGTCGGCAAAAGCGTCGACGTTGCTGTGAGACATTGTTGCTGTTGAAGGTGAAGCTTGCCCTTCTATTGCGTGTACCTAATCAATTTACTAATGTCACTATTGTATTAAGATATTCCCGTAACTCTACATCCCGTGAATGTGATCGACTTCGAAGCCTTCTAATCTCAATCTTGCGCTCAATGTACGACGAACACTACGAGAACGTGTCTGATTTCGAGACCTAGATCTAGCCTTAGTGTCCAACCGGCGTCGATATTTGCTAAATCTACGACCACGGTCACGATCCGGTGATACACTTTTCAAATGGTTAGATTTACCCATAATTAAACACTCAAACTACTTTAGCACTTAAAATTTAAAGCCAATCAAATAATCTTTTCGCGAGAAAGTGTAGTTCTATCCCCACTTCTGATATAAGCAAAAAGATTTAAATAAAACCACTGTTTATCAATACTATGGGTACAGTAGACGGCAAACTTCGTGCGCAAATGACCTTGCCTGCGCAAAGGCGAATTGTACGTGCAAGCTGCCCCCCCACTTCCCCTCATTTGCGCACGAAGTTTGCCGTCTACTGTACCTACATCTGTTTAAGTGTAACAAGTCTGATAAACCGGAACCTAACACTATCACTATTCTAGACTTTTGGAATGTCTCTTTAGCCTTCACACAACTAACAAACACTTATTAGCACTATGATTGCCCATATCACACCACAGAACACACAACGCTCATAACGCGGCCCAAGCAAATTGTAATTTTGGTTTTAGAGTGTTTACTAAAAGACTAGGCACAAAATAAATTTCAATGTTTTTTTTTTAATTTATTCCTTAAACAAACTTTTAGACGAAGACATGTTATACGTTGACGAAGTCGCGGGCAACAGCCAGTATATAATATATTTGTAATAATAATAATTTTAATAATTGTATAACGTTGACATTTTGTTATTCATTCCTAAATATTGTAATGTACTGAATTGAAAAATAGAATTCACCTGATATACCTATTATAATTCTATTATTGACATGTAAATTTTTATATTTTATGAATAAATGAGTATGAGTATGAGTATGAGTAAATGTTGACCACCATACGTTTCTCATTTGTTGTTCTCTGTTTCTGTCTCTTTGCTTTTGGTGAAGGCAAAACGTTCGGGGAAGAACGAGTCGGTCTTTTTTGCAAGCCACTTGGGCCTGCCTCTGGTTGATCCATCGCAGTCCGCACGCCACCACACACATACAGCAAAAAAAAAAATCTTAATATTAATTAACAAATAGATACTCGTATAATAATCTCGTAATCTGAAATCAACAATTTGTTGATTACCAAGAAAAAGAACGTGTTACGATTGACAATTTTGACAATGTCGTCAGCGAAAAAAACGAACCGATTGTTTCAGACCTCTTCTTCTTTAGGTTTTTTATAATGCAACCTTTCCAGAACTGAATAACAAAATTTAAAATGACAGAGTTAAAAAAATAAATACTTTCAAAATAAATATATCGTTGTAAGTATTATTTAGATATAAATAATGAAAACATTTTAGGGTCGACTACAGTAATAGTATTTTTCACAATCGTGTTATAATAGAGAGCTTTTTAGTAGAATACCGTGTTAAGGCCACGAAGCTTGCTGAGTGGCCTAAGTAAGGTACGAGATTAAAAAGCTTGATTATAACACTATTGTGAATCTTTTTGTACGAGTTCATTAAAATTAATTTTCTACGAGTCAACTGAACTAATTAAACAAACTCGATACTGTTGAAACGAAGTGCAGCCTATCGCTCGTACGCTCGTTCATATCTTAAAAGACATCAACGAGCGTACGACATCAACGAGTAAATCAAACCAATAGAATCGCTTTGATTATTGATCAAAGCGATTCTATTGGTCCAATTCATTACAGTTCGTTAAAGCAGCCACGTGATTGGTCGAATTTATTTTAGTTCTATTTTCAAATTTTTTTCGGTTGTCTAGAGCGTATCGAAACAGTTATTTCGGTTGTTTCGGAAGTAACAGACTATTCAACGATGAAAAGATTGACGTTGCAGTATTCTCTATGAAATTTTAATACACGGATTTTAATCGACGAGTACAAAAAGCTTTTTTAATGGCTGTTTGATATACTTTGACAGTTGTGTAGCATAAAGTGTCTTATATAAAAGACCTCGTGCTTTGTGCTTTATCCTTCTTTCTAATGCTAAAAAAAACGCACTATAGAATTTTTTTAAATCAGCTACCTGTTGATATCAAGCAAAATGAAACTGTTTTAGAATTTTTGGTAGTTAAAAAGCTTACTACTCAGTCAACGATCACTTAATAAATGATAGTTTTAAACTGCAATAATGATCATGTTTAGTTATAAGATCTTTGTATGCCTTGAGGTAGAACATAGCTGGACTAATTTATATGTACATCTAGCATAATTACATTATGTGCATACCTATTGTTTTCAAATAAATGATTTGAACTTTGAAGACGTTCCTCTGGGCGCATTTCTCAACCAATAATTAAGTAATAGTAATAGTTAGTTATAATTTCGATAATTAAGTAGCTATATTAAATGGTTGTTTTTATCGATTCTGTTTTAAGAAATATTATATTTGAAAAAAATACATACTCGCGAGCCTCTGATAATAGTGATAATAGTATGTTTACTATTAGCACCAGAGGCTATGTATACATAGTTGAATTACGTTGTGTTTTCATGCACCAACCACCACACAACACGGTATACTTATTGGAACCTAGAAAAATATTATGCTTTGTGATTTCAATTGGTTACCGCGCGCATAGTGATAATAGTATGTTTACTATTAGCACCAGAGGCTATGTATACATAGTTGAATTACGTTGTGTTTTCATGCACCAACCACCACACAACACGGTATACTTATTGGAACCTAGAAAAATATTATGCTTTGTGATTTCAATTGGTTACCGCGCGCATGCCTAAACAGCTAGGAATTACGAGGGTCACTTAAAAACTTTCAGTTTTATTGTTGTTCATCCCCATTAAAGCACCTGCCAGGTGTGGGCGCCGGTCGCAGACCTAACGTTATACTTATAATTATTTCCTCCAAAAACGCGTTTGCATTTCATATTTTTTTGTTTATAATTACCTAATTTATATCCATTACAGCTTCATTCCAGAAACGTATTAAAATATAAATCGTAGTTACTCGTATTTGTCGCGTTCGCTTTTAACGGCAATACTACGAATTACGATATTAAACTTTTCAAATAATATATTACGTTTCTATCGAGAGAGCCACGGTGTAAGTATCAGCCTTTGTTCATTCAATGAGAAATAGTTAATTAAAAAACATTGCTATAAATTGCTTCTATTTAATTGGTTGATAAAGTGTCTATAACAAGTTATTTATTACAAAATACATTTCTTTTGTTAGAGTAAGAATAAAATACTGTAATAGTCTGATTCAATCAATCTTGATTTAAGACCTGCAATTTATTATTT
Organism: Epinotia brunnichana; assembly: GCA_963854355.1. Classification (NCBI taxonomy): domain Eukaryota; kingdom Metazoa; phylum Arthropoda; class Insecta; order Lepidoptera; family Tortricidae; genus Epinotia; species Epinotia brunnichana. The sequence goes on from OY977939.1 coordinate 18,011,380, forward strand.
CGTTAAAGTTTTTCAGTAAGGAACTATAAGTGTGTTAGTACCTTAATTGTACCTATTTATAGGAAAATAGTATCACGGTTAATCTTGGTAGTACCTAGAGTTATAAATATTTGGGTTACTACATGAGAGTCCCGTGGATACGACAAGGAGGGGTTATAGGTGCCTATAGGTACACTATCTCCACTTATAATAAATCTCTAAATTAAAAAAAGAATCAGCCAGTTTGAAACTAAGCTTTGCGCGGTTCGAATGTTCTCAGCATCCCATGAACGGAAAAATATGAAACATTTTATATAGGTACATTATTATTCTAGCTGCAACTTAGGATAGTTTTTATCCGAATGCGACAGTTAATTAATTTTCCGAAATATACGACTTCATTTAATTTTTCATTTATTTTTATTGAAATCAAACGCTGCTCCAACTGTCAGCTATAAGAACCGTCAAATTTTCGTCAAAATGGCGGAATTGCTTTGCCTTTCACTTATTAATAATTTAAATCCCGTCTACGATAGACCTTTACGAGACAAATGCTAAAATATAAACCATAAAAAAATATTCGATTCTGATATGAGAACTTATATGCGCAAATGTCGTTTTATGTCGTAATTTCAATAAATGAAATCAACAAATTTGAACAATATAATTAACACGAATTTGTTTTTTTTGAATGACAATGGCACGCGCTCGGCGCATTCAGCCAAAGTACCTGCGGCGCTACCACGAAAACCGATACTCAATGTTCATATATTTGCATCCCTGTCACTCGAGTATGGTTAGTGCGATAGAGATAGAGATACCCGAATATTTTCGAATTCCGAAGTTCGTGGTTATAGCTCAGGAATCGAAAATATGGTAAATAATCATAATGTATTTTCTCGAAAAAGAATTTAAAATAAATATAGTCAAATGGAGAAAAAAACAAAGCAAGAGGTTATATAGGTAATGATTAAGTTATAAGAGTCCAAAGTTTTAAGAGGGGGTATGTTCTGTCCCTTTTCCGCAAAACGCACCTTCATATGAAACGATTGTTTTTTACTATGACGCTCGAGTATATTGACGTCACAGTCCCTCATCTTTTTCTCACTCTAACAAGCGACATTAAAACGGATGTAGCTTTATAATTTTTTGAGATATTTGAATGGGAGTTTAATTATCTTCTATCTATTTATACATAATGAATGCCTATGTCCTGACTGACTTATTCACTCATTCACTCACTCACTCACTCATCAACGCACAGCCGAAACTACTAATCTTAGAGAGTTGATTTTTGCACAGTATATTGCTTTTATAACGTGGGCTAGGGATAAAAAGGGATTTTTGAAAATTCTACCCCTAAGGGGGTAAAATGGGGGTGCAAAGTTTGTATGGGAGAACCTTTTTTTTTTGAGCTATAGACTTAAACTTTGTAGAAAAATTAGTTATTAGAATACAAATGAAACACTTTCAGCGTTTTGGAAAATTCCACCCCTACGGGGGTAAAATAGGGGTGCAAGGTTTGTATGGGGGAAACATTTTTTTTTAAATAGAGACTTAAAACTTTGTAGAAAGATCAGTCATTAGAATACAAATAAAGAACTTTCAGGGTTTTAGAAAATTCTACCCATAAAGGGGTAAAATAGAGTGCAAAGTTTGTATGGGAAAAACTACTTTTTTTTAAATAGAGACTTAAAACTTTGTAGAGAAATTATTCATTAGAATACAAATAAAGTACCTAGATTCAGTGTTTTAAAAAAATCTACCCCTAAGGGGGTAAAATAGGGGTGCAAATTTTGTATGGGGGAAACAATATTTTTTTTAAATAGAGACTTAAAACTTTGTAGAAAGATTAGTCATCAGAATACAAATTAAGTACTTTCAGCGTTTTAGAAAATTCTACCCCTAAAAATAGGGGGCTAAAATAGGGGTGCAAAGTTTGTATGTGGGAAACTATTTTTTTTAGCTAGAGTCCTAAAACTTTGTAGAAAGATTATTTAAATACAAAGAAAGTACTTTCAGCGTTTTGGAAAATTTCACCCCTAGGGGGGTAAAATAGGGTGCAAAGTTTGTATGGGAAAAACATATATTTTTTTAATAGAGACTTAAAATTTTGACGAAAAATTACTTATTAGAACATGAAAAATACTACATTCGGCGTTTTACAAAAATCATTCCCTAAGGGGGTTAAAAAAGGGTGCAAGGTTTGTATGGGGAACACTTTTTCTGAGCTAGACACTTAAAACTTTGTAGAAAGATTACTTATAAAAATACAAAAAAAAAGACTTTCAGCGTTTTGAAAAAATCTATCCCTAAGGGGGATAAAAAGGGGTGCAAAGTTTTTATCAGGGAAAGTTTATGTTTTTGAGTTAGAGACTTGAAACTTTGTAGAAAGATTACTTATTAAAATACAAAAAAAGAACACAAATCGTTTTAGAAAATTCTACCCCTATTAGGGTTAAAAAGGAGAGCAAGCTTTGCATGGGCAACACTTTTTTTTGAGTTAGACTTAAAACTTTGCAAAAAGATTACTTATTAGAATACTAAAAAAGAACTTTCAGCGTTTTAGAAAACTCCATCCCTAAGGGGATCCTTAAGATCCTTAAGAAGGGTAGCCAGTGTTGTGTGGGAAAAACTTTTTTTTTTACTAGACTTAAAACTATTCAAAATGTTACTTATTAAAATTAATAATAAAGTACTTTCAGAGTTTTAGAAAATTCCACCCCTAAGGGGGTTAAGAAAGCTTTGTATGGGCAACACTTTTTTTGAGCTAGAGACTTAAAAGTTTACGAAAAAAGTTCTTTCAGCGATTAGAAAAATTCAACCTCTAAGGGGGTTTAAAAGGGGGTTCAAATTTGAAATGTCGAGCAATAAAATTTTAAAGTGTGAGTAAGAGATTTTTAACTTCGGTCTTATTCTGTACGTTAAAAGACTACAAAACTGATTTCAGAGTTTTTCCAAATTCATCCCCTAAGAGTGTTAAAATTGGTTCAAAGTTTGAGTATTTCAAGGCATTTTTAAAGTATGAGATTTTTAACTTTGGTTTTAGACTGTTTGTTCACAAACTAGAAAATGAACATCAACTTTTTTTTTAATTATCCCCTAAAAGAGGGTTCAAATTTTGTATTGAGAGAAATCATTTTCTAAGACGATAAAAAGTTCTACGCGGACGAAGTCGCAGGCAACAGCTAGTAAACTAATATACCTATACTAGAAAATCCAGTGAGTATTCTTTTGTTATATTGATACAATGCTACCTAGATAATATTAAGGCGAAGTAGGCTCGTAGTCTGCTCTTCTCCTCACTGAGCATAAGCGTGAGCGAGATGGAAGTGCGTGTTCGGAAGCGCGGATATCATGCTTTTTAATTTTAATTTTTTGTGCGTTTTAATAAATAAAAAAGTAATAGGTGAATTCCCTCAAACATTATATTGCCAATTTTTAGAACCAATTTTAATATGTTTAGCTGTTGTGCATAATTCGTTAGGACTTTTTTAAGTGTATTTTAGACCTATGTTCGTGTTTTTTTTCTATCGAGCGAAAGTTAAAAACTCAGGATTCGAATAGCTGTTGTCCCTTAAAAAAGGCCTCAAGATTGCTAATGGAAATGAAAATTTGTTCCGTAATAACAAGGCAATTAATAAAAACAACAATATAAAACTTAACCTAAAGGTAAAAAATTTGGCCTAAGTCGCCGTCAACAGGCAAGGTGCCCAGAAGGCTGGCCGTATTTCCTCGCTGTATAGCGATACTAATACGCTGTGCGAAATAGTGGCCAGCCCTCTGGTCGCCCGATGCCTCTATTAGGCGCGTCGCCAAATCTTTGTATAGCCGACGCGCACTTGGCCCCCGTGGCCCCAAGGTTTCAACGCCAAACGCCGCAAACATGTAGCTATTTCCTAGGATGGCATATTTGCGGCGCTTGAGGCTTTCGGCCGAGGATGCCGCAGCACCAGCGGTGGCACTGGTGCTTGGAACATGGGACGGTGCCAGGGTATTGACGCAAGTAGCATCCCAAACTAGCGGCCGACCCGTGCTCCAAGGCACCAGCGTCATTCCGTCAGCCCACTGGGCTCGAGGACTGCCGGCACTCTCGCACTGACAAGGGCCCGACGGATGACATCGTTAATACTGGCGTGGCGGAAGATCCTACCAGCGCTCCGGACACATGAGAGGCCATGGTGGCCTAGTAAGTCAACCATGGCGCCGCATTGACAGCGGTGTGGCTGATTTGTTGATGCCCCCAAACGCAAGCTAGCTGCCAGGCGGAAGGTGGTGTTATCTAGGAAAGTACCTATGTTTGGAGAGGGTAGCGCTTGCAGCCACAGACCCGACTCCCACTCTGCAGTCGCAAGGAGGCGAGCACGGTCTGCCGAGCTAGTTGACGTATCTAAAAGGTTTTTCCGTACTAGCTGACAGAGCGGCTCGTTCCATTGCCTCTGCGAGCAGGGGTCTGAATCGGGGCAGGTTATGGACCAAACGTTCCTGGCCTCGGAGCAGTGCGCGGCCTCCGTAGATCCAATGGAAGGATCTAATATTTTTTCTATAAGGCTTTGAGCGCCATGCACCTTGGACAAGAAAGCAGGTAGAGCAACACAAGATATTTTGCAGATACCCAGGCCGCCGAATCGAATGGGTAGGCTAGCCTGGGACCAAGATCTATCGTCAAAAGGAATATTGAAGATCGATGTGAGTGTTTCTACGACTTCTTCTAAATTTTGAAATCAAAGTGGGGTATTTCCAAAAATGGGTTCCACGAAGTATATATGTAAATTTTGGGACGAAAAGACAATGCTTAATGATAGAATAGGCTGAATGAAGATTTATTTTGGCCAAACGGTGTGATGTTTCTTTGAAATTCTGAATTTTTGAGTCGACGAAGTTTTCAAAAGATTGATCTAAGACGGGACAACCGAGGAGGTGAAGCGATTCTTTGTTTATAATTTTGATACACGGGGCAAGTTGACTAAAAAGGTCGATTGAATTTTCTTTGTCTGGACAGGAATCGGTGATAAATAGTTCGCACTTGGAGAAATTAAGCGAAAGGCCAATTTTTTCCATGTCTGTGTTAATTTTTTTTAAATCTTCGAGGACGGAAATCGCTTCTCCGCCGAGGGTTCCGTCATCTAAATACCATACGTTTAATTTTGAATTTAGCTCCTTAATGATGGGATGTATAGCAAGGCTAAAAATTACTGGGCCGAGCGGATCGCCTTGTTGACAACCTACAGAAGAAGCCAGAACGTCGGTTTTATATAATAATTTGGAAGGAGAACTTTATTATAACATTGCCATAAAAATTCATATACCAGTGCAATTTTGTCTTTTATTTGAGTCAACAAGGCACCTCGGTCTACCGAATTGAAGGCATTGCAAACATCCACCTTAAGCAGCACCTCTCCAGCCTTATGATCGAGGAATGTTCGCACGGCGTGCACGGCGGCTTCACATCCACTTTTGGAGCCAAACCCCAGTTGGACAGGTTGAAGTTCTCGGGTAAGCTTCGAAAGGATGGAGCGGCAGGCGATCTTGGCGACAAGACGTCGGGTGCCAACTGCAATGGGGCGGATGCCACCGTCTTTTTTTGTTAGGGCACAAAGGTTGGCTCCATACAGGACGTCCCTGATGCCGTCTGGGACCTGACCGGCCAGCATGATATTCACCAGAGCGGTCAGGTCCTTTAAGAGAGTTTCCCCCGTTTCACCACAGCCGCTGCACAGGAGATCTTTCAAGTGCTGAGGTGTCAGACCATCCAGACCTCCCGCAGAGCCATTGGGGAAAGATATTACGGCTCCAAGGACATCCTGTGTGGTGGCAGTAAGGTCTGGATCACTCGGTAATGGGGATCAGGCAGGCAAAGATTTGTAGCTGGAGGTGGATGCTTGCTGTGTAGAGCAGCGAGTGTGTCAGAGTTAGATGGGGCTACTGCATCATCAGAAAAAAGCAAGCGGGCGGCGCTTTTTATATCGCCGTCGGAAAATTTTGACTCTACTTTTTAGGGTTCCGTAGCCAAATGGCAAAAAACGGAACCCTTATAGATTCGTCATGTCTGTCCGTCTGTCTGTCTGTCTGTCTGTCTGTCCGTCCGTATGTCACAGCCACTTTTTTCCGAAACTATAAGAACTATACTGTTGAAACTTGGTAAGTAGATGTATTCTGTGAACCGCATTAAGATTTTCACACAAAAATAAAAAAAAAAACCTTATGTTTTAGGGGTCCCCATACTCAGAACTGAAACTCAAAAAATTTTTTTTTCATCAAACCCATACGTGTATCTATGGATAGGTCTTCAAAAATGATATTGAGGTTTCTAATATATTTTTTTTCTAAACTGAATAGTTTGCGCGAGAGACACTTCCAAAGTGGTAAAATGTGTGCCCCCCCCTCTGTAACCTCTAAAATAAGAGAATGATAAAACTAAAAAAATATATATGATGTACATTACCATGTAAACTTCCACCGAAAATTGGTTTCAACGAGATCTAGTAAGTAGTTTTTTTTAATACGTCATAAATCGTAAACCGCAATTTATTTCACGGAACCCTTCATGTGCGAGTCCGACTCGCACTTGGCCGCTTTTTTAAATAAACAGTTGTTGGTTTTCCTAAAATTGTGAGGGGAGCGATTAAATGAAATATCACTGCAGCAGTTATCTTTAATTGATTTCGTGAGTGATTTTGAATTTTCATCGGAATTTATATGGAGGACTTTATAGGTGAATGTAAGTAAGAGTTCCCATTTGCGTATGGAGTTATCTGAAAGGACTGCTTTGATCGTTTGGCTCAAGGATTTGGCAACAGATACTCGGGCACCGCGTGGTATCCGTTTTAAAACCGGGCACGAATTTTTAAAATCTGTTTCTGATCTGGTGTGGTCTGGTAACTGAGAAGGCGCTGAAGCGTTTGGCTGGGACAGTACGGTAGATGAAGGTTTTCTGGTGATATGGATGTTAAGGCCTCTAGGGCCTTTAAAATAACATGGATCAGAACATTCCGGGCAACGAAGAGAATTTTCTGACGATGCTAATTAATTTTAGGGCAGCCGTATTATCATCCAAACAAGAGCTAGGTACGATTTAAGAAAAACGATTTTCGGAGCTCTCGTCGCCTTAAACACAAATAAATACCTACATAAATATAACGTTTAGTATGTAGGTATAAAACGGAACGTAATATTGCGGTCCACAGGTGCGATGTCCCTATACATCATAGCACGCTTCCATTTTTGTCATCGGCACACGATAAATTGTTTATCGATTGGTTATCAATGGAAATCAGATGTATAAAAGGTCTGATTAAAACAATAGATCCTATAAATAACTTAGAAAGGGTATGTTTAAGGTAAGATGTGTATAGTGTTCATATACAGTTTACTTTACGGTTAATAATTATAACAAATAATTATATCTGACATAGTGTTGAGCTAACCTTTCAATATACCAAATGTTGAAGACAATATCTCTTCGTTAAGTAAACTCAAATCTACACTTTAATTAAAACGTTTACTTGATAATGATAAACCTACTTAATAATAACTTTTGTAATTAACGTAATCTCCATATCTACGTCAACGTCAGGTTATATACGTTTGAAGTAATATATATATTATACTCGTATACCACAGCCGCCGTAACACAAATAATCCTAGCTCGGGACCCAATGACTTTGTATCCTAGTGTATCATGTTTTTGTCGAATAAATATTTTATATTTCTATATATTACGTAATGTACCTACTCGTATCCTGTCGTGCTATGATGATGGTCGCTAAACTTTATGTCACTTTTCGCTTTCGATGCCAAATCCACAGTCATAAAATCGTCCTTGGGATCCATAAAACCCATAACCACCCTTTGAAGAGAATTGAAATAATTTTAAATTGAACGTTACTTATGTTGAGAGGAATCTAGAAAATATTGGCCAGATTTATTTTACCTTTAAGATGCAAATCGTAGGTGCTAAATACATTATTTCATTAAAAGTCCGCCTCTTGTATGATACGTTTTTATTTTGTCGAATAAAATGCCTTTTTAAGCTTAATAAATAAACAAGGCATGAATGTTGACGTAAACGACTATGGAAAAAATTGTTGCCTAATAGGCTTTGTCCTGTTAAAAACTTTTTAAAATGATATTCGTAATACCGGCAGTGACGCGCGACGCAGCCCGTTATATAACTGAACACTGCGCATAATGCCACGTAATGAACTGTCGGTAGCCGTGGAAAAAAAAACATTTTAGAGGTATGCACGAAAATACTTGTTAAAGTGATAAAACATGGGTACCTACTTAGCTGCTCTTTTCATGTCTCAAGTACAAAATGTGTCTATCTGCTGTATTGAAAACTCTTTTTTTATATAAGTACAAATAAGTAAAGTAAACGCAGGTAATAACGACCTATCGAAAATCGGAAGGTATTACCGACCTATTATAGCAATTACTTTTTTTTACATTGCCAGAACTTTTCTTGCTATAAGTAGGGAAAGATATACACGCGCTTGTTCCTTGAGCATCGTATACTTTTACTTAAGTGTGTGTAGCAGTGCGCAAAACAGAAAAAAAGCGGCCAAGTGCGAGTCCAACTCGCACATGAAGGGTTCCGTGAAATAAATTGCGGTTTACGATTTATGACGTATTAAAAAAAAACTACTTACTAGATCTCGTTCAAACCAATTTTCGGTGGAAGTTTGCATAATAATGTACATCATATATTTTTTTTAGTTTTATCATTCTCTTATTTTAGAAGTTACAGGGGGGGGGGGCACACATTTTACCACTTTGGAAGTGTCTCTTGCGCAAACTATTCAGTTTAGAAAAAAATGATATTAGAAACCTCAATATGATTTTTGAAGACCTATCCATAGATGTTTTTGACGTATGGTTTTGATTAATTTTTTTTTTTTTGAGTTTCAGTACTGAGTATGGGGACCCCCAAAAACTTTAAACGTTTTTTTTAGATTTTTGTGTAAAAATCTTAATGTAGTTCACAGAATACATCTACTTACCAAGTTTCAACGGTATAGCTCTTATAGTTTCGGAAAAAAGTGGCTGTGACATACGGACGAACAGACAGACAGACAGACAGACAGACAGACATGACGAATCTATAAGGGTTCCGTTTTTTGCCATTCGGCTATGGAACCCTAAAAACACGTCAGTTCCTGCGGGGGATGCGCGGACGCAGGTCCCGTCATACTAGGTCTTGTTCTTCCAAGTAAGAACGTGACTTTTCTGCTTAAGACATTTTTACGAGTTTGTGAACCCTAGGTATACTATATCGTGTATTATTAAATGTATTAATTATATCCATTTAAGTTTCAAGTTATGATTTCTTACCACATTTTATTGAAAAAGTACCATTTTAACCGATAAAACAATAAATTAAAAAATGACGGTGATAGCTTCGCCAGTTTTTGTTGTGGCAGCAAGTAGGTAACGACCCATGAGTCGGTAATGGCCGCAAAGTAATGTTTAGTTTTTCTGTCATTTATTTATTATATTGTATTATAACACAAGTTTTGACCAGATTGAATATAATCATATATCAGTCTTTGTAAAAACCTATTAGCGACACATAAATTGATGTCTAGTTTTCTTATTTTAGCGTTCTAACATTCGTAAATAATTGTTTCTCTTTTAAAGACCTATTATTTTGTTCATATCTTTTGTTAAATTAATCACTAACAATCATTTTTGTAGTCAGAAGGCCAATTGAATAAAAATTGCTTACTATTTATGAGTCGGTTATTCATTTTATTTTTGTCGTTATATATTTTATTACCGACCCAAAGCCGATCTAAGGAGTCTCTAATATCAACCACAAAAAGCTATGACCGACCCATATGAGTCGGTAATAGCAACCACAAGAAGCTATTACTAATAGCTTCTCATGTTTGCTATTACCGACCTCTATGGGTCGGTAATTGTTTCTTATGGTTGTCATTACCGACTCTTGTGGGTCTTATGGTATGTAAGGACAATGTATTACCGACTCATAGTCAATTTATACTCGTAGTTTTAGGACATAAAAGGGTAACGATCGGTAATAGCTGCATAAAAATCGTTAATAGAATCACAGCCGTTATTTTGGGGCGGTAATAGCAACAATCGACTTCGTCACTTCCTATTTTTTTTTATAACATAATACTTTATTTATAGGCATTTGACTGAATAAATATAATCTTTATACTTAACACTAGCATATAAAATTAAAACAGTACATGTGGTGGCGGCCAGTATAGGTACTTAAAATGTAAGGTTGATTTGAAAATTGCCTTAAAGGGGTCGTTAATACCTGCGTTTACCTTATATTAATAATATAAGCCTGCCGATGTTTGTTCCTCATACCTATTCGCAAAAACTACCGAACCGATTTTTATGAAACTGTACAGTATTTAAGTTAGACATCAGAGCGGGACATACATTACAATTTATAAAGATCCTTATGTTTTTTTTTAAGAGGGTACGAAAGAAGTTTATATGTACAATTATATTTTTTTTTAAACCGGTCAAGTACGAGTCTGACTCGCGCACCGCGGGTTCCGTACAAACTTTCATACACCATATCCGTCATGTCAGGACCCCATTCATTCTAGAACAATCTTAAACAGCTCATAGTAGAAGTTACCGTTGCAAAGCGCCTTCTGCATTTTGGTACTAACAACTTACAATACAATAGTATGTTTGTTTATCAACGATAGCTTCACGCGTATCGATTTCGATTATTTATTTTTTATTTGAAAGAAGGGATTTATCGATAATCTGATAGGAATTTGAAGGTATAAAATTTCATACAAAAGTAAGTACTTAAATTACAAATTTAATTAAGAAATATAAAAAAAAAAGCTTGATAGAGATATCGTTTTTTTTTTTTTTTAATTTATGTTACTCTTAATCATCTGTAATTATTTCAGAATTTTCGCTTCGTAGACTTCAGAGACAAGGGGGGGGGAATGGTATTTTTTTTTACCTTTTCCTTAATAAATCAAAATTTAACCACTGTAGAAAAAAAAAAACGGTTTTAGAAAGTGCAACTCAAGCCCTTTCATCTGATATCCCACTTGATCTATGTATTTACTAGACTTTGATTTTATAAGCCCCCTCATATTCGTCATTTAAACAGAAAATAAAAAAATATATCTATTTTTTTCATTTTCCATACACGTGTCTTAACTCTTTTAGCAGTTGTTCCAAATTTCAAATTGATAATAAATAAATAAATAATAAATAAATATTACGGGACAATCTTACACAAATCAACCTAGGCCCACGGTAAGCTCAGTAAGGCTTGTGTTGTGGGTATTAGGCGATGATATATACAATGTGTTATTTATCACATTATGGGAACGGCGAAATATAAACAAGTTTGCGTTGCTCTGAAAGAGATTACAATTTTATTATTTACAATATTACAAATATAACATATTATGTTAAAAAAACTACTACCTGAAAGAGAAACCACATTCAAGGTTAATACTTCGCGTATTCCTTAACCTATTATAACAATTTAATTATCTCGCACGACATAACAGTTTTCACAAATCTTGTCAATTCAAAGTCAACTAACAGCCCTCCGAACAATTTTTCATTTATCTTACACCGTATTTTATTAACCAATGTTTGATTCAATCTTTCGCTCAAACCATTCGAAAAATGAGCATTTACTGCTGTGAAGACAATAGGAATATTTTCTTTATCCAAAAGGCTTTGAACTCTCGCGAATTTGAAAGAATCATGCCAATTTTATTTCCCTGTGTCACTTTTTGAACAAGCTTTATGAAATCATTAGAACTCTGAGTCTTAGACGTCGAAATAAAGGCATATCTCGTAAAATGATCCACTATAGTAGGTGTAAATATGTCTTCGTAGAACGAGATCCGCCAAATCCACCAACAGTATCTATGGATATTATTTCAAAAGGGTAGGTAGCAGGGCCTAAATGTGACATTAATCCATATTTATATTTTCCTCTAGATTTATTTTTTATACAAATTTCACATTTTTCACAAACCTTTTTAATATTTTTTGTCAAATTTTTCGATGTATAGAATGGTTTTATTTTGTTTTCCAGTTGTAGGATGCCAATATGACAGAATGAATAATGTATATTTTCTATGAGCTTTTTGCAGAATTCTTCTGATAAGACAATTTTTTTCCTTTTGCCCTATATTTTTATAGAAAATGTTAATTTTTAATTTTAGTTTGTCCTTATCATGTTTTATATCTTCATTTTTTTCCTGATCACTTATAATATCTTTAAGTTCTACTAAATTTAAAAATATTAAACTTTCATCTTGATTTTCACCTGGTTCTAATACAGGGTTTCTGCTCAAACAATCAGCTTCTAAATTGTATTTTCTAAAAGCTGAATTGAGACGGATAATAACTTAGATCTCCTAATTCCTTGTCAGTTCTGGCCTTAATATTCATCTTTTCTAGTGGCTTATGATCAGAGAAAACTGTAAACTTTTTCCATATAAGCCAGTGCTGTCAGTATTTCACCGCTTCCTTTATCGCTAGACACTCCAGATATATAGCTTTTTTCTTTTTCTGGGTATCGTTCAGCTTTCTCGAAAAATATGCGCACGATTTTTCTTCTTCATTACATTGCTGTTGTTGCAAAACCGCGCCGATACCTTGAATTGATACATTGGTGTAAATCTGTATTGGTAGTTCCGGGTCGTAGATTGCTAATATAGGTTTGAAACATAGCAGATTTTTTATCGTCTCAAAAGATTCTTGACATTTATCAGACCAAATAAATTTCTGTCCTTTTCTGAACAGATTATGTAAAGGATCTAATATAATAGATATATTCGGCACATATTTTCCATAAAAAAATATTTTTCCCAAAAACTGACGTAAATTTTTTACAGATTTTGGTGCAGGAAAATCTTTTATGGCAGTTAAATTATCTTTCAATGGAGTAATTGTATTATTTTTGATTATATTGTATTTTACCAAATCCTGAGCAAAGTGACATTTTGAGAATTTCAGTCTGAAACCTTCTTTTGAAATTGCTTTCAATAGTGACGACAAGTGTTTAATGTGCTCTGTGAACGGTTTAGAAAATACTAAGATATCATCAATGTAGTTTACAGTAAAACCCGATAAGCCATGTGTCCTTATAATACTACTTAGTATTCTCTGATAAATAGCTGGCGATGTCCTCAAACCAAATGGTAAACACGTCCATTGAAAGTGGCCTTCTTGAGTCACAAATGCTGTTTTTTTCCTGTCTTCAATTTTGATAGTGATTGACCAGAATGCTGAATTTATATCGAGGGTTGAAAAGTATTTACAATTCCTCGTTTTGATCATCAAATCCTCAATTAATGGAAATGGTTGCAATTCAGGAACAACAATCTTATTTAAGTCGCGAAAATCGATACACAGTCTTGACCTTCTACCATCTTCTTTTTTGTAGGCTAATGTTACAGGCGCTGCAAAGGGACTATAAGATTCTTCAATTAACTTTTTGTCTAATAATTTTGATATTTGCTGCTCTATTTCTTTCTTGTCCTCAATTGTGCACTTGTATGGTCTTTTACAACAATATTTATCTATTAATAAATCAATATGTGCCTCGTAGTCTCTTACAGTACCTATATCGTATTTGTCCTTCGCAAAAAGTGAACTATATTTGCTAATTAATTCATCTATTTCAGACTGTTGCTGGTGCTCAAGATGATTTATACAAATATTAAAATTCGCAACCTCTATATTTTCATTAAAATTTATTTTATATCTTCTATCTTTTGTTTCATTTTCAGTTTTTTCTAGGATGCTCACATCCTTATTATCTATGTTATTCTTTGGGATCTCTTCCATTGTATTACCTGAAAAGTCAGGAATTATTACTGAATTGGCACGTACTACCTTTTCATTATTTTTTAAAATATGAATATTTTGTGTAATTTCCAATTTTTGGTTTTGATTGAGGTGAAATTTTTCTATACAATCTAATCCAACCAAGAAATCGTAATCAAAATTCTCCTCATCTATCACGAACACATTAATAGCCTCTTCCATGTTTAGGATTTTTATCTTTAAATTCACTATCCCTATAGACTTTTTGAGGCTTGCATTCTTAATATAACATTCTTAATATAAAACTTAATGCATTATTATTCAACGATGACAGTTTGGAATTTATTAAAGACACGTTTGACCCTGAATCATAAATTCCAAAAATGTCTAATGTATTATTTATCAATATTTTAATTTTGATTAATGGCGGGATCTCTAGTTTTTTGGGTGTATTTAATTTAATTCAGTCTCCAACTGAGAATTATTAACATATCTTATTTGGTCTCGTTTTTGATTATCACAATTTTGTTTCGGAACCAACACAGGGATTCAGGATGGTACCGGTTTGCTTTGTTTTCTTTTTCGCAAATTCTACATGGTCGGTAGTTTAGGGTTTTCTCTTTAATTTTATTTTCAAATCCTAATCCTCTGAGATGATTAAATAAATCTTCAGCTTCTTTCAAAATATTCCTGTCAATTTTGTCAGCTACAAAATTGGGCAACCCTGTAGCTATAAGGTCTATCAGTGTGGGTTTGTCCATTGTTTTATTTATCTCCAATAAAAGACGTTCTTTTTTTAACGCGTATTCTAGCAACGAACCCTGTATATATCTGAATGACATAGCATACCTGACTGGCGACCAACTTTTGTCCGCATACGTTTCACAAGACAATTTTTTCCACATCGACCATTCCGAGTCGACTGTATATTTTATGAGCATGAAACTGTACCAGTCAAGACACGAATCATCCAGAAATAACCTAAGGGCTTCAATCCTCTTCGTATCTTCATCAATTCCTAGCCGAGTACACTCAGTTTCAAAAGTCAAAATCCATTGACATACATTTGACGTTTTCCTGCTGAATTTTTCTATTGCAAATCTCTCAGTCAGATTCCTTAAAATCTGCGGTTTATACACATCCTTTTTCATTTCAGCAATATTTTCCAATATTTTTGTTAAAGTCTCTCCTGAAATCCCGGCCGCCGGTGTCAGTATCTGAATTTCAGGTGTAATTTCCTCCAGCAAATATCCCTGGAATTGCATATCTCCATCTTCATCCACATAATTCTTTGTTATTTCTGGAGTCACCGAAATCCACACTTGCCTTTTGTCGTGTCGCTTTTGCAAAATATTTCTTACTTTTTGAAAAGCTTGTGTTGTTAAAATAGCCTCATGATGTTTTACCGGTTGAAATTTTTCCGGGATTAAAAAGACATGTTTATCAATATATTGCATCCGCAATTGAAGTTATGCAGATTATGTTTGTTTTCGGATCTTCAATCGGTTTAACTACGAATTCAAACCTTAACTTCTCCATCGTTGTTAAAGGTAAGCCATAGAAATGTGGTTTTATAATGTGTTATTTATCACATTATGGGAACGGCGAAATATAAACAAGTTTGTGTTGCTCTGAAAGAGATTACAATTTTATTATTCACAATATTACAAATATAACATATTATGTTAAAAATACTAACTAAACACTACTTACCTGAAAGAGAAACCACATTCAAGGTTAATACTTCGCGTATTCCTTAACCTATTATAACAATTTAATTATCTCGCACGACATAACAGTTTTCACAAATCTTGTCAATTCAAAGTCAACTGACAGCCCTCCGAACAACTATCATAGACAGGCCATAGACACGCTTAATGAGGAGCAATACACCTCATTACATATATATAATAGATAAATACATATAGATACTTATAAACATATATAACATCCATAACTCAGGAACAAATATTCGTGATAAACTCACAAATAAATGCCCTGACAGCTCGATACCTGCAGACTCAAAGGGCGTAACCACCATTTTGGCAAAAATGACTTATTAATGCCACCTTACTCAGTTTTTTTTTCTCTATCGATCTATGTAGTTGAAGTAGCGAAATTCGCAAAAAAATGGCTTTTACGACCCGAGTTTTTTTCATCTTTCAACACGATTTTCGTAAAATTTTGGTCATAATAGTTTTAAAATATAAGTTTTGAAATTTTTGGGTCGTATGTTACAATGATTTCAAAATTTAAAGGTAGTATAAGTCATTTTTGACCGAGGACCATCAAAAATGGCTTATACGACCATGTTATTTTGGGTATTAAATTTTTGTTGACTGATACGACCTAACACAAAAATGCTCAAATACTTAAGTACAATCTATGGGTTTTGGTTTATACGCCCCACAACAGCCAAAGGTTTTGGCTTATACGCCCCAAAACATCTAAATCAGTGAACTTAATGCTTGCGTTTGTGGCGTTTAAGACGTAGAAGTTGGCATAAACAGTAAAAATCGTGGCACATAATCTTAATCACCCATCTTGAAAATTTTCTGTTGGCTGAGAAGCCAATAAATAAATTCATTATTCATAGTGGTAGTAACACAACCATTCGTATCATTTCGATAAGCATTGATTGAATACCGCCAATTTTACGAGGTAAACTGTAGGTATATGTACAAGTAGGTACGCCTAATTATACCAATGTGTGAATGCTGGAAACATTGCTCGAGGTCAGAATTTTCCTAGTAGCTGACGCGTCTGGTAAATTTCGACAAATAAGGCTTGTAATATAACCGATTTGTTTAAAAAAACGCTTGTACCAGACACTAAAATAAATATTTTCCGTATGTTGCCAGACAATAGAATATATGTTACTAGGAATATTCTCAGTATACTGCTAGCAATACTGCTATATATTGCTTACATTTCGATTTTCAAATCGAGGTCAGAATTCAGAATCGATAAAAAGATGCTGCATGTTTTTATTAACTTACTTAGAACCGATGCATAATAACCCCAGAAAGAATTGGATTGAACTGGCATTTTGATCTTACTATCTAAACAATGAGTGCATCTTTAATCGATATCTGCTGAGGGTCCGAGGGATTTGAGATCAAGAGCTTTTCGAAAAATCCTTGTTCACAATAATCGGACTCAAAAATTCGGACTTAAATAAAATGCAACATTGCAATCTGAACTGTATACAAAATATAACTAGCGTAACCTTCTCCTTTTTTGATGTCGGTTTTGTAAACCGTACTTACCTGGTCAACCTCCTCTTGTGCGAACTTAACGGGCAAGGTTTCTTTGTATGTCAGTTAGTAAGTAAGACCAGGGGGCCGATTTTTGACTTTCGAGCGCTCGAAAATTAAATAAAAATAAATACGATTGTATTGTCTAAACTTAAGACTTACATTATTCCGATATAATAAAATACGAGTGGTCAATACCACTCGTTTTTAAATTTCATCATTGTTGACAGTTTTCGAGTAAAAGAGTCGAGCGCTCGAAAGTCAAAAATCGGTCTCCAGGACTATAAGCCTTATTGCCGGCGACATTATAATCTTTCCGGGAATATTGCTCGCTGGAATATTTCCGGTAGATCATATGAATACCTACTGGCAACGGCACATGATGATGAGACCCATTACTTATAAATTTATTTGAAATCGCTTTTATTTAATGTTTTTTGTTTGTTTCTTTTAGCTATGTTATCCATACAACTAATGAAAAATATATTTTTAAACTGTCTATTTATTAATCAATGGCAAGCGCATGTGGTTGAAGCAAATAAATAATTGAAAAGTCAACAAACGTTTTAATTAATAGCTAATTACCTCTAAATTGAACCCCGTTTACGCCCCTATTATATATATAAAACTGCTTTGGGTGCCTTTAACGCCCTAAGCATTTCACAGAAACAGCATATTTTATGGTCGTATATGCCATTTGTTTTAAATTTTTGGGGCGTATAAGCCTTCTTTTTTCTTTGTTTTTTAATGTATCTTAAATGTTAATCAATAATACGATGCAATTTCAAAATTTAAAAATTTGTACGAATTATGAACATTATAAATCTAAAAACCAAAAAGTTATGATAATAAAAGATTTTTCTTTTTGGTTTTTTTGCTCTCCTGAAAAGTGGCGTTTTGGTGGTTACGCCCTTTGAGTCTGCAGGTATCGAGCTTAGCTTTTCTTCAAAATAAATCAGTTTTATTCTTCCTTTAGATATAAACCGCAGTTTAAGCTCCTCTAAACGTTTGAAAACTGAAAATTTTGGCTACAGTAACGTGCACCCAAGTTTTGGGGACATCACGAGGATAATATGTCCTAAAATACGAGTGTCAGCACCACATTGCCTTGTGCACAATTTTGTTTGTTTACACCTGACGTGACGTGAATTCACCAGATTTAATGCAGCAACCATTCAGAGGCTTAATGAGCTCGCTGCTGAAGTGCCTTTAATACTGCCTGTGGAAGTTTCCACGCACATCAAGAATTTCGATCTCACCGCTCACTCTAGGAGAGTTTGAACCTCCGCCGGCTGAAGAAGATCAAAAAATTTGCGTTTATTTACTTTATCTATTTACTTAAGTTTTTAGTCTTACTATATTAGTGTATGTCGTTGCCCACTATATTGAGCAGCCTCTCTAAATCTGTGTGTCCTTATTGTCCGGGGTTGCCTAAACTGTATGTAGTGCCTAGAGGCCTTAACGTGCACATTGCGCGCGTTCACAAGGGAATCGTGTCTCACAGTCCAAGCATCTTGGGCATTCCGGGCCCTAGCGCGGCCGCGCCGGGACCTTTATCGCCCCCAAGCAACAGTGTTTCAACCCGGTCCGCGGCAAATCACCAAGTCAGTTTGGAGAAATTAGGTGAACTTAAAACAAATGTAAGGGTTTTAAAGCATATAGGTACCTAAGGATGCAAGGTATTTGGCTGCGGGGAAATTGTGCTCCTTAATTGTTTACAGACCAATGGCGTTGATGATTGGTTTTCGTTACTATCTTTTTCCATTTCTGCCTTGAGAGTCCCGGAGAAGAATGAAAAGTAGTCGTTGACAAGGAAGGTGAAGGAAAACCTGGATAGCACGACATGTTCTTTTCCAGATGCTACAACCCACAGGGCAGGGTCGGTGTATAGGAGCATTGAAGTCAAGGTGCATGACGGTGACCTCAGAGGTGCGGTCCGCCTTCTTCTATCTGACTCGTCGCTGGCGCCTGCAAATGAGGAGACTATAGCGTCACTACAGGAGAAACATCCGTCACCTTCAAGGCCGCTTGTGTTTCCACTGCCGCCGGACATCTCGAGCCCTTCCTTATCAGTGTCACCGGCTGAGGTGGGGGAGGCATTAGGCTCTTTTTATAACGGGTCTGCTTCGGGTCTGGATGGGCTGCGCCCGCAGCATCTCAAGAAGCTAACAGATGTTACAGCGGGTAGCAATGATCCCCGGCTGCTAGAATCCTTAACGAAGCTTTGCAGTTTTTTGTTTGGGGGGTCGGTGAACCCCACAATATGCCCGTATTTGTACGGAGCTTCCCTTTGCGCCCTTACCAAAAAAGATGGCGGTATAAGGCCGATAGCGGTAGGCTGCACAATACGTCGGCTTGCGGCTAAACTTTGTTGTAGGGCTGCCAGGGAACCGTTGGCGGATTATCTTCAGCCGGTCCAAATAGCCTAGGCTTTGGTACCCCGCAGGGGTGTGAGGCGGCTATTCATGCCACTCGCGCTTTTGCGGTTGCTAATGAAGGGACCGATACTGTCATTCTGAAGATAGACGTCAAGAATGCGTTTAAAACTGTTGAGAGGGACACGAATCTTGCAGATGTTTCGGATAAGGTGCCTTCGATATATCCATTTCTTCATCAATGTTACTCCACAGCTAGCCATTTACTATTTAACGACCCTCCGATTACTTCACGGGTGGGTGCCCAGCAGGGTGACCCGTTAGGACCTTTGATTTTTTGTTTAGCAATTCAGAGTCATTGCGTCACTAGGGTCCCCTTTAAACGTGTGGTACCTGGATGATGGTACTATTGGGGTTACCCCACGGACGGTCCTGGAGGACCTTAGTTAGTTGGTGCCGGCTTTGAAGGGCATTGGGTTAGAGATAAACGCCGCGAAGTGCGAGCTCTATTGCTGTGGCAATGTTGACACCGGGGTGGTGACGAGCTTCGAGTCGGTGTAACCTGGGGTGCGGCGCCTTCATAAATCATCTTTGTCTCTACTGGGGGCTCCTATCTTCCCGGAACGAGTCAGTTCAGCGTTATAAGAGAAACGTTTGGCGTTTGTGAGGGCTTCGGAGCGCTTGAGTAATTTGTCTGCACACGTCTCTCTCGTACTGTTGCGGAATTGTTTCGCTTTGCCGCGGATGATGTACATTTGGAGGACGTCACCCACCTGGTTGTTTAAGGACGATGTGGCGAGGGTGGATGCTACACTCAAGTTGGCTCTGGAGTCCTTACTAAATGTGTATTTGGATGAAACGCAGTGGTGTCAGGCGGCTCTTCCAGTCCGTCACGGTGGGCTGGGTGTTCGTCGTTGCCAGGACGTCGGCGTGGTGGCCTTCCTTGCCTCGGCGCATGGAACCTTGGGTCTTGTCACTCGTATTTTACCAAGTGATGGTGGCATTATCCAGGTACCATTTAATTTTGTCGCCGAGGCTGTTTCTGAATGGTCTACCATTTGCCAAGGGGAGGAACGGCCTAAAAGTCTTGCTGTGCAGAAAGGTTGGGACGACATTTTGTGCAAAAGAATTTTAGCAGGATTATTAGGGGGGGCAGTAGGGGTTAATATAGCGCGCCTCAAGGCAGCCTCTACCCTCGAGGCGGGAGCATGGTTGCACGCACTACCCTCCCCCCACCTAGGCACGCTGTTGGATGATGATTCTCTCCGGATCGTGGTTGCGTTGCGGTTGGGCTGTAAGGTCTGTGAGCGAAATGCAACGGTGCATACCGTTGCATTTGTGGGGTGGTGGTTGAGGAAAACGGGCACCATGGTTTGAGCTGTCAGAGGTGTGCGGGGCGTTTTCCGAGGCACCACGCCATAAATGATTTGATTCGTCGGGCTTTGCTACATGCGTAAGCACGTTTGCCCCGTCCCATTTGAGCCACACCATCAGATCCGCGGCGTCGGCCGCCGAGTCGGCGGCTTGGATGAAACATGCCAAGTGCCTTGGAGCCAATGTACGACTTTGTGCCAGTGGCGGTGGAGACTGCGGGACCGTGGGGTACGGAGGCCAAAGACTTCATGCGGAGTTTGGGTCGCCAGCTTAGGGATAGGGGCTGCGATCCTCGTTCCGGATCGTTCCTGGCTCAACATATTTCGTTGGCCATCCAGCGTGGCAACGCTGCCAGTGTCATGGGAACTTTTGGGCCACCAACGATCCGGGGCGGTCCTTTTTGTTAGTTTAATATTATACTTTAATTCTCATGTAAGTGAATTGTAAATATTCTTTTGAGAAATAAATTTTGAATTATCTTTCATAGCTTAAGTAGTTCCTGAGATATTTAACGTTGTGACTGACGGACGGACAGACGGACAGAGTCGCACCATAAGGGTTCCTTTTTTAACTTTTTGGTACGGAACCCTCAAACCAGCAAATAAGTGGTAGATTGCAATAAACTCAATGATTTTTAGTTTAGGGTTAAATTAAACACACATTTGAGTATTGGCATTAATACTGAACTGATAAAAATTTGATCCAAGTGTTGCTGAATAAAACATTAATTTATAAGCAATAGCGTTTTTAGGGTTCCGTACTCAAAGAGTAAAACGGGACCCTATTACTAAGACTCCGCTGTCCGTCTGTCTGTCACCAGGCTGTATCTCACTGATACCGTGATAGTTCCAGCTGAAAATTTCACAGATGATGTATTTCTGTTGCCGCTATAACAGCAAATACTAAAAACACAGAATAAAATAGTTTTTTATAGATAATGGTACGGAACCCTTCGTGCGCGAGTCCGACTCGCACTTGGCCGGTTTTATTTTTGTTTATTTAAGGCCGCTCATAGACCGAATTGAAATCTAAAATCGAGCCCCTTCTCACGTCACCCGTCCCCGCCCCTCGATACAATGACGATACAACAGCGCCAATATAGAAGTGACAACTTTAATGAACTAACAGGAAACTGATATGTAAAACGTATTACTAAAGACCGAAAAAAAGCATGCTGGATCTCATACATGGCGTTAAAGTTAAATTGGAATAATAAAATAAAACAAAGTGTAAATGTAATATTAATTTTAATGAAGTCAACTCTTATTTCAAAAAGATAATTTTTTAAAGTGTAATATAATAATAACAAAAAAGTCATACTTCTGTAAGTAGGTACATACAGTTTAAATTTGAATTGAACAAATAACGGCAAGTTTTATCTCCACTTATAATAAATCTCTAAATTAAAAAAAGAATCAGCCAGTTTGAAACTAAGCTTTGTGCGGTACGAATGTTCTCAGCATCCCATGGACGGAAAAATATGAAACATTTTATATAGGTACATTATTATTCTAGCTGCAATTTAGGATAGTTTTTATCCGACTGCGACAATTAATTAATTTTCCGAAATATACGACTTCATTTAATTTTTCATTTATTTTTATTGAAATCAAACGTTGCTCCAACTGTCAGCTATAAGAAACGTCAAATTTTCGTCAAAATGGCGGAATTGCTTTGCCTTTCACTTATTAATAATTTAAATCCAGTCTACGATAGACCTTTACGATACACATGCCAGAAGTTAAACCATAAAAAAATATTCGATTATGATATGAGAACTTATATGCGCAAATGTCGCATTATGGCGTAATTTAAAAAAAATTATTAACAAATTTGAACAATATAATTAACACGAATTTGTTTTTTTTGAATGGCAATGGCACGCGTTCTTTGTGCATTCTGCCAAAGTGCCTACGGCGCTACCACGAAAACCGAAACTCGAAGTTCGTATAACTGCATCCCTGTCACTCGAGTATAGTTAGTGCGATAGAGATAGAGATACCCGAATATTTTCGAATTCCGAAGTTCGTGGTTATAGCTCAGGAATCGAAACTACACCCCGTAAGCCGCGTCCGCTGCGCCATGTTTTCGTGGTTTTTAAACGTCAAACATGTTTTGCCAATCAAAACAAAACCCGATTTGTTTGCCGAACCTGACTGAAAACATGTTAGATGTTTAAAAACATGGAAAACATTGGTGCAGCGGACCCGGCTGTAGGTAGACACTAAATAAAATAATCATAATGTATTTTCTCGAAAAAAGGATAATAGAGAAAAAATCAACGCAAGAGGTTAGGTATATGTATAGGTAATCACTAAGTTCCAAAGTTTTATGTTCTGTCCCTTTTTCACAAAACGCACCTTCAAATGAAACGATTGTTTTTTACTATGACGCTCGAGGATCTTGACGTCACAGTCCCCGATCGTTTTCTCACTCTAACAAGCGACATTAAAACGGTTTTGAGATATTTGAATGGGATTTTCGTCATCTTCTATCTATCTATACTTACATATAAATGCCCTGACTGACTCACCCACTCACTCATCAACGCACAGCCGAAACTACTGGGGCTAGAGAGTTGAAATTTACACCAGAACTACCTTTTACAACGTAGGCAACGGATAAGAAGAGATTTTTGGAAATTCTACCCCTAAAGGTGTCAAATAGGGGTGCAAAGTTTGTATAGGGGAAACTTTATTTTTTATAGCTAGAGACTTAAAATTTTGTATAAATATTACTTATTAGAATACGAATAAAATACTTTCAACGTTTAGGAAAATTCTGCCACTAAGGGGGTAAACAAGGGGTGCAAATTTTGTATGGGGGAAACTTTATTATGTTAGCAAGAGACTCAATACGTTGTAGAAAGCTTACTTATTAGAATACAAATAAAGTTCTGCCAGCGTTTTGGAAAATTCAGCCTGTTAGGGGGTTAAAAAGGGTTGCAAAGTTTGTATGAGCGAAACTTCTTTTTGAGATAGAAGCTTAAAAGTTTGTAGAAAGATAACTTATTACAATACAAAAAAAAACAGCGTTTTGGAAAATTCCACCCCTAAGGGTATGAAAAAGGGGTACAATGTTGGTAAAGGGGATTTTTTTGAGCTAGAATCTCAAACCTTTTTAAAAAGATCGAAAGCGACAAACCTTTGCTGAAAGATTACTTATTACAATACAAATAAAGAACTTTCAGCGTTTTAGAAAATTTCACCCCTAAGGGTGATTAAAACAGGTGAAAATTTGTATGGAGGAATCTTTTTTTTTGAGCTTGAGACTTGAAATCGCGTAGAAAGATTATTTATTAGAATACAAATATATAGGTAAATTACTTTCAGTGGTTTGAAAATTTCCACCCGCTAAGAGGGGGATAAAAAGGTGCAATGTTTGTGTAGGATAATTTTTTTTTAGGTAGAAACTTAAAACTCTTTAGAAAGATTAAGTACCTACTTATTAAAATACAAAAAAATACCTACGGCCAGCGTTTTGGAAAATTTCACCCCTTAAGGGGTTAAAAAGGGGTGCAGGGTTCGTATGGGAAACACTTATTTTTAGCTAGAGACTAGATAGTTTGTAGAAAAAACACTTACCTATTACAATAAAAAAATCGAGTGTTTTATTTTTAATTTTTCCCTGAAAAGCGTTCCAAGGTTGTATGGAGAGCAAGAAAATTTTAAAGTATGATATTTGTAACTGCGATCTTAGCCTGTTTAGACTACAAAACTTATTTCAGCGTTTTTTTAATTCATCGCCTAAGAAGGTTAAAACTGTGTATAGAGAGCAAGACATTTTTAAAGTAAGAAATTTGTAACTTCGGTGTTAGATTGTTTTCTAAAAGGCTAGGTAGAAAATTAATTTCAATGTTTTTTTTTTAATTCATTCCTTCAACAAACATTTAGACGATAACATGTTATACGCGGACGAAGTCGCGGGCAACAGCTAGTATAATATAATTATTAGGTGTCTCATCTCTGCAGGTGTATCGTCGATATGTATTTATAAAACATTAGGGCATAAATAAAATCTAGTATTGTTAAGGGTTCCGTAGGATCGTAGAATCACTTTATTGTCCGTCTATTTGTCGGTTCAAATTACAGTACCTACACCGCGTTGTTGTTGCGTAGCATGCAGGCGGACTCAATATAATTATACTAATAAACTTCTCGGGATTTCCCGGAATACCGAAAATTAGGATAACATAAACACATTCGTATTAAAGTATTTAAATAAACAATTACTCACAAATAATAAGCTGGATCAAAGTCAAAATACAAATATCTATCATCAGAGCAGTCTCTATGAGAATTAGAGGAACGAGAAGAAAAATAGGAAGATTTGGATGCGAAGACGGCTGCGGAATACCCACCATAGAACACTAGATTCCTCTTCTTTTTTTATGATATTGTATGAGCTAATATTGTATTATTTAATATTTAAATAAACTATTTCAGTGGTTCCTATTTATAAAATATTATTTAATTCATGTGTGTTTCATTTAACTTACAGTACTTAGAGTTTTAGTAAACATCAAACTAACATTGTATTTACCCGACTGCCAAAAGAGAGAGGGTTATGTTTTTCGAGCGTTTGTATGTATGTATATGGGTATGTCTTTTTCTTTGACACGCCCTGCAGCCTAAACCGTTTGACGGATTTTGACATGTGAGGTGTCGTTGGATTCCTCTTAATCGTGGGAGTAACATAGGCATTTATCATATCAGGCGAAAGACGTCCACTGCTGGACATAGGTCTCCCCCAAAGAGTGCCACAATGGCCGGTCCTGCGTCACCCGCATCCAGCGGACTCCCGTGACCGTTACCAGGTCATTACCAGGTCTATATAAGTATCTATATCGTCGTCTAGTACCCATAGTACAAGCTTTGCTTAGTTTGGGACTAGGTTGATTTGTGTAAGATTGTCCGCAAATATTTATTTATTTATCAGTCCACCTTGTGGGGGGCCTACCTACGCCGTGCCTTCGGTACGTGACATAGGCATTAATATTTGCAAAAAAGCATTTGGGTTTTTCGAAAAATTATTTGGTTTCACTCGTTATTTAATCGTAATCGTATGACATGATTATTATTTACTTAATGTAATTTACTATGGGGAAATGGGGTTTTTAAGTTTTGTTGTGAGTAAGTATATAAAAATGTATAGAAATCTGTATTACTCGTGCGTGTGCAAAGTCGGGGCGGGTCGCTGATGTTTGAATAAATTATTGTTTAGGCCGCATGCCGTATGGTGCTCCGCGCAATGTCTCGCTTCTCCATAGATGCGTCCCAGCCCCAGCTCTATATGCCTTACATCTATACTTATCATTTTCTATATATATAAAAGAAGAATAGTCCCGAGTAGTCCCGCCCGACTGACTGATGACTGACTGAATGACTGACTGACTCGTCAATGCACAACCGAAACTACTAATGTTACAGATAGATAGTTGATTTTTGCACAGTTGGTTACTTTCATAACGTGGGCTAGGGGTAAGAAGGGATTTTTGGAAATTCCACCCCTAGGGGGGTAAAATTGGGGTGCAAAGTTTGTATGGGGGAAACTTTTTCTTTGAGCTAGAGAATTAAAAACTTTGCAGAAAGATTAGTTTTTAGAATACAAATAAAGAACTTTATTTTATTTATTTATTTATTATTATTACCATTAATATTAGCACTCACAGTTATACCTTATATGCTAATTGGTAAATTAATATTTATCATGCGAGTTTAGAGTGTATAATGTCAAAAAAAATATTATTATTGTTAAAAAGTAGTTTTTTTTTTTTTGTGGAATCAGATTGAGATTCTTACAACGAAATACAGAAGGTCAATAAAACTTATAAAACTAAAATTATATAATATTAATAGGTCCAGGTTATTTTAATAATATAGATTATGTCGTTATGGAGCCAGGAGTGACAACTTTTTCTAAATATTGATAGGCAGCCACCAAAAATTTAGGTTTCGGGCTTAAAAATATGTCCAGTTGGCTGTCACTGTCCAGTATGTCATTTAATAGCTTTAGCACTAGTTGCAACTTTCAACGTTTTGGAAAATTCTGCCCCCAAAATGGGGTGCAAAGTGTGTATGGGGAAACATTTTTTTTTTAGCTACAGACTTAAAACTTTGTAGAAAGATTACTTATTAGAATACAAAAAAATACATTCAGCTTCAAACCCTAAGGGGGTTAAACATGGGTGCAAGGTTTGTATGGGTAACACTTTTTTGAGCTAGAAACTTGAAACTTTATAGAAATGCTACTTATAAGAATACAAAAAAAGTACTTTCAGCGTTTTAGAAAATTCTAACCCTAGGGGGTTAAAATGGGGTGCAAGGTTTGTGTAAGAAACACTTTTTTTTTAGATAGAGACTTAAAAGTTAGTAGGAAGATTACTTATTACAATACAAAAAAGTGATTTCAGCGTTTAGAAAAATTCAACCACCAAGGGGGTAAAAGGGGGTTTAGAGTTTGTGTAGAGAGAGACATTTCTAAAGTATGAGATTTGTAACTTCGGTTTTAGACGGTCTGTTTAAAACGGTCTGTAAATTATGTATGTAGTTTCATCACAGATCTGGAAATAAATAGTTCAAATTTTAATTTTTAATTTTTTAAAATCAATTTTACTTTTTTTTTAATTTATTTACTAACCACTCACTTGCCTTCGGATTTAAAAAAAGGTAGCCTAAATTGCTTTCAAATTATTTTTATGAAGGCAGCCCATACTTTGCTTGGCAACCACAGTTGCCAGAAGCAATTTAGGGGTGCGGCATTACTGTTACGCTGTGTTTTTGTATTTACAAAAAGATTTCCGATTACAGTTATGGTTGTGTGTGTTTGCCGCAAGAACCCCGTTACTGTACAAATAATCAAATATGCCAACTCAGAGAAAAGTCTCCAACATTCAATAATCCTCGAAAGTGTACGAGGGTGGCGCGACTCGTATACCCCTAGCGACTTACTACTTAAGTTGTGGTAACTCATGCAGAAACTGGTTCGCTTTGGCGACATGTTTTATGTATTGCGGACCTATTTAAAATTTTTAGGTAAATATTTTTACCCACTAAAACTAATGGCACCGAATTCTTTATCATGCTTGATTTCAAAGTTTTTTTGTCGCAAATGGGGCACCCCCATATACAAGTACTCACACTCATACATATTTATTGCAAAACCATGGTTACATTTAAGGAGGTAAAACCGTAACGTAAAAAAAAGTATGCTAAGTACTTACATCGGAACCCTGTAAGGGCGTAGCAATCACCTCTGCAATAAACTGTTATTTTTTTTTAACTATATATGTATAAGTTTCCTTGGAGTATACCTTATTTACTTATGAATGTTTTTAATTATGTACAATATTGGAATTTTGTTATTATTTATTTTTCTTGGGTATCCTCAAAAAACTCTTAAAGGCTGTAGTAGCTCTTTTTATTTTGGAAGTTCTTTGAGTATATGCATTTTTTTTCTGATGTTTCATTCTTCAATCTATCTGGATGTATTTAGTGGCAGTTAGGCCAGGCATTGTCCTGTAATTAGCCACCTGATAACAAATAACTCCCTCGAGACATATTTTGTCCCCAAGATTTGTGACAAGTAGGTACCTATGCGTAGTCGGAGGTCAGCTATATACGGGTTACTAATAGTTGTAGTTAAGCTTTGTGAACTACGGGTTTGCCTGAGGTGGGGCTAATAGTTGTAGTTAAGCTTTGTGAACTACGGCTTTGCCTGAGGTGGGGCTTAAGGCCTCTACACACCGAACGCGGGTCGGGCGCGGTTTGAAGAGGTATGTTCACACCGCATGCGGGCGCTGTGTAGTATAGTAACGCAGGCCCGTCGCGGGCCCGCGTTACTACCGTGAATACTCCGACGAAGAAGACCTAATTGCGCCTGGCTCTTAATAAAATAAAATAAAATTGTATATACTTAATCACAATATGATGGGCGTTCGCTTAAAATCAAAAAATATTAATGTTTAAAGTTTACCTACAGTAGTTCAAAATACAATATTTTTTCAAAAATATAACTTAAATATTCTAAAAACTGTTCTAGAGTCCTGAACGTCTAGCACAACTTGCTGTAAGTCGTGTCGTGCGCGACTCCGCGACTCCTGTCTCACTCGTATTGTGCAAATTAGACGGAGGTGGGTAGATTCTCTCGACTCGCGTCGCGCTTATTGTGTCAGTTGTGCTAGCCCCCCTGGTGAGCTTACGCATTCGAAACAGGTGTCAGAAATAGCCACACTTGTAAGTGCAGCAATTTACAATTGAATACACTAAAATTAACATAAAATGATCAAATCCAATTGTCACAGAAAGTAACTGGAATACACACAAGTATTGAAAACCTGATACAAACTATTTTTAGAGGTACACGAAATAGTCAAAAACATTTGAGAAAGTTGGTCAGGGAAAAAGTGGATTTCGGATTGATAATTAACGTAAAGTCCACGCGATTTCGGGACTAGGTTTACTACAAATTACTTTCCACAGAGACTCTGAAATTTTCCATTGCTATAGTTCGATAACTATACAATACAGTTCAATCATAAAATTACGGGCGTTTGCTTAAAAGCAAAAAATATTAAGGTTTAAACTTTACAAATAGTTAAAACTAGCTGTTGCCCGCGACTTCGTCCGCGTATAACATGTTATCGTCTAAATGTTTGTTGAAGGAATTAATTAAAAAAAAAATAATTGAAATTAATTTTCTACCTAGTCTTTTAGAAAACAATCTAAAACTGAAGTTACAAATCTCTTACTTTCAAAATCTCTTGCTCTCTATACAAACTAAGAACCCTCTCTGAACCCTCATAGTAAACAGTCTGAAACCGTAGTTACAAATTTCTTACTTTAAAAATGTCTTGCTCTCTATACAACGTTTGAACCCCCTTTTAACCTCCTTAGGCGATGAATTAAAAAAACGCTGAAATTATTTTTGTAGTATTTTAGCAAACAGTCTAAAACCGAAGTTACAAATCCCTTACTTTAAAAATATCTTGCTCTCCATACAAACTTTGAACACCCATCGATCCCACGGCTAAGCCTGACGGCTTCAACTTGCCACACAAACTCTGGTGCCGCTTGAACAGATTGAGAACGGGTCACGGCCGCTGTAACTATTTCCGGCACAGGTGGGGCTGGCGGGACTCCGCACTCTGCGACTGTGGCGGGGAGGATCAAAACATAGATCACATTATACAGCGCTGCGCTGCTGATTATGCAGCACTCATACTCGGGACCTCCAGAAGATCTGTATAAGTTAACACCTGATGCTCTTACTTGGCTCGGGACCCTGAATGTGGACTTATATTTTTTATTGCATAAAACGTTTATGTACTCACGCCATACGATTAAATAAATTACGATAGTTAGGTACTAATGAAATCTCTGTTCTAATTGATTACCTCGATGAAACCACCCGCTTTGATTTTAAGATGAGAATTTCTGCTTAACTTTCACCGCCGATAATAGGTATTGAATAGCAAATGGATTATTTGCAATGCAAAGCCCCTCTACTTAAGTTAGGGTTGTTTGTATACAGAGTAGGTCAATCACGTAACGCATTGTACGCGCGTCTGACAGTAAAATCACAATCTAACTGTCATTTTTCCATATAAAATTGACATTTAGACCTTACAGACGCGCGTAAGAAAAGTTACGTGATCACCCAAGCATGTTGGTTTTCGTTTGGTTTCCAAGTCTGATTTCTAATCATTAGGTTTATAGTCTTAAGCAACAGTGCTCACCCAATCGATGTGTACTGTTGATGTGGCTCTAAGAGAAATCTTTAGAGACAGATATAAAGTAGTTCAGGCATCTTTGCATATCAATAAATCAAGAAGTAATTATCTGACTAAGCCAATTTTGTTTAACTAATACAAAATGCAGCGTTTTTAGATGAATTGAACCGTTTTAAACCATCTAATTTGTTTACCTAATAGTTTCAACCACCTATTAGGTGCTAATAAAGGAAACACTCATTAACGAGGAACACTAACGCCGCCGAGCTAAGCTCTGTCTCGCAAGTACGAGTACCTACTTCAAATACTAACACAAGATCCTGAAAAATTA
Organism: Epinotia brunnichana; assembly: GCA_963854355.1. Taxonomy (NCBI): domain Eukaryota; kingdom Metazoa; phylum Arthropoda; class Insecta; order Lepidoptera; family Tortricidae; genus Epinotia; species Epinotia brunnichana. Next base: position 18,042,232 of record OY977939.1, read on the forward strand.
AATCCAATAAAAAAACATTCCAAGGCCAAGTCTCGAAACTCATCCACCGGAAAAAAACACCAAGTCAGGCATTCTTATTAGTCTTTATTTGCTTGCTAAATAAAATTCAGCATATTGGGAATCACACAACTTTACTGCATTTATTATTTTTTGTATACCTAAAACTATGTAGTATTGTGTGATTGCCATTTCACAAAATGTTATGTAACAAGCAAATAAAGATTAATAAGCCTGCTTTGGCTTTACGTAATATCTCACAACTTTTGACGGTGGGAGAGTTTCGAGGGCTATTTTTACATGGAATGTGTTCATGGGATCTCATTTCTTTATAAAGATTAATGTGTTGTTACGGATATCCGTAGCAGAAATTAAATACCTTTAAGTTTCAATAATCAGTTTATCATGTAGAAAACAAAGTTACAGCAAAAAGTCCTCCCGCGATTTTCTATTACCATTTGCATTCCCCCCGAACTTCCCAGAACCGCCACATGGCGCTGATCGTCGCTAACCATCCGGCCGACTAAAGTACTTAGTTATTCAACAATCCATTCAGACGGTTTAATTGAATTACCAACCGAGTTTTAAATATTATTAAATTAATTAATAATTATTACTAACTGTTTGACACTGCTTAACTTAACTTGAAACTAAATAAATACCCTGATTGACTTATACAAAACAACCAGTCTGGAAAATAATTATATCCAACCAAAATCTGACTATTAAGCTACTTTTAAAATGAAGACCGAGTATTGATACTAACAATTACGTATACAAATATTAAAATACAATAAAATAATTAATGTGCGTAATTAGGGTCCTAGTTCCGTTGTGTAAGCGCCGGTCGTTGTAACAGTGTGTTCAATATATACAAATTATGAATGCAACTGAAATAGTACATTGTTAAACAATGGGCGTATGAGGGATATTGCAAACGAGAGTCTATCAGGAGCCCGACGCCGTAAGGCGGAGGGCTTTTGATGACTCGAGTTTGCAATATTCTTACGCCCGTGTAATACACAATGTTTTTCATCACATTTGCGAGGAAATAAATAACCACAAAAGACAGAAAAACCTATGTTTTATACAAGCGCATCAATCTAATGTTGACGAAATTGACAACTTCACTTCTAGATCAGTGCGATTGGAGGGCGGAGCTTCAATATTTCAACCAATCACAGAGCATGGATCATGTGGTTCTTGCAGGGCACGGCCTGCTCGATTTTTTTCCAACCAATCAAAGAGCAGAATTCTTGCCGTCCAGATTTGCTTAACCAATAAGATCACACACAAGCTCATTACTTCCCTTGGGACCATTTTATCCCGCGGGAACAATTTAGGCCATTATACTTCTGTATACAGGCAAGGAATAACACCATTTATGAGCAAGTGTGATGAAAAATTTTTTTTTACATAAACTTTGTATGAAAATGTTATTTTACCTACCGCAAATAACGTTTTTATAGATGACTAGCTGTTGCCCGCGACTTCGTCCGCGTATAACATGTTATCGTCTAAATGTTTGTTAAAGGAATGAATTAAAAAAAAAACATTGAAATTAATTTTCTACCTAGACTTTTAGAAAACAATCTAAAACCAAAGTTACAAATCTCTTACTTTCAAAATCTCTTGCTCTCTATACAAACTAAGAACCCTCTCTGAACCCTCATAGTAAACAGTCTGAAACCGTAGTTACAAATTTCTTACTTTAAAAATGTCTTGCTCTCTATACAAAGTTCGAACCCCCTTTTAACCTTCTTAGGCGATGAATTAAAAAAACGCTGAAATAAGTTTTGTAGTCTAAACAGGCTAAGATCGCAGTTACAAATATCATACTTTAAAATTTTCTTGCTCTCCATACAATCTTTGAACGCTTTTCAGGGAAAAAATAAAAATAAAACACTCGGTTTTTTATTGTAATAGGTAAGTATTTTTTCTACAAACTATCTAGTCTCTAGCTAAAAAAAAGTGTTTCCCATACGAACCTTGCACCCCTTTTTAACCCCTTAAGGGGTGAAATTTTCCAAAACGCTGGCCGTAGGTATTTTTTTGTATTTTAATAAGTAGGTACTTAATATTTCTACAGAGTTTTAAGTTTCTACTTAAAAAAAAATTTTCCTACACAAACATTGCACCTCTTTATCCCCCTCTTAGCGGGTGGAAATTTTCAAACCACTGAAAGTAATTTACCTGTATATTTGTATTCTAATAGATAATCTTTCTACACAATTTCAAGTCTCTAGCTCAAAAAAAAAAGTTTCCTCCATACAAATTTTCACCTGTTTTAATCACCCTTAGGGGTGGAATTTTCCAAAACGCTGAAAGTTCTTTATTTGTATTGTCTTGTATTATCTTTCAACAAAGGTTTGTCGCTTGCGATCTTTTGAAAAAGGTTTGAGATTCTAGCTAATCTAAAAATCCCCTTTACCAACATTGAACCCCTTTTTCATACCCTTAGGGGTGGAATTTTCCAAAACGCTGTTTTTTTATTTGTATTGTAATAAGTAATCTTTCTACAAATTTTTAAGCTTCTATCTCAAAAAGAAGTTTCGCTCATACAAACTTTGCAACCCTTTTTAACCCCCTTAGAGGCTGAATTTTCCAAAACGCTGGCAGTAACTACTTTATTTGTATTCTAATAAGTAAGCTTTCTACAACGTATTGAGTCTCTTCCTAAAATAATAAAGTTTCCCCCATACAAAATATGCACCGCTTGTTTACCCCCTTAGGGGCAGAATTTTCCTAAACGTTGAAAGTATTTTATTCGTATTCTAATAAGTAATATTTATACAAAATTTTAAGTCTCTAGGTATAAAAAAAAAGTTTCTCCCATACAAACTTTGCACCCCTATTTGACCCCTTTAGGGGTAGAATTTCCAAAAATCTCTTCTTATCCGTTGCCTACGTTGTATAAGGTAGTTCTGGTGTAAATTTCAACTCCCCAGACCCCAGTAGTTTCGGCTGTGCGTTGATGAGTGAGTGGATGAGTCAGTCAGGGCATTTATATGTAGGTATAGATAGATAGAAGATGACGAAAATCCCATTCAAATATCTCAAAACCGTTTTAATGTCGCTTGTTAGAGTGAGAAATCGATCGAGGACTGTGACGTCAAGATCCTCGAGCGTCATATTAAAAAACAATCGTTTCATATGCAGGTGTGTTTTGTGGAAAAGGGACAGAACATAAAACTTTGGAAATTAGTGATTACCTATACGTATACCTCACCTCTTGCGTTGATTTTTTATCTATGTATTATCCTTTTTTCGAGAAAATACATTATGATTATTTTATTTAGTGTACCTACAGCCGGGTCCGCTTCACCAATGTTTTCCATGTTTTTAAACATCTAACAGGTTTTCCGTCAGGTTCGGCAAACAAATAGGGTTTTGTTTTGATTGGCAAAACATGTTTGACGTTTAAAAACCACGAAAACATGGCGCAGCGGACGCGGCTTACGGGGTGTAGTTTCGATTCCTGAGCTATAACCACGAACTTCGGAATTCGAAAATATTCGGGTATCTCTATCGCACTAACAATACTCGAGTGAGAGGTATGCAATTATACGCACTTCGAGTTTCGGTTTTCGTGGTAGCGCTGCAGGCACTTTGGCAGAATGCGCAAAGAGCGCGTGCCATTGCCATTCAAAAAAAAGCAAATTCGTGTTAATTATATTGTTCAAATTTGTTGATACATTTTTTGAATTTACGCCATAATGCGACATTTGCGCATATAAGTTCTCATATCACAATCGAATATTTTTTTATGGTTTAACTTTTGGCATGTGTATCGTATAGATCTATCGTAAACTGGATTTAAATTATTAATAAGTGAAAGGCATAGCAATTCCGCAATTTTGACGAAAATTTGACGTTTCTTATAGCTGACAGTTGGAGCAACGTTTGATTTCAATAAAAATAAATGAATAATTAAATGAAGTCGTATATTTCGGAAAATTAATTAACTGTCGCAGTCGGATAAAAACTATCCTAAGTTGCAGCTAGAATAATAATGTAGGTACCTATATAAAATGTTTCATATTTTTCCGTTCATGGGATGCTGAGAACATTCGTACCACACAAAGCTTAGTTTCAAACTGGCTGATTCTTTTTTTAATTTAGAGATTTATTATAAGTGGAGATGGAGATTATTATAAGTGGAGATAATAATTATTACAATGCACTTGGTCTGAAAGTGCGCCTTTATTATGGTCAAAGATGATTAAGATAAGGAAGATAGCTAACTCTTTGGAAACGTCGTCGTAGTTCATAAAGCAATCCAAGATGGCGCTACTAGGCTCTCAATGAAAAAAGTAGCGTAGTATTCGTCAAAATATTGCATTTTAGTGTCCTAAATCATCACATTAACAAATTTTAAGGCATAAAATACACCATTGTCATAACACAGGAAGTTGTCTATGGCCGGCATGGCGGTGCTGGGCCGACCGCACCCGTGCGGGAATGGATTTCAGGTCAATATTCCCACTCAAATGCGAGAATGAGATTTCGTGACAATTAAAATTTCACCTTTCACCGAATTAGCGCTGGGTGGATGAAATGGCGACAGGTCTCCGGAACAATATGCGATGGCAGAATGCCTCCTAGGCTAAAGGGCAAAATCTATAAGACCATTGTGAGACCTGTCGTCATGTATGGATCAGAATGTTGGGCCTTAAAGGTGACGGATGAAAAGAGATTGCATGTTGCGGAGATGAGAATGTTAAGATGGATGTGTGGTGTGACGAGGATGGACCGATATGAAATGTGTATCCACTCACGTCCGGCTCCAAAACCAATATGATATTTTGGATATTATAGTTGCCTTGGACGTCTGAGTGGTTATGAAGTGGTCTGAAAGTGCACCTATCGCGGATAAATTGAGAGCCAATCGCCTTGCGTGGTATGGGCACGTAATGCGGAGGGATGAAAGCCATGTGACCAAAAGAGTATTAGGTATGAATGTGGATGGATGTAAACGACGAGGTAGGCCAAGGAAAATGTGGATGGACTGTGTGAGAGACGATAAGAAGAGAAAAGAAGTGAGTGATGAGATGACGGCTGATAGAGAAGTATGGAAGAAAAAGACATGCTGCGCCGACCCCAAGTAAATGGGATAAGGGCAAGGAAATGATGATGATGTATATTTTTTTTATTTCCTTTTTTTCCCCATTTGCATTGGAAAAATGTTGTATGATACACGTGCGGGTAGGTAATTCCCAACTCATGTCGATCAAAAACACTCCCTAACGGTCGTGTTTTTGGTCATCGCCACTCGTTGGGAATTACTTACTTTCCGCACTTGCATCATAAATAACCATTATTTAATAAATGTAAATATTTAAATAACTACATAGAAAACATCCAAGACTCGGAAATACAAAAATCACTACCTAAAATTTAGGTAGGTATACCTACAGCAGGTCGATCACGTAACGCATTGTACGAACGTCAGGTAGGTCTAAATGGCACTTTTTTATATGGAAAATTGACAGTTAAATTGTACCGACGCGCGTTCGGAACGTCACTGTGATTACCCCTCTAGTATATACAATTGATTGCATTTCACTACTTAACAGTGGGTATCTAGTTAGCTGTCATTTCAGAGCTATTTTGTAGTTTTGTACTGATACGAAAATTGGCATATGCACCAAGTGGAAGTGTACGCCAGATGATCGTTTTTGAAACGCTCTTGAATGAGCGGGTGAATAATTTTGAAGGTTACCGTTGTCATATTATACAAAATTGCGTGATAAACGTGAAGCTAGGCAGCGGTAGGCAACCTTGTAGCAGCCAACATTAGTAACTGGGTAAATTCCAAAAAAAATTGTACATTGCAAAATTGGAAATGTCCTCATACTTCAAAATTCTATAAAAAATAAGTACTGAAGTAACATGTATCCCAGATATGATATCACGTAGTCTAGTCCATAGTTTAATAGAATTTGTACAGTTTTATATTATAACCGTGGGGTGTGTAATAAAATAAATAAAATAAAAATATTTTATTTCAGACCATTGATCCATAATGATTGGTATAACAACTTTTGATATATTTTCACTGGATATAACAACATTTAATATAATTTCATTGGATATAATCACTGAAGAGACATAATCAACTTTTGGTATAACAACAATCAGTATAATTTCATGACGTATAGTGTTCAAATAGTATAATACATTTTTGATATAACGTTTAATGGATATAATGTGTAATGGATATTAGTATTAATGGTCCCTATAATGTTTTGTAAGATATAATTTCTGGCGCTTCGCCGTGTTAACAAACACACGTTATTTTAACCCAACCTAAACCTAACCTAACCGCCAGCGTGTCGACGTCACCCCGCTACGCGGGGTGCCTTTTTCCGCACTAAGGGACACAAGCTAACCCTAACCTAACCTACAAATAATACAATTGTTACAATTCTTTGTCGTTTTTTACTGCGAGGGGCTTCGCCCCCCGTCCCTTCTTTTTGTAGCCGCCCTAACCTTAAATTATTTTTTATAATCCTTATACGAAATATACTATGTGTTACCAGTTCATCAGTGGTTATTATACTGTTGTGTATCAGTGGTTACCTTGTCGTCGTACCTACACCAACCTGCCTTAGAATAAAATAGGTAAGAAATAATAGTAGTAAGTATTCCAGATTATGCCAATAGCACATTATACCAACTGAGTTTTATATCCAACAAAGTTATATCCTTTGTAGTATGTTATACGTTATGACTGTTAGATGAATAGTTGTTATATTACAAGTTCATTATATCTGTTGATAATTATATTACATGAGAATATATCAAATGTTGTTATATCAAAAGTGCATTAAACGGCCTCCGTAACCCAGTGGGTAGTGACTCTGCCAACGAAGCTGGAGGTCCCGGGTTCGAATCCCGGTCAGGGCATTTATTTGTGTATTTATCACGAATATTTGTTCCTGAGTTATGGATGTTATATATGTATATAAGTATCTATGTGTATGTATCTATTATATATATCATCGCCTAGTACCCACAACACAAGCCTTACTGAGCTTACCGTGGGCCTAGGTTGATTTGTGTAAGATTGTCCCGTAATATTTATTTATTTATTTATTTACTAGCTGTTGCCCGCGACTTCGTCCGCGTAGAACTTTTTATCGTCTTAGAAAATGATTTCTCTCAATACAAAATTTGAACCCTCTTTTAGGGGACAATTAAAAAAAAAGTTGATGTTCATTTTCTAGTTTGTGAACAAACAGTCTAAAACCAAAGTTAAAAATCTCATACTTTAAAAATGCCTTGAAATACTCAAACTTTGAACCAATTTTAACACTCTTAGGGGATGAATTTGGAAAATCTCTGAAATCAGTTTTGTAGTCTTTTAACGTACAGAATAAGACCGAAGTTAAAAATCTCTTACTCACACTTTAAAATTTTATTGCTCACCATTTAAAATTTGAACCCCCTTTTAAACCCCCTTAAAGGTTGAATTTTTCTAATCGCTGAAAGAAATTTTTTCGTAAACTTTTAAGTCTCTAGCTCAAAAAAAGTGTTGCCCATACAAAGCTTTCTTAACCCCCTTAGGGATGGAATTTTCTAAAACTCTGAAAGTACTTTATTATTAATTTTAATAAGTAACATTTCGAATAGTTTTAAGTCTAGTAAAAAAAAAAGTTTTTCCCACACAACACTGGCTACCCTTCTTAAGGATCTTAAGGATCCCCTTAGGGATGGAGTTTTCTAAAACGCTGAAAGTTCTTTTTTACTATTCTAATAAGTAATCTTTTTGCAAAGTTTTAAGTCTAACTCAAAAAAAGTGTTACCCATGCAAAGCTTGCTCTCCTTTTTAACCCTATTAGGGGTGGAATTTTCTAAAACGATTTGTGTTCTTTTTTTGTATTTTAATAAGTAATCTTTCTACAAAGTTTCAAGTCTCTAACTCAAAAACATAAACTTTCCCTGATAAAAACTTTGCACCCCTTTTTATCCCCCTTAGGGATCGATTTTTTCAAAACGCTGAAAGTCTTTTTTTTTGTATTTTTATAAGTAATCTTTCTACAAAGTTTTAAGTGTCTAGCTCAGAAAAAGTGTTCCCCATACAAACCTTGCACCCTTTTTTAACCCCCTTAGGGAATGATTTTTGTAAAACGCCGAATGTAGTATTTTTCATGTTCTAATAAGTAATTTTTCGACAAAATTTTAAGTCTCTATTAAAAAAAAATATGTTTTTCCCATACAAACTTTGCACCCTATTTTACCCCCTTAGGGGTGAAATTTTCCAAAACGCTGAAAGTACTTTCTTTGTATTTAAATAATCTTTCTACAAAGTTTTAGGACTCTAGCTAAAAAAAATAGTTTCCCACATACAAACTTTGCACCCCTATTTTAGCCCCCTATTTTTAGGGGTAGAATTTTCTAAAACGCTGAAAGTACTAAATTTGTATTCTGATGACTAATCTTTCTACAAAGTTTTAAGTCTCTATTTAAAAAAAAATATGTTTCCCCCATACAAAATTTGCACCCCTATTTTACCCCCTTAGGGGTAGATTTTTTAAAACACTGAATCTAGGTACTTTATTTGTATTCTAATGAATAATTTCTCTACAAAGTTTTAAGTCTCTATTTAAAAAAAAGTAGTTTTTCCCATACAAACTTTGCACTCTATTTTACCGCTTTAGGGGTAGAATTTTCTAAAACCCTGAAAGTTCTTTATTTGTATTCTAATGACTGATCTTTCTACAAAGTTTTAAGTCTCTATTTAAAAAAAAAATGTTTCCCCCATACAAACCTTGCACCCCTATTTTACCCCCGTAGGGGTGGAATTTTCCAAAACGCTGAAAGTGTTTCATTTGTATTCTAATAACTAATTTTTCTACAAAGTTTAAGTCTATAGCTCAAAAAAAAAAGGTTCTCCCATACAAACTTTGCACCCCCATTTTACCCCCTTAGGGGTAGAATTTTCAAAAATCCCTTTTTATCCCTAGCCCACGTTATAAAAGCAACATACTGTGCAAAAATCAACTCTCTAAGATTAGTAGTTTCGGCTGTGCGTTGATGAGTGAGTGAGTGAGTGAGTGAGTGAATAAGTCAGTCAGGACATAGGCATTTATTATGTACTAGCTGTTGCCCGCGACTTCGTCCGCGTAGAACTTTTTATCGTCTTAGAAAATGATTTCTCTCAATACAAAATTTGAACCCTCTTTTAGGGGATAATTAAAAAAAAAGTTGATGTTCATTTTCTAGTTTGTGAACAAACAGTCTAAAACCAAAGTTAAAAATCTCATACTTTAAAAATGCCTTGAAATACTCAAACTTTGAACCAATTTTAACACTCTTAGGGGATGAATTTGGAAAAACTCTGAAATCAGTTTTGTAGTCTTTTAACGTACAGAATAAGACCGAAGTTAAAAATCTCTTACTCACACTTTAAAATTTTATTGCTCGCCATTTAAAATTTGAACCCCCTTTTAAACCCCCTTAGAGGTTGAATTTTTCTAATCGCTGAAAGAACTTTTTTCGTAAACTTTTAAGTCTCTAGCTCAAAAAAAGTGTTGCCCATACAAAGCTTTCTTAACCCCCTTAGGGGTGGAATTTTCTAAAACTCTGAAAGTACTTTATTATTAATTTTAATAAGTAACATTTTGAATAGTTTTAAGTCTAGTAAAAAAAAAAGTTTTTCCCACACAACACTGGCTACCCTTCTTAAGGATCTTAAGGATCCCCTTAGGGATGGAGTTTTCTAAAACGCTGAAAGTTCTTTTTTAGTATTCTAATAAGTAATCTTTTTGCAAAGTTTTAAGTCTAACTCAAAAAAAAGTGATGCCCATGCAAAGCTTGCTCTCCTTTTTAACCCTATTAGGGGTGGAATTTTCTAAAACGATTTGTGTTCTTTTTTTGTATTTTAATAAGTAATCTTTCTACAAAGTTTCAAGTCTCTAACTCAAAAACATAAAATTTCCCTGATAAAAACTTTGCACCCCTTTTTATCCCCCTTAGGGATAGATTTTTTCAAAACGCTGAAAGTCTTTTTTTTGTATTTTTATAAGTAATCTTTCTACAAAGTTTTAAGTGTCTAGCTCAGAAAAAGTGTTCCCCATACAAACCTTGCACCCTTTTTTAACCCCCTTAGGGAATTATTTTTGTAAAACGCCGAATGTAGTATTTTTCATGTTCTAATAAGTAATTTTTCGTCAAAATTTTAAGTCTCTATTAAAAAAAAATATGTTTTTCGCATACAAACTTTGCACCCTATTTTACCCCCTTAGGGGTGAAATTTTCCAAAACGCTGAAAGTACTTTCTTTGTATTTAAATAATCTTTCTACAAAGTTTTAGGACTCTAGCTAAAAAAAATAGTTTCCCACATACAAACTTTGCACCCCTATTTTAGCCCCCTATTTTTAGGGGTAGAATTTTCTAAAACGCTGAAAGTACTTAATTTGTATTCTGATGACTAATCTTTCTACAAAGTTTTAAGTCTCTATTTAAAAAAAATATTGTTTCCCCCATACAAAATTTGCACCCCTATTTTACCCCCTTAGGGGTAGATTTTTTTAAAACACTGAATCTAGGTACTTTATTTGTATTCTAATGAATAATTTCTCTACAAAGTTTTAAGTCTCTATTTAAAAAAAAGTAGTTTTTCCCATACAAACTTTGCACTCTATTTTACCCCTTTAGGGGTAGAATTTTCTAAAACCCTGAAAGTTCTTTATTTGTATTCTAATAACTAATTTTTCTACAAAGTTTAAGTCTATAGCTCAAAAAAAAAAGGTTCTCCCATACAAACTTTGCACCCCCATTTTACCCCCTTAGGGGTAGAATTTTGAAAAATCCCTTTTTATCCCTAGCCCACGTTATAAAAGCAACATACTGTGCAAAAATCAACTCTCTAAGATTAGTAGTTTCGGCTGTGCGTTGATGAGTGAGTGAGTGAGTGATTAAGTGAATAAGTCAGTCAGGACATAGGCATTTATTGTGTATAAATAGATAGAAGATAATGAAACTCCCATTCAAATATCTCAAAAAATTATGAAGCTACATCCGTTTTAATGTCGTTTGTTAGAGTGAGAAAACGATGAGGGACTGTGACGTCAATATACTCGAGCGTCATAGTAAAAAACAATCGTTTCATATGAAGGTGCGTTTTGCGGAAAAGGGACAGAACATACCCCCTCTTAAAACTTTGGACTCTTATAACTTAATCATTACCTATATAACCTCTTGCTTTGTTTTTTTCTCCATTTGACTATATTTATTTTAAATTCTTTTTCGAGAAAATACATTATGATTATTTACCATATTTTCGATTCCTGAGCTATAACCACGAACTTCGGAATTCGAAAATATTCGGGTATCTCTATCTCTATCGCACTAACCATACTCGAGTGACAGTATCGGTTTTCGTGGTAGCGCCGCAGGTACTTTGGCTGAATGCGCCGAGCGCGTGCCATTGTCATTCAAAAAAAACAAATTCGTGTTAATTATATTGTTCAAATTTGTTGATTTCATTTATTGAAATTACGACATAAAACGACATTTGCGCATATAAGTTCTCATATCAGAATCGAATATTTTTTTATGGTTTATATTTTAGCATTTGTCTCGTAAAGGTCTATCGTAGACGGGATTTAAATTATTTTATTAATAAGTGAAAGGCAAAGCAATTCCGCCATTTTGACGAAAATTTGACGGTTCTTATAGCTGACAGTTGGAGCAGCGTTTGCTTTCAATAAAAATAAATGAGAAATTAAATGAAGTCGTATATTTCGGAAAATTAATTAACTGTCGCAGTCGGATAAAAACTATCCTAAGTTGCAGCTAGAATAATAATGTACCTATATAAAATGTTTCATATTTTTCCGTTCATGGGATGCTGAGAACATTCGAACCGCGCAAAGCTTAGTTTCAAACTGGCTGATTCTTTTTTTAATTTAGAGATTTATTATAAGTGGAGATAAATAGATAGAAGATAATGAAACTCCCATTCAAATATCTCAAAAAATTATGAAGCTACATCCGTTTTAATGTCGCTTGTTAGAGTGAGAAAACGATGAGGGACTGTGACGTCAATATACTCGAGCGTCATAGTAAAAAACAATCGTTTCATATGAAGGTGCGTTTTGCGGAAAAGGGACAGAACATACCCCCTCTTAAAACTTTGGACTCTTATAACTTAATCATTACCTATATAACCTCTTGCTTTGTTTTTTTTCTCCATTTGACTATATTTATTTTAAATTCTTTTTCGTAAAATACATTATGATTATTTACCATATTTTCGATTCCTGAGCTATAACCACGAACTTCGGAATTCGAAAATATTCGGGTATCTCAATCTCTATCGCACTAACCATACTCGAATGACATGGATGCAAATATATGAACATTGAGTATCGGTTTTCGTGGTAGCGCCGCAGGTACTTTGGCTGAATGCGCCGAGCGCGTGCCATTGTCATTCAAAAAAAACAAATTCGTGTTAATTATATTGTTCAAATTTGTTGATTTTATTTATTGAAATTACGACATAAAACGACATTTGCGCATATAAGTTCTCATATCAGAATCGAATATTTTTTTATGGTTTATATTTTAGCATTTGTCTCGTAAAGGTCTATCGTAGACGGGATTTAAATTATTAATAAGTGAAAGGCAAAGCAATTCCGCCATTTTGACGAAAATTTGACGTTTCTTATAGCTGACAGTTGGAGCAGCGTTTGATTTCAATAAAAATAAATGAAAAATTAAATGAAGTCGTATATTTCGGAAAATTAATTAATTGTCGCAGTCGGATAAAAACTATCCTAAGTTGCAGCTAGAATAATAATGTACCTATATAAAATGTTTCATATTTTTCCGTTCATGGGATGCTGAGAACATTCGTACCGCGCAAAGCTTAGTTTCAAACTGGCTGATTCTTTTTTTAATTTAGAGATTTATTATAAGTGGAGATTATATCCAGTGAAAATATATCAAAAGTTTTTATAGCGATCGTTACGCACCCATAACCGTGATAAAAATAATTAAAAAAACGTATTTTAACCCGGATACGCTGGGAGTGCTCGATTTGCCAATGTTTTTTGTACTTTATTCTAAGTTAGAGTATTTTATGCAACTGTTGTATAAGAAGGGTCTTAAAACGCGAGTAGCGTGGGTTGCAATGCGAGCCTTGGCGAGCATCGCAATTAAAGACGCCACGAGCGTTTTTAGACCAGTTATACACCGTTGCATACAATACTTTTTCTACGACAAATTTTAAATAAATAGCAGACTACAGAATAGTTAAACTTTTCAGGCAGCAAGTTTTCTATTCGTACTTTTGCTACTCGCGCAATTTCTTCAGGAGTGCAGTTATTCATTTCTTCGACCATTTTAAAAGGAACGTACACTTTTGTCTTCACAAACGCGAATAAAATCTTAATAGTTTAGGACTAATAGTTTATCATCTTTCGTCTTTTCATTTTGAACTGTATTTTGGTGGAAAATCGGAAATGTGACAGCTCTTGCTTATGGTTTGTTTTGTTTTTAATTTGTTTGCACTTGCCATCCGAACCAAACCGAATCCGGACCCGGGCCGAATTCAAACTGTTTATTTTTATAAATAATACCAAGAATTTATAAAAAATGTAATTTAACACACAATAGATGATGTTTTATTATTATTGTAATAAATAATTTATAATATACAAATGTTAAATCGTAAATAAATACTTTTATTTCGAAATATTTGTTTATGAAGTTGGCATCACTGCAATATAGCGGCCGATTAAAAAAAAAGTTAAACAGTGCTTTTATGAAAAATGTATGAACCAAAAAAGTACGCTAAACAGTGCGTTTTTGGGCCATAGAGCAAAGAGTTTTTCGACGACTTATTAGTGGTGTCATTGTATTTGAGCTACAGCCTATATAAATGACAGATAACGGTACAGGAGTAGAAAAATATATTTAAGTTCTATTTTGAAAAAGCAATGGCGGCGTTATGACGCCCGGTAGTAATATGTGGGTGAAAAATTGAATTTCTGCTCCTATACAAACTTCATTAGACTTTTGTGTAACACACAGTACTATCCAAAAAATCATAACTTTGATTTAAACAGCTCTGGCCAAGAAATTAGCTTGTGGCCTGTTTAACACCATGTAAAACATCAAGCAAATTGTTATTCAGGTCTCTAGAACAAATATTTTATTATATTATTTTTTTAAATCAAAGTTCGGGGAAGGATTTCGTTCTTTTGTGTTACGTCAGCTGTGTAATGCTACATTTTGCAGATAAGACTACATCCGTGATATTTTTATATCGGGCAACAATAAGTCTACAACCAACAGAAGCGCATGTGTCGATAGCCTTATTCGTTTTTATGTTGTGGTATCTTCGTAGATTGAAAAAGTATATTTAAATAAAATACTATATTGTGTTATGTCTTAACTGGGTAATTTCTTTGTTTTTACCCGACCGCCGAAGGAGAGAGGGTTATGTTTTTCGAGCGTATGTATGTAAGTATGTATGTAAGTATGTATGTATGTATGTGGGTATGTCTTATTCTTTGACACGCTCTGCAGCCTAAACCGTTTGACGGATTCGACATGTGAGGTGTCGTTTGATTCCTCTTAATCGTGGGAGTGACATAGGCTATAATATTTGCAAAAAAGCAGTTGGGTTTTTCGAAAAATGTTTTGATTTCACTTGTTTACTGCTGTTTTTTTTACATATAGTTGGGTGGTGAAACAATTTATAGGTAAATCGGCTAGGTATATTCGAATATTAAAATTACTTACGGTTTTTTTTTAATTTGCTTCCTTACCCCAATTTTGCTTCGTTTATGTGACGTTTTTACGTCATTTGTGTGACGTTTTGGTGTTACACAATATTTTTTTCCATACAAATTACCATCCAATTGTTTACTTTGTGTAACATTTTTGTGAATATTCCTTTGTGTTACGTACAATTTTTTTGCAATCCACCCAACTAATGAAATCGACGCGTGCCGCACATCTTAATAATCTGTGACTTTATCAGGCAAAAGGTATTCTGGAACTAACTACAAACAAAACAGCCGCCTGTTTCCGACCGCTGAGTTGTTGCTCTAGGCAACCCGCAACAGAACACTCGTACTTGTACATACTTACATGTTTACTTCTACAAAACAGCCGCCTACCTGTTTCCGACCGCTGAGTGGTTGCTCTAGGCAACCCGCAACAGAACACTCGTACTTGTACATACTTACATGTTTACTTCTACAAAACAGCCGCCTGTTTCCGACCGCTGAGTTGTTGCTCTAGGCAACCCGCAACAGAACACTCGTACTTGTACATACTTACATGTTTACTTCTACATGTTTGCTTTTATAATCTACCAGCTTCCACTCGCGACTTCTTCTGCGTAGACATAGGATAAAAACTATCGTCTTTTAATCTAGACTATAAACTATCTTCATGCAAAATTAAAGCGCGATTGAGTAACAAACATCTTAACATCCAAACATCCAAACTTTCACATTTATAATATTAGTAAGAAGTAGGATAGTAGGATTTTGTAAGTTTTGAGTTTTAATATTAGTCATAGATTTGTTGTACATGTACATTGTACAGGTAGGTACATTTTAATTTCTAATTGTATATTTTTTAGTAAATTTATACTTCAGATTTCAGAAGTCACTAACCGTACATCGTATAATAATAAGAATAAGAATAACTTTATTACACAAAAAGACACTGTTACATAATAGGAAAGCGATATCTGGTGAGTCCCAAACTAGGCTGAGCCTGTATCTTGGAACTCATGGAGTTATCAGTTACATCTGTTATCTATAATTATAATGAGTAATGAGCCATTATAATGAGTAATGAGTATATTTTGTATTTTTTTGGTGAGGTTTAGGTGTTAAGGTTTTTATTACAACCAGATTGATCATTACAATTTTAGTTTCCATGATAATTCCAGAACCCAACGCTTTACCAAAGCCGATGCAAAATTTTAACAATTTTTACCTAATTCAATTTAAAATAAAATCTAAATAATCGAAGTAAGGATAAAGCTACTCTAAGGACATTGGTTCATACCCCTGTAACTCCAGGATGTTCCCGTAACCGATAATGCAATCTATCGATGGATATTAGATGACCCAACAGGACTAGGGAAAAATATAAGTACTTGTTTCTCCGGGAACGAAGGAGAGCTTGCTGATCTGATAAACTACACTCAAGGGCATTGAAACGAGATCAAAGTACAGAAATTCTACAAGCTTATAGTCGCATATCTCTTTTAGACCTTATGTTACATTATTGCCGTGGCCGGGAAGGAGGCAATTGCAGGCTGAGTATTTTGTTCGCTCTCACTCGTTCACTCGCAAGCTCGTCCGTTTAATTATAATACGAAGCCTGTAATTGCCATTCCGGCTGAGGCTAATATAGTACTTTTCTCAAAAATGGGGGAATAAAAAGACTAAATTGAAATCAAGCGTTATTTTTAAATACAAATTGAGGATACTGCAAATTACATAAAATTAAACGTCATCAAGTGTATTTTTCCACCGAAAAACGCAATCTTTTTTTGACACATACAAAAATGTCGCGTTTGCAACAGAAAAATACGACTTGATTTGGCTGAATACGACCTGTGCCGTCTTTTATATGCCAGTTTCTACCTTTTAAAAAGTTTGGTAGGTACTCGACAAATAAAGGAAGTCATATGTAACATTCCAGGCGGCCTGCAATGTTTTTTATTTTTTAATTTTGATCTAGCCTTAAACTATACACTTAACCTTCCAATATGTAGTGAGTTATGTTCACTTTGCGGGCCATTTTTGAGAAAAATCATATGTAGCCTTTTTGGTGCGCAAGGTGGCATGCGGCCGCAAGCTGAAAGAAAAACAAAACAAACGACGGCTTTTGCTGTCAAAAAATTGTTAAAATGTATATCCTAATATCTAATATTACTTACAACTCGACCAAGCTAAGATTGCACCTCGCGTCGAATAAGTTGCACTGAGAGAGGTGCATTCTTAGCTTGGTCGGAATATATTCTGTGACTAAAGGCACGCGATTACTTACCACCTACACGAAAAGTTCTTTAGAACTTACTAGTAACTACAAACGAAACTAAAGTAGGTAAGTACTTCACAGAAGTCTTCTTCTTACTTTTATGTCGCAAATATTATAAAGTAAGTATAGTACCGTATTTCATTAGCAATACAGAGAGGTAACGCCGCCAGCGTTATGGGCTCCATGCCGCAGACGGAACTGCTGGACGGGGTTTTCTTCCTTTGACTGGGCAAGTTAAGTTAATTGAGTTTTTAATTAGTTTATAATTATTTGCTTGTTAGTTTATTTTTGTTTATGATGTTGTTTTCTTGTTTTTATAAATAAATAAATTTATAGTATAGTACTAATATTATAAGATATACCTAAAAGAGGACTTAAGTACGATGCTCGATGACCTCAGCGAGTTGGTTTAAGAATGAACATGGATTATACGAAGATCTTGTCAAATGTCCATGTAGTACCCACTCCCATTACAATCGGACAATTTACGCTCGAAGTTATAGACGATTATGTATACCTAGGACAGACTGTCCAGTTAGGTAGGTCCAACTTCGAGAAAGAGATCAATCGTCGAATCCGACTCGGCTGGGCAGCGTTCGGGAAGCTACGGCACATCGTTTCGTCCAATATTCCGCAGTGTCTTAAGACGAGAGTCTTTGACCAGTGTGTGTTGCCAGTGATGACATATATGGCACTGAAACGTGGTCGCTTACAATGGGCCTCATAAGAAGACTCAAAGTCACCCAAAGAGCAATGGAGAGGGCTATGCTGGGAGTTTATCTGCCTGATCGCATCAGAAATGAGGCTATCCGCAGCAGAACCAAGGTAACCGATATAGCCCTCCGAATCGCTCTTAAGTGGCAGTGGGCGGGGCACATTGCACGTAGAACTGATGGCCGTTGGGGCGGAAAGGTTCTTGAGTGGCGACCACGTACTGGAAGGCGCGGCGTTGGTAGGCCTGGTAAAGGTCGCGGGAGTTCGCTGTGGTCCGGGTGGCGCAGGACCGTTCACTTTGGAATTCTTTGGGGGAGCAGCAGTGGACGTCTTTCGGCTGATATGATGATGATGATGAATATTATATATGCGAAAGTGTGTCTATCTGTCTTTCTGTCACCTCTTCACGCCAAAACCACTGAACCAATTCAGGTGAAATCCATACTAATAATATTATTAATGCGAAAGTGTGTCTGTCAGTCTATCTGTATGTTTGTCCGTTACCTCTTGAAGCTTAAACCGCTGAACCGATTTAGATGAAATTTGGTATAGAGATAGTTTCAGTCCCGGGGAAGGACATAGGGATAGTTTATATCCCGGAAATCATCCCCTGAGGAGATGATATAGGGGGTGAATGTTTCCCCCCCGAGGGTGCTCGCCTTGTCGGGGCGGGGGGGCTTAGTAACCGTGGACTGGTCACCCACGGCGAAGCTAAGAGGCACCCAGGGCCGGCCTGTTTGGGCTGCCGGCTGGCCCGAGGAGGGCGCTCCTAGCGGGCTTGCCTAAGCCCGCTTAGGATGCGTTAGGGAGGGACCGCAGAAGAAGTTCTCACGCGCTATCTTCTGCGGCCGAGGTGGGATCGCAGGGGGAGAGGCGTGTGGGTATAACGGTGCGCCACTCTCCCTACCCCTTGCGAACTTGGCGGGGCCGTTCCGCTGAAGCGGTATTGGTGGGACCGCAGAGGAAGAGGAATGCCGGTATTACGGTACGCCGCTTTCCCTATCCTCTGCGGCCGAGTCGAAGTCGGTGGCGGAACCACAGACCTGATTCGCCACCGGGTGCTAGATTTTCCGCACCCAAGATCTCCTCGTAGCGGGGTAGGGCGTAGTGGAGATCGAGGAGGCAGGCGCGCCAAAACATCTGGCGTTCCTCACGTGGAGGGCCCCCGGGCATCCGCGAAGGAGCCGCTTGTGGGCGGCTGCCGCCGGCGGGGTCGCGGATGTGTGCGCAAGCGTTCCCGTGACCTCGCCATAAGGCGGCGAGGTGGCAAGTGGGGGGGTTTTTAGTGGGTACACCGTGGGTCTCATTAGCCTATACGGGAGTCCCACAAAACCACTCGGGTCACCCCCTGCACCCGGGTGGTATGCGTAACGCATTTTCCCCCGTCAACAAAAAAAAAAAAAAAAAAGGGGGTGAATGTTTGTAAGGAGCTACGATATAAACGAGTTCAACGCGGTCGGAGTCGCGGGCAAAACTTGTTCAATATATAGACAGTTTCATTCCCGGGGAAGGACATACGATAGTTTTATCCCGGAAATCATTCCCTAAGGGGAATGGGGGGTGAAGTTTTGTATGGAGCTACGATATATACGAGTTCCACGCGGACGTAGTCGCGGGCAGAAGCTAGTAGGCTTTAATTTATCCCACGGGGTTGCCTGCGTTCTTTGCAATACGCGAGCGAAGCCGCTAGTAACTAGCAGCCCGCTAGTAACATTGAGGTATAATCTACTAACGTAATAGAGATGACACGCCGAATACGTGATACTTTAAGTATCACGCGCAAACGCGTTAGTTATTGCAATACACCGCTACAATATACGGCATTATTTTCGTTGCTAAATAAAGAAAAGAGTAATTAGTACCTGTTTTTCTATTGAAGAATATGATAGGCAGTATATTTTTTTTACTATAGTTTCGTCTCTATGACAAAAGCCCCTGCTAGACGGTCGCCAACACGCCACTCCGACCGAGCGACCTTGGTCGGCACCGACCGCTGTAGTATGAAATTTAGCTCCAAACAACTGTCTACACGGTCGGTGCGGACCAAGGTCGCCTGGTCGGAAGGGCGTGTTTGTGATGTTGACTCCCGAAAAATATCATTTATTTTGGTGGCCTGCGGGGTAAACACTTTGATTTACCAAGTTCAGAAAAATTTATCATAAGACGATAAGACTTGTGGTACGCCGGCAGCCCACGTGGCCTGCTGCAAAAGCCACTCAAAATTACACCTGGACCGCTGGTAAAGTTTGTCCGTGTCCCGCCAGCCGCCCACTTGGCCCGCCAGTAAAGATACAAAAATTCGTCAGCGGTTTGCTGCTGTGGAATTTTTGTGGGCGGCCGGCGACCCACGTGGCCTGCTGCTGCAGAAATTTACTCTGTTCTATGGCACTGAGAGTGTTAATTTATATGCATATATGTTTTTTCTTTTTCTTTTTTTACAATCTTACACAAATCGACCTAGTCCCAAACTAAGCAAAGCTTGTACTATGGGTAATAGACGACGATAAACATATTATATAGATAAATAAATACGTAAATACTTACATAGAAAACATCCATGACTCATGAACAAACATTTGTGCTCATCATACAAATAAATGCCCTTACCGGGATTCGAACCCGGGCCTCCGCCTTCGTAGGCCACTACCAACTAGGCTTCAGGAGGCTCCCATACAACAAACGCGATTTTTTTGCCGTTTTTATAGTTTATTAGTCATGATGTACGGTCGAGGAAAATGAACGCTTAGCACATGTCAACTCTATTTGAATGACGTTAAGGCACAGTTATATAATAGTTCTGTTAAGGTCCAAATGTGCTAAACATTAAATTTCCTCGACTGTACTGCATAGTTAGGCTGTTATTATTTTTTATTGTATTTTATACGAATCCTTTTTCAGTAATTAAGTTCTAGAAATGCTTTTTAGTTGTATTGATTGTTATTTAGCAAAAACTTAATTTTCTCGTAACCATTTTAATCAAGATCGATGGCGCTTCGTATTGCAGTCATTAAAATTGAAACTTAAATATAAGACTGATAGAAATAGACAAATCATTTGGGACGAAACTCTCAAAACACTTAAAGCTTTCAAACTCGACAATTCGTCTCAACTTCTCTGTTTGGAAATTAAATATCAAATTTCTCAACCTTCTTGTTTAATTTTGACCGATTTGACTTAATTGCCGTCCACACTAAATCTGGTTTGTGATTTTGCATATTATATTGAGCCACGAAAATTAATAGATGATTGAACTCGAATACCCCTGACGACGATGTATCTATCAATTTAGTCCCTCAGGCCTTCATGAATACTAAGAATTGACCTACCTAATCTCGTACCTAATCTTTAAAGGCGGATCTCAAAAGTGCATTTTTTAGGGTTCCGTACTCAAAGAGTAAAACGGGACCATATTACTAAGACTCCGCTGTCCGTCCGTAAATCCGTCCGTCCGTCTGTCTGTCACCAGGCTGTATCTCACTGATACCGTGATAGTTACAGCTGAAATTTTCACAGATGATGTACCTATTTCTGTTGCCGCTATCAACAAATACTAAAAAAAAAAAGTTTTTATAGATAATGTTACGGAACCCTTCGTGCGCGAGTCCAACTCGCACTTGGCCAGTTTTTTTATTTAATTGGGGTTTTCTTACAATACAATACAAATCAATTCTTTATTGATAACACCATAGTTACAAGTAAAATTTGAGAATAATAAGTAATTACTCCGAATCGTGAGCACTCTTGGTTCTTTCTCCCCTCTTTTCACCCCACACATGTCCTTACCCGGAATTTAAAGTATGTCTAATACCAAATTTCATCTCAATCGGTTCAACGGTTTAAGCATGAAAAGGTAACAGACAGACTGAGTTACTTTCGCATTTGTAATGTTAGTATGGATTATATAAAACGAAAAGTGTAATTATGGATGTCAAAGTTACATGATTTTATAAATTATATAACTTACTCCGAACGCCTTTTTTTACATCAGGGCTTTAGCTTGTTTTTGTCCATTGATGAACATCCACAGCTTGATTGCCTCTGATTTTTCCGCATTGCTTAGCAGAGAATATGCTTTCCGTTTTGTGATGCCACAGAACGGTTCCGGAACGACCAGGGCCGTGTCTGCGCCCTGCCTTGCAAGTTCATCTGCTACGACAGCCTGAGTCCTCTGTGGTTCTGCCTAGCGCTGAATCCACTCAGTACCCTGCTGAAGGATTCAGGGCTACTTAGGTTGCCGGCTTCGGAGAGAGGGTGAGGTCATTTCTCATCTGCTCTATATGGATGACCTCAAGCTATTTGCACCGAATAGACATAACCTGTTGGAACTACTGAAAACAACAGAAGTCTTCAGTAGCGCCATCAAAATGGAATTTGGTGTCGATAAGTGTGCGGTTATGCATGTACAGCGGGGTAGAGTTGTAAATTCAACAAAGGATATAGCCGTGTTTGTATGGCGAAACTGCCTTTAGGCGAAATATCAGCCCCAAAATCGTCGTGATTTTTGAGATAATTAAAAAAAAAGGAAAATCGTTTTTATTTATTATCTACTAAAGTGGTGGCCCAATTTTTTTTTAATTTGTATATATTATGTGGGTCATTGTCAGTCACAAAAACAAAAATCATCTTTCCGGTGGTCAATAGTTAAGGGCTTACGTTTACATATAATATGTCTTTATCACATAGAATTATAGAAGGGGCAACGCCGTTTATGCGGATTCAGAGTACAACCATAAATTAGGCTTTATTAGCCCTTAACTTTGGCAATGTCCACCAAAGGGACGCAAACCTAAATCTGACAATGACTCATGTAGATAATTAAGAACTTTTTACAAAAAAAAAATGACCATAAAATTTTATATCAAAGTAAAAAAAAAAAGATTTTTAATATTTCAAAAAAAAAATTTTTTACTTGGCGGTTGGTGACACCCTCCAATAATAGATATTTTATAAACCATTTAATACTCTACCACATATATTTTTTCCAAAAAATATCACTCGGATCAACAGGTTAAAAAAAGCGAATTTGTAACCTCTCATACATAGGTTTCCCTTTACTAGGTAGGGTAGGTAGGCTCATCGAATGTCGCAACCTGTGGGCAGTGTCCCTTTAGTTGCATGAAATTGAGTGGACCCTGTTTTTGTGGTAGGTACCCTCTACGTTAAATATTAGATGAACAACCGGTGAGACCAGCTAGGTAAACGCCGGTTCATAATGTTCATATGTAAAGTGCGTTACCGCAATGTGGGCTCTTCACACTTTGTTTATTGCGACGTCCTCAAGATAGATACAAAATACAAATACAATAGTACATTGTAGGAGAGGCCGGAAAACCGCTCAAAGAAGGACGAGTGAGTTTGAGGGCTGACACGTTAGTGGAGGCCCTCAAATAATACAAGTCCATCTTTAGCGTTTCCGGCCGAGGCATTACATAGTGCTTTTAGGGGTGCGGGAATGTGGCCAACGGTGTGTCGTCGGCGACGCGTGGCACCACATAATTATACACAGAACAGAAGTAAATCTCAATACCTGCCTAGTTTTCATTACAAAAAGTAATGATATCCCACCAAAAACATAAATGTCAAAAAAGGAGAGCCAAGTTCAATACAAAAATTATGCTAGGCTGTGGACTTCGCCGAAAAAAGAATGGAGATCTAAATGAGTGCCAAGATCTATGCAAAACCCAAATATGTATTTTCTGTAGCATAATAATCATAATCATAAATTTATAATCATAAATTTATTTCCATTTAACCTTAGGTGGTGTGTGTGTGTGCGTGCGTGTGCGTGTGCGTGTGCGTGTGCGTGTGCGTGTGCGTGTGCGTGTGCGTGTGCGTGTGCGTGTGCGTGTGCGTGTGCGTGTGCGTGTGCGTGTGCGTGTGCGTGTGCGTGTGCGTGTGCGTGTGCGTGTGCGTGTGCGTGTGCGTGTGCGTGTGCGTGTGCGCGTGCGTGTGCGTGTGCGCGTGCGCGTGCGCGTGCGCGTGCGCGTGCCTGTGTGTGTGTGTGTGTGTGTGTGTGTGTGTGTGTGTGTGTGTGTGTGTGTGTGTGTGTGTGTGTGTGTGTGTGTGTGTGTGTGTGTGTGTGTGTGTGTGTGTGTGTGTGTGTGTGTGTGTGTGTGTGTGTGTGTGTGTGTGTGTGTGTGTGTGTGTGTGTGTGTGTGTGTGTGTGTGTGTGTGTGTGCGTGTGTTTCATATTTATTTAGTTTTTTGAATGTATTTTTTTATTTTTGTTTTTTAAGGTTTTTTTTTAAATCAGCGGTTTTTTTTTTGTTTTCTCCTTTTTTTAATAAATTTTTAATGTTTTTTTTTCCTTTTGTACGTTTAACTTTTTTTTAAATTTTATTTCTTTTTTTGAATGTTTTATTGTTTTTTTTTTAAATGAGCTGTTATATATTTTTTAATGTTTTTCTCTTTTTACAAGCTTTATAATAACTGCACTGTTCGTATGTATGTAAGTAAGTATGTAAGTTGTCCGTCAAAATTTGCAATCCATTTTTCAGTCAATTCCCGTTATCCAATTGAGCTAAAATTTTGCAAGCATATGTATATCGCATGAAAATGCAATATTATGATGACTTGGAGCTGATCGGAAGCTGGAGCTGGATGGTGGCCATAGGAACTCCGCAATAAAACGACACAACCCCATCGAGTTTGGGCTCGTTAGAATCTTCTCAATGAGTACTTGATGATGGTATGCAGAAAAGTACAGTCGGCAGTAAAAGCTTGCACCAAAAATGAAATTTTTCAAGGAAATTTATTTTAATTTTTTTTTTCCTTTTTTTTGATGTTTTGTCTATTTTTTAGTGTTTAAATTTTTGTAGGGTCTTTTATGTTATTTTTCAAGGTTTTTCTATCTTTTTCCTTTGTTAAATGCTTTTTGTCCCCTTTTTGTGTTTTACTTTTCTTTTTTTTATGTTTTTCTTTTTTTTTTAATGTTTTTTCTTTTTTTAAAGCTACGGTAGCCTAGTGGTTCAGGCATGCGGCTGTCAAGCGGCGGTCGTGGGTTCGAATCCCGGCTCGTACTAATGAGTTTTTCGGAACTTATGTACGGAATATTTACCGTTAGCTTTTCGGTGAAGGAAAACATCGTGAGGAAACCGGTCTAATCTCAATAAGGTCTAGTTTTCCCTCTGGGTTGGAAGGTCAGATGGCAGTCGCTTTCGTAAAAAACTAGCGCCTATGCCAAATCTTGGGATTAGGTGTCAAAGCGGACCCCGGACTCCTTTAGGGCACAACCGGGAATAACGCTAGGAGCATGATCTTTTTTCTTTTTTTAATGTTTTTTAAAGTTTTATTGTGTTTTTTTTAAGTATTAGCTTTTCTCTTTTTTTTCATATTAATTTTTTATTTTAGTTTTATTTTTTTTTGTGTTTTTCTCGTTTTTGATGATTTTGAAATGTTATTTTTCTGTTTTTTGATGTTTTGTCTATTTTTTAATGTTGAAATTTTTGTATGGTCTTTTATGTTATTTTTCAAGTTGTTCTTCTCTTTTTTCCCGTTTTAAATGTTTTTTTCCCTTTTTGTATGTTTATTTTTTTCTTTTTTTCATGTTTTTTCTGATTTTATTTTTTGTATATTTCTCTTTTTTTAATATTTTCTTTTTAAGGGTTCCGTACTTAAAGAGTAAAACGGGACCCTATTACTAAGACTCCGTTGTCCGTCTGTCTGAAACCAGGCTGTATCTCACTAATACCGTGATAGTTCCAGTTGAAATTTTCACAGACGATGTATTTCTGTTGCCGCTATAACAACAAATACTAA
Source organism: Epinotia brunnichana (assembly GCA_963854355.1). Taxonomy (NCBI): domain Eukaryota; kingdom Metazoa; phylum Arthropoda; class Insecta; order Lepidoptera; family Tortricidae; genus Epinotia; species Epinotia brunnichana. The sequence continues at coordinate 18,067,724 of OY977939.1, forward strand.
AAACAGAATCAAATAAATATGTTTATTGATAATGGTACGGAACCATTCGTGCGTGAGTCTGACTCGCACTTGGCTGGTTCATTTTTCTTTTTTTCTTTTTTTATGTAGAATTTTCCTCGATTTAGTGACGTGACAAGGATTCTATTTTTGAACCACTTACATATGCAAGCTCGTGTTTCAACTCCACACTCGCGGATAAAATATAACTGCACCCTTGTACAACTCGTTGGAAATATCTGCGAACGTCGCTGGGAACTGGAAATTCCCAGCGAGGTTCGCATATATTTCCGACGAGTTATATAACAAATAACTATTTATTATATTATTTCCTCACATCGTTTGAGAAAAGCACTATACAAGCCTCGGCCGAAACAGGGATTGCTGGACTCGTTGTATCCCAAATTCGTCCAGCAATCCCTTACTTCACGGCCTCTGCGTAATGTACTATTATAGGAACAAAATAACATTATGAACAAGTATTTAACTCTATGTCTTTGCTTTATTGGATACAATTGCTGTTATTTAAAAATGAGAGATTTAAAAGTAGGTTAGATTTGACTTGGCCAGTTTTCATTACATCAGTCATTTTATAAAGTTATTCAACATAAAAGTATATATATTTTTTTTATTCTGATAAAAACTGGCCAAGTCAAATCTAACCTACTTTAAGATCTCATATTTTTAAATAACAACAATTGTTTTAATACTTGTTCATAATGTTATTTTGTTCCTATAAATACATATTTGTATTTCGCATAGAACTTGGCACTCATTTAGATCTCCATTCTTTTTGCGGCGAAGCCCACAGCCAAGCATAATTTTTGTATTGTACTTGGCTCTCCTTTTTACATTTATGTTTTTGGTGGGATATCATTACTTTTTGTAATGAAAACTAGGCAGGTATTGAGATTTACTTCTGTTCTGTGTATATTATGTGGTGCCACGCGCCGCCGACGACACACCCGCGTTGGCCGGTTGTTTAGCGCGTATTACAAGTTTTTTGTATGGGGACACCACTTATTTTTTGACTGTACTTTATTTTTTTATTTCTGTTATATAGCAAATATAATAATACATATATTGGGATAGTTTCAAATGTCTGCTTGTAACGGTTCCAACGCTACAATAAAAAAAAAATTAAAACCGGCCAATTGCGAGTTGGACTCGCGCACGAAGGGTACCGTACCATTATCTATAAAAAGGGCAAAACAATCACGTTTGTTGTATGAGAGCCCCCCTTAAAAAAATATTTTATTTTGGTTTTAGTATCTGTTGTTATAGCGGCATTAGAAATACATAATCTGTGAAAATTTCAACTATCTAGCTATCACGGTTCTTGAGATACAGCCTGGTGACAGACAAACGGACGGACGGACAGCGAAGTCTCAGTAATAGGGTTTCGTTTTACTCTTTGAGTACGGAACCCTAAAAAATTGGTACCCCCGCCCCCCTATTTTTTTACTTTTTTTATTTTTTCCTACGCTTACACACAATTACCGAGCTGGATTCCAAATTTCATCCTTCTAGGTCATCTGGAAGTAGGTTAGGTTTAGGTACTATATGTCAGTCAGTGCTAAAATTTACGACTTTTTGACCTTCATATCTTTATAACAGTTTGTGAGCTAGCTTCATGAAATTTGGGCTTCTAGATGTCCTTATGGATATAATTAAACACACGTAGTTGTATGTGTTTACGTTAAAGAGATTTTAAGTTATAGAAGGGTCAAAAGTGGTACCAAGTGGTTCGTGTAATATTACACTCGGCGCTGGCTAGCCAGTTCCTTTGCTTGAACTTGGCTTGACACGCTGCCGCGTGTCTAGATTTATTTATTCGCTAGATAGAATTCTTATTCCAAGTGTAATAGTAGTGATGGCGCCTGTACCTACATTATATGTAGGTACCTACCTATATGTTAGTCTTGGTACCTTTTTGTAATATGGGCCTTTGTTGTTGGCCTGATTTAAATAAATAAATAAGTTTTTCGGGGCGGTTTATTTTTTTATTTTTTGATAAGATTTTAGGGGTCGCTACCGAATTTTTGAATTCTTTAAACATTTTACTATTGTATCATCTTCCTAGCGTTATTCCCGGTTGTGGTGGACACCGAAACCCAGGATTTGGCATAGGCATATTTACGAAAGCGACTGCCATCTGACCTTCCAACCCAGAGGGAAAACTAGACCTGATTGGGATTAGACTGGTTCGACCGCCGCTTGACAGCCGCATGCCTGAACCACCAGGCTACCGTAGCGTCTACTTTAATGAGCTAGATATGATAAATAATAAGGAATAAAAAATCGAGAAAATACGAAATTCATTTACTAAATCTTTGACGCTAATTTGGAATCTTTATAGTCTTAAAATTAACGCCAGAGTACGGATTTAGCATTTTAGCACATTCAAATTCATTTTTGAATTACTGGCTACAAATTAGTGATTTTTTTTATATTTTCAAGATTATTTATTTCCTATTATCAAACAGAGCACAAAAAATAACATCAAGTAAGAAACAAAATACTATGGAAAATTGCAAACCTTACAGAATTTCTAAATCCGGAATTTCCAAACGTTATTTTTTCACGTATTCGAACAATGCAAGAGGGTCTCACTGAAATTTTTAAGGAGCAGCCTAGACTGATCCATGTACCGGGGAAGAGCACAACATACTCTTACCGAGACAACATTTTGAGGGTTAGATAATATGAGTAATAAAAAACGCTATAATTATGGAACGAACAACTTTATTTTAAATATTCATGGAGACATATATATATATATATACTTATATACGATAAATATACTCTTAAACGGTTAATTACGAACAAGTATATCTATAGTAGGTACCTATTGTTGGTTAAATGAGCTTCACCAGGCATGTTGACATCCTCAAACAAATGGTTTTGGCAACAATGTAACATTCACATTACCTATTTAATTTATATGCCTTCGCATTGAACATCAAGCGTTCAAGAATTTCTGAAAATGTTGGGCATAGGGTGCTTAAGGGGCACTTTCCTGCCTGAACCTAGAAACGCGGCGAAGTCATCCCAACATCTCCCTCTAGGTGTGCCCCCTATAGGTCACATCAATATTTCATTAGATTAGGTGTAATTTCTTACCATATACAAAATAAATGATCCTATCCTGAATATACAGGGTAGGTATAAGATATGTTGGCTTTTGGGGTCACTAATCGTAATCGCAGCTCTACTGGCTGCTAAATTATACCAAAAATAAATATGTACTATTTAAGCTCAAGAGATCACTTGGGAGACATAAAATATATTACATTATCTGTTAAAAGCTACATTATTTACAAAGAGTTCCAATATTTAGAAAGAGTTTCTTACTAGTCGTATAGATCTCGTTTTGAGATGGTAGAGACTGTGTAAAGCCCGCTGCTGTCGGTCACTTCATCTGTGCTCTCCGTTAATCAAGAGATGTCTATGTCTTCGACTTTGTAAAGAAACCTCCGTCGTGGGTAGCCTCATGAGTCGCCGTTGGGCGCTACCGTTACGGTGCTGCAGTTGGCACGCGTCGAACGTGTGGAGCTCCGCCGCAGGCCCACCCCCACCGGATTCAACAATATTAGATTATCACTCTTCCTTTTCCCTCGACACTTGCAGAACACGAGCTCTCTCATACCTTTCCTGAAATTCTTGGATAGGAAAGCGTAGAGGAGCGGGTTGATGCCTGAGTTGAAGTAGGTGATGAGGAAGGTGAGCGGTGTAAAGAGAGTGCTGAAGTTGCCGGTGCCGTGGTAGCCGCTGGACCAGCGCTGCCACATTTTTCGTGCGTGAAAGGGAAGGTTGCAGATGGCGAAAGCGAGCACGACCACGATGAGCATGCGCACGACGCCGCGGCGCGCGCGCAGCACGTTGCGCGACAGGTGGCTCAGGTGATGGCAGTTGCGGGACTCTGGGTCACGGCAAGCCTTAAGCGCCTTCATGGCTCGCTGAAAAAAAAATGAGTATTAATATGACAGAGACACGATGAAAAACGATAAGTATGTTAGGGTTATACTCATAATATGACGTCTATGTATGAGGTACCTACGAGAGACTAGGCTTATTGACTCAAGAAGGCTTGATTAAAGATGTGGTGTTGTGTTGTTCTCAATCGCTACATCAAATATAATTAACGAACTAAATAAGCGGGTGGAAACTAAATGGCTTTAATGGTAGCGGGTGACAAGAACAGAAAACCGGGTATTTGGTTCACATCAAATTAGCAGACAGGCTGATCAGTGATCACTAAGTTCAGTTTGGTGGCCAGTCAAAACTTGTATTTTAACTTAATATTTTATTGAATACAGCGTTTTTTTACATTTATAAAATTATATAATATACCTACATTTGTTGAACAATATAGGTAGGTTCTATGCCTAGGTTCTATGGCACATTTGTGCATTGACGACTTTTTTGTTTACATTTTTGGTCTCTAATTCCGTCACAGACTTTTATAATATTTATGACAATACGAGTATGTACTCGTAGATAATGAAATAACTACAGTCACCACAAAAATATTTATGATTAGCTTAAAAGTCATATCTAAAACTTTTATTATTATCTTCTATACTTATCTATACTTTTTCATATGAAAATAAGCTGGCTATTAAGTAATGCAAAGTTATACCTATTGAATCTCTGATTAAAAAAATCGTCTCTTCAAATAAATTGTTTTTCTGAGCATGGCTGGTATTTTGACTCGCATTTGATCACATCACGTCTAAATATTTTATGGTTCCAGTAAGGTTTCTATACAAGAATGTATATTGAATGCCAAAGGCGGGCAGAGAATTCCCAAATCGATGTCAGGACTTATTGTAAGTAGCTGTCCGCGCAGGCCAGGCGGTGCCTTTGTATTGCAAGCTTTCGTTAGCCTTATTCACGGAATACTTAAATAAGATGGAAGCGGCGTGTTAGCTAGTTACTTCGGAATCCTGCGTAGCCAGCCCAATACAATCAAAACTGAATTTGTACATGTAAACACTACTGATTGCTACGATACGCTTCTAATTGGTTAAAGCTTTTAATTCCATTACGATTTCACCAGTTGTAATTTTTAGGACGAAAAGTAACTCAAAACTGCATTACTTGCGGTCTAATTTCCAATGCCAAAATAATGTCACGTTAGTCTATTCTTTATCAATATAGGAGCCAATTTCGAAAGAGGTTTTCAAATATGGAAATGATATGAGAATAGTCTTGTTACCTGCTCTCCTTCTTGCATTATTTTATCTTATCTTATCTTATCTAGGTGAGGGCCCTTTCGGATGCACTTCGACCCAGTGGGATCTTTTGTGCATTTGCCCTCCCCTTTATACCTGCTCCCAGGCTTGCTCCATCATTTCCACAAAGCGGATGATGCAGTTCGCCGGGAGCACCTTGAATTCCTTTGGTTGCGGGTAACCGTTACTGAAGTAGTTCATTCTTTGTCTGGCAAGGGCATGACATTCACACAATAAGTGTTCCATAGTCTCATACTCCTCGCCACACATTCTACAGTCTAAACTATCAGATAGTCCCATCTTGGCCAAGAGATCCTTGACCCCGAAGTGACCTGTGAACACCCCAGATATAATTCTGAGTTGCATTTGAGCATAACTCAACGTGTGTGAGCGTGACGTACTTTTGACGGAAATTGACATTTACTATTTGATTGCAAAATTGAGGCCCTGTTCAAATGAAGTTGACGTTTGATTATGTTCAAAACCAAAGGTCTTATGTTGCTATGACACTCTATGGTGAAACATCTATTTGAAAATTTGGAATACAAAATAGAGGTGAGACTAAGATCATAATTATCGAAATTTTATATTTTTGGTAACTATATATCGTTTATATAGGATATCGTATATGTATGTACCTATATATTTCAATTAATTTTAAATGCCCTTATTTCTTAGAGTAAGAGCGTTTGCGTACTGCGGCCGATCCGAACCTGATTAAATATCAGTCAGAAGTAGCAGTATAGTGCTATATTTGAGAAATTACGTCCGAAGAAATCGGGTAAGTATTAACGAAATTTTGATCTTGTATGCGACACGCAGTTTGCAAACGCTCTAAATGGAGATGGTGCTGAAAGCAACCGTCAGAGAAATCGTGTAGCTCACGAAAACATGCTAACACTTTTTAATCAAAATATGTACAAGTATTCAATTAATTTTAATATTTACAAGGATACTAAGGACTCGCAGAGTAGGTATGACATATCATTATAATAATAAAATTGCACATTTGAATTCCTTGATGTACCGTGTGATTTGTTTCAATGCCAAATATAATTTATTTGACATAAATAAATTCATAACGCGCTTCACGCTAACATCAGAGAAAACATTTTTGACAAAGAAATACTTCTTGTCTTTAGTGGGTCTACTAGCTTTTAACATAGACCCAAATATATGTAATAGCCAATAGCTCAACTGGGTCTACTAGTCGATCTGAGTATTAATATTTTTCATCTGAATGTTTAGGGTTTTTCCAGCAAGGTACTATAAATAGGCTTATTTTTAGACAATGGTGACACTCAAGTTTTATGTATTACAGAACATTGGCTTAGACAAACAAAAACAAAACCACAAATATGTATCAAGAGCAGCACGAACTGCCAACCAACTGTCATGCAGTTTGGCAGTAGATTTATTATGTAACCATTGAATCTGTCCTTTTAAGAAATAAACTATTTAATATTTATATAGAGGTGGCAAAATATTGGTAAAATAAAGTATAGTTTAAATTATTTGATCCCTTTACACGAAGAAGAAGAAGAAGAATATTTATATTATTAGATAATTTTTGTCTTTGTAAATGTTAAATTAGTGAATTTCTCGATAAGTACATACACTAAGCATGGTACCACTCTAGTCATACTGACAATCGCCCCGTTAAAATGTCAAACGCAAATAACGCGATACATTGCTGCGTCATTACGATAGTCCCTAATCTGCGGCTTTGGCTAGCAAGCAATGCAAAACAATGGCGAATTTCATAATCGATTGCGTATTTATTCAAAACACTGTTACTTTAGTACTTACCGGTGATAGAAAATCGCTCCCGGAGGAACTTTTGGGTCCTGGCTTGCCTGTCGGCACGACTAAATTGCAGAACGTGGCACGTTTTTATTTTTAATACGACAAAAATCGTCACCCACGGTCAACAGACAACTGATCTGCGTTTTGACTGCGTTTGACAGTGTTGTGAGTGTTCACTCATAACATCGGCTACACGTACCCCGCCCATTACCGTTTCTATAGTATTTACTTGTTCTGTGGCCTTATTCCTAGTATTGCTTTTGACCTCTGTTATATCGGTAAATTTTCTACGAGAATAAAATATCAACTACCTATACCAAGAACCATAATTAAATTCCATCGAATCTACCAAGGAATGTCACAGACACAGTAAAACCTACCATTGTAAGTAGGTATAACGTTCCAGTTGTTACCAACCTTATTATGGTTGGACACAACCTTACTATAATCGTCAGAATCGATGTAAGACTGATGGGAAATACAACTCGTCGGAAATATCTGCGAACCTCGCTTCGCCAAATACCAAGCTGTCAGATTTTTCTGGTGGTCATCTTGCCGGCCTTTATTAGACCATTAAGACCCCATCAATGGTGGGGGTGAGATTTTGTGAGAGTCAGGATGGCGGGTGTACCTAAAGAAATATAAAAAAATTGTATACGAAAAAAATGTACCCAAAATGTACTATTTGGTACCACATTTAAAAAAAATTGTACCACCACGTACTCAAAGTTATTACAAAATTAAGGTACACCCGCCAACCAGACAGTCAGGATGGCGGGTGTACTTCTGACAGCTATGTTCCCATCAATTATAAAAAAAAAATGTACACCAAATTTTTGTACCAAATTTGTACTATAATATACAATTTATATTCGAGCAATATAATCCGTGGTTTGCGAGCAATACACACGTAAGGTCTTTCTACGGTAGGTACACGCGCACGTTGTTAATACTACTTAAACTTGTTTATTTTTCAACTCATATTCGATTCGCTCCCACCTTCTATTATTGAAATCCTTCAGCCAAGCACCATTGAATTAATATTTTTACACAAGACTAGAAGCGAGCTGGTGGGCTTCTTAGCTACGGCTTAACACAAGGATTTCGTGTGCCTCTGTTGCGTCGTGAGAGTCAACCAAAGAGTAAAGTAAGTATAAGGAGTCAACCGATCGGTCGGGCAGTCGGAACTTATTAACCATCGAAGATAAAGAGGGGTGTGATAAGTATCTGTCTGTGTGTCGGTCTGTAACTTCCTAGCTCCTAAACAGATAAACCGTGAAAGTGCGGTTGTTTTTATCAAAACTCTTGTTTGTCGGGATGATTCTTGGCTATGTTCGTTCTTTGGGGGTGAGGGGGGGGGGGGGTGTTTTGACGACCGGTTAGCCTATAGTGGTAGAGTTGGGCAAAAATTATCTATTTACGAAAAACCGGGAAGATTAACTAAATCATCTTTTATTTGATGTCTTTCTGTTGCCGCTATAACAACAAACACTAATAAAAACCGGCCAAGTGCGAGTTGGACTCGCGCACGATAGGTTCCGTACCATTATATATAAAAACGGCAAAAAAATCACGTTTGTTGTATGGCAGCCCCCCTTAAAAATATTTTGTTTAGTTTTTAGTATTTGTTGTTATAGCGGCAACAGAAATACATAATCTGTGAAAATTAAACTCTCTAGCTATCACGGTTCATGAGATACAGCCTGGTGACAGACAGACAAACGGACGGACGGACAGCGAAGTCTTAGTAATAGGGTCCCATTTTACTCTTTGAGTACGGAACCCTAAAAATATTTTTTTTTTATAGATAATGGTACGGAACCCTTCGTGCGCGAGTCCAACTCGCACTTGGCCGGTTTTTTTTTTCTTTTGCAATCTTACACAAATCGACTTAGTCCCAAACTAAGCAAAGCTTGTACTATGGGTACTAGACGACGATAAACATACTTATATACATATAGAGAAATAAATACATAAAAACATGGAAAACATCCATGACTCAGGAACAAATATTTGTGCTCATCACACAAATAAATGCCCTTACCAGGATTCGAACCCGGGACCTCCGGCTTCGTATGCATGGTCACTACCAACTAGGCTACAGGAGGCTCCCATACAACAAACGTGATTTCTTTGCCGTTTTTATAGATAATGGTACGGGACCCTTCGTGCGCGAGTCCGACTCGCACTTGGCCGGTTTTTCTTTCCCTCGCTGTAGTGAGGTGAAAAGTTTTGTGTTATACACGGGTGAAAAGTTATTTTACGTCTCGTGTGTTGAAACCGTTGCCGTCTCGTGTGTTGAAATGTTGGAACCGATATTAGACATTTACAAAAAAGGTCCATATTACAGATCGATCAATATTTACAACAAATTACCATCAAATATAAGGAATTTAGAAAATAATAACTCTTTCATTAGCAAACTAAAAACATTTCTGATAAAAAAAGCATACTATTCGGTCTCAGAGTTCCTGCAGGATGATGATCTTCTGTAATATCATAATGTAAAACTATAGATTTTATTATGAACTAAATAATATAATTAGTTTGCCTAATAGATCTATGCACTAGAGTTTATATAAACTAGTTTTTAAGAACTATTGTTCCCTACCAGGGTCCAATTTTTATTTTGTAACATCTTTGTAAAATACCATGGTTTGCAATAAACATTATTACTATTACTAACACTCGCTACGCTCAGGATTCTATTTTTGAAACACTCGCTTCGCTCGTGGTCAATCATGGAACGCTTTCGCTAGCTCGTGTTTCAAATGAACACTCGCAGGTAAAATACAACTTTCTCCCCTTACAACAACCCCTTACAAATAACTATTCTCATAAGCCACATATGTATATGTAGTGATTTAGCGCTCGGCTGCCGAGCTTTAAAGACTCGAGACGTTGATGCTAAGACTACCGCTATGCAGTACCTACTGAAAAGACTCGCGTTAGTTCGAGTTTTTAAGGCTCGGCTAAGCTGACTCGCAACGCAAACCTATCTCTGTAATTTGCCATCATCAATTTACATCCAAAATTATTTATGAGCAATAGTAATTGAAGTAGCAATTCAACGAAATCTAATCGAACTTTGTGCAGTAGTTACCCACGTCATTAAAAAGTCCATAGGTCATCCCCCTTACCAAGAGAAAATGCATGATTTACCATATAAGTTACCGAAATCGCCATATTATTGCATTTGAAGAATTCCCTCAATTCCTCCTGGATCCCATAATCAGATATAATTCGAATCCAAAAGGGACCTCCTTGTAGAAACCGGCACTTGAAATCGGACTTGATAAAGAATTATCTCTGATATATGAAATAAAATCCGACTCGACTGGGCAGCGTTCGGGAAGCTACGGCACATCTTTTCGTCCAATATTCCGCAGTGTCTCAAGACGAGTGTTTGACCAGTGAGTGATGACATATGGCACTGTAACGTGGTCGCTTACAATGGGCCTCATAAGAAGGCTCAAAGTCACCCAAAGGGCAATGGAAAGGGAAGATTCTCTGCGTGATCGGCTGATCGCATCAGAACCAAGGTAACCGATATAGCCCTCCGAATCGCTAAACGTAAGTGGCAGTGGGCAGGGGCACATTGCACGTAGAACCGATAGCCATTGGGGAGGAAAGGTTCTCGAGTGGCAACCTCGTACCGGAAAGCGCGGCGTGGGTAGGCCCCCCCCCACAAGGTGGACTGATGACCTGGTAAAGGTCGCGGGGGTCCGCTGGATGTGGGTGGCGCAGGACCGATCACTTTGGCACTCTTTGGGGGAGGCCTATGTCCAGCAGTGGACGTCTTTCGGCTGACATGATGATGATGATGATATAAAATAAATACGTAAAGACAAACCGAAAGCCTTCCTGTTATGTTACGAGCTATTAACTAAGTAGGTACCAGTAGAAAAACCTTAAATGTGTACAACTCGCAAACCACGAATTACATTGCCCGAATGTAAATTGTATATTAAAGTACAAATTTGGTGTATAATTTTTTTTTTATAATTGGTGGGAACATAGCTCTCAGAAGTACACCCGCCATCCTGACTGTCTGGTTGGCGGGTGTACCTTAATTTTGTAATAACTTTGAGTACGTGGTGGTACAATTTTTTTTTAATGTGGTACTAATTAGTACATTTTGGGTACATTTTTTTGGTATACTTTTTTTTTATATATCTTTAGGTACACCCGCCATCCTGACTCTCACGAGATTTTGATGGGGTCTTATAGAGGCCGGCAAGGTGACCACCAGAAAAATCTGACAGCTTGGGATTTGGCGAAGGTAGGTTCGCAGATATTTCCGACGAGTAATATTTCATTAATTTAACAAATTTTAATAAATAATTCTAAAGAAACCATTTGTCCTAACCAGACGGACGTAAGATACCGAAAATGAAGTGAGGAGTCAAAAGTCATGGCCGCCATCATTTGATCGTACCCACACGACTAGTTGTTGAATTTTTTTATGTTTACTATGGATATTATGTATGTCCGAAATAAAGAAATTGAATTGAACTGAAATTAATATAGACACATCTGCAGACTAATTTTATTTTGTGTCATAACTGATAGTACCAAATGTTATTGACACCCGAAGTTTAACTTTTGTAATAGGAATATTTCTACCACAAAACAGTTTTAGTTAAATAAAGTTATATTCATTAGTTTTTATAGAAGTATTTTTATTAACACAGAGTATTAAGGTTCTATCTTTAAAATTGCTAATGAATTTAGTTAGGTACTTACGTGCATTTTTTCGACAAGAGTTAATTTACAGAGTTTATTTAAGTATTGATGGAATGTTTCATTTCAATGGCAACACAGTGGTAGATTTGATGGAATTTAATTATGGCTCTTGGTATAAGTGTGACAAGAGTAGCACTTTTTATCGCACGTTGCCATTTCGCATCCCATGATTACAATTACTTACGATACGATAAATCCAACAACTTACACAAACCAAATTATTGGTGAATCTGAATTCATTATTAGAATACTAATGGCAATTTCGATTCTAGCAGCGTCATCAATTATTTCAATTAGGTAGGCGTTTGTGTTAACGTAATTGGATCAATGATTCGGGTTGTACGTATCTCATTCGTTTGGTATTGATACGACGTTGCAATAACGTAACACGTTGTACACTTCCGGCATAAAAATACATTATTTCCCTTTACACATTTTACCTCAATTATGTGAAATTACCCTATAAACCTCCATTGACTCTGTGCTAAGTTTGGCCTTTTTAACCGACATTAAAAAACGAGGAGGTTCTATGTTCCACTGTATGTACAGTCGGGGAATGAAAAGGTTGACCAGTTTGACCACCTTAAGATCTGTTTTTGCTTGCTCAGTATAAGTTATCAGTATCTGCTTTATCGACCGAGTGTCAGACACATTCCGTCATAATGAATGTCATTTCACAACACCTCTTAGAATTTTGGAACGTATACAAGAAATAGCAATGATGACATTGACAGGACCTGTTACTCACATTTATGGTTTTAATAATTTTAAGCGAGGAGGATTTAATCATTAGATTTATCAAACTTGACACAACGTAATGGCAAGATCAAACTAATAAAAAGCAGCCAAGTGCGAGTCGGACTCGCACATAAAGGGTTCCGTGAAATAAATTGCGGTTTACGATTTATGACGTATTAAAAAAAACTACTTACTAGATCTCGTTTAAACCAATTTTCGGTGGAAGTTTGCATAGTAATGTACATCATATATTTTTTTTTAGTTTTATCATTCTCTTATTTTAGAAGTTACAGGGGGGGGGACACATTTTACCACTTTGGAAGTGTCTCTCGCGCAAACTATTCAGTTTAGAAAAAAATGATATTAGAAACCTCAGTATCATTTTTGAAGACCTATCCATAGATACCCCACACGTACTTGAGGCGGAAAGGTTCTCGAGTAACAACCACGTACCGGAAGGCGCCGCGTGGGTAGGCCCCCCACAAGGTGGACTGATGACCTGGTAAAGGTCGTGGGAGTCGCATGCGGGTAGCGCAGGACCGGTCATTGTGGGACTCTTTGGGGGAGGCCTATGTCCAGCAGTGAACGTCTTTCGGCTGAAATGATGATGATGATTATGATGAAAGCCGGAAAATATTGAAAAAGCGGGATTAGGACTTAAAAGATGCATTTCCGGCAACTAGCCACTAGCCGGAAGTAGATGAGAATCATAGAAATCAAAGTGTGCTGCCCTAACCCATCAGTCGCATCTACACTCTCATTACCAAAAAAAAAAACAGTATATATCGGGAGACTTCTTCCTAATATTTGCTAGAAACCTATTCACGAAGGCACGACCCACTCCTTAGTAGAGTAATTAGTATAAGCTAGCAAGGAGTGCCGCGGCTTCGCGAGTGAACAGCTGTACCACCATATAGGTAGTACCTTCGCTTCCTTGTTGCCGACGAAAGTGCGTTGCGGATCACTCAGGGGCTGCTTCTCGGGCCGTGGACAGGGCGCCGCGCAGCACTGCCCTCGTGCCATGTGCTGCAAACCGTGCGAGCTCTGCCACAGCACTACGGCTATCCTCGTGTATAAAACCTGCCAACAAAAAAAAAACACTTTATAGCACCGTAACAGTTCTCGCGGGGACCAAGTTGTATAAAATAATTTCCTTTTCATCACACTTGCTCATTAATGGTGTTATTCCTTGCCTGTATACAGAAGGACAATGGCCTAAATTGTTTCCTCGGGAAATAATGGTCCCAAGGGAGTAATGAGCTTGCTTGGTTAAGCAAATCTGGACGGCAAGAATTCTGATCTGTGATTGGTTGGAAAATAGAATCGAGCAGGCCATACCCTGCAAGAACCAAATGCTCCATGCTCTGTGATTGGTTGAAATATTGAAGCTCCGCCTTCCACTCGCACTGATCTAGAAGTGAAGTTGTCAATTTCATCAACATTTGATTGATGCGCTTGTATAAAACATAGGTTTTTTCTGTCTTTTGTATTTATTTATTTACTCGCAAATGTGATGAAAAACATTGTGTATAACACGGGCGTAAGAATATTGCAAACTCGAGTCATCAAAATCCCTCCGTCTTACGGCGTCGGGCTCCTGATAGACTCTCGTTTGCAATATTCCTCATACGCTCCTTGTTAAACAATGTACTATTTCTCAAATTTGCTCGGAAATGTATGCGTTAATGTCACGAAATGAAGACATGAAGTTTCTTGTTTATGGCTCTCTACATTATTACTTCTTGGCATAGGCCAAGAAGTAATGTATGAAAACCCTAACTAAAAACATTATTGGCCGCTACTCTAACTTTTTAAATTTGCCTACTAATATTAAACAGACAAAGAAAAAATTACATACTGCAACCACCACTAAGTACTCTTTTTTAAATGTTTTTGTTTGTTTTTTTTTTTTGTAAAAAAAATATATATATTTTTGTCAGTTTTTTTATGTTTTTTTATATTTTTTGTTTTATTAATGTTATTTTTTATATTTTTTTATTTTTTAGTGTTATCGTTTTTAATAATTTTAAAGTTTTTTTTTCTTTTTTTGATGTTTATGATTTTTTTTAATGTTTAAATTTTTGTTTAGAAGTCTTATGTTATTTTTCAAGTTTTTTCCTTTTTGTATGTTTTACTTTTCTTTTTTTAATGTTTTTTTTGTTTTTTCAATGTTTTTTTAATGAGCTGTTTTTTTTGTTCTTCTCTTATTTTAATGTTTTTTTTCCGTTCTGTATGTTTTACTTTTCTTTTTTTGAATGTTTTATTGTTTTTTCAATGGTTTTTTTTATTTTTTAATGAGCCGTTTTTTTTTTCGTTTTTTAATAATTTTTTAATGTATTTTTTCCCTTTTTATGATGTTTTGTCTATTTTTGAATGTTGAAATTTTTGTATAGTCTTTTATGTTATTTTCAAGTTTTTTCTATCTTTTTCCTTTTTTAAATGTTTGAACTTCGTAATATATCCGCACAATGTCCTCTAACGGATTAAAAGTACAAAAATCCTAACCGAGGTTATATTTTGAAATTTTCAAAAACCTATTTCTGGGCTCCATTAATACACAAACAATAGTAACAATCCAACTTACCAAGACTAAGAAGGTCTTCCAATATTAAATTTGATTGCGAGATGCAACGCGCAATATATATGTAACGGGGTGAAACGTCTCTGCTGCAGTTAAAGATTTATTCCACTGCATTTTCACCAAACTAACTGGCTCTAGAGTAAAATAAAATCTCCGGATCTTCTTACATCCAATATATTACTTTCATAACGTATCCTATAAGGCTCCTAATAAATAGGTACCATAAATTACGTTGTAATAAGTATTGCAGTCGTTCGGCTTTTGTGAATTATTTTTAACATCAGTAAATATGTAAAAACACAACGAACCTCTTCTAATATCGGTCCGAGTACACAAACCATAAACTATTTAGCAATTAAATACTCGTAGTCTACCTAACCAAAATTGACAAATATTTCTTTGTGATATCACCAATTGTCTATGATTTAAAAAAACGCAAGAAGCGTAAAGCCTGCATCACACTGCCGCGGCCCGCGGTGGCGGACCATAGTAATTTTGACAGCTAATGACAAGTTTTCTATTGTTCGCCGGTGCCAGGCCGCGCCAGTCTGTGAGAGGCCTTAAGCCTGCATCACACTGGCGCGGCCTGCGGTGGCAGGCCATAGTAAATTTGACAGGAAATGACAAGTTTTCTATTGTCCGCCGCGGCCAGGCCGCGCCAGTCTGTGAGAGGCCTAAAATGAGCGTGCCAAGTATACTGTCATATTGTTTCATAACATGGCGGATGTCGTGCTGTTCTGCTATCGATAAAACAGGAAACAGGTTTATCGATAATATAGACAGATCTCAGAATGTACTGGTTTCCTGTAATGTACCTAATTATTAAGTACATTAATTTAGATGATCTAAAAGACACTGCATTTTTTCTATAATTGTGGTATCAGGCATTACTTAGCGGAATTTCATGATTTAAGTTCCTAGAAAAATAATTATTTGCTAGCATTGTGTAATTTGTGACGTTAAATGCATGTATTTTCTTTCTTCTTTCTTTTTTTCTATGGCATCAAACATGGGCAAAAAAAGAATGGCTCCGTTAAAGTAAGCTCAGTAAGTAATTTTTCTAAGCAGCACACAGTGTCTTCATCTAAACAAATTTCTAATAATTTCCACTCCAGCGTCTGTGATACCTACACTACAGACTGACAGGTAGGCAAATTTACGTCTACACAAATGATATTTGAAAAATACACCCTGTCCATAGGTTTTCCTATGTACATGGCTAAAAGTCAGTTATCAATTTATGTCATTCATTCAAATGGTTCGCTGTTTATGTTTTATTTTAATTTAAATAATATTATTAACAATGACTATACCGAGTGAGGTCCGCAAACTATTGTTTAAGCTCGTAAATAATTACGACAATGCACAATGTGAGAACCCGATCTGAAGCGTTGTATAGCGAAAAACTGCAATATTTACAAGTCGTAAGCAACTTAGTAGGTTGGTACTGAATAAATATTTTGATACTTTATGTACTGGTTCTAACATATTAATACCTGAATCCATATTAAATCAATGCCTGAATCTCATAAACAGGAATGTGTAAAGAAACTGATAAACTAGAAGTTTTAGAAAAGATAAATTAAATCGAAACATTGGAACGTAAGGAGTCACTTCTAATGGTCACACTACACTTGGCGGTGTTTGCCCAAATATTCGTGCTGCATCTTTTTCCTTCTTACGGCAAATGAAAGAGAGGCAACGACGCAACGCGAACACGCAACCCCAAGTGTATTGCGACCATAAGACTGCCACCATACCACTGTTTCTTGAAGCCCATAGATCTGATTTGGAGTATCGCTAAGAGAAAAGTGGCCAGCAAGAAACATGCAAATGTAGTAAGTTGAACTTGATCCACTACGCGGTTTCAGATTGAGTTGATATTTGGCTTATTATGAGCTAAGTCTTATTTATTTCATTTTTCGCCTTGCTACAATGATATACCTATACTTACGATGAGAAAGTGTAAACATATGCGTTTGTCGTTGACTGTACTGCATAAAGTGGTAGAAAATATTATGCGAGCTGACTTTGAGTGCACTTCAACGTATATTTGACTTATTTTTTTAGGTAGGTACCTTACGTGTGCACAGACAATCATAAATATTTTCTAGTATCAAAACTATAATTCCTATTACACAAACTGTCACCAGCCCAAGATATTTTGAATTTCCCACCAATAAATTGGGTAAAATTTGGTTAGCCAGACTCTAGTAGAATGTTATCACAAGAGTAATTAATGCAAGTTTGCTTAGGCTACATTGCAACCAATGGGTTTACTCCAATTACGACCATAAGGAAGTGTTAGATTAATTATTCATGATTGTGCAGATTGGACAGTGGCTCTGCGCAACACGAGCACGAATTCATACGTGATACCAGGCGGTTTTACGAAGGTATTATAGTTTAGTTCAGTTTATATAAACAGTAGCTTAGCAGTTGAATATTACCACAATCTAACATGGTGATAAAATAAAATTAATCTTCATGATCATTTAATTCATTTTCCATGTCGGAACGTCTCGGCACTTACGTCCTTTGGTGAAAATACAAATTTACTTAGTTACCTTAGCTGAATTATGTAACTAAGTAAGCTTACTTAAAGTGGTGTTTTCGGAGACAGGCTGTAAGTTTAAGTACTTACAAGTTTCCGGAGTTGCTACGAATTCTTGTTAAGATGTTAACAACTGTCCGGCGTCAAGAGAATTGCGTGTTGTACTGTACCACAGAATAAGTAATAGTACAAGTAGTTGTACTTAACTTGTAAGATCGTGTGAAAATTCGTGGTTTCACGGAAACTAGGATGTTTTTAAATAAGCAAAAAAACTATTTTTTGTATTTATTTATCCAATCCAATTCTATAAAGTCAAAAACATTGTTTTCCATAAAATTTACATTGCTTTGGTTTAACAGGAAGCCCGAATACGTAATGTTTTTGTATGAAAACAAGACTCTTTTCACGGTTTTAGAATCATCTACCTACCTAATAAAATTGACAATTAACCTACGGCAAAATCGTCGATTGAAATATTTTCTGACAAGATATATGACAGTTATATTACATTGTTGTAGAGGCTAGAAAATAAGCAATAGATGGACGAGTTAGTTCGAGGACCGACGCGTAGCGGAGGCCCTCGAAAGTACGAGTCCAGCTATTGCACCGTCGGCCAAGGCTTAACACAGTGCTTTTCACGTGTACTGCGAGGAAATTGCAAATCATTATAATTTTAAATCAAAATTAAGTACCTAATTAAAGATCATAATAACATTAAACAGGCTCATGCGGCGTCGCGGCCCGGCGCAGCGGGGAGGAGCGGTGCCCGCCGGCGCGGCGGCAGCAGTGGCGTGAAAATACTTACGTAGTTGTATACCCATGCTAACCAGAGATCGGAATTTCCACGGCAAAACAAAGGACTGTCGCAATCTTGACTTACTTGACCTTATGTCCTATGAACCCTAGAGGGCCATCGCGTTCTGTCGTGGCCTGCTTGCTTGGCCTCGGACCACGTCAGCCCGATTGCCTTCAGTTCCGCTGCCACTGAGCGTCTCCAGGTGTGTTTCGGCCGGCCACGTTTCCTCTTCCCATGTGGTGTCCATTCCGGGGCTTGCCTTAGGATGTGGTTGGGAGCTCTTCTTAGAGTGTGACCGATCCAAGTCCACTTGCGGCGTTTAATTTGGTGCCCGATTGGCGTTTT
This sequence comes from Epinotia brunnichana, assembly GCA_963854355.1. Lineage (NCBI taxonomy): Eukaryota > Metazoa > Arthropoda > Insecta > Lepidoptera > Tortricidae > Epinotia > Epinotia brunnichana. Next base: position 18,086,524 of record OY977939.1, read on the forward strand.
GGAACACATATCCCAGAGTTCTTCGTTGAAGATCTTTTCGGGCCAGTAAATACCGACGATCTGCCTAAGGCAAATAAACACCTGGATACGGTGCGTGATGTCTTCAGCGACTCTCCACGTTTCGCACCCGTAGAACAGGACTGTTTTGACATTAGAGCGAAATATTTTTAGTTTCACCCTACGTGTCAGCTTCTTAGACTGCCATACATGTCGCAGTTGCGCGAAGGCCGCCCGGGCCTTGGCTACCTTAGAAGCGATGTCCTCTTCCGTTCCTCCAGTTTGCGACACGATGCTGCCAAGGTAGGTAAACTTCTGTACGCGCTCTATATGTTCCGAGTTCCTGGGTCTTCCGCGCGTTGATTTTAAGACCTTTGAGAAGCGCCTCGATCTGTAGGTGTAGATTATCCAATTTGGCTTGCATGCTTGTGGCTAAGCAGGCATGTCATCAGCGTAGTCTAGCTAGGTCATCCAAAGTTTCGGTTAAACCCCACTCTATACCTCGCCGCTTGCTGTCGTTTGTTCTTTGCTTGATGCCATCTAGGACGATCAGGAATAGCAGAGGTGAAAGGAGGCAGCCCTGTCTAAATAACCCCCGCGTGGACGCTAATATCTTCGGAGATAAGGCTATCGTGCTCTTCTTTGCACATGTAGTTCTTGTAGATGGTTATCAGAACGTCCCTGATCTTTGTCGGAACTCCAATTTCGTCAAGTTGGGACCAGATTCTGGACCATTGGATGGTGTCGAAGGCTTTTTCGAAATCGACGAAGGTAAGGTATACCTCGCGTTGCCATTCTTATGCCTCCTCCACGATGATTCGAAGTGTGTTGTTCTAGGCATTGCAGGAACGGTTCGGTCTGAAGCCTGCCTGTTCCCTCATGAGTAGCGGTTCAACTGCCCCAGATAGCCTGTCCAGTTATTACTGGACAGTAATATTTGCTAATAATATTTGATAAAGAGCGATTCCTATCCAGTTACCGTACTGGCTGAGGTCGCCCTTCTTCTGCACATTTATCAGGAGACCCTTGTTCCAATCATCCGGGAGGTTTTCGGTGGTCCAAATCTTTTCCAGGAGAGGTGTGAAGAGCTCACCTGCGGTGGGTGTGTCTGCTTTTAGCATTTCCGACGATATGAGGTCGAGACCTGGGGCTTTACCTCTCTTCAGGGAGAGTATGGCGTTTTGGACTTCTTCTTTGCTCGGTGGGGTCGTATTAATGTATAATGGTTGAGGCGTTTGGGTGTTTTGCGGAGAGTGAGATAGTTCTGCGGTAGATACGCCGAATATCTGTTCAAAGTGCTCCCGCCATCTTCTGCGCCGTTGTTCGGATGTTGTGATTAGTCTTCCTTGCTTGTCCCGTAGAGGCTTTTTCCTGAAGTCACGCTTCCCAGCCAAAGTTTTAGTAGCATTGTACAGCTCTTCTTAGGTTGCCAGTATTGGCATCGTGTTGTGCACGATCAGTTACATCGTCAGCCTATATCCTCCTGTCTTTTCTGGTGCTATGATAGATGTGTCTGCGCATTTGCCGATACTGCAATCCAAGACTGGCCCGTTCAGTCTCACTGCGTGACTCCAGGAGTTTTAAAGGGAGCGCTTTACGGGCCTCGGTGAAGTTCCAGATCGACTGCGATATCTGACTGTGTTTGCTGTGTCTGCATCTTACTCCAGGGCGGAGAAGCGGTTCTGTAGCTCGAGTGCGAACTTACTCGCAATGTCAGGCACATCCAGTTTGCGCACGTCTTACCTTGCTGTGTGATGTTCGTCGGGCGACTGCCACTTTAAGGTGTAGTTCGGCGACCACCAGCATGTGATCACTGTCGATGTCTGCGCCTCGCCTGTTACGAACATCCAACAGTGATTTTCGCCATTTACAGCTGATAGCAAGGTGGTCAATCTGGTTTCGGGTGATGCCGTCAGGTGATGTCCAGGTATATTTGTGTATCCTTATGCAATAAAAGTGTTCCTCCGATGACCAGGTCGTTATTTTGACAGAACTCGAGGAACCATTTTATTCGTTTATTACCGGGTAAAGACCAAAAAAAAGTTATCAAAAAAACGGTCACGTGTTTCTAAAAAAAATTACGCAAACGCGCGATTCCAAGCAAAATTTATCGGTGTTCCCAAAGCTGCCTATACCTTATTAACCGTATTTTTAATAAATATTAACCACAGTGTTTAGTGGCTTATTCGAATAGTTTTCACAATCACCCAAAACAAGTTTCGGGCATGTAATGATTAATATACCTTCATTTCTATTTCAAGCCTGTTCAAAGGCCAAAACTTTTGAGCGAGAAACATTATCGCAAAAGCGGCATCATACCGTGGTGAGAGGGAATTTAATTCTGTTAAGTACAAGTTTATCGGGCTCCAGGTGGCTCTGGATATCAACCAAAAAGTTGTCATCACATGTTTGTTTTTGCTTAGGTCTAGAGGCAACATGCTGACAAAGAGCATATTGCGGTGGCAAGACCTTTACAAATATGCCTTTACGAGTTATTGGATTTGAAAAGGCGCCTGATTAATTTATTAGGGATTTGGTCCTTTAGACAATTATAATTCAGCGGAATATAGTAGGTAATCACAGTAATTAACCAAGCCTTTCAATGGGGGACAACGATGCGAGATGTAACCAAAGATGACTGACGGAGACAGTTACTCATTATCTGTTAAATCCAATTACCTGATTTAATAACAAACATGTACCGTTATATAGTGTATTTTATTCTTGTCTACCATAGTACATCTTTTACTTAGGTACTTAATTAAGAAGCAAAGTTGCGCAGCGTTAATCAAAAAGTAAACTTAGATATACAGGGTGTATCCTGTAACAGGAGCAGTAAATTAAAATTAGACCCCTTAAGTAATCAGTTATTAAGTCCAAGTGGTTTTAATTAATAAAAATGAAGAAAAAAAATCCTTTTATTTTCTTACACAATTAATCGAACCAGCAATGTACACCCGCCACGCTTGGCAACCATTAATTCACTATCGATTGTTTTAAGATTATTTCTGAAGTAGCCTTCCCGGTACCACGACACTAAACCACCGTTGAGCGATCAAATTGCGACAGTCGGCATCCATTGATTGTTAAATTTAACTTTAATTGCTATTTTCTCTAAATTTAAGAACTTTGGAAAATTAAGTTATTGTTATTATGAGTACTAATTACCTAAGGAAACTTCGTTTTAATTTATTGCTCCTGTTACAGGAAACAGCCTGTATAATTACTAAATTATTTTCTTCGTTAAACATTAAATTGAAGCATTACTTTACAGACAGAAACTTTGTTGAAAGTTAATGCTAATCCTGAACGTGTACTAGCAATTACTTTAGTTACCTACCTACAACCTTTTATGTTGTTGAATAAAATTTGTGAAATGACCGGCTCAATAAGACTGTATTAATGATACATATCTAATGGCTAGATGACAAATGTTATTAGTGAAATGACCAACTCAGTAAGACATGTATTAATGATACATATTTATTGCCTAGATGGCAAATGTATGTTGTTGAATTTGTGAAATGACCAACTCAATAAGACATACTGTATTAATGATACTTACATATTTAATGGCTAGATGGCAAATTTATGTTATTGAATTAGTGAAATGACCAACTCATTAAGATATGTATTAATGATACATACGGTCAACCAATTTGATTCCTAGGCCACCGTAGAACCCTGTCATTTTAACTGCTACATAGCGACGCAATAATCCTAGTAACCCGTATTGACATACCATTTACAACGGCAAGGTTCTATGATGGCCTAGGAATCAAATTGGTTGACGGTACTTCTTTAATGGCTAAATGGCAAACGTATTTTGTCGTGAAAAGTTTGACTAAAATACCCGTACTTTAAGTGAACTCATAATTTTCTCAGCACAGCGTCGTTTCTGACATAAATTAAGTAGGGAAGCGGGGCACTTAGATACAAGGGGCACATTGAAACACCTACATTATTTCCTCACTGAGTAACTTAAATTTACCTGCGGCGACACTGACGTATGACCTTATACATTTGAGTAGCTCGCCTGTGACGGCGCAGCTCGCTAGTCAGCCGTTACCGGCCAGCGAGTCACTACGTGTTTTCACGTCCGCTGACTAAAAATATACATAGTGTTTGTCGGAGTTCTAGTGCCACATTTTGTACTTTATTGGATGCATAATATTATGAACGGTAAGTAAATACATTCAGTTATCTAGATAAATTGGCATTTCGAAGTAATACTTAACCGTTTATTTTGTATTATTATTTATTTTGTTAAGTAGCATATGAGTTACTTTGGTACAAAACAGTATGGGGCAGTTTTGTACGTATCAAAGTACCCCGTAAGTGTACCAATCTGCCCCGCTAGTTTTTTCGACCGAAAATATTAATGATATATTTCTTTTTTTCTAGAAAATGGTTCGAACGTATAAATCAACCACCGAACGAAAAAAAATCAACGACGAGGATTTAAAACTGCTATACAGCGTGTCTCTGACTTTGGGGCTTTAAATTCAAATGTCGATTATGCTCCTGAAACGGAACTACTTTTGTTCTACAACTTTTCAAACTACGTTTTTTTTGTATTTTCATTATTCCATACAAATTAAATAAAATTTTCAATGTACATCATCTATTAGTTAGTTTTCATACTTGTCAAATTATGAGGCCGTGTTTGCAATACATTGATGGTACAGTTAAAGTTCAAACACTAACAAATTATAGAAATGATAGATATTTTACAAACTTGCGGAACAAAAGTGGTTCAGTTTCAGGACCATAATCAATATTTGCATTTAAAGCCCCAACGTTACAGACACACTGTATATCTCAAGCTGTCGCCAAAACACTATCTCTGAGATCCGTAGCATCCAAATACATGTAATTTTTATGTTAGTACATATGTTGACTGATTAAATGTATATATAGATAAAAAAAGTTTTTGTTTCTTTTATTAATTAAGTTTTTTAGGGTTCCGTACCAAAAAAGTTAAAAAGGGAACGCTTATGGTGCGACTCTGTCCGTCTGTCACAACGTTAAATATTTCAGGAACTACTTAATAATAATAATACCTAACTTATCATTTATTTCAGACGGAATCCATAGGTTAGTTACAGACTTACATTCTAGTGTTAGTTGTTACCTACTTAAAAATTAAAGTAGATATAATAAGTATTCAGGTTTGGAGCCAAGTCCATCTCTGTAGAAGGGGAACGTCCCATCTATCCGCTAACGCTACCAGTATGCCGTTAGCGCTGCCTCGCCAGCGGTTTAGTAGTGACTTAGTGAGGCTCACCGTTTACTTATGATGGCCGCAAAGCCTGTGCCTCCGCAAACATCCCCGAGGCACTGCAGTGACGAGGCAGCGCCATTAGCATCCTGCAAGCGTTATTATATTGTACCCGTAGGTCGCTGTACGCCCGCTGCGTACAACTACTCCACAGGCTGCACGTGTTTCAACACCTCCTCCTTCCTTCCTTCTGGACTGGCAGTAAGCTTTAAAAAGCGTAACTTTTACTTAAGCTAGCAATTTGAGATTTGGAACAACTATTAAGAAAATAAAGACACGTGTATGGATAATAAAAAAATTAAATATACATTTTTATTTTCTGTTTAAATAACGAATACGAGGGGGGGTTAAAAATTAAAAGTCTATTTAACAGATCAGGTGGGGTATCATATAAAAGGGCTTGAGTTGTTCTTTCTAAACCATTTTTATTTTTTTCTTCAGTAGTAAAATTTTGATTTAGGAAAATACAGAGTGTTTTTATCGAAATTATAAATATTTAATCAAATAACAACTTATTGGCCTCTTCAATTTACTGATATTGAAACTTGAGTTGAGAGTTTATATTGCCCTGAATGTACACGTGTGAAATGAAATATATGTCAATAAGAAAGAAGATGCGATATTATGTTTAAACTTTAAGCGTTCCGGATACTACGTCATCCAACGAAACATTTGTACATTGTGTTGTTTCATTTACTTAAGGAAAAATATTTAGAATTACATTACCTAATAAAAAAATGGTATCGTTTTTTAATATTCACATTATTTTTTGTATAAAGACCAAACATTTTTATAAATAAACAATAATATTTATACTACCATTATAACATTATTAAGAATCATTGAGGTGTTGCAATGTTATTAAAAAAAAAACATACAATATGCGACTTCGCGTCATAATGACGTCACCGGCACCAAAGTTTCACTCCCTGCCTATAAGATATTTTTTCAAATAATCGAAATCGGTACGCGTGATAAAAAATATCGCTGATATACAAACATACTAGGTTGCAAGTTATTAGTACCAAAATGCAGAAGGCGCTGTACAACGTTAACTTCTACTATGTATGACCTGTTAAGATTGTTCAAGAATGAATGGGGTCATGACGTGACGGGTATGGTGTATCAACGTTTGTACCAAACCCTCGGTGCGCGAGTCAGACTCGCACTTGACTAGTTTTTTAATTTATTTTGTGTTTCATTATACACACATTCATACACCAAATTTTCAGTATGGAAGACTGGGGGAACTTTGAGACACAAAGGGGGCACTTTGATATACGTATCAAAATGTCCCCAAACGATGTACCAATGTGCCCCATGCGGTGTATCAAAGTACCCCGCATGTGGGGCAGAATTGGACATATCCAATTTTTTCTTTAAATCCATATTTCTCAATTAATATGTATAATATAGCTAAAAAATATATAGAATTGTATAGCCTGGTAAGTATTTACGCTATTAATCAGGTACACAAATTAACAGATTTTAGTTCATTTGGTTGGTAAAACGCGTTGCGAAAAAAGGTATACCAAACTGCCCCGCTTCTCCTAGGTACCTAATTTAACGACATGTTTTTTTTTTAATAGCCCGCCTTGCCAGAGGTTATATTTTCAAAGGAACTCTAGCGAGTTTTTTCAAGTTTTGAGAAGGTTCAAAATGGAAACGTGTAATCCAGTCAGTAAAAAACAAAGAAATTACCCAATTAAGACGTAACACAATATTGTATTTTAAATATACTTTTTCCATCTTTGTACCACAACATAAAAACAAATAAGGCTATCGATACATGCGCTTCTGTTGGTTGTAGACTTAAAAATGTTACGGATGTAGTCTTATCTGCAGTAGAACGCAAAATGTAGCGTTACAAAGCTGACGTAACACAAAGGAACGAAATCCTTCCCCGAACTTTGATTTAAGATATAATAAAATATTTGTTCTAGAAACCTGAATAACATGTTTCTTGATGTTTTACATGGTGTTAAACAGGCCACAAGCTAATTTCTTGGCCAGGGCTGTTTAAATCAATGTTATGATTTTTTGGATAGTACTGTGTGTTACACAAAAGTCAGATGAAATGTGTATGGGAGCAGAAATTAAATTTTTCTTTAATGCGTTTTTTAAATATTTTTATTAATGTTATAATATAAAACTGTAGAAATTCTATTAAACTATAAAAAAGACTACGTAAAATCATATCTGGAATACATGTTACTTCAATACTTAATGTTTTATAGAATTTTGAATTATGAGGACATTTCCAATTTTGGAATCAAATGTACAATTTTTTTGCAATTCACCCAGATACTGATCTTTTTCTTCGGTTTGACGTACACCAAGATAGACGCTGTCTGAAATATTGCTCGATTAATTCTCGCAACTTGAAAGATTTCGTTGCCACAAACACTTGAGATTAATTTTATTAGTAGGTATTTTACCTAGCAGTAACCGTAATTACAAAATGGTAGTCTTCAATATTTAACGAAAAGAAAGCAGTCTATAAATTATTTTCATTGGTAAATGTGAGTTGAACCTAATTGAATTTAAAAATGTACCTATAGCAAAACAATTCAATACAAATACTCTTTATGGCACGCCTCACTATATGATAGATAAGATTAATCGTGAAATTGATTTTCACACTTCCCCTATATCCAAGAATAATTGAGTTCACCTTTATACAATAGTTAGTTAGATGCCCGCCTGGCTGCGCCCGCGTATTTCAAAGAACCACGGGATAAAATATAGCCATCCCGAAATACCTATATAGGTATTTTATTTTTAACTGGATTCACCAATTGCGCCTTGCCTTTCAGCGCCCGTCAAAGAGAGCAGTCACGTTATCAAATCTCGGGGTCTGTCAGAATAAGATGTGACCTTTATAACATATGATATGACTAATTGTTAGCAGATGTAGAAAGACAGAAATATACTTATTTGGTGTGACAAAGAAATTACACATGTGTTTATACAACTTAACTGCGCCAAAATGGATGCCACTCAGCATTATGCCAGCAGCAATATTATATGCTAAAGGCGCTGGTTTTCAGGGCACCCAGTTAGGTTAGGACCGTCCGACTTTTATGAAGGCTTTAATAGAAGCTTTAATAAACTTGAAGGCAGACATTTTGCCTTCCTAAAAACCCACTTTAAATAGCCTCAAGTACCTAATTCTGACACCCAAGTGTTAGTAAATGTATTTTTTAAACTCAATAACGATGAATCTTGAAAATTATACTAAGAAATATTTGCTAGACAGCTTAGACTAACTTAACTAATCTCTTCTCCCTCGTAGTTTAATTCTTTGTTAACTATTGGGATACCTATCGTTTAACCAAACAATATCACAACCAGACTCTAAATTACTTCAATTTAAAATAACATTATAGGTATCAAGCCAGACGCACTCAAGCGGCCTTTAGACCAGGCTAAATGCAGTGGTCTAACTGGAGACGGGTGTTAGGCCATCTCGCTCTAATTAGAGTGTGATGATTTAACTTTCCTCCTTCAGTAGATACTTAGGCGCGAAACGACAAAGCTCCGCATTATTTTTAATACAGTCGATATTGTTCAACCTCGAAATATCGGGGAGTTTGATGAAATTTGGTAGTAATGTTCGTTAGAAGCCCTGTTTTCGTCTCCCAAAAGTCGCCCGCTATCTTGGGAAATGTAGGTACTTCATTCGTAAAAAATTCAGGTTTTATTCGAAAACTACTTTCTCTATGAAAACATAGTCTACAGCAACATTAAAACTGAATAAATTCTGCACAAGGCTGTAGTACACAACCTTGACGAGAAAACGTGTCTTCGTGTAGAAAAATGCATCCACATGTGAGATTTTCCCTCAATGTCCTTCCAGGGAAGATTCTCCGAATTCGGAGCTCGGGAGAATTTCAAGTCCACTTTGATTTACACAATAGGATATGAACTACATTAATAATAACATTTTACCCGACTCTGGCTAAACCCAAAATAATGGTAATGGATTAAATTTCCTCCAGGTCAAGATACTTGATGAATTCCAAAAAACCGGCTAAGTGTGAGTCGGACTCGCGCATGAAGGGTTCCGTACCATTATCTATAAAAAGCTATTTTATTCTGTGTTTTTAGAATTTGTTGTTATAGCGGCAACAGAAATACATCATCTGTGAAAATTTCAGCTGGAACTATCACGGTATCAGTGAGATGAGATACAGTCTGGTGACAGACAGATGGACGGACGGACGGACGGACAGCGGAGTCTTAGTAATAGGGTCCCGTTTAATTTTTGATCAAGGAACCCTAAAAATGAGGTGGTGTTAAATTTCTCTTAATAATCCAGGCAAAATACGATTTTGAAAAACATTAACTTTTTTTTTTGTTTATATCATTTTAAAACGTTATTCTAAGATGCCAACAAACTCAATTCAACAAACTTTCCATCCGGAAGTAATTATATAGAATTAAATAAAACATGTGTATTTTTATTATTTATCTTGAATATTATAGGGCAAATGTAAATTAATCAAAATAAAGATTATGAATTTATTATTATTATTTATTGAACTTAAAAAACAACTTAAAACTTATAGTTACAGATTTTACCTCGCCAAACTGAAAACCATTCATTTATATTTTTTCTGATTTTTCAGATGCTTGTTAAGTGATCGATCATTTTTTGAGGTCTGAAATTTTGTTGGATTTTGTCGCTAGGTAACTATTTAATTGATAATATATCCATTACATAGAAAAAATCAGCTATTATAAATTATTTCCAAATTTGTAATTTTTTCCATACAAGTTGTCAGTTCATTGCCTGGAGTATAATGCTGACAACGTGTTGGCGCACATCGAGTTCAAAAAAAACAATATGGCGGGCGTGAGTGGAGACGAAATCTGAAATCACAACTTTGCTTCTAGCACTTAATTTATCGGGCGGATTTCAATAAACATGACATCAGTAGATGGGTCTGTAACACGCCAGTGCTATACATTTAACATTATTGATGCGGGGCGTATTACCTACTGGAACTTCATAATGTGATGACCAAAACAGTTTTAAGGGCAAACATGGGGCAAAATGGAAGTGACAGTAGTCAAGTTCACTACACACACTAACCGATACCTCTGTTTAAATGTCTTTAAATTTGAACTTTAGGGACCATAGGGGTTAACCGCTATCTTGAAAAGTATACTTCATTTTGCATTTTCCTTGAAAATGATTGACTTTATGGGCATGCCAGATATGACAAAATGAATCCTTATTTAATTTAACACCAAAAAGTACTACATCAATTTAAGGAAACCTCCTGTTTATATAAACTTTAGTAGTAGGCCATTATGCACTAAAATTCAAGTTATGAACCAAATTTTCTCAGTGAGTCTTTACTTTTTCACCAAAGTGATGTAGTACTTTTTCGTGTTAAATTAAATAAGGTTTCATTAAATTCAATAACTTTCAAGGAAAATGCAAAATAATAAAAATGAAGTATACTTTTCAAGATAGCGGTTAATCCCTATGTTCAAATTTTAAGACATGTAAACAGAGGTTTCGGTGAGTGTGTGTAGTGAACTTGACAACTGTCACTTGCATTTTGCCCCATTGTTGCCCTAAAGTCTGTTTTGACCATTACATTATGAAGTTCCCTAATACTCCCCGCATCAATAATGTTAAATGTATATATGTAAGCATATTCAGTGTTATGGGCCAATTCGATTTGGAACCACAATCACGGAGAAATCCAAGAGAAATGTCCTGGGAAACCTACAGAGCTCACGTATCAAAAGCGCGCGAAAAATCAAGCAGCGCGAGAAATAGTAGATTGTTAACCAAGGGCTGAAAGGCACCTATTTCTGACGAGGTATTTTGGCGCTCGTACGAAGTGAGAGCGCCAATAGTTCGAGTCAGAAATGGGTGACTTTCACCCGAGTTACACACACTACTTTTCATATCGGATACGAGGAAAGTTAAAAAAAACCACAGAAGGAAAATTTAACAATATGTTTATGCAAAGTATAGGTACAATTACTTGAAATTAATGGAAAAGTTGAGCAATTTGCGAATTTTTGTCTGGAATATTCAATATACCAACAATTAGCGCCCTGAAAACAAAACAATTTTAGTTAGGACATACTTATTTATAAATTATGTAGGTATTTGTCAAAAACTATTTTTTACGATTTCTATAGAAATTTAGTTACATTTACAATATGATATGATTATTTAATTACCTTTGTTGCCAAATAAACACCATCGAGAGCTTCATTTAAGAAGGTTTTTATCTCATTTACGAGTACAGTAAAAATCTTGGACTTTTTGCTTTTAAAGCCATCCAACTGCCTTTTAGAAACTAATTTCAGCTTACTGTATTTCTTTAGATTCACGTCATGTTTGGTGCCTAAAGTGGTTTTAAGCATTGAATATATACTCCACAGCGCTGATTGTTTTAATTTCTTCGATAAATCACTAAAATAAGTTAGCATCACAATTTGAGAAAGATTTAACTCTCTTTGCGGACCGCCATTTTATAAAATCGGTATATGATTTCATATATCAATAATGCATCAATAATGTTAAATGCATCAATAATGTTAAATGTATATATGTAAGCATATTCAGTGTTATGGGCCAATTCGATTTGGAACCACAATCACGGAGAAATCCAAGAGAAATGTCCTGGGAAACCTACAGAGCTCACGTATCAAAAGCGCGCGAAAAATCAAGCAGCGCGAGAAATAGTAGATTGTTAACCAAGGGCTGAAAGGCACCTATTTCTGACGAGGTATTTTGGCGCTCGTACGAAGTGAGAGCGCCAATAGTTCGAGTCAGAAATGGGTGACTTTCACCCGAGTTACACACACTACTTTTCATATCGGATACGAGGAAAGTTAAAAAAAACCACAGAAGGAAAATTTAACAATATGTTTATGCAAAGTATAGGTACAATTACTTGAAATTAATGGAAAAGTTGAGCAATTTGCGAATTTTTGTCTGGAATATTCAATATACCAACAATTAGCGCCCTGAAAACAAAACAATTTTAGTTAGGACATACTTATTTATAAATTATGTAGGTATTTGTCAAAAACTATTTTTTACGATTTCTATAGAAATTTAGTTACATTTACAATATGATATGATTATTTAATTACCTTTGTTGCCAAATAAACACCATCGAGAGCTTCATTTAAGAAGGTTTTTATCTCATTTACGAGTACAGTAAAAATCTTGGACTTTTTGCTTTTAAAGCCATCCAACTGCCTTTTAGAAACTAATTTCAGCTTACTGTATTTCTTTAGATTCACGTCATGTTTGGTGCCTAAAGTGGTTTTAAGCATTGAATATATACTCCACAGCGCTGATTGTTTTAATTTCTTCGATAAATCACTAAAATAAGTTAGCATCACAATTTGAGAAAGATTTAACTCTCTTTGCGGACCGCCATTTTATAAAATCGGTATATGATTTCATATATATTATCTTTCTTTTGAAATTTGCGGTAAAAGGCCTTCCACAATAGATTGGGCTTCTGTTCTGATCAAATCAGGCGTTAAGTCAGTTCCAACATCACTGGATGAACTCATTTTAATCGCGAAAATGTATTTAAATTAAATTCGTCTTACAAAACGAGTACAAAAGTTCGCACTAGTTTGGCTTCCCCGCCCTTTAACTTTTTTCAAGGACCATAATGCACGTAAACTTTTTTACGCGCGTTTTCGGTGAATTAATCGGTGTCTTAAATACATCGATTTAAAATACCCTATAAATAGTATTTTAAATCGATGCTTAAATAACATATTTTTTCATCTTCTAAAAACGTCGCCTTGGTTTAAAGCCGTAACAGACTACCCCACCGCACCGCGAGCTTCGTGCGCCTCACCCATAAATGAGAGCGAGAAAGAGATATCTCTTTCTCGCTCTCATTTTCATACTATTTGTATTTATGAGTAGTATTTAGTTGAAGGTTGGCTGTATGCGTTTCTGCCTTAGCTCACATGCACAACTTTAAGATAAAAAAAAGGTTTGTGTGTGTATTCTGTTTGTCACCACCTCATAGAGCCTAGTGAATATTTTAGCTTAAATAAAAGTAATTAATTTACAACATAAACTTATTTTTCTCAAACATGCTCGGAAATGTATGCGTTAATGTCACGAAATCAAGACATGAAGTTTCATGTTTATGGCTCCCTACATTACTTCTTGGCCTAGGCCAAGAAGTAATGTATGAAAACCCTAACTAAAAACATTATTGGCCGCTACTCTAACTTTTTAAATTTGCTTACTAATATTAAACAGACAAAGGGAAAATTACATACTGCCAACCACTACTAGGTAGGTGCTCTTTTTTAATTGTTTTGTTTTTAATTTTTTTGTTTTTTAATGTTCGTGATTTTAGTGATCGTTTATAATCGGTCGGTCGGTCGGTCGGTCGGTCGGTCGGTCGGTCGGTCGGTCGGTCGGTCGGTAGGTAGATCGGTCGGTCGGTCGGTCGGTCGGTCGGTCGGTCGGTCGGTCGGTCGGTCGGTCGGTCGGTCGGTAGATCGGTCGGTCGGTCGGTCGGTCGGTCGGTCGGTCGGTCGGTCGGTCGGTCGGTCGGTCGGTCGGTCGGTAGGTAGATCGGTCGGTCGGTCGGTCAGTCGGTCGGTCGGTCGGTCGGTCGGTCGGTCGGTCGGTCGGTCGGTCGGTCGGTCGGTCGGTCGGTCGGTCGGTCGGTCGGTAGGTAGGTAGGTCGGTCGGTCGGTCGGTCGGTCGGTAGGTCGGTCGGTCGGTCGGTCGGTCGGTCGGTCGGTCGGTCGGTCGGTCGGTTATTATTTCCTCACATCGTTTGAGAAAAGCACTATACAAGCCTCGGCCGGAACAGGGATTGGTGGACTCGTTGTATCCGGCCTCGTCTACGACTCGGCCGTCTAGCCCAAACTCGTCCATCAATCCCTTACTTCACGGCCTTTGCAGTAATGTACTATTATATTTAATAAAATAAACTCCATGAACTACTAAGAATTAAATTATTTACCTACCTTCGTCAGAGGCGGGGTAAGTATTGATATTTTTTTAAATAAGTTCTCGCATACTGGAATACACTACTTTTCTGCTCTAGAGCAGAAACGTATCACTTTCTGCACACTTTTAGAACAACAACGACTCATTTTCAGAGCATGAGATATGAAAAGTACCATTGCCACTGTCTTGAGCATGAAGGATATTATTAAGAACATCTATTAAAGCTGTAGCTGTACTTCGTTTCTTCCTGAAACCGGACTGGTTTGGAGGAAAAATATTGTTGTACTCCAAATACTGAGTAAACTGTTAGCAAACTGCTTTCTCCAGGATTTTATACATGAGTATGCTAATAGATCTCAAGTCCTTTAGCGTCGTAGGCAAAGTTATTTTAGGAAGAGGCATGACAGAAGCTGCTTTCCAACAATCCGGGAAGACGCCAGTAGTAATTGACTGATTTACAATTGCCGTTATAATAATGGTTAATGTACGAGACAGAATTAGCAGTAACATATCAAGGGATATTCCATCGACGCCCTTAGCGCTGGTGTGGATAGATTGGATGATCTTGGTGACTATTGATTCAGTAACAGGTATAGCTGAAGGAAGTAGTAGAATATCTTCACAGATCTCTTTTTACAATTCAAAGTATATATTTATTTTCACAGGTACCCAGTGCATCCATAAAGCGTGCATTGACATACGATTAAAATCAGTTAACGATTCTAAAGTTAGCCAGCCTCGAGTCACCTCCCGCATACCCGCCCGACCCCTCTGACACTTTTGCGACGCTAGTAGTAGCTAACATCAGAATCGTTACTGATTTTAATCGTATTGTACGATCTAGGTTTTTCAAGTGTTTTGGTATTTCTAGACCTTTGCTTTCGGAATCGGCTATGTTACGCTTGACATTTTTCCATGAAATACGTGATTTACTCGTATTCGAACGAAAATAAACGTGGCTGCGTGGTTATTAAAGTAGGCAGACTTTTCCGAATCGGTTGCTGAAGTCACATATTTTTTAAAGATTTGTAATATTTTTTATGGGATTCTATTTGTTAGTGTTTATATCGCGTTAGATCTTCATTACGCTTTCGATTTCTTTTATGTTATAGGTTATTATTATTATTATTCCCTTTATTTAAATGTCATCTTAAGTTAGGTTTTTACAATAATCATATAAAAAGTAAAATATAAAACAATACATACAAAACATAAAATCATTATAAAAACCTAACCTAGGGTGCCGCCGGCAGCGAGGCGGGGCCTAAGCTACCGGTGGTCAGGGCGACAGAGACAGGAATCTCCTGACTATCCGCGCAGTATCCAGGAGTACCGCCCTCTGTATCTGACCCCTGATCCAGCCATCTAGCGAGAGTCTCTTAAGGTGGCGGTCGAGACTCTTCGCTATTAACCCATTCGCCGAAACGACTATCGGGACGATGATCGTCGAATCAACATCCCACATGGCGGTTACCTCGTGAGCCAGGTCTAGGTACTTACTGGCTTTGTCCTTCTCGGCCTTCACGAGGTTCTCGTCATGGGGGATGGTGATGTCGACGAGCACTGCCTGGCGTTTCGATCGATCTGTCAGCACGATATCAGGCCTATTGGCAAGAATAGTCCTGTCCGTGATGACAGATCGATCCCAATAGAGCGTATTATTATTATTATTATTTTTTTCAATATCAGACATCATTACAATGGTCCATAATCTTTAGTAAAACTTAGCCTAGGGGTTAGTACTTAACTAAAGAGGTATTGTTTTACTTACCGCCTAGCGGTCATAATAATATTATAATGCCGCATGAAAAGAGAGTTGTATCTGTCTGGCATAGTGGCGAGAATGGGGTTTGAGCTGGCCCGTACCCTGCCAGAGCAACGAGACGGTTCTTTTTCGCATTATAGCGTAGAAATCATCTGTGCGAGCTTGCGCAAACATGTCCGATGCGCTGCAGAATCGGGGCAGCCCCAACAGCATCCTGAAACCGTTATTATATTGGACACGCAGAGTGCTGATGGTCTTTTGCGTAAAACTGGTCCAAAGGCTGCACGTGTAGAAAACTTGACAATATGATTTAAAAAGTGATATTTTTACTTGCTCATCACACCGGGCAAACCTTCGGGCCAGCATATTGCATCGGACCGCCAGGGCCCTGCGTTCCCTCTCTATGTCTGTTTGGTCTTTAAGGTCATCGGTGACATAGTGCCCAAGATATTTAAACTTATAGACGCGCTTAAGCTCCCTGTTATTGAGTTTAATGGCGGGCACATGTTCTGGTAACTTGCCTCCGGCAGCCTTGAACACCATAAATTCGCTTTTATTAGCGTTGTATAGTAAGCCATGCTTGCATACATAATCCTCACACATTTTGAGTAGCCTTCTCAACGCTCTGACTGACGGAGTCAGCAACACCATATCATCAGCGTAACTGATGTTGTTAATACTAACATCATCAATTCTGCATCCGACACCTGCGTTGCTGAGCTCCACAATCAGATCGTTCACGTACAGGCTGAACAGCTTGGGGGAGCTAATACCACCCTGCCTCACCCCGCAATCCAAACCGTACGTGTGAGAAAGCCTCCCAGCCCATCTCACGACATTTTCCTGGCCAAGGTACCAATACTGAAATATTCGGAGCAACTCTGCTGGCACGTTTTGTTCCCTCAACTTGTCCCAAAGGACATCGTATGACACAAGGTCAAATGCCTTGGACAAGTCCAGGAAACAAGCGTAGATCGGCGTTTTCCGTTCAGTGTAGTACTGCACTGTATGTGCTCTGTTATCCAAGGGAAGCTATGATCTCGTATACTAACTCTTTTTTCAGGTGCATAGCAATCAAAAAGGTGCATAAAGTACGCGTTAAAAGTTTCACTTGAGTCATTAACATTGCTTGACAACATTCGCTCCCAGTTAATATTTTTGACATCCGAATGCAACGGTAATACAGTTTAATTAGAAGAATTAAACGGTAAAATGTATTTCACGTCAACCAAATTAAAAATCTCAAACACATTTAGTGCGCAAAGTGACACGATCGCGGCTTCACTAGAACACGCGAAACAGCGTTCTCGGCGAATGGTTTATTAATCTGATAGGTAAACGTGTTGGTAGGCCTCCTTTATTACATAATTTGAGATTTTCCTTCCTTCGGATAGGTATTTACATTAAATATAATAAGTCAGTCATGAAATATTACTTTTGTTCTGCAACGTTTGAAAATAACTTTCAGCTCTAGGGGCGACATGCATCACTTTCAACCCGCTATTTAGATAAACTGTTAGAGTATGAGAGATGAAAAAGTTATTGACATCATTTAAAAGGAACATCTTCAAAGTGGCTCCTTCATCTTCAGGCGGTCGGAACCTATGTATTTAAAAAACTTCAACAGATTTTGCAAGATTTTTTTCTGTTAGTTACCTATTTGAATGCTCTGTATCGTTACCGAAATGTACGTGAGTCGTATACGTGTAAAAAGCTTTTAAGTAGTACCTACATATCTACCTACTACTAAAAAGCAATTTCCATTTATCATAAAGAGCCTCATATTTCAGACACACTTATGAGGGCAATAAGTAGCCACTTACCGTCATTACACACAACGGCGTCACGTACAGGAATCCGAAATTCACCAAGTCGAATATTTCCGAGTTGTATTTTTTTAAATGTTGTATACATATTGTCTCCATGTAGCCGTTGTCGAGATTGTAGGTTATTGTTTCGACCCATATAAACTTCGGCGCGCTGTAGGCGGCACTTGTTATCCAAACGCCCATAATAACCATCTGGAAACAATAATAATAAGTAGTAGTGGAACCAAAAGATGAACATTTAAGGGGACGTAGGTTCGTGGTCTTCTCTCCCTCTCACTGAGCATAAGCGTGAGCGAGATGGAAGTGCGTCAGCGCTTCCAAACGCGCGGATATCATGTTTTTTAATTTTATTTCTTTGTGCACATAAATAAAAAAATAATAGCTGATTTCCCTCAAACATGACATTGCCGATTTTAAGAACCAATTGTAATATGTTTAGCTGTCGTGCATAATTTGTTAGAATTTTTTTAAGTGTGTTTTAGACCTATGTTTGTGATTTTTTTCTATCGAGCGAAAGTCAAAAACTCAGGATTCGAATAGCTGATTTCCCTCGAGAAAGGCCTCAAGATTGCTAATTAATTTTAAGGCAGCCATATTATAATCCAAACAAAAGCTACGATTTTTTAAAAATCCGTTTTCGGAGCTCACGTCGCCTTAAGCGACTATCCCAACTTTGTGAGTGATGATTTAGTTTGTTCACATTTTATTTTTTTATACGATTTGGTATATTGTCGAGATTGGATATGACTATAGTATTTTTCACAATCGTGTTATAATAGAGAGCTTTTTAGTCGAGTACCGTGTTTAGGCCACGAAGCTTGCTGAGTGGCCTAAGTAAGGTACGAGATCAAAAAGCTTGATTATAACACTATTGTGAACAATACTTTTTGTACGAGTTCATTAAAATTAATTTTCTACGAGTCAACTGAACTAATTAAACAAACTCGATACTGTTGAAACGAAGTGCAGCCTATCGCTCGTACGCTTGTTGATATCTTAAAAGACATCAACGAGCGTACGACATCAAAGCGATTGTATTGGTCCAATTCATTACAGTTCAGTAAAGCAGCCACGTGATTGGTCGAATTTATTTTAGTTGTCTGGAGCGTATCGAAAAGTAGTTATTTCGATTGTTTCGACAGTAACATGGACTACAACTATGAAAAGAGTGACGTTGCAGTATTCTCTATGAAATCTTAATACACATATTTTAATCGTCGAGTACAAAAAGTATTTAAACCATCCTATTACAATAAAGTCTGGCTAACCAAATTTTGTTGACAGATATGTCCTTGTGGTATCACCAATTGTCTATGATAAAAAAAAGACTAAAAGTCAGTTATCAATTTTTGTCATTCATTCACAAAGTACTTTGTTATATACTGAAATAGAGAACAATCTCTGGGCCTAAAAACAGTAACCCTGTAATTGATGACATTTAAGAGCGTAGTCGGTCTGCGACAAAATTGAGAAATAGGTATTTGTACAAACTATTGCCGTCGCGTTGCGCCCAAGCGACCGCGTGCGATGCGCGATAGGGACAACCGCAGCTCAGACCGATTTTCACTACAAAATCTTGACAAGATCGATGCTTTGTATTCCCCTGTTTTCTCCGCCAAACCTGCGCCGATTCAATTATGTTTGGTGTTGAAATTTAGAAAAAGAGTAGATCTATGTTTCTATTATTTTGTTTTAACGTAAAAACTTTTCATATTTGTCTGGTAGTCATCTGAATATGACAGTAAAAATGGGGCATTTTTTAGGTTTTCGAAAATTCTTATCTGTTTTGGTAATTATTTTTTGGGAAAAAGTAAATGACAGGGGCATACATACAGTACACCTAGATTTTATAAAAAAAAACGAGTCCTCTAGAGGGATAAACCAGGAAGGAAATAGGGGAATACGTTTGTATGGAAAAATGCTGCTAGGATACCCTCTTAATGCGCCATCTGATATTTTTATTTGAAGACTCCACTTGAATGTTAAAACATTCAAAAAGTGCGTCGGTCGCAGGGTTTGAACCGGGGCTCATCGACTCCAAATACCGCCGTCTGTACCCCTTTTTTTTGAAATGCCTTTGCGCATCTCGCCCGGCCAGGGGAGCCAGGGCAGGTATGTCGGACTCCCGGGAACTGCCCGAACTACCGACTAAAACCCCACGGTGTTCCATCTCGTCACCAAGGTGCCGGCTTACGGGCACGCCGAAGCACTCTTCCGCGACACCGTCTGTACCCCTAGGCTACTGATGTCTTTTGACAATACGGTGAATTTCGAAATACCTTGACGGCGCGTTTCATCACGATAGAAACAAGCCCATTATTGACCCCACCGTCGTCACAATATATAGTTAAAGAAAATTAATAAATTACACAAGTATTTTAGTTTTGAAATTATTTATTGATATTATTAGTACAATTAATTATTTTCCGATTTTTAGTAGGTGCCGCGTGCTTCCATCTATTATTTGCATTTTACATCTATGATTTATTATGTGACTAAATTGGAAATCACCAGATATTCATAGTAGGTTCATATACTTAATTTCCTTGTTTATTTAGTAAACTTATTATGCTGTCATTACCGTCCACCTAGTATTGAGATTGGCCGCCCCGCATTCATTCTAATGGTTTGCGGTTCATGTTTTATTTTAAATAATATTTACAACGAGTACCGAGTACATGACTACTAAATAATTACGACAATGTGAGAACCCGACGTAAAGCGTTGTATAACGAAAAACTGCAATGTTTTCAAGTCGTCAACAACTTAGTAGGTTAGTGCTGCATAAATATTTTGATATTGTATGTACCTACTAGTTCTAACATTTGCCTATAACTTTGATTAGGTACGTGAATATATTAATACCTGAATATCATAAACAGGAGTACATAAAGAAACGGATTAACTAGAAGTTCTGGAAAATAAAAATAAAATCAAAACATTGGAACGTAAGGAGTAACGAGAAAACCAATATTTAGAAGAAATCTGTGAAGTGACTGGTCAGTTACTAGTAACTTGATATGAAAATATCATCATCATCAATATTAAGAGGTCCTGCATGGTCCTCTGTCGTTGCAGCATTCACCATTCAAGTCTATCTTGGGCTCTCGTCTTTACTTCTTGGTATGTGTGGCTACAGCACCATTCCTTTATCCTCCATAAATATATAAAACGTATTGTGATGATTGAAAGGCCGGTTGGTAGCTGACTGACAGTATTTATTCATTTGTTAATGTGCCAGTATCAATTGCCTATTTACATAGCAAACCTACTTGCACAATCCTTACATCTCTCCCTGATAAGCTATCAATTACCATTAACAAAAAACTTTCAACTTCTGGTTACACGATTGATATCTGAGCCCGATTCCAAGCGCGCAACGCACGGGCAGACGCGTTGGGCGGAGGCGCAGCCGGGGCATCTATCGGTGGCTCTGCGACTACCATGCCCGCCGACGACTGCTCGGGCTGAGATCGCTCCGCTGGCGACGTTTGTATCTCACCGTCCAACGCGTCCTCAAACGCCTCGTCAGCACCACACTCGGCTGACCTAGATCGAGCGCCGACCCGTTCATTCGGCGGCCTTATACTTGCCCGCGATAGTGAAAAACTATTTCTGTTGACCGGTATGATTTGATCTATGTGTCTACGCCATTCGTTCCCTTGACCCATATCTACTTTAAAAGAAACCGGACCGGACTGAGACGTGACCTTTCCTTCCGACCATTTCTCCCCCCTTAAGCTATAATCGCGCGCGAGCACAACATCTCCTACGTTAACGAGACGCGGCGTGCCCCCGGTGGCCGCTACCTGGCGCTCCTGCATGGTCCGCACGACAGCTGCGCGGTCTGGTCGCAGCGCGTCCAGCCGCCCGCGCAGCCGTCGCTTCATCAGCGCCATGGCCGGGGACACGCCAGTCGTCGCGTGTTCGCAATTGCGGTACTGAAAAAGGAATCTACTGAGAGCAGTCGATACTTCCACACCCTCATGGAGAGCCCTTTTTATAGCTTTTTTAATAGTTTTCACCGCGTTCTCCGCGGCACCATTTCCCTGTGGCCTGTAAGGTGCTGACGTAACGTGTTTCACAAAATTAACCTCACAAAAGTTCTTAAATTCATGTGAAAAGAATGGCAGGCCATTGTCGGTCACGAGCTGCTCGGGAAATCCAAAACGAGCAAAAATGGATTGCAATGCTAAAATAGTTGAACGGGCATCCGTGTTCCTCATTAAAATGGCCTCTATCCATTTTGAATGTGCGTCAACTACAATCAAATACCGTTTACCACCGCAATCAGCGAAGTCCGCGTGAAGCCGGCACCACGGGTTCAACGGGTACTCCCACGGATGCAAGGGTGCGTGCGGCGGCGCGTCGCGCACCGCACGACAAGCGTCGCAGGCACGACACGTGCCATCAATGTCCCGGTCAATATCTGGCCAATACACGTAATTTCGCGAGATAGTTTTCATTTTGCGAGTACCCAGATGCCCTTCGTGTATCTCATCTAACACGCGCTTCCTAACAGTAGGCGGTATTACTACACGGTATTTGTAAACCAAGCAACCCATGTCCACGATCAAATCGCTCTTCCTAGAGAAGTACGGTTTTTCTTCCTCGCAGCTCGGGGCCGATGGCCACCCAAACAGTACATACCCATAAATTCTATTTAACACGGTATCATTCTTTGTTTCTCTAGCGACATCTTTGAAACTAATTGGTAACAAATCTTCAACTAACTGTACATAACTTACAGCATCCGAGACGCGGCCCTCGCGTGGCAGTGGCAGTCGAGACAAAGCATCGGCTGGTCCGTTATCAACAGATCGCACAAACTCAATCGAAAAGTCGTAAGCCGCCAAACGCACAGCCCACCTTTGTAAGCGACTGGCGGCCGTCTGTGGAATTCCACTCTTTTTACCAAAAATATAACTTAGTGGCTTGTGATCCGTTCGCAGCGTGAAATGCCTTCCAAATAAATACTGGTGATGCTTAGTGATACCATAAAATATCGCTAACGCCTCTTTATCGAGTTGGCTGTAGTTCCGTTCGTGAACGTTGAGCGTCCTCGACGCACAGCTGACAGGGCGCTCGCTGCCGTCTTCGTAGCGGTGTGCCAGCACTACGCCGAGTCCATAAGCGCTGCTGTCCACTGCCAGCACGAGTTCACGCCCCTCCTCATAATGGGCTAGTATGCGTTTGTCAACCAGAGCCCGTTTCGCCTCTACAAAAGCCTGTTCACAATTTGGATCCCATTTCCATTCAACTCCGATTCTTAACAACGCATGCAACGGATGTAGCAACGTACTCAAATTAGGAATAAACTTCCCATAATAATTTAACATCCCAAGAAAACTTTTCAGTTGCGAGACATCCTCGGGTCTCGGAGCGTCAGAAATGGCCTCCAATTTAGCGGGATCTGGTCGCAAACCGTTTTTATCAATAATAAAGCCTAAATATTTGACTCTATCTTGTAAAAAATTACATTTGCTTAACTTAAGAGTCATTCCCGTGTTACGCAAACGTTCAAGTACAGCTCTAAGATTTCGCAGGTGCTCCTGCCTATTAGGACCCGTAACACAAATGTCGTCCAGGAAAACTACGCAATTAGGGATCCCGCGCAGCGTTTCCTCCATCAACTTTTGAAACTTTTCCGGAATGCATGAAAGACCATACGGCGTCCGTCGATACACGAACGTACCCACATGAGTCGTGATCGCCGTATAGGGCTGCGAGTCCTCTGTTAAAAAACACTGTTCATAAGCGTGACGTAAATCTAGTTTCGTGTACTGTTCCCCGCCGCTAAGATTAGCGAACAGCTCTTCTATGCGAGGCAACGGATAGTAATCACGCTTCAGTTTAGGATTAATCGTAACTTTGTAGTCCCCGCAAATGCGTAAATCCCCATTCTGTTTCATTACCGGTACTATTGGAGTTCCGTAATCGGAGTGGTCCACGCGGCACAGGGTCCCGTCTCGCTCGAGTCGTTCGAGCTCACGCTCAACACGTACGCGCAACGCGAGTGGCACGGGTCTCGCACGCACATAAACAGGGTCTTTGTCCGTGAGCTGTAATTGGATGGTCTTTTTACAAGTACCTAATTTATCCGTGAACACTTCAGGAAAATTACTACACAACTGGGTCACCAATTTATCCTCTTCCATTATCTCATTAAACGTAATTTGGTTGATTTGCAAAGCTCGCATCCATTCGCGACCCAATAGTGGCCGCCCCCCATTTTTAATTACGTACAATGGCAGATTGGTCGCTTTTACATCGTTAAGCACGACCTCAACCGATATAAACCCAAGAGTTTCAATTTGTGACCCAGTGTAACAGCGCAAAATTAAATTATCCGCCTTGATCGCTTTGTTTGCAAACTTTTGTCTATAAAAGTCCTCACTAATAGCCGATATGCGGCTGCCTGTATCAACTTCGCAAACAACGTCTTGTCCATCCACATTCAAATTAATGAAATAAGGTTTGTTACCTTGTGATGACACCTGAATGTTAAGCAAATCCTCGTCCGATTCTTCGTCCATGTAGTTCTGCCGCCCGAACGGACGACGCGCCTTGTCACACATCACTTTTAAGTGTCCACGTTGGTTGCATACGTCACAGTTGTAGTGCATGTATTTACATTTGTCCGGCCGGTGCGCCTTCCCGCACCGCCAGCACTGCGCCGGGGCGTCGCGCGCCGTGTCGCGCCGGGCTGCGGCCGCCGCGCCGCCAGCTCCGGGTCCGCGCCCTCCGCCGCGCCCCCCGCGCCGCGCACTCGCGTGGTGCAGCTCCTCGCCTGCACCGCCGCCGCCGCCGCAGCCGCCCGAGGTGCTCACCGACGCCGCCGCCGCGCCGCTCACCTCCGCGTGCTTCTCCGCAGCCTCGAGTGCGAAGGCCAGCTCCACCGCCTCCTTATATTGGATGTTTTTTTCGGCAAATATCCGCGAGCGCATAGCTTCATTTGCCAACCCCGAAACGAACTGATCTCGCAGATTCTCTTCGAGAGTCGTACGAAAGCTACATGTGCTCGCTAGGTGCTTTAAATTCTGCAAGTACTCGGCGAGCGGCTCGCCGGCGCGCTGCCGACGCAACCTAAAAACGTGCCGCTCGGCGATCTCTGATCGTTGCGGTTCCAAATGCCCGGAAACCAATTCTATAAGTTGATCAAACGTTTTGTCTTCAGGAAGGTCCGGTGAGCACAAATCGCACATAAGCGCATACGTCACGTCCCCGACAACTGTTATTAACAAAGGCACTTCTAGTTCAGTCTTCACTTCGTTTAAGAGAATATACTGTTTTACTCGGCGTATGTACGCCGGCCACTGTTTGGATGCCGGGTCAAAAGCTTCCAGCTTTCCGATAGGCATGTTTAACACTCCAAAATGCACGGTTTAACCAAAATAATTAAAATATTTTATCGATTCGTCGCCAATGTGATGATTGAAAGGCCGGTTGGTAGCTGACTGACAGTATTTATTCATTTGTTAATGTGCCAGTATCAATTGCCTATTTACATAGCAAACCTACTTGCACAATCCTTACACGTATAATAATATCTTGGCTGAAAATGTCTAGGATGAGCGACGTGCGTGTTGATGAAATCCTGCACTTGGCCCATCGTGCCGGTGCAGCATTACTCTACCTACCTCTATTACCTATATTTAATTTTTTTTGGCACCTTACGTATGCACAGAAAATCGAAAATATTTTCTAGTATGAAAACTATAATTCCTACTACACAAAGTGTGACCAGTCCAAAACTTTTGTAATTTCCCGCGAAAGCTTTGGGTAAAATTTGGTTAACCAGACTCTACAGTATTTTATTAAAAATGGTTTTATGCTGAAGTATGCCATTTTGCCCAGAAGATGAACGCAGTGCCCAATAGTTGAACGTTTTGACTCCAATAGTTGAACGAAGAAAAACGTAGGTAGCGCAGCCTCTGACTTTTGCTCTAGTACTTAATTATATAATCATTGTTATAACAATTTATACTGGCACCCCTAAATTGCTTCTGGCAGCTGTGGCTACCAAGCAAAGTACCTATGAGCTGCCTTAGTAAAAAAAATTAAAGCAATTTAGGCCACCTTTTTTAAAATCCGAAAGCAAGTGAGTTGCTAGTTAACAATCACAATCATTTTTATTTTATATTCGACCACTTTTCAATTCGCCTACGCATAAGTCAGCTCTCATGTTTATTATTTATTACGTATCTTTCCCGCTCACGGGACAATGATGTCCCGGACCTTAGGGAGGCGTGCGTGGTGGCCCTTTTGACAATTTAATGAAATGCAAGGAGTACACGTATCTTTATTATTAAGATAATCATTGTACTAACCCCTGCCTAAAACTTGAACGAAAAAAAGTTGTTCGTTCATGTATTGCTCACGATAGCAAAGGAATGAACGAATTAAAATCAACAGAGCGTTCACTTATTGGAATCGACACCAAAAGTTGAACGAACTAATTTTATTCGTTCATCTTCTGGGCACCGGTTCTTTGTTGAACGATCGTGCGTTTCATAGCAAAACAAACCCCAAAATAACCGTCTTGCGAATGGGATACTCACGTTTGACTTTTTGTTCAATATGAACAGTTAAGTAACGATTAATTTAAGCCATAAAAGTGTTATGAACCTTTTCAATAACAATGTATATAAGCATTTGAAAAAAACTATACATTGCCCAGTAGATGAACGCCGTTCATCTACTGGGCAAGGTACACAAAGTTGGAACCATTAGTTCAACGCTAAATATCTCTTAAATAAACAATAAATACGCAATTTGTGATAGATAATCCATTAATCAAGAATCGATATCACGCAAAACAATGCATGTAGACGTTTTGTTAAATTTTATACGTAATTTAGAGCTTACATTTGAGAGCGCTTTCGTCAAGTAGATCTCCATACAAACGGTGATTTTGGCGCGAGACCTCGACGCGACAACCACTCACAGCCGTATGTGTGTGGGAACCAGGGAACTGCCTGAGAGGGCGTAGTGGCGTGGTCTTCTCTCTCTCTCACTGAGCATAATGCGTGAGCGAGATGGAAGTACGTGCTAAAAGCGCGGATATCATGTTTTTCAATCATATTTTTTTGTGTGTACATTTATAAGCAAACTCCTTTTACCAGATTTGAGAACTTATCATAGTACAACTATTCATTGTTAAAGATGGAAGGGTCTTAAAGATCCAACCAAAAACATCCAAAAGAAGGGTTAGGTTTGAAAAATAAAAGTATCGTGAAAATTATTGCCAATCGTGTTTTCACTTTTAACAGACTGAAGAAAAACTGTTTAAGATTCATATACTGTAAGCTGTAAGGACAGATATGTTATCACTATAGATTTGCATGCCAGCCTCGTGAAAGGGATGACGCGTTAGGAAAAAATATCCCGAGTGCATAAAATGTATCGTGAATTTTTTAATTAAGTTTTACTTCAACACGTTCAACTATTGGGTGGCGTTCATCTTTTGGTTCCACTATACTACTTACCTAATAAAAAATAGCATTACTAGCGTGATACAGAGAACTACTAGGTAGACCAACACGTGCCATATCTCTATCTCCAAGGTAATCTCTACAATTCTACAAATGTGAAATGTAAGGAGGTATAATACATAGCTTAGTAAGTTTGTGTGTAAAAATAATAGATTATTAAGCAAGGGTTGAAAGTGACCTATATCACGCGAGATATTTCTGGCGCTCGAACGAAGTGAGAGCGCCATTAGTTCAAGGGTGAAATGGGTAATTTCACCCGAGTTAAACACTCTACTTTTCATTTCGACTGTGAGGAAAGTAAAATACTTCACGTACATTTTATAAAACAGGTATTTTAAGGATAATCAGTTACAATACGAGTACATATACTGCCAACTTTAGAAAAGTTTATAAACCTTATCTGATCTAATAGTTTCAATTTATTTTTTTGTATTTGTATAATTCTATAAATAAATGTTCAGAATTTTATGTATAATTTGAAATATATTAAATATCTGATTTTAGATACACTTATAAAAAATAATTAAAACTATAACCAACCTCCAACCTTTTTGCACTGGCCAATTGCCACGGCCTACTAGATTGTAATCGAGTAGGCCTCGACGCAATTATATGTATAATTTGAAATAAATAAATTACTTGATTTTAGATATACCTAAATAAAATAATTAAAACCATATCTAACCTCCAACCTTTTTGCACTGGCCACTTGCCACGGCCTACTAGATGTAATCGAGTAGGCCGCGACGCAACTAATCTCGAGGGCCATGCCGAAACGTGAAAAATGTGTCATGGCATTATGACGGGCAGCCGAAAGTTACAGGAATGATTTTTAATGTTGATTTTCTGTAATTACGGTAAAAAAAAACCAACTGTAATAGTATTTTTCACAATCGTGTTATAATACAGAGCTTTTTAGTCGAGTACCGTGTTTAGGCCACGAAGCTTGCTGAGTGGCCTAAGTAAGGTACGAGATTAAAAAGCTTAATTATAACACTATTCTGAACAATACTTTTTGTACGAGTTCATTAAAATTAATTTTCTACGAGTCAACTGAACTAATTAAACAAACTCGATACTGTTGAAACGAAGTGCAGCTCATCGCTCGTACGCTTGTTGATATCTTAAAAGACATCAACGAGCGTACGACATCAAAGCGATTCTATTGGTCCAATTCATTACAGTTCAGTAAAGCAGCCACGTGATTGGTCGAATTTATTTTAGTTGTCTGGAGCGTATCGAAAAGTAGTTATTTCGATTGTTTTGACAGTAACATGGACTACAACTATGAAAAGAGTGACGTTGCAGTATTCTCTATGAAATCTTAATACACATATTTTAATCGTCGAGTACAAAATAGTAGTTTATGTGACTGTACATAATGAAGGGCAGTAAACACGAGTGTGGGTTTATGAAACGAGCCGAAGGCGAGTTTCATAATAACATCACACGAGTATCTTAATGCCTAATTATGTATAGTTACATACACTACGACTACTTTATCTATCCACATTTCATAAGCCTCCATGATGCATTAGGAGCCGCATGTTATGACCGGCATCGCGGCGTTGATTTCTGGCAGCTGTCATAGTTCTTTTTTAATTCAGAGACAAACTAGAGTCGGATCCAAATATTCGGTTCGTTCGATATCTTACTTACGTGCGACATTTGTAAAATTTGTATGCAAATTGACAATTAATTTCGAACTAAACGTCATCTCGACTGATATTAGAATAGAGGTTAAATCAAATTTCTTTGTTTTTGATCCGTTCGAAATTTGAATGAAATAATATTATCGAAATCGATGTTATTATTTAGCGATAATAACATTTTCACAGATACAAAATTTGTTCTAACAATACAGTCTATTTTTATGGTGGTCATAATGTGCGGTTCTTGAACGCATCATGGAGCGTTTATGATATTTGGATAGATAAAAGGATTTTATCAACATCGTCGTAATGAACCCATCGTTTAATGTTTAGCTGCGGCTATAAAGCTTTTATTTTAATAATATGACGTAACACAATTATCTTCGACACCGTGGCTGACAGTAGCAATAAAAAAAAAAACTTTCCATCCGGCTACATGCCCATGAAAAGTCAACTTTCAGAACAGGAGAGATGAAAAAACATTTACCAGTATACGGAATGGACCTTCGGGATAAACAAAGGCTTTATTTTATCCCGGTTCTTTGTAATACGCGAGCGAGACCGCTCGGGCAGCTGATTTACAGGGTTACACATAAAACCTAATACAAAACCCTTAGTTATAGACATCTCGTGTTCTTGAAGTAATCAGAAGCACCAATCGTTTAAGTATGTATGTATTAATTAGTCCTATTTTTAGCTTCTCGTGGACACTCCAATACTTTGTTAAGAGTAAAGAAAGAAAGAAAAAATATTTATTCAAGGCGCTAAGACTAACACCAACACAACAGTAGACATTTTCAACAAAAGTGTTTTTCATTTCATTTCATTTACTCAGTCACATTTTTTTGTTTCAAGAATTTTTCGTTTATTTATCCAATATACTTATAGACTATTTACATAATGATTCGGACTGCGAACGAAAACCGCGTACGGTTTTTTGTCGCCGTTGTCGTCTTTTTCAACCGACGAAAAAAACGGAGGAGGTTCTCAAGTCGACGCGTATATATATATATTTTTTTGTGTTTTTAAAGTAAATTATCACAATTGTAGTTAAAAAGAGGGTAGTTTTATTATAGTTATTACACATTATTTACAGTGCGGTCACCAAGTCGTTCGTTACATGCTATTTCAAAATCAATTCAAGGAACACTTACCTACACGAAAATTAATTACAAAACATCACACGAACAAGAATAATTTACAAAACTAACAAACATTGACGAAATCATTAGAGTAAATTATATTATACTTTTATTCTTGTGATAAACTTACTTTTATAGCAAAATATTCTTTTGAATTTTTATAATACGATAAAAATTCAAAAGAATATTTTTAAGATAAAAATTAAAAACATCCGCTGTCCGTCCGTCCGTCCGTCCGTCCGTCCGTCCGTCTGTCTGTCACCAGGCTGTATCTCACTGATACCGTGATAGTTCCAGCTGAAATTTTCTCAGATGATGTATTTCTGTTGCCGCTATAACAACAAATACTAAAAACACAGAATAAAATAGTGTTTTATAGATAAAGGTACTCTCTCTCGCACTCTCGCTCTCTCTCGACTCGCACTTGGCCAGTTTTTATTCGATAGAGTATACACCCGAGGTGGTCCCATTGTTACCAATTTAGGATCTGATGATGAGATCCCATGGAAATTGAGGGCAAACCTCATATTTTATAGGCACGCGTGTAGTGATTTCGGTATTTTCTATTATAACTCGTGTATTTACCCTCGGAAATCGTAATTTTGGTGAAGTGGAACTGATGATGAAGACCACAGATGACTTATTCACTCCTCAAAGATGTAAAGTAGGTACGTCAAAGAGTCTGGCATGATTCCGTTGAAGTAGCAACTAATGAATTGTTAATTCTGAGATCCTTGAGGAATCGACGGAACTCCTCAAATATTATCAGCCCACATATAGCGACTTGGGTTTTTTCTGTAATAATCAACGCATTTTTGCTCTCGGAAAGTAGTTCGTGTGGTAAATTGGAAAGGAAATGTGGAAATTTTCATGTACTATGTGGTTTGGCGAAGTACTGAATTGAAGTCGGTTTAAACTTTGTTTTTAACCCTCAATTTACTTCCTTCATACTACTGTAATTCTAACGTTTTAGCGAATAGTTTTCCCTCCGTCCCTGTACCTTCCTTCAGTGACGCAGGCACCGCGTTGGCGAGTGGACTTGCGCCTGCGCTGCGTATTTGGTGAGTTATTGCGTCAAGTGAGTCCCATGGACTCATACAAATGCACGCAAAATAACGTGCACCCATTGCACGTGCATTTTTCTTATATAGGAGCATACATTTTTGTTTTTTTAATTCAACTTTGTATACCTTTGAGAGGTTAAAAAGTTAAAAACGTATATTTTTTAAGAGTTTTTGTTATTTTTGCAGAGATTTGGTAAAATCTCTTTTTTGAGACTGGTAAAATGAGTTTCTTTAATTGTTAAGAGGATCGAATATGTCTTTGCAGTTTTGTCATCTTTTTCTAGTGCCTTAATAAGTACGTAATAAGAACAATAAAAAAAAATATTAAAAAACATTGTGTTATTTCGGAAAACCACACAATAAAAAAAAATATGAGTCCCAAGGGCTCATAGAAAGTGTTTACGTTAGTACATTTTACCTAGTGGATTGAGGGTTAAAGTAAAATTTCGTTCATACATAATACACGAAATTTGTTCAGACCGAAGTGCGAAAATGTATTAACTAACGTTAATGGTATATACGTAGTGAAGAAATGTGCGAAAGCGAAATAAAATAGAACTAAAGAAATATGCAAAAGACAGAAACAATAGGTCGCATAACAAATAGTATAATAATATTAAATCTTACCCTTAGTCTGGTGGACGTAAGAATCTGCTTGCATGTTATAGGGTGTATGATGGCAAAATATCTTTCTGTGCATATTACCACCAAAATAAATATGGAAGCCGTGTAACTCAGTGAATGCACAAACTGGTACATTTTGCACAAAAAGTCACCAAACACCCAACTGAAAAAAGTAAAATAGTTCACATTAGTTACGTACATGGCAAAGCAATTAAGTGAAATCGATTTCTAGCGGGATGTATGGATGCAATTTTGAAGCCGCGCCAGTAAAATGAGTGTCGGAAAGTTAAGTTAATAGTCGTTTATGTGACTGTACATAATGAAGGGCATTAAACACGAGTGTGGGTTTATGAAACTAGCCGAAGGCGAGTTTCATAATAACATCACACGAGTGTCTTAGTGCCTAATTATCTTACACACTACTTTATCTTTTCACATATCATAAGCCTCCACGATGCATTCAGGAGCCGCATATTATGACCGGCTTCGCGGCGTTGTTTTCTGGCAGCTGTCATAGTTCTTTCTTAATTCAGAGACAAACTAGAGTCGGATCCAACTAGGATCGGTTGATATCTTACTTACGTGCGACATCTGTCAAATTTGTATGCAAATTGACGATTCATTTCGAACTATACGTCATCTCGACTTATATTAGAATAGAGGTCTAATCAAATTTCTTTGATTTCAGAGATGTTCGAAATTTGAATGAAATAATATTATCGAAATCGATTTTATTATTTAGCAATAATAAAATTTTTACAGATAAGATATTTGTTCTAACAAAACAGTCTAGTTTTATGGTGGCCATAATGTGCGGTTCTTGAACGCATCATGGAGGGTTTATGATATTTGGATAGATAAACAATTAAATTCTTTGTATAGCATGTTGAACTTGCCAACGAATGTAATTAGGTAATCAAAAACATGATCTCGGTCGCTTAGATCCAAACAATGCAAATTTTAACAAAGGAAATGTTTTAATTATTACCGTTTCAAAATGTGGTATTTGGAAAAATATTGTGACTTATCCATTCAGGACAACTCAAATGTCTATTATTCGTATAAGTTAAAGGTTTATAGAAAACAAATACTTAAATAAATTCGCGCACCGAGGGTTCCGTACAAACGTTCATACACCATACCCGTCACGTCACGACCCCATTCATTCTTGAACAATCTTAACAGCTCATAGTAGAAGTTCGTACGCCATCTGCGTTTTGGTACTAATAACTTGCAACCTAGTATGTTTGTTTATCAGCGATGTTTTTTTATTACGCGTACCGATTTCGATTTTTTATTTCATATGTTTGTTTATCAGCGATATTTTTTTATTACGCTTACCGATTACGATTATTTTTTTTTATTTGAATGAAAGGACGTTAACAATAATCTCATAGCAATTTGAATACATAAAGTTTCGTACAAAAGTAATAAAATTACAAACATAATTAGGAAATGAATTTCGATAAATAAATTAAATACGCTAGAGGAGGTATCGTTTTATTTTTCCTGTTTTGACTCTTAATCATATGTAATAGTTTCATCATTTACACAGAAAATAAAAATGTACATTATTTTTTTTTATTTTCCATATACGTGTCACCTTCTTAATAGTTGTTCCAAATTTCAAACTGATAGCATAAGTAGTTCCTGAGACATTTAATGTTGTGACAGACGGACAGACGGACAGAGTCGCACCACCATAAGGGTTTCTTTTTTACCTTTTTGGTACGGAACCCTAATAAATGGAAGAAAACTATTCCGCTCATTTATTTTTTTAACAACAAATCAGATTCGTATTTATCCTCCTAAGGCAAACCATACAATCTTTAAGCGAAGAAGTCGTTTCAGTAGGCCCATCACATAATTAGGAGGTCCTTAGGAGGATATAGGTATTTGTCAAAAAAGAAAAAGGTGGCAAAGGTATAGCAATACAACACTATTTGATAGATTAATGATGCGGTTAAAACTATATTTAATACGTTAACGTAGACGATGCAGACAACAGAATGTGAGCTGTTTTCGTAAAAACTCCTTATTTAAGTTTAAGTACCTTACATACCTTCCACCTGAGTAAAAATGGAAAATCCCAAGTAGAATAAGTGGGGAGGGAATTCAAGAAAGTTGAATGTGTTTAGTTTTTGATTGGGTTTGCGTTTCATCTATGTTCACCGGTTCGTCTGCTTTTTTGTATATGACTATAAAATGAATAGTCATTGTATTATTGAATATACCTATATACTATTTTATAATACTTCTGGTCTTGGAATGTTGTAATTGTCACACGCAGCTGCTACATTTTTTACCTACAACACCTATGTACAGTCACCGGCATCAATTTATGATGGATCAAAGGCCGCAAAAATATCTGACACTCTCTAATGGCTCTAGGAGTCTAGTTGTCATCAGATATTTTTGCGGCCTTTGTTCCATCATATATTATATTGATGCCGGTGACTGTAGGTAGGCACCGTTTTAAATACAAATTAAACATTTTCGGTCACCAAGAAAAAACATTGTGCTTTCACAATGTTTTGATCAACATATTAATATCAAAAAACAATATATTCCATCGAAGGGCGAGAGGAAGTGATCCTGAGCGATTTACTGTGTTGCAATGGGATATAGGACTACATCCATAGGTACATCCGACAGAAGCAATCAATGTAGGCTTTGCGCTTGATCGCGCGTATGTACAATTAACAGAACTGTAAGCTATTTATACACATACATACATCATCCTTCAACTCACCTAGGTATGAGATATATCGTCAGATTTTGGAAGACACAAAACACTCCAACGCATAAATCTGCCACAGCCAGGTTTGCCAGAAAGAAGTTGGTAATCGATCGTAACCGCCTCGACAGTGTCACCACAAGAATTACCAGCAGATTACCTAGAAAAACAAAATGAACATGTAATTACAAAATGTTGCTCGACATCAATTAACGTGGTACGATAAGAATGATAACTAATGCGAAATAAATCCTATCCGTGCTTAGGTAAACACGGTATCCTATCTAGGTTTTGTTATTAAAATCAAGTTAGGTATTCAAGTTTTTAGTTTATTCAAGTCAGCGGTGTAATATTATTAAAGGAATCCAATTATAACTAGTTGTTCAAAAATTTGTGAAACGCGTTCTGATTAAGGCGACGTGAGCTCAGAGAACGGATTTTTAAAAAGTCGTAGCTCTTGTTTGGATTATAATACGGCTGCCTTAAATTTTATTAGCAATCTTGAGGCCTTTCTCGAGGGACAACAGCTATTCGAATCCTGCGTTTTTGACTTTCGCTCGACAGGTAAAAATCACAAACATAGGTTTAAAATACACTTAAAAAATTCGTAAAAAATTATGCACAACAGCTAAACATATTAAAATTGGTTCAAAAAATCGGCAATATCATGTTTAAGCGAACTTAGCTATTAATTTTGTATTTATAGTGCGTGTTGTTAGGGGATTCCGTCGAACAAATAGGTACTTCACTTTCGGATACTGGCGCCATATTTTGGTATTTTGTTAGGCATGTCCCCTGGATTCCAAAACTGCCGGGAGACAATCTCTAAGGAGTCTGTCTCCCCTGTAATGACATCATCAAAAAACGCCGCGGCTGCGCTTAGAATAGTTTAAATCACACCCAAACCATGCAACGTTCATACACATGTAGGGTACCAAATTAAAGCTTAATAAATTTTCAATATTTCATTCATACACTATATTTCAATATATAATATGCAATTTTAAGTACTATTAAGCGTCAATGCGCTGATAGAGGAGCTCAGCTGCACTCATGTCGGCTGCCACATTGATGATGTGTGTCTTAATAACATTAGCTACGCAGACGACATGGTGCTGCTGAGTGCCTTGCCGTGTGACCTGGCTAAGCTATTGGGAATTAGTGAAAAGTTTGCCCTTAGTCATGGCTTGCAATATAATGAGAAAAAAAGTGAATGCATGGTTTTTCATGTCAGAGGCAAAGATCTGCCACATGTACCCCCCTATTCGTCTATATGGAACACCATTAAAAAGGGTGGATACCATTAGATACTTGGGACATGTGGTAACCTCTGACCTGAGGGACGATGCAGACATTGAGCGAGAACGGAGGGCGTTGTCTGTTAGAGCGAACATGGTGGCCCGCAGATTTGCTCGTTGTTCTGCTGAGGTAAAAGTAACTCTATTCAGAGCCTTCTGTACGACCCTCCACACGAGCAGTCTGTGGGTCTCTTATACGCAAAAACAGTACAACGCCCTACGTGTACAGTACAACAATGCCTTTAGGGTGCTACTGGGGCTGCCCCGTTTCTGTAGTGCGTCCGGGATGTTCGCGGATGCCAGAGTTGACTGTTTCTATACAACTATGAGGAAACGCTGCACATCCCTGGCGCGCAGGGTGCGGGCTAGCTCTAGTGGTATACTGAGGGCATTTGCGGAGAGGTTTGACTGTGAGTATGTGAATCACTGCCATATGATCCACGTACTGACAGTCAAGCCCTACTACTTTATCTATGATCCCAGTTGGTCGAAATAAATGTCTTGAATTGAATTGAATTGAATTAGCAAAAGTATAAAAAAAATCAAAGAAAAATCTTAGGACTTTCAGACTTTCCGGCAAAACTAGAACGAATGTAATGTACAATACAAGTGATACCTAGTATTTCAGCTTTACATTTTAGTTTTTTTATTTTAATCCAAGAGCAAAATTGGGAAAATTGTGTTCAAAAAACCAACAACGCAAAGGGAGTTTTCCCCATAAGGTTAATTTTATCGAAATTACTGTTTTCCAGAAACCAAAATGAACTTTTAGTATGGTGTTAGACATGTTATGTGCACCGTTAAACTGCAGAGAGACAGTCTGTAAAGTGTCTAGTTCATCAGTAATGAGTGTCATAATCTTCATTGCCGCGGAAGCTTTTTGCAAACCGGGTATTTAACCTGAACCATGCAATATACACCGTGACCGTGAATAACCCGAAAGATTTAAGCTAACGATACTAGAGCCTAATTAAAGTATATAAAGTTATGTAACATATAGTCCAAAAACTCATAATTAAGGAGATATTAATTATTTGAAACAAATCAAAAGTTAAAAAATCTCCAGTCTAATACACCCTAAAGGCTTGAGCATAACTTGACACTTATTGTCATGGAACACAAGTCACGGCATTCGCCGTTCGTCGTATGATTTCGGAGCGATTCGTGAAGTGTTATGCTCGCTCTCTGTTCTTCAACTTGAGTTTCTCAACTAAAGAGTTGTTCACAAAGAAGCGGGCAATTAATAAGATTTAATTTGTACTGAAATAGTAATTTAATTAAGACACATAATTAGACCCATGTTGATACAACATTATTTACTCGTACTGTCGTCAAAAATACGTGGTTTAAATCTTTCGGGTTATTCACGGCCACGGTGTATATAAACGTCCAGTGATCGGTTATTTGAATTCTCCCTCGCGGAATATCAAGTAGAAAAGTTAATATAAATACGAGAGTTTCCCGCGATACCGAACAAACCGTGCAAAAATAAAACAATTTAAATTATCTCTAAGGATTTTTTTACTCTTACATGGCAACCAGTTGAGACAAAAACTTCTATTTTTTTAATAATCTGTACACTTTATTTTAAGAAAAATGTATTAAAACCTCCACAAGGCTTATATATCTGTCATGATGGAAAAAATACTTCAAAATCTTGACATTGACATTTTATTATTTTCTCTGGATTTCAGTTCTCATTATTTGCTTCTAAGGATTACATAAATAAATAGGTATTAGCTGTATAATTTATACTATAATATTAGGTCACAGGTTATCGTATAAGTGCAAATACATAGATTTTATAGCTCAAAGGCGATCCAATAAATAAGTATCCACGTTAAGTTCGCACACTATAATGAATGGTTTCATTTCATCGTCTTGTTTCTGAGATTATCTTTTACGACAACTGTGGCTTACTCTAATTGAATATAATAAACACATTGTATTTTTTTGCCTTTTCTAACAACATAAAGCCCGGATTGAGGTCGTTCACCCCATGTCGAATCCAAAAAAACCGATCACTGGTTATATCATGTAAAATGTATACAAATATGCTTTAATTCTTGTCGAAATTGTGATTCCATATATCCATAAACTTAATAGGTATTTGCAAAATTGTGGAGAAGAAAAGTGAAAAGCCTGCTAACATTAGATTTTCGGGAATTGAAATTGCTCTGAAACGTATCAATACATTGAATTACAATGTTTAACCGAGTTATAGCATATCATATCAGCTTTCATATAATATCACATGTGCATTCAGAAAGTACATAGTTTGGGTTTAATTTAGACTTTTCAAAAAGCGGGAGCGGGGGGCTTTTCACTTGTCTTGTCTAACATTTTGCAAATACCTCTTAAATTTAAGGATATATGGAAGCCTAATGTTGGCAAAAATTATAGCATATTTTTTTAGCTTTTACATGATATACAACACGTTTATATTATTAAGTACATGGTTCAGGTAAAAATCCCACTTTTCAAAAAGCCTCCGCGGCAATAAAGATCACTCATTACTAATGAACTAGAAACTTTAGAGACTGTCTCTTTGCAGTTTTGCGATGCACGTAACATGTCAAACAACATACTAAACGTTCATGCTGGTTTCTGGAAAATAGTAATTTCGATAAAATTATCTTGTAGGGAAAACTCGCTTTGCGTTGTTGGTTTTTTGAGCACAATTTTCCCGATTCTGCTCTTGTCTTTAAATAAAAAACTAAAATGTAAATCTGAAATACTAAATATTATTTGTGTTCTACATTACATTCGTGAAACTTTTCTAGTTTTGCCGCAGAGTCTGAAAGTCCTTAGATTTTTTCTTGATTATTTTATACTTTTGCTAATAGTACTTAAACTAGTGTATATATTGAAATATATTGGAACAATGAACTATTGAAAAATTATTTAGCTTTCATTTGGTATCTAAAACGTCTAATAGCCTACAAGTTGCATGGTTTGGGTGTAATTTACACTTTTCCAAGCGCGGCTGCGGCATTTTTGATGACGTCATTACATGGGAGATCGACTCCTTAGATATTAATTGTCTCCCGGCAGTTTTGGAATCCAGGGGACATGCCTAACAACATACTAAAATATGGCGCCTGTATCCGAAATTTAAGTATTTTCCCCTAACAACATGCACTATTATTAAAACGCACAAAAAATAAAAAACTTTATATCCGCGATTCCGAACACGTACCTCCATCTCGCTTACGCTTATGCTCAGTGAGAGGGAGACAAGACCTCGAGTCTACGTCGCCTTAAGCGGCAACGTCAATTTATTGGTGCTGAATTGAGTCTTCTCATTCCATCATTGAGTGGATTATGCCGAGTGAAGTTAAATGTCTATTTGCGGGGAGCGATCGAGGACAATGCATGCAGCCAGCTGAGGACATATTTAAAGTCTCCCCATGGATGCAGAATTACGCCCCCAGTCAGAGTAATTTCAGGATTTGAAAGCAACTTTAAAAAAATTGGCAGCCAGAGAAAGTGGGTTCGAGAGGCTTTGAATTATTTTTTATAATTGGAACGGCATTTTAGTAAAAATAGGCTTGTAGAGCGTTTATGAATACGGCCATAAATGACTACATTTTAATATTAATATCTTTAAATAGGTAATTCATTTATTTATGTTTCATTCGTGTTTTTACATTTACATTCATTTATAAATGGGTTGTCAAGCATCCTGTTTGAGATAAAACCTCCTTGTTTTATACCTGACGCATGGGTGACAGAAACAATTTAAGAAAAAAGCTATTACGCCCGTGGGCGAAAAATATAGGCTAGTACCTATGTAGGTCTGCGCGTTACGTAGCCCTTAACGAACAAGTGTGATGGATGAAAAATTATATTTTGTGAAGTATTACAATAGTACATTATTGCCGTGGCCGGGAAGTAGGCAATTGCAGGCTGAGTATTTTGTTTAAACGGACGAGCTTGCGAGTAAGGCTAATATAGTGCTTTTCTCAAAAATGGGGGAATAAAAAAGACTAAATTTAAATCAAGCGTTATTATTAAATACAAATTGAGGATACTGCAAATGACATAAAATTAAACGTCATATTTTTTTTTAAACAGAATCGCAAGTGTATTTTTCCACCGAAAAACGCAATATTTTAATGACACATACAAAAATGTCGCGTTTGCAACAGAAAAATACGACTTGATTTGGCTGAATACGACCTGTGCCGTCTTTTATATGCCAGTTTCTACTTTTTAAAAAGTTTGGTACTCGACAAATAAAGGAATTCATATGTAACATTCCAGGCGGCCTGCAATGTTTTTTATTTTTTAATTTTGATCTGGCCTTCAACTATACACTTTACCTTCCAACATGTAGCGAGTTATGTTCACTTTGCGGGCCATTTTTGAGAAAAATTAGTTAATTATTACTTTTTTGGTTATTCTAAGCATTAAATAGTGTGGTATCTTGTTTCGTAAAATATTTGGGGGTCGCTCAGAACCTGTTGTCCATGTCCCGCAGTTGGGTAGAGTGGGTTTTCTATAATAATAAATTAGATGTGCTATATTTTAAACGACGTTTTATTATAGATCATGGAAAGTTTCCTTTAAAATACCGTTTAAAAAATAGGGCGTTCGACGTTTTTGTATTTTATTTTGGCATATTATTTGAAGCTAATACTAAGACTCGTGCAAGCTAAAAACTGGACTACTTTTTACTTTAGCAAAACTAATACTAAACTAGTTTCCTCGACATTTGTGTCGTTCTTGGGGAGAATGGACTCCGCCTCCGTTCACTTTTTTAGTCTCTAAGAACACTGTTCCTTCATAGCATAGTAGGTATGAAATAAAAAGATTTTTCTATATTGATATTGCTAACGTTAGTAGGTACAAACGGACGAACGGAATTCGTGATGACCATTTAAGAAGAATAATCAATGGTAAAGTGAAACTCTCTTTGAAATTTACTATAAATAGTCCAGGCAATGAACTGACAGCTTGTAAGGAAAATATGTCAAATTTGGAAATAATTTATAATTGCAGTTTTTTTTATGTAATGGATATATTATCAATTAAATAGTTAGGTACTTAGTGACAAAATCTAACAAAATTTCAAACATCAAAAAAATGATAACTTAACTAGCTTCTGAAAAGTTAGAAAAAATATGAATAAATAAAAAAAACAATCCATTCTTTTTTTTAATCTATATTAATACTTTCGGATGGTAAGTTTGTTGGATTCTTGAATAAAGCATCTTAGAACAATGTTTTAAAATGATATAAAGAAAAAAAAAACGCTATTTTAAATTAATGTTTTTCAAAACCGTATTTTGCCTGGAGTATAAAAGGAACTTTAGCGCAAACAGTGAAAGTGGTCAAGTGCGAGTCGCCCGGAGATCGGACATATTTATGAGATGATTACATTGGTATTAACATTCAATAGTTTGTGTGGTGTTTCCTATCCACGTAAGTCCGACTGATTTTTACAATATTGTTCATATCAAATTACTTGTATTATTAGAACAAAACCAACAATCTCTCTTATTTTATGGGAGATGACCAGTGATCGGTTTTTTGGATTCGACATGGGGTGAACGACTTCAATCATTATGTTAGTATGGGTATGCCCCGGAAATCCGGACTTTATGTTGTTAGAAAAGGCAAAAAAATACAATGTGTTTATTTTATTCAATTAGAGTAAGCCACAGTTGTCGTAAAAGATAATCTCAGAAACAAGTCGATGAAATGAAACCATAAATCATAGTGTGCGAACTTAACGTGGATACTTATTTATTGGATCGCCTTTGAGCTATAAAATC
Organism: Epinotia brunnichana; assembly: GCA_963854355.1. NCBI lineage: Eukaryota > Metazoa > Arthropoda > Insecta > Lepidoptera > Tortricidae > Epinotia > Epinotia brunnichana. The sequence goes on from OY977939.1 coordinate 18,128,167, forward strand.
TATGTATTTGCACTTATACGATAACCTGTGACCTAATATTATAGTATAAATTATACAGCTTATACGTATTTATTTAAGCAATCCTAAGAAGCAAATAATGAGAACTGAAATCCAGAGAAAATTCATTCATTCATATAATTATAAGTTAATACTTTGTGGAGGTTTTAATACATTTGTCTTAAAATAAAGTGTAGAGATTATTAAAAGAATAGAAGTTTTTGTCTCAAATGGTCCCATGTAAGAGTAAAAAAATCCTTAGAGATAATTTAAATTGTTTTATTTTTGTACGGTTTGTTCGGTATCCCGGGAAACTGTCGTATCTATATTAACTTTGCTACTTGATATTCCGCGATGGAGAATCCAAATAACCGATCACTGGAGATGACAATAGTTATTTGTTATACAAGGGGGGAAAGTTGTATTTTACCTGCGAGTGTTCATTTGAAACACGATCTAGCGAAAAGATTCTATGATTGAAAATAGTTTGGTTCAAAAATAGAATCTATGGTTCAAAAATAGAATCCTGAGCGTAGCGAGTGTTTCAACACACGAGACGTAAGATAACTTTTCACCCGTGTATAACACAAATCTTTTCACCTCACTACAGCAAGGAAAATAAGAAAAAGGATAAAAAAAAAGTAAAAAAAACAAAAAAAAACAAAAATAAGTAAAATAAAGTTTAAAAAAAGTTTAAAAAAAAGTTAAAAGTTAAAAAAAAAAAAAGTAAAAAAAAAAAAATGTTTCAAAAAAAGTAAAAAAAGTTAAAAATAAAAGAAACAAAAATATGTCATACAATATACCTACCCACAAAAAACAAAAATAAACATTTAACGTTCTACGTCATAGTACTTTTAACGTTCTACGTCTACTTTTTTCACATGTGGATAAAAAGCGATTTTCTCAATAGTTAACAAACATACAAAAAGGCCTTTCCGAGCTAGTGAGGTGAAAATATATTTTTCGAGATACAATTACCTACTTGTGACAGACACTAGGCACATTTCGAATGAAATTCAATTTTTGCTGATATGCAAGAGTATTGAATTCCGTTGAAACTTTGGTAGTTACCAAAGTTTGGTAACTTTGGTAACTAGGTACTTTAGGGTGAATGTACCTAAATCTCTAAAGTTGGTCTCGCATTCTCTCTACAGTTATTGCTCTAGAAAAGTATTCAACAAAACACACGAAAAGAAAAAAAAACATCAATGGGTGTTAGATGTAGATAAAATGCCTTACTTCATAATGCAATTTTGAACAGTTCCCGATGGCATGATACAAAAAAAAGAGATTCATTTCAAATAGCTGAAAGAGATCCCTTATTGGCATACGTTCACCTTTAGAAGTACTTAATCTTAAAAATGACATGCATAACTATAATATGTTTTAATAGGTTATTCTGTACAATAAAGTGCTTACGAGATTGATTACTTGATTACCTAAATGGATGAAAATGAATACGTTTAGATATTCTTATTTACGATTGAGTTAAATGAGCTTTTAAGATATTGCTACTTAGAGAAATTGATGTTTTCATTTATTTTGAGATAATCGACTTCAATAAATAACTCTCTCAACCGCCACAGAAATATATAAGTCAGCCAAGTACTGTAATGATTTTGATTAAATTGAACATCCGCCGGGTTTAAATGCAGAACCGACTATTTATTTCGCCGGGTCAAAGGCAAAACCAACTAACTATCTTTGATTATCAAGTTGGTTTTGTCTTTGACCCGGCGAAATAAATAGTCGGTTCTGCCTTTAACCTGGCGTACAACTGATTAAGCTTTTAACAGACAAAGCGCATGTCAAGGGCACCAATATGTATACACCATAAAGTCTCAAAAATATGTACACAGACCTTATTTCTGCAATAATAAGGCTGTAGTATACATATTTATGAAACTTTGAGTGAATACATATTGGTGCCCTTGACTGTACACCGTTGATTACAAATTTTAACATATACAATATTAATAAAAACCGGCCAAGTGCGAGTCGGACTCGCCCATGAAGGGTTCCGTATGCGAGCCCCCTTAAAAAAATATTTTATTTTGTTTTTAGTATTTGTCGTTATAGTGGCAACAGAAATACATAATCTGTGAAAATTTCAACTCTCTAGCTATCACGGTTCTTGAGATACAGCCTGGTGACAGACAGACGGACGGACGGACAGACGGACAGCGAAGTCTTAGTAATAGGGTCCCGTTTTATTCTTTGAGTACGGAACCCTAAAAAAGATAATATAAAAACTATATTGCGTAGATATACAAGATAATAAAGTTAACTATCCAATAAAAGCATCGGCCGACATTAATAAATACGAGTAACTCCATATATTATGATGGATGTTAAAGTTAACATAATTGAATATCGTAAAATACAATTTATACTAATTAAACTAATATTGTAAAGAGGAAACGTCTGTGACCCATACTTTGTTACAATTCAACTCATAAACAAAATAAGACAATCCCTGGATGAAAGTAAAAGTATTAGACCCATACCCAGTAGCCAACGAACAATGAAACCGTGGATGACCCCCAGTATGTTGCGCTGTATCAGAAATCGTAATAAACCACAACTTAAATCACGACTGGAACCACATAATGAAGTTATTAAAATCACCTACACAAAAAATATCGCAATTTCTGCAGCGGTCTAATAAAAAAAAAAATGGCAAAAATATAAAAACGAACAGCTGGCTAAATCATATAAAAACTCTAAAATGCTTTGGAAGACAATATAAGAATAACTCATTACAAATCTGACAAAACAAAAACTACTGAACTGTTTAACACAAAACCATCTACAACTTACTGATTGATTACATAAATAATTATTTTGCTGGCATTGGCAAAACACTAGCTGAAGAAATCGTAAGTACCTACCTCAAATTGTAATGTAAATGCCCTTGCCGAAAATAACTTGCCCGATTTTACTACGTCCTTACTTGTTCTCCTGGACACCGATCCCCAGGAAGTGCACTGTATCGTCATGAGTATGAGAGCCGATAGCGCCCCTGGATGGGATAACATACAAACCAAATTCCTGAAGCACGCCTGCACTGTTGTAGCCCCTCTAATTAGCCACTTAGTAAATCTCTGTTTTGCAAAGGGAGTATTCCCCGCTCCACCAAAACAATCGATAGTGACACCGGTGTATAAGAGTGGAAAGAGAGATGACGTAAGCAACTATCGACCTATCTCTGTGTTGACTGCCATTTCCAAAGTAATAGAAAAAATAATAAATAATCGACTTGTAGCTTAGGTACCTTAATAAATTTAATATACTATCTGACAACCAGTTCGGCTTTCGGCAATCGAGCTCCACTGAAGATTCAATATTATCCGTTACATCTTTAATTACTGACAAAATTGATAAAGGCAGGAAATGCCTGGCCATATTCCTGGATCTAAAAAAGGCATTCAATACGGTCTCTCTCTCCATTCTTACACAAAAAATGGAACGAGTTGACATACGGGGTTTACCTCTACGGTTTCTGAGTGACTACTTAAAGGTGAAAATAGGAGACTTCATAAGTAACGAACCGGATATAACTTTTGGTGTCCCCCAGATGAAAAAAATACCTCCCCCCCCCCCCCCCCCCCCCCTTATCTCCGAAGTTTACCAAGCGAAAATTCTGATATAATTACAAGAGTGACATAAATAATACAGGAAAAATAAAACGATATCTCTATCTTTTTTTTCTCTCTATTTTCCTTAATTAATCAAAATTTAACCACTGTAGAAAATAAATAAAAATTGTTTGAGAAAACGCAACTTAAGTCCTTTCATATGACACCCCACTCGATCTGTTAACTAGACTTTGAATTTTTAACCCCCCTCATATTCGTCATTTACACAGAAAAAAAAAATGTATATTTAAATTTTTCATTCTCCACACTTAACCTTCTTAACAGTTATAATAAATTTTAAACGAATAGCTCAAGTAGTTCCTGAGATATTTAACGTTGTGACAGACGGACAGAGAAGGGTTCCTTTTTTACTTTTTTTTTATGGAACCCTAAAAACATACAGCGTAACATAAAACCTCCTCCTTTTTTGAAGTCGTTTAAAAATGGATATATAGGCCATATTTTATCTATCACATTCACTGCCGAGAATCGCTACGCACCATGCTCGTAGCACATCCCGTTATTTTCTTCGTATACGTATACCTACGTAGCGGTAAGCGAAATACGAAGAAAACCACCTGCTTAAGAATTGACAACATTTCATTGTTTCAAGTGGGCCATTTTATGATTTATTTCGCTAGAAAATGTTTTTTAAGCGGCACGTGATTTTTTTATTTCTCCCTAAATTGTAATTTTCAATCAGAAATACCAAATTGAAAAGTAGCGAATTCCAGAAGGTCGTAACTAAATTATGACGTCAACATTACGACTCTGTATGGCAGCTTGCACACCTTTCATAATATGACAGTCGTAGTTTTGACGTCGCGTCACACGCGGCTTGAACCACATTTATACAATTTCGCGATTTTTTTTAAAACGGGTTAAAAATTAAATCTGACAACTACTTTATTACGTTCAGGTGACATAATTACCATAATGGTTTTCGAATAAGCATAATTACATAGTTTGAAATGTTGTCAATTGCAATAAACTAAAGAAATCCATCTGCGATTATAGCTACGGTAGTTTTTGTGTGCCCGACAATGAAATAACTTCTATCAAAGGTAACAGAAAGCACTCGATTCGAAACCAGGCACAAATAAATGTAGCGAATTCCTTTAAATCGGCAATTAACTTTTCCAATGAAATTAACCGACACTTTCTAGCAGAACATTTTCTCTATACAACTTTGAGTAGTAGGTACCCTAGGTACCATTGTTTTCAAATGTGAACATTTATACGTGAATCAAAAACTACGTGTTATTATTTATTAGATAAATAATAACACTCAATTCGTCAGAATCTTTTTAATTGCATTTTTTGGTATGAAAAATTACATAACTATAACAGTGTAGCTAAAACCAAGTATTCGTATGCATTTGGACAAAAAGCGGACGTGAAGTAGGTCAGTTCTTGCTTAGGGAATGCAATTACCGGGCAAATTTTATTACCGGTAAATTACCGACTTGAGTGAGGCAAAACCGGTTAACCGGTAAATTACCGGTAAATGCAATTTGGCTAATAAGTATCGTTATGTGACGTTTATTTATCGTAAAAATAAGCTATGATATAATAAAGAGTTTTCATGTGCCGTAAATGCCGTAATTATCAGATTCTTTCATATTTAAAACTTGCTCAGTAGTATGAGGGCAAAAAAACACAACTAAAAACGTTTCTTGGGGATTAGCAGGTAGGTTGGAATTGTCCCCAGTTCTACAGAAACTAACTAAAAGCCCACTTAGTATTCTAAAATAATAGTTCACTAAATAGATGTTTCTACGGGCTTCAAGAGATGTGTATATAACCAACAATTCCTAGGTCAAAAAGAGTTGGATAGAGAAAAGGTTAGTAATAGTAACAGTTCATTTTACCTACGAGCGTTCGCAAAAACGGTTTTATAACTTTTTCTAGGAGTGGAGCTCATGGGGGTTCCAAATTGTGGTATTGGTTTAGCGATTCATAAGGCTTTATCTGTTACCTTAGTTCTGCTGCGGATAGCCACATTTCTAATGCGATCACGCAGATAAACTCCCAGCATAGCCATCTTCATTGCTCTTTGGATGACTTCTAGCCTTCTATTGAGGCCCATAGTGAGCGACTACATTTCAGATGCCATATATTATGTCATCACTGGCAACACACACTGGTCAAACCGAGCCGACAGAACTCGAACTGGACAGTCTCGTCGTTTACAACTCTGAGCGTAAAGCGTCCGATTGTAATGGGAGTTGGCACTACATCGGCATTTGACATGATCTTCGTCTTATCCATGTTCATCTTTAGACCGACTCGCTCGGAGATTTTACTGAAGTCATCGAGCATCGTACTAAAGTCCTCCATGGTCTCAGCCAAGACTACTAAATCTTCACAAATCCGAAGGTGAGTGATGTACTCGTCGTTGATGTCTGCCTTCTCCAGTCCAGAGTCTTGAAAAAATCCTCCAGTGCAGCGGTGAACAGGTTGGGGAAATAACATCTCCTTGACTGACTCCCCGCTGCGGCAGAATAGGTTTTGCGTTCAAATCATGGAGTCAGACTGACAAAGTGCGTTTTCGTACAAACACTTCGATACTTCGATATAGCGGTAGTCAACCGCGCCGGCGGGCGAGTTGGCGCCACTGGAGCGACTAGTACAGCCCAGGTTTCGATCAAATCGAAGGCTTTATCGTGGTTCGTGAACGCTAAATAGAGGGGCAGGTTATACTCCTCAGTCTTCAGTCTTCTGTATAACCTGACGGAGCGTATGGATGTGGTCTAAGGTGCTAAAGCCTCTCCGGGAACCGGCTTGTCCGGGAGGCTTGAAGTCATCTAGCTTGCGTACGAGACGATTTGTAATTACTCTCGAAAACGGTTTAAAGACATGGCTCAGAAGTCAGATGGGTTGGTAGTTGTTCAGCAGGGTGTTGTCACCCTTTTTGAAGAAAAGCACCACCACACCTCTGTTCCTTGCCTTTTTCTCCCTCCCAGTAAGACGAAGAGAGGTATTTCTTTGGATTGTTTTGATAAGTATGCCTCTAAAGTATGTTAAATAAGGGCGTCTCTATTGTACTTATTCAAACTGATCATTATTCATATTTTATAGAACGGCACCGGGAACGTGTTTATATTTTAAGAAGCTTCTACAAACGATTGCATTAATTTGATCCTACATGAGCTAAGCTAAATAACACTAACAAGTTTATTCAATTTACATTTTTACATGATAAAAGGAGGGTTATTGAGGTATAAACATGACGATGAAGCATTAACAATCGTTGAAATGTTGTATTTTACTTATAATTTGTGTTCCGGTAAATTACCGGTTTTGATTTTAATTTACCGGTAATTTACCGGCCTCATATTTAGTCAATTTACCGGTTAACCGGTTAACCGGTTAACCGGTTTGCATTCCCTATCTTGCTGGTAGAGACAAGATTATTCTACCGTGCCTGGCCTAAAAATGGAGACATTATTATTATGGTTCAACCCCGCTCCCCAAAATGTAAACCCTAACTTCAAAGGTTTTTCAGAGGCCCTGGCACACTAGGTTTTATGTCGGTGAAAATGTACTGAAACGTCACGTAAAACGCGACATAAAACCTAGTGTGCTAGGGGGTCAGGTGTACCTACGCGTTTTCTTTTTTGAGCATAATTTTATGTAGTATTTTTTTTAGTATTTGGCAATCCTCACTAACAATTAAATACTATGAATTTGAATGTATCAAAAATTGTTAGGTAGATACTATAAACCTGTGAAACTCATAGTTTGCTCCCTTGAGTTACCCTTGCAAACAGTTACATAAAACGGACGTATGTACCTGCCTATAATTACTACTCATCAGTCTACTGGATGCTTGGTAGAAGAAAAAAGCTTTTAGATTACAGGTTATTTATGACCCTATATCGAGGGCTCATCGATTTTACAAGAGCAGACGAAAAGAACGTCTTAAACGTCTTAAATTGAAATATTTAAAAATGTTGCCAACGAGATTTTTGATTGCAATGTTAGCTACCAGCTAATGTTTTCCAACTAGTACCACTATGGCGGTTGCTATGCACCGCGACATTACGTATAATTTTTTTGTTAACTGGTATAATAATAACATTCTTTATTGCACCAAAAATTAAAAAATATTACAAATAATTACTTTACTAAAATGGGTTGCAACAGGCGGTTTTATCGCTAAAAAGCGATCTCTTCCAGACAGCCTTGGTACCAGGAAATGACGGACAGAAAATACGAAATGGTAATCTCCACTTATAATAAATCTCTAAATTAAAAAAAGAATCAGCCAGTTTGAAACTAAGCTTTGCGCGGTTCCGCGGTTCGAATGTTCTCAGCATCCCATGAACGGAAAAATATGAAACATTTTATATAGGTACATTATTATTCTAGCTGCAACTTAGGATAGTTTTTATCCGATTGCGACAGTTAATTAATTTTCCGAAATATACGACTTCATTTAATTTTTCATTTATTTTTATTGAAATCAAACGCTGCTCCAACTGTCAGCTATAAGAACCGTCAAATTTTCGTCAAAATGGCGGAATTGCTTTGCCTTTCACTTATTAATAATTTAAATCCCGTCTACGATAGACCTTTACGAGACAAATGCTAAAATATAAACCATAAAAAAATATTCGATTCTGATATGAGAACTTATATGCGCAAATGTCGTTTTATATGTCGTAATTTCAATAAATGAAATCAACAAATTTGAACAATATAATTAACACGAATTTGTTTTTTTTGAATGACAATGGCACGCGCTCGGCGCATTCAGCCAAAGTACCTGCGGCGCTACCACGAAAACCGATACTCAATGTTCATATATTTGCATCCCTGTCACTCGAGTATGGTTAGTGCGATAGAGATAGTGATACCCGATATTTTCGAATTCCGAAGTTCGTGGTTATAAGCTCAGGAATCGAAAATATGGTAAATAATCATAATGTATTTTCTCGAAAAAGAATTTAAAATAAATATAGTCAAATGGAGAAAAAAAACAAAGCAAGAGGTTATATAGGGTAATGATTAAGTTATAAGAGTCCAAAGTTTTAAGAGGGGGTATGTTCTGTCCCTTTTCCGCAAAACGCACCTTCATATGAAACGATTGTTTTTTACTATGACGCTCGAGTATATTGACGTCACAGTCCCCTCATCGTTTCTCACTCTAACAAGCGACATTAAAACGGATGTAGCTTCATAATTTTTTGAGATATTTGAATGGGAGTTTCATTATCTTCTATCTATTTATACATAATAAATGCCTATGTCCTGACTGACTTATTCACTCAATCACTCACTCACTCACTCATCAACACGCACAGCAGAAACTACTAATCTTAGAGAGTTGATTTTTGCACAGTATGTTGCTTTTATAACGTGGGCTAGGGATAAAAAGGGATTTTTGAAAATTCTACCCCTAAGGGGGTAAAATGGGGGTGCAAAGTTTGTATGGGAGAACCTTTTTTTTTGAGCTATAGACTTAAACTTTGTAGAAAAATTAGTTATAAGAATACAAATGAAATACTTTCAGCGTTTTGGAAAATTCCACCCCAACGGGGGTAAAATATAGGGGTGCAAGGTTTGTATGGGGGAAACATTTTTTTTTTAAATAGAGTCTTAAAACTTTGTAGAAAGATCAGTCATTAGAATACAAATAAAGGATTTCAGGGTTTTAGAAAATTCTACCCCCTATAGGGGTAAAATAGAGTGCAAAGTTTGTATGGGAAAAACTACTTTTTTTAAATAGAGACTTAAAACTTTGTAGAGAAATTATTCATTAGAATACAAATAAAGTACCTAGATTCAGTGTTTTAAAAAAAATCTACCCCTAAGGGGGTAAAATAGGGGTGCAAAATTTTGTATGGGGGAAACAATATTTTTTTTAAATAGAGACTTGAAACTTTGTAGAAAGATTAGTCATCAGAATACAAATTAAGTACTTTCAGCGTTTTAGAAAATTCTACCCCTAAAATAGGGGGCTAAAATAGGGGTGCAAAGTTTGTATGTGGGAAACTATTTTTTTTAGCTAGAGTCCTAAAACTTTGTAGAAAGATTATTTAAATACAAAGAAAGTACTTTCAGCGTTTTGGAAAATTTCACCCCTAAGGGGGTAAAAATAGGGTGCATTTTTGTGCGGGTTTGTATGGGAAAAAACATATTTTTTTTAATAGAGACTTAAAATTTTGACGAAAACTACTTATTAGAACATGAAAAATACTACATTCGGCGTTTTACAAAAATCATTCCCTAAGGGGGTTAAAAAAGGGTGCAAGGTTTGTATGGGAACACTTTTTCTGAGCTAGACACTTAAAACTTTGTAGAAAGATTACTTATAAAAATACAAAAAAAAAGACTTTCAGCGTTTTGAAAAAATCTATCCCTAAGGGGGATAAAAAAGGGTTGCAAAGTTTTTATCAGGGAAAGTTTATTTTTTTGAGTTAGAGACTTGAAACTTTGTAGAAAGATTACTTATTAAAATACAAAAAAAGAACACAAATCGTTTTAGAAAATTCCACCCCTAATAGGGTTAAAAAGGAGAGCAAGCTTTGCATGGGCAACACTTTTTTTTGAGTTAGACTTAAAACTTTGCAAAAAGATTACTTATTAGAATACTAAAAAAGAACTCTCAGCGTTTTAGAAAACTCCATCCCTAAGGGGATCCTTAAGATCCCTTAAGAAGAGTAGCCAGTGTTGTGTGGGAAAAACTTTTTTTTTTACTAGACTTAAAACTATTCAAAATGTTACTTATTAAAATTAATAATAAAGTACTTTCAGAGTTTTAGAAAATTCCACCCCCTAAGGGGGTTAAGAAAGCTTTGTATGGGCAACACTTTTTTTGAGCTAGAGACTTAAAAGTTTACGAAAAAAGTTCTTTCAGCGATTAGAAAAATTCAACCTCTAAGGGGGTTTAAAAGGGGGTTCAAATTTTAAATGGCGAGCAATAACATTTTAAAGTGTGAGTAAGAGATTTTTAACTTCGGTCTTATTCTGTACGTTAAAAGACTACAAAACTGATTTCAGAGTTTTTCCAAATTCATCCCCTAAGAGTGTTAAAATTGGTTCAAAGTTTGAGTATATCAAGGCATTTTTAAAGTATGAGATTTTTAACTTTGGTTTTAGACTGTTTGTTCACAAACTAGAAAATGAACATCAACTTTTTTTTAATTATCCCCTAAAAGAGGGTTCAAATTTTGTATTGAGAGAAATAATTTTCTAAGACGATAAAATGTTCTACGCGGGACGAAGTTGCGGGCAACAGCTAGTGCAATAATAAAGTAAGAGATGTAAGACAACACATACATATAATATATGATCAAACGAACTTCTGGAAGCGAAGTTCGATCAATATTATATGAGTCCTCTTCATTCGAATATATAATTTATCAGGTTGTCCTTTTAATAATGGGGCATGGCAAAAACATTTGCAGCTAATCTATATATATTATACACTACCTTCTGCCCGCGACTCCGTCCGCGTGTAACTCGTTTATATCGTAGCTCCATACAAACTTTCACTCCCCATTTTGATTTCCGAGATAAAAACTATCCTATGTCATTCCCCGGGACTCAAACTATCTCTATACCTAATCTCGTCTAATAATTTTAATAATTTCCCCCATACAAACTTTGCACCCCTATTTAACCCGCTTAGGTGTGGGTTTTTCCAAAATCCTAAAACTACTTTTCTTGTATTGTAATAAGGAGTCCATAGTCCATACACAAAGTTTCAAGTCTCTCACTTAAAATTTTACTCAATCCCCATACAATTTTTCAACCCCCTTTTTACCCCCCTTGAGGGTAGACTTTTCAAACATCCTGTCTTAGTGGGTACTGACGTTATATAAACTACCTATTGTGATAAAATCAGCTTTCTAAGATCAACGGTTTGGGCTGGGCGTTGATTTAAGTGAGTGAGTGAGCCAGTCAGGACTTTTACGTTTATATATTCTCCACTTATAATAAATCTCTAAATTAAAAAAAGAATCAGCCAGTTTGAAACTAAGCTTTGCGCGGTTCGAATGTTCTCAGCATCCCATGAACGGAAAAATATGAAACATTTTATATAGGTACATTATTATTCTAGCTGCAACTTAGGATAGTTTTTTATCCGACTGCGACAGTTAATTAATTTTCCGAAATATACGACTTCATTTAATTTTTCATCTATTTTTATTGAAATCAAACGCTGCTCCAACTGTCAGCTATAAGAACCGTCAAATTTTCGTCAAAATGGCGGAATTGCTTTGCCTTTCACTTATTAATAATTTAAATCCCGTCTACGATAGACCTTTACGAGACAAATGCTAAAATATAAACATAAAAAATATTCGATTCTGATATGAGAACTTATATGCGCAAATGTAGTTTTATGTCGTAATTTCAATAAATGAAATCAACAAATTTGAACAATATAATTAACACGAATTTGTTTTTTTTTTAATGACAATGGCACGCGCTCGGCGCGTTCAGCCAAAGTACCTGCGGCGCTACCACGAAAACCGATACTCAATGTTCATATATTTGCATCCCTGTCACTCGAGTATGGTTAGTGCGATAGAGATAGAGATACCCGAATATTTTCGAATTCCGAAGTTCGTGGTTATAGCTCAGGAATCGAAAATATGGTAAATAATCATAATGTATTTTCTCGAAAAAGAATTTAAAATAAATATAGTCAAATGGAGAAAAAAACAAAGCAAGAGGTTATATAGGTAATGATTAAGTTATAAGAGTCCAAAGTTTTAAGAGGGGGTATGTTCTGTCCCTTTTCCGCAAAACGCACCTTCATATGAAACGATTGTTTTTTACTATGACGCTATAGTATATTGACGTCACAGTCCCTCATCGTTTTTCTCACTCTAACAAGCGACATTAAAACGGATGTAGCTTCATAATTTTTTTGAGATATTTGAATGGGAGTTTCATTATCTTCTATCTATTTATACATAATAAATGCCTATGTCCTGACTGACTTATTCACTCACTCACTCACTCACTCACTCACTCATCAACGCACAGCCGAAACTAGTAATCTTAGAGAGTTGATTTTTGCACAGTATGTTGCTTTTATAACGTGGGCTAGGGATAAAAAGGGATTTTTGAAAATTCTACCCCTAAGGGGGTAAAATGGGGGTGCAAAGTTTGTATGGGAGAACCTTTTTTTTTTGAGCTATAGACTTAAACTTTGTAGAAAAATTAGTTATTAGAATACAAATGAAACACTTTCAGTGTTTTGGAAAATTCCACCCCTACGGGGTAAAATAGGGGTGCAAGGTTTGTATGGGGGAAACATTTTTTTTTTAAATAGAGACAAAACTTTGTAGAAAGATTAGTCATTAGAATACAAATAAAGAACTTTCAGGGTTTTAGAAAATTCTACCCCTAAAGAGGTAAAAATAGAGTGCAAAGTTTGTATGGGAAAAACTACTTTTTTTTAAATAGAGACTTAAAACTTTGTAGAGAAATTATTCATTAGAATACAAATAAAGTACCTAGATTCAGTGTTTTAAAAAAAATCTACCCCTAAGGGGGTAAAAATAGGGGTGCAATTTTGTATGGGGGAAACAATATTTTTTTTAAATAGAGACTTAAAACTTTGTAGAAAGATTAGTCATCAGAATACAAATTAAGTACTTTCAGCGTTTTAGAAAATTCTACCCCTAAAAAATAGGGGGCTAAAATAGGGGTGCAAAGTTTGTATGTGGGAAACTATTTTTTTAGCTAGAGTCCTAAAACTTTGTAGAAAGATTATTTAAATACAAAGAAAGTACTTTCAGCGTTTTGGAAAATTTCACCCCTAAGGGGGTAAAATAGGGTGCAAAGTTTGTATGGGAAAAACATATTTTTTTTTAAAAGAGACTTAAAATTTTGACGAAAAATTACTTATTAGAACATGAAAAATACTACATTCGGCGTTTTACAAAAATCATTCCCTAAGGGGGTTAAAAAAGGGTGCAAGGTTTGTATGGGGAACACTTTTTCTGAGCTAGACACTTAAAACTTTGTAGAAAGATTACTTATAAAAATACAAAAAAAAAGACTTGCAGCGTTTTGAAAAAATCTATCCCTAAGGGGGATAAAAATGGGTGCAAAGTTTTTATCAGGGAAAGTTTATGTTTTTGAGTTAGAGACTTGAAACTTTTTAGAAAGATTACTTATTAAAATACAAAAAAAGAACACAAATCGTTTTAGAAAATTCCACCCCTAATAGGGTTAAAAAGGAGAGCAAGCTTTGCATGGGCAACACTTTTTTTTGAGTTAGACTTAAAACTTTGCAAAAAGATTACTTATTAGAATACTAAAAAAGAACTTTCAGCGTTTTAGAAAACTCCATCCCTAAGGGGATCCTTAAGATCCTTAAGAAGGGTAGCCAGTGTTGTGTGGGAAAAACTTTTTTTTTTACTAGACTTAAAACTATTCAAAATGTTACTTATTAAAATTAATAATAAAGTACTTTCAGAGTTTTAGAAAATTCCACCCCTAAGGGGGTTAAGAAAGCTTTGTATGGGCAACACTTTTTTTGAGCTAGAGACTTAAAAGTTTACGAAAAAAGTTCTTTCAGCGATTAGAAAAATTCAACCTCTAAGGGGGTTTAAAAGGGGGTTCAAATTTTAAATGGCGAGCAATAAAATTTTAAAGTGTGAGTAAGAGATTTTTAACTTCGGTCTTATTCTGTACGTTAAAAGACTACAAAACTGATTTCAGAGTTTTTCCAAATTCATCCCCTAAGAGTGTTAAAATTGGTTCAAAGTTTGAGTATTTCAAGGCATTTTTAAAGTATGAGATTTTTAACTTTGGTTTTAGACTGTTTGTTCACAAACTAGAAAATGAACATCAACTTTTTTTTTAATTATCCCCTAAAAGAGGGTTCAAATTTTGTATTGAGAGAAATCATTTTCTAAGACGATAAAAAGTTCTACGCGGACGAAGTCGCGGGCAACAGCTAGTATATATATATATATATATATATATATATAGATATAAAGACTGTATCGTTTGTTATAAATACAAGAAAAAAATGCGACAACTTTTTTTAAATTATTTATTGACATACTAAAATCAATCAACTATGTACAAAATAATATGGACAACCAATAGTACCATAAAAAGCCCAAATTATTCATTTCTGGCCAGTTTTCTAATTTTTTGCCTCATGGTGCCCATTAATGACCGGACAGCGACTTTGTCAAAAGTTCGAGCCACCTTATTCCAATCTGACCGAAACTGTTGCTCTGTATCGGCACTACGGACTGTTTTACGTAGTTTAGCTTTCATTATAGCCCAGTACTGTTCAATCGGGCGAAGCTCTGGACAATTCGGTGGATTTACTCTCTCCACTCTCTCTATGCATATGCTCTATGTGACTCTTTGGCCACAAAATTTACATTATTGTCTTTATACCATTTTACTACTTTAGCCGCGTAATGGCAAGACGCTAAGTCAGGCCAAAATACAGTTTCGGAGTTGTGCTTTTTGATCATCGGCAATACTCGTTTCTGAAGGCACTCTTTCATATAAATATCGGCATTCATCGACGAGGTAGTGAAAAAAGTAGTTGACTTCATTCCGCATTCACAAATGGCCTGCCACACCATGACTTTGCTGAACTTCTCAACGCAAATGGGTTTTTCAGCCTCTGTGATTTCTGTTCCCTCACGAATAGTGTAATACTGGGGGCCTAGCAAAGACTTGTAGTCCAGTTTTACATACGTTTCGTCGTCCATTATTACACAGCTGTGTTTTTTCGATAAAATCGAGTCATATAATTTTCGGACTCGTGTCTTAACAGATGCTTTTTGTTTTTGACTTCTTTTCGGCTGTTTCTGTTTTTTTAATGTCTTTAAATTATTCCTTTTCTTTGCACGTTGTACCATCCCGATACTCGTACCAACTTTTTTCGCGACATCTCGGACAGATAGCTCTCTATTATTTAGATGCGAATAATTTTACTATCTTTTGGTCCAGTTTTGGATTGGACGGACCTGGTTTTTGGCCTGGCCGTTGTTGGTCCTCGAAGATACCTTACGGATAGCAGGTTGGACGGCTCCAACACTAACACCTTCCATTTGTGCGAGTTTTCGGTACGTAATACCTTTAACCGAACACCATTTGTCCACAATAGATTTTCGCTTTTGCGGTGTAAGACCCCTCATTTTTTTATTGGAACAAGTTGAGCAAAAAACGAATAAAGATATCGGTTCTATGACAAATGTCAATCAATTGTCTTGTATCAGAATATTTTTAAATGAATAGACAACTTATTCCTGCCAGAGCTAACTTGTATTTATAACAAACGATACAGTCTTTATGTATAAGTAAACGTAAAAGTCCTGACTGACTCACTCACTTAAGCTGCAAACGCACAGACAGCGGTGGCGACGCGGTGCGGTGCGGTGCGGAGGCGGTACCGGTTGTAATGTTCGAGCTAATATGAAAGTGTCCGCACAGAATACCGCGGCGGGACGCGGCGCGGCGCGGTGTTCTGTGCGGACCCAGTTGAAACCGTTGAACCTAGAAAGCTGTTTTTTTCACAATAGGTAGATTATATAATAACGTAAGTATCGACTAAGAAGAGATTTTTGAAAATTATTCCCTCAAGGGGGTAAAAAGGGGGTTGAAGTTTGTATGGGGATGGAGTAAAATTTTAAGTGAGAGACTTGAAACTTTGTGAATTGACTATGTTGCGAACGCAACTCTTTTTTGTGTATAAACTTAATTATAGGTATCTATTTCATTAGCAGTAGCAAAACGCGCCCGTCAGGCTCGGTTTGCATGAGGGGGGCTTTGAATGCGCCAATCATGGTGCTACACATGTGTGGGTTTATCCCTACCTAAACCAACTAAAGATCTCGCTGGTCACTTACTTTGACATAACATATATACAACCACTTCTGTAACTATCTAAACGGCCACACTCTCCTTGCTATTAATCAGAGCCTATATAATTGTACATTATATTACAGTCAAACTTTTATCGAAGTTTTATTTAAAGTCGTCGAGCGAATAACACCACCGGCATCGGCGCAAACAGACTCCTTATGAAAAACCCAACTCTAAGCGGGTTAAATAGGGGTGCAAAGTTTGTATGGGGGAAACTCTTTTTTTTGAGCTACAGAAAAACTGTATGAAAAGATTGATTGATAGTTTGAGTCCCGATAAAGGACATATGATAGTTTTTATCCCGGAAATCACCCCCTAAAGGGCAGAAATGGAGGGTGAAAGTTTGTATGGAACTACGATATAAAAGAGTGTTCCACGCGGACGGAGTCGCGGGCAGAAGCTAGTGAAATAATAAAACTCTATAAATGTCTAACATAACATCTATACACATATAAATACTTATAAATACGTTAACTACATAAAATACATATACAATATACATACATGTAAATACAAATCAAGAGAGTCATAAGTAATGAGTAATGACATACCTAGTCTATTAAGTATACTCGTATGAAAATAAATTAAGGATTTAGAAAGTGCTGCTTGCCATTACGTTTTAGGTAGGTTAATTTGGACATACGTATCAATGCATACCTAATGCATTCTAAAGCTCTTCTAAATTTAGATTCCATCAAATGATCTAGAATCTAAATATCTTAATTAGTATAGTACGGCAACGCGTGTGCTCATGAATATTCGATATTCAACCTCAAAGATGTGTGTGACCCATTTCATAATATTTTAATGCACCAAATACCCTTAGAACTTTAGAGAGGACGATATTACGATAACAAGACACTACCTTGACATATTGAAATTAAAACATAGGTACATATGTATTCACTCAAAGTTTCATAAATATGTATACTACAACCTTATTGTTGCAGAAATAAGGTCCGTGTACATATTTTTGAGACTATGCGTTGTATACATATTGGTGCCCTTGACTATACTACCCACCTCTATAAATACATTAGATCCACCTAGTGTTGTGGATAACGCTCATTTCGAGGCTTATAGACTCCAGCCTTAAAGACTCCCGAGGCTTAAAGACTCGATGCTGTTTAAGAACCGTGTTGGTTTATTTTACGCATATGAATGCAAAATATTGTATTTTCGTCACTTGAGTCTTTAAGCCTCGGGAGTCTTTAGAGTTCGAGTATTTAAGCCTCAAAATGAGCGTTATCCACAACGCTAGATCCACCTCATGAAAATGTAAGCAATTGTGACATGAATGATTTTAGTATACTTATACGTCAGTTCGACGACAAACAATATGAAGCAAGCTTATGGCTTCATTATGCATTATATACATAATACCTGTATCAAATAACTCCCTCCCGGAAATAAAGCTTACTTAACTACAATATAGTATAAAGTACTTACCGAAAAAACAACAGCAGAATACAATCGTATAAAGAGCAATAAATATAGCTCTGATATCATTTCTATCAAAAATGTATTCGTCGTCGTTTAAAGGATTACTGCTATTTATCTTCGATACGTTGAGAAATGTTTCTTTATCTGGAACGCCAAGGCTGCTTTTGTTCGCAGTGACCCAAACACTGGACCGTATGTTGGAAGCGATCAGCTGTTGTGAACCCAACATGATTCCCGACCCGGCGCTTCCGGATTCATCCATTAATTTATATGCATATCTCTCCTCTGTTTGCTTTCATCTTATAACGCCGGACTTCTGGAACAAATAAACAGCGAGTTTACTATAGTGTCATACAGCGCAGTTGTAAAATGTTTCTAACCGTCGTTAATTTGCCTTCAAATGTTCGTCTTACAATTTGCTTGCTGCTCTAGATCATTAAAAAGGCTTAGGTAATTTATAATTTAAGTTAATTTAATTGTTATTTAAGTTATGATTGTGTTATATAATATATAATGTTGTATGTTTGTGTTGTGATATGGGCAATGCCTGAAATAAACAGGTTTAAAACGAGTATACTGCAGTTACGTAACCTCAGGCCAATCACGCAAAAAAGATACCTAGAATATAATGCCAATAATTATTACGGTGAAAGAACGCGTAAGTATATTGTTCCTAAGGTACATAATAAAATAAGTACAACCTTAGAGGAGTGTAGTAGTAAAATTATATTTAAAAAAAGATTAAAACTCTTAGATTTATTTGATAAAGGGTTAAGTAGCGCAAGGCATGACGTGTTGCGTAACCGAGGTATACTTACTTTACTTAAATAAATAATGCAGTTATTTGTAGGAACGCTTTTTCCTGGTTTAGTTTATTAGGGTTAATGTAAGTAGTTCGGATAAAAATAGCAGTGGTAACGAGCGTATTAGCGCCAACAAACTGTCCTCAGTTTGGCGGAACATATTTTGTTAAACTAGCGTTTAAGTTTTTGTGAATGAATTTATAATATTAAAATATATTAATGTGAGATTTTCTGCGCAGTTTGTCACCGTTATGTAACTTTCGCGTATTTAAGTACAAAGCTGTAATTCAGCATGGGTATGTAAATCAATTACGCCGACAAAATGGTAGAATAAAACTGATTTTTTAGGGTAAGTACCAATTTAAAGTCCATTTTTTACTAGTATACTGTTTAGAAAAGTGGTTTGGTTACTACTAAAGTCTGTTCATTCATTGAACGGACTAAAATGACGTTTCATGTGTTGTCAGTTTTTTAAATCTATGAAATAGTGATGTGCTACAACCAATAATTAGGTACCGAAAAGTTTTAAGGGGTATCTACCTATGTTTAGACAAGTCCTCGTAAAGTTTAAAGGGGATACGCATCATTTTATTTATTCCGTATCGGTATGTTCTTGTGAAGACCTCATCAAGCATTAAGAAAGTTACGAAACTAAATCAACATCAACAAAATCACGATAAAACGCAGAAACTAACTAGCAGAATAGTTTCAACAGTTTCTTCGTAAGCCTACCTATATTGTGTTGCGTTATTTTCTGTCACGGATGAAATTCATCTCATCGAAATTCAGATACAGAATTCTGCCCGTGTGTGGCTGGCCTAAATACCCTTTTATATAAATAATTATATAATTTATATAAAAGGGTATTTAGGCCAGCCGCACACGGGCAGAATTCTGTATCTGAATTTCGCATCAAATAGAAAAAAAAAACTAAATATGTAGTTGGCATTTCTATCCCATTTTAAATGATTTTATTACCGATTATTGAGAATTGCACCAGAAACCGTAATCATAGCCCGCACTGTTTGTAATCAGCTGGTATCATTATTCATTGCGGTGACATTTTTACCTGTCCTTTTAGTCCGTTCAATTAATGAACAGACTTTAGCTATGTGAAAAATCATGGCAGTAGTAGGTACATATTATAATGAATTTAAAAGGTAATAGTCGACCAACTTGAAAAATGTACTTGGAAAGGCCAACTTTCGTACAAATTTGGGCGACGCAACCGCAATGTTTTGTTGGCGCGTGCGTGTCGATGTAATAAAGACAGACGGTTAAGCTAGAAACACACTTGTCCCACGTACGCAACGTATGCAATGCAACATGGGAGAGATTGTGTGCACACTTGTCCCACGTATACGACGTGTATTGACATCAGACGCTGTTGTAAGCTAGGAACACACTTGTCCCACGTACGCAACGCCAACGTGTCTGACGCGCTAGGAACGTAAGATCTAGAAACACACTGATCGTACGCGTGGGAAAGCGTGTGATTCCCCTCCACGTTCCCACGCCGATCTGGCGCGACAGGTCGAACGTTGCATGGGACGCGTGGGGTAGCATTGCGTATGACAAGTATGTTTCTAAGCATACAAATATCAGGGTCCAGATTTCATAATGCATTGCATACGTTGCGTACGTGGGACAAGTGTGTCCCTACCTTTAGACGTCGCGTTGATTTATTACTATATTCATGTTAATGTAATGCATGCTCAAGCCGATAAAATATTAGACTTCCTCCAAAGCTTCGCAAAGTTTCAACGTCTTAGCAATTAGCAGCGGCATAAATCATAATGGAAATATAAATATAAATAGGGGCCGACGTAAAATTCGCTGCTATTTCAGTCAGCAATGGAGATCGAAATATAAGAATTGTTTGATGCTTTGCCTACTATTGCAATTCTTTGTTTGAAAATTTAAACGTTACATATCATTTTAACCCACCTTGCACTAATCATCAATGTCAACCATCACTCACTCCAATCACGCATAAAATATCTTATTCCTTTAGAAATTATTACATAAGTCATGCAGAAATCTCGGATTCAGTCGCCCGTAACCTTCGCGGGGACTGAACTCGGTTATATCAGAGGTTCAAAAAAATGGTTGATAGGCATCACGGGGCACTGCAACGAATCAAACTCAATAAGGTAATATTCATATGGCACTTAGCAAACATTTATCTTCTTGAATTAAATTACCAACGTGCAAAAACATGAGAACTCTTTTTATACACTCATTTTTTTATAGATACCAACTTATTTGAATTTTTCGATATTTTATATTAAGTTTCATCGATCATTCGTAGTCATTGCGGCGAAATGTAATTTTATCTAACATTGATGAAACGAAGAGTAACTTTACCTTTTTATTATGATAACAATAACTACGTAGGTACGGCAACCATCCCAGAATAGGTATAGGGTAGGTAGTAAAGACCGCGAGACATACATAAGTAAATATTTTTCAGGTAGTCTCGAGGGTTACTTATTCATACATAAAATTAAGTCTTTCAAGGTTTATGTCCGTAATAAATTGTAACATTTTCTATTTTTATTTTCTACAAGCTTTAGCCCGCGACTTCGTCCGCGTGTAACTCGTTAATCGCCTTAGAGGATAATTGCTATTAAAGTATTTCAGGCTTATGCTTTAACATCGCTCCCCCGTGCAAAGTTCCCCCCACCTTTTAACCCCTTTAAGTTATTATTTCCGGGATAATATGTATAAATTAATATGAAATTTATAAATTCTAAACTATATCCATACCAAATTGTATCAAAATCGGATCAGTGGTTTAAATGCATGCAAATGCTACATTAGTAAATGGATTTTTTTATCAAAATCCGTTGAGTAGTTCTACTCACGTTAGTATGGGCAACCTGTTATCTTATGCTAATGGATTCTGTTTACATACTGACTAATTAATGGCTTACTTTTAGTCGGAATCTATTTTACTAACGGCTAATCAAAAATAAAATGGTTTTTATGAAATATTGCTGTTCAATCAATTATTTAGCTGCTCTATAATCTATAAGGCGGACTAATATTGGTTACATAGTTGATCGTTTGGGACATTCTTTGCAAATCAAGCCTGATTTCATCTAGAGGTATTATAGACAGGAAAAGTCTGTGAGATTTGTAAGTTTGTGTATAATGGGTAATCTCCGGAACCGTTGGACCGATTACAAAAATCATTTCACCTTTGTATAGAATGAACTTTCTGAAACAATATAGGCTATGTTTTATCCCGCGGGTTTGCCTGCGTTCTTTGCAATACGCGGGTGAAGCCGTGCGGGCAGCTAGTGTACCTATAGTAAATTCAACCTTGTAGGTATGCTGATCAAATAATTTGACGAAAAACTTACTCGTATTTTTGTTGCGAGCCAATTATAATAACAGCTAACCATCCTTAACAAATCGTTTCAACAGAGGTAAAATTTTCTCACTCAGGCAAGTTTTCTTATAAAGTTTAAATAAGCCCCCATCTTAAGGGGCTCCCATCAAAAATCAACGAAATTTAGTAGTTTTCATATCGACACTCGTCCTCGGTTTATTGAAGCTAGCTTTCAAGGTGCAAATATGGGAAAGTTTGATTCTTGTTTAACATTATTGATTTAGAATAACTTGAAAAATGTTAATACAGAATGAATTATCCATTTTTAAAGAAAGGTTTGTAAAAATACAAAACGCGACACTTCATCTTCATTAAAACTTTTATATCACCGAAACTCATACATAGTGAACTTACCTATAATTTTGATTAGCGTTTTTTATTTTTTAACTCATTTTCCCAAATTTACGTCCCAAAAACTGGTTTTTTGGCCTAAAATTGCCAAAGTTCGGTGCCATATATCTCGAAAACGATCAGATTTGTAGTAAACATGGGATATAATTTCGGTAAACCTCGTTGTTGTTAATACGATAAGCCATAAAAAACACGAATAAACGGGCAGATACAGATCGAAGGTCATTGGGAGCTGGGAGCCCCTTAAGCTCTCTAGACTTCATTTAGTAATTCGCCAGGCCATATATACCTTTCCACACATGAACATTAACTACAGTCCGCACTTGACTTGTTTTCCATACAAACATTTATACCTTTTTTAGGTTTCCATACTCAAAGACTCCACTGTCCGTCTGTCTGTCTGTCTGTCCGTCTATCACCAGGCTGTATCTCAATAACCGTGATAGTTAGACAGTTGAAATTTTCACAGATGATGTATTTCGGTGGCCGCTATTACAACAAATACTAAAAAACAGAATTAATTAAATACTTTATAGATGGTATTGGTAGAATGGTACGGAACCCTTCGTGCGCGAGTCCAACTCGCACTTGGCCGGTTTTTAAACCCACTTAAAGGTTGAATTTTGTAAAACACTTAAGTACTTATTGCTTTCCTACCTTACACATTTCAAGACTCTTATTGGTTCAGTAGTTTCAGCTTAGTGTTGATGAGCAAACTCGAAATGATGTCGTGGTATTATCCTCTGATTTTATCATGCTAAGCTAAGGGTTGATTTACTCAAGACGCTTGATTAATGGAGATTACTTAGATGTTATTATTACTTTGTAATCAAAATCGTGGACATCTTCCAAGTCCAAAAATAACTAAACTTTCATATAAACTTTCACCCCCTATTTCACCCCTTTAATGTACGAATATCTAAAAATGTTTTAAAAAAACCTGTTTGTATTTGTGACCATTAAGCCAAATCTCAAATTTTATAGATCTACCTTCAAAAATAACGAAACTTTCATACAAACTTTCACCCTCCATTTCACCCCTTTAAAACACGAGTACCCGATAATGCTCGAAGGAAACCTATTTTAATTTCTGACTGAAAAGCCAAATCTCGAATTTCATAGATCTTCATCTCATCTACCTTCAAAAATAACGGATTTGCATACAACGTTTTATCCCCAATTTCACCCCCTTAGGGGTTGAATTTCAAGAAATCCTTCCTTAGTGCGCCTCTACGTCACTTGAAGAATATGTGTTTCAAATTTCACGCTTGTATCTTTAGCGGTTTAGGCTGTGCGATGTCTGTCACTCTATAAGTATCGGTCCAATTTTATATATGTATATAGATCATATGTCAGTATTACCGGTGTAATGTTACCCGGGATATTTTACGTTGGTTCCGTCTATAAAACACGGCCATAAACGTAAAACGTATTTTATGAGCTTGGCGACAGTCACCATACTCGTACATGATAACATAATCAAGCCTTGTGAACTGAAAATCTCTCACGTCACGAACCACTTCTATTCGTTTCTTGTAAGCATTCAAAACTGCCTGGAGCAAACAAGTACTAAGAGATTATGTTATGAATCTCCTTGTTAATCGAAGTTTACATGTATATTATTAAATATGCACACGCTATACCTTAATGTACCAACAAATATTTTCACGTATTGAACGAAGACTATGTCCAAACTTTGGGCAATAAGCTTTTACTTTCGAAATGAGTAGGATTACACAAGAATAAAAACAGCAATAATAATTTACTTTGAAAAAAAAGTTTAAACCGACTTCAATTCAGTATTTCGCCAAGCCAAATAGATGCATCAAAATTTCCACATTTCCTTTTCAATTTACCACATGAACTGCTCTCCGAGAGCAAATGCGTTGATTATTACAGAAAAAACCCAAGTCGCTATCTGTGGGCTGATAACATTTGAGGAGTTCCGTCGATTCCTCAATGATCTCAGATTTAACACTTCATTATTAGCTACTTCAACGGAATCATGTCAGAATCTTAAACATACTTTACATCTGTGGTCTTCATCATCAGTTCCACTTCACCAAAATTGCGATTTCCGAGGGTAAATACACGAGTTTTAATAGAACATACCGAAATCCCTACACGCGTACCTATAAAATTTGAGGGTTGCCTTCAATTTCCCTGGGATCCCATCATCAGATCCTGACTTGGTGATAATGGGACCACCCCAAGAGTAGGTATACTCTTTTGATTCAAAAAAAAGTTTTGGAAAACGGACCACAATTGACGGAGAAATCCGCGAACATACATAAAAAAAACATACATACAGTGGAACATATAATCTCCTCCTTTTCGGTTACAAAGAGATTAGAGACGCATCCGGTAAAAGGTATAGATATAATTTAAAATAGATTCATATTTATTGAACGATTAACTAACAGAATTTAGATACCTACTTTGCTTCCTGTTCCACTGCGTAAGTATATTTATTGACCCATTATTAAGCCCCTGCTAGACGGTTGTCAACACGCCCCTCCTACCGAGCGACCTTGGTCCGCACCGACCGTGTAGACAGTTGTTTGGAGCAAAATTTCATACTACCAAGGTCGCTCGGTCGGAGTGGCGTGTTGGCGACCGTCTAGCAGAGGATTTTTTGTATGTTACCTACCTACATCATCTTTGTCGGTCGACGCTTTTAATAACACCTCAACGCTTTGAATGATGAAAGTGGGGATATACCTAGACATTTCGTGAACCGATAAGTGGCCCTGTTTCCATGATGTGATTTAATTTAACGCAGAAAGAATTTTTTTCGCCGTGTCGCCTGCTTTCTGGAATTTATATTTTCGCATTAAGGTGGGTTTAGACCAAACGAGCGGATGCTCATTCTATCCCCACTGCCAAATTTGTTGTGTGTAAACGGAACCAGAGCATTATTTCGTTGTTCTTCCTTATTTAACGATTATTCTAAGAATGCTCGCTCGCTTGGTGTAAACGACGGACGAGCGTGCGAACAGAGGGCCTACCGCGAAAGGCATTCGAAGTTTCCCCTCTCTGTCATACTTACAAGTTTGTACGTAAGTGCGACAGAGAGGGAAAACTTCGAATGCCGTTCGCGGTAGGCCCTCAGTCCCCTAGAGCGTTCTTTCGTGTTCGGACGTGCTCGCTACGGGAAGCGGTTTCTTCAAAGCGTTCTAGAGCTCGAGAGCTCGAGGGACTTGACTCTTGACCTATCGTAGTATTCGTAGTAATCACAGGCATTATAATAGGACGTAATTATGGATTGGTCTCAAGATCATGATAATCATAAATGAAGCACTTTCAATTACAATATCAGTCGCAGAGTCCGAGGTACACAGTCCACAGACACCCGACAAATGAGCAACGGGCACTCGTTCGCCTGATCTAAGCATCTCTAGAGCATATGCTCTAGAATCCTAGTTCTTGGGTTGCATTCTTGCTCGTTGATATTCGTGTGGTGTAAACGCTGAAAACGAACTTTTGTTTACACCAAAAGATCAAGAATGAATGCTCTGCTCTGGTTCTAGCTCTTTGTTAGTTTGGTTTATATTTAGGGCTCGCGGTCGTGCCCGGGTTTTGTGTACCTACCCGTAGCCGGGCCCCCGTTCCCGTGTTAAACGGAAACGGTTTTATGGCCCGTTCTCACCGTTTAGTGGCGATCTGAGACTTGTGTGTTTCGAATATCGTTTTTTAGGGTTCCGTAGCCAAATGGAAAAAAACGGAACCCTTATAGATTCGTCATGTCCGTCCGTCTGTCTGTCTGTCTGTCTGTCCGTCCGTATGTCACAGCCACTTTTTTCCGAAACTATAAGAGCTATACTGTTGAAATTTGGTATGTAGATGTATTCTGTGAACCGCATTAAGATTTTCACACAAAAATCGAAAAAAAACATTAAGTTTTAGGGGTCCCCATACTGAAACTCAAAAAAATTTTTTTCATCAAACCCATACGTGTGGGGTCTATGGATAGGTCTATTGGATAGGTCTTCAAAAATGATATGGAGGTTTCTAACATATTTTTTTTCTAAACTGAATAGTTTGCGCGAGAGACACTTCCAAAGTGGTAAAATGTGTCCCCCCCCCCCCCTGTAACTTCTAAAATAAGAGAATGATAAAACTGAAAAAAATATATGATGTACATTACCATGCAAACTACCAACGAAAATTGGTTTAAACGAGATCTATGAAGTAGTTTTTTTTAATACGTCATATATCGTAAAAAGCAATTTATTTCACGGAACCCTTCATGTGCGAGTCCGACTCGCACTTGGCCGGTTTTTACTCTTGCAGCCAAACCTATTGATATCATAATAAGTATTGGTTATGTCAAAAAATTTATACCTTAATAAAATTAAACAGTAAAGTATGAAAATTTTAAATTCTTAATAAAGTAAATAAAATATAATGGAATAGGCGTACTACACAAAACAAAGAATAAAATAACCCATAAAAACATTCCATGTAAACAATTGGCAAAGTCTCCAAACTCTTCCACCGTAAAAAGTTGTGAGATATTTTGTAGAGCCAAGTCAGGCATTCGTGCATACCTACGGTGGAAGAGTTTTGAGACTTGGCCTATTTTTTACATAGAATGTTTTTATGGGATTTTACTTCTTTTTGTAGTTATCAATAAATATATATTTATGAATGGAGCTGGGAATAATATTTTTGCATAGACTTTGTATGGAAATGTTATTTTACCAACCGCAAATAACGTTGGTATAGTTTTCTAGTTGTTGCATTGTACATCTAACACTATCCGCATGCAAATGTACATCGTATAGTGCACTGTACGAGTTGATTTGGCTGAATGCGACCTGTGCCGTCTTTTATATGCCAGTTTCTACTTTTTAAAAAGTTTGGTACTCGACAAATAAAGGAATTAATATGCAACATTCCAGGCGGCCTGCAATGTTTTTTATTTTTTAATTTTGATCTGGCCTTAAACTGTACACTTTACCTTCCAATATGTAGCGAGTTATGTTCAGTTTGCGGGCCATTTTTGAGAAAAACATTTTAACACATTTGGGGATGAAGGCTTTAATACTTGTCACTGGTTGTCGTCAAGTGTTGCCGAATAAATTATTATATCCGTCTAACAATCAAACAGTGACATTAAATTAATAGGGGAATTATAGGAGCCATTAATAATGTCACATTATTCATGGCTCCTATAATTCCCCAAGTAGGTACTTTGTGCATACAATTCGGAAGTACAGTTCCTTCCAGCACACGTTCGCCGAGAACCGAGGGATATGCACGTGGGATAAGCAATAACTATAAAAAATACATTTTCACTCCTTCTATTCGAAAAACAATTTTTTCTAGCCCGTTTATAGGGAGCAAAACTTGTTTTTGATCCCTATGCATATATTTTTTTTCAATTTATCTTTTTTGCCCTAGGGAGCAAAATTCAATTTTGCTCCCTGCACGCTAGTCATAGACCACATAGCACCACAAGCATTAAAAACATTATTTAAAAAAAATTGTGGGCCTGAGGGAGGCCAGAGACATTATGTTATTTCAGTAGCGTGTTAGTGTGTAGACACTTTTATTGAGTGTTTTTTTTTAATACCGCACTGATTTGTTCTTGGAGCGTTTAGGGTCTCATATATTGTGTTCCTTGAACGCTTTTGAATATTAATATGTTTAATAAATATAAATATGGATTTATAGATACCTACTACTTTCTTATAGCTACGTGTTATTTCAAACAATGTTTATTTGATAGGTATAATATGATTACTAAAGACTGTACACGATAAAATCCGGGCGCACCTGATCTAGTATATTTTTCTACCAACTGCTTATTAAGAAATATCACTTTTTTTAATAATCCATAGATGTAACACTATAAAATAAAAGTACAATCATATTAAAATATTTGAGCATGTGTGAGGTTTTCCGTTATATATTCCAACATAATTATTGTTTTTTTACCAGCAAATTCTGACAGTCTTTGGTAGGTTTCTGCCTCTAAATTATTGATATACCTATTAGGTTTTTGTAAGTGTTTGAAGAGCTATTCTATGCTTTATTAAATTGACTTTTCATAATAACTAACATTTTTTTCATTAACTTCTATTTGGGGCAGTTAGAAGATATTTACCACTTTAGTCCATTTTCTTTTTTAGCTGATATTTGTCAAATAACTGCCTTCCATACAAAAATTACGTGGGCAGTCTTGCTGGCTACCCCAAGTAGAAACCAGTCAACTAATGTAACTTTTTGGTCAAATGATATTCTTAAAAGTGTAAAACACGTTGTTATAATGTAAATACGATAATGGTATTGTAGTAAAAAGTGAACGACCATTGTCAAATAATGTTGCACAAAAAATTATAAGTGTGTTGGAATGCATAACACAAAAACTCATACTTGCTCGTACATTCTGATATGATTGTATTTTTATTTTAAAGAATCTATGATTTATTTAAAAAAAGTGTTGTTTCTTAATAAGCAGTGTAGAAAAATATACTAGATCAGGTGTGCCCGGATTTTATCGTGTACAGTCTTTAATAAATATAAATATATTAAGTACTAGCTGTTGCCCGCGACTTCGTCCGCGTAGAACTTATACTTAGAAAATATAATGCAAACAAACTTCTACTTACCATCTTACGGGATGATTTCCGAGGCAAAAACTATTCTATATCCTTCGAAGGGTCTCAAATTATCTCTATACCAAATTTCATCTAGGTATATGGATTTTATCCAAACTTTCACCCCCTATTTCATACCCTTAGGGAAAGATTTTCGGGATAAAAACTATCTAATATCATTCTTCGGGACTCAAACGACCTTTATACCAAATTTCATCTAAACGGGATTCATCCAAATTTTCACCCCCATTTCACCGTAGGGAGTGATTTCCGGAATTAAAACTATCCTTTGTTCTTTCCCAGGACTCAAGCTATCTCTATACCAAATTGTATTAAAATGGGTTCCATCCGAATTTTCTCCCCTAATTTCACCCCCTTTGGGGATGATTTCTGGGGTGATTTTTGAGGGTTGCCCAGGACTTAACCTATATCTACACCACATTTCATCAAAATAGATTACATCCAAATTTTTACCCCCCCTCCCCCTTTTCACCCCCTTAGGGGATGATTTCCGGGATAAAACCTATTATATGTCCTTCCCCGGGACTCAAACTATTTATATACCAAATTTCATCTAAATCGGTGCAGCGGTTTAAGTAGCTCCATACAAATTTCCACCCCCAATTTCAGCCCCTCAGATATAAAAACTACCCTTTGTCCTTCCCCGGAGCTCAAACTATCTGTATACCAAATTTCATCTAAATCGGTTCAGCGGTTTAGGCGTGAAGAGTTAACAGACAGACAGACACACTTTCGCATTTATAATATTAATATGGAAGTATGGATTATTAGTATGGATAGTATGGGTTCTTTCCGCTTGTCTTCCAAATAGAGGTGTAGCTGTAGACTCACTTCAAAAGAAAGAAGAAACGAAAAACTCATTCAAATATCTCAAAAAATTACGAAGCTACAACCGTTTTAATGTCGCTTGTTAGAGTGAGAAAACGATCAGGGACCGTGACGTCACGATCCTCGAGCGTCATAGTAAAAAACAATCGTTTCATTATAAAGGTGCGTTTTGCGGAAAAGAGACGCAACAAACCCCCTCTTCAAACTTTATACACTCATAACTTAGTGATTACCTATACGAGTATAGCCTCTTGCGTTGTTTTTTTTTCGAGATAATACAACATTATGATTATTTTGTTTAGTGTCTACATCCCTATTTTCGATAAGATAAGATAAAATAAGATTTCTTTATTGTCAGAACTGTGTACATTTAGTTGTTTTGGGTAAAATAAAGTCCAACAGCTTGCCCATTTCGGACGTACAATATTAAACTTAAAGCTAGTCAAATATACTAAAACAATAACAACAATAGTATTTCCAAATAATTTTAACCAAAATAACACATAAAATATTAATTTAGATCTATCCGACATCCGTATTTTCTTTTAAACCACGAACTTCGGAAATTTTAAAATATTCGGGTATCTCTATCTCTATCGCACTAACAAATGACAGGAATGCAGATATACGAACTTCGAGTTTCAGTTTTCGTGGTTTGGCTGAATACGCAAAGAGCGCGCGCGCGTGCCATTCAAAAAAACCAAGTTTATATTGTTCGAATGTGTTGTTACATTTGTAGAAATTACGCCTTAATTCGACATTTGCGCATATAAGTTCGCATATCAAAATCGATTAATTTTATATATGCTTTCGGTACCTATGTGTCTCGTCAATGTATATCGTAGACGGGATTAAAATTATTAATAGGCGAAAGAAAGGCAAAGAAATTCTTCTTTTTAGTCTGTGATTTTGACGTTTCTTTTAGCTGACAGATGTGGCGGCGATATACTTTAAGAATAATAAATGAAAAATTAAATGAAGTCGTATATTACGGAAAATAAATTAATTGTCGCAGTCGGATAAAAACTATCCTAAGTTGCAGCGGGAATAATAATGTACCTATATAAAATGCTTCATATTTTTCCGTCCATGGGATGCTGAGAACATTCGTACCACAGAAAGCTTAGTTTCAAACTGGCTGATTCTTTTTTTAATTTAGAGATTTATTATAAGTGGAGATAAAAAGTTTAAGACCATGGAATAAAAAAGTCCGTATTTTTTTATAAAAAAAAACCGTCGTGACTAATGACTAGGTAGCACGTAAAAGCATTTCCTATACTAATAATTTCAATTTAAGATGATGATTTCATCAGTTCAACTGAAAGTTATAGGTACGTTAACACCGGATTTTTTTTATGGAAGCTACAAACGTCAAAAAAACGTCAATAACAAAGCCAGACTCTTCTATTGAAATACCTACTTATATTAAACCTTGTTCTTAGGTAAAACATATCGTGTTTTTAATTATCATGGAAGGAGTGAAAAGGCGAGAAGATTACGCGGGCGCAAAATTATGTATATCTCGGGCGACGTTGCTTGAATCCTTCACTACGCTCAGGATTCCGCGTTAGAATCTCTCGCTACGCTTGGGATTCTATTCTGGAATCCTTCCCTTCGTTTTGGATACAATCAGTCACTCTCGTTACAATATATAATTTTGCTCCCTAGTAATACAATCTACATTATTTCTTTAAACTTTATTGCTCAAAACAAAAACTTAGAGCACAAAAGGTGGACTCAATGCTTATAAAATTAATAATATAGTTCTACACTATTCATTATCTTGTAAGGGTCCAATAGGTATGTTATTACTTATTATAAATATGAGGTCCGAATTCGAGAAAGCGGCTGTCATTTAATTAAGCATGCTATAATAGTATTTTACAATGCACTTGCTCTGATTGTGCCCCTTTATATGGTTGAACATAAACACGGGAAGTGCTCGAGTGCGGAATGGATTTCAGGCCAAAATTCCCGCACACTATGCGGGAATGAGATTTCGTAACAATTAAAATTTCACCTTTTATGCAAAAAAAATTATTTCCTCGCATGATGCATTGTAAAATGTTACACGTGCGGATAGGTAATTCCCAACTTGTGTCGATCAAAAACACTCCCTGACGGTCGTGTTTTTGGTCATTGCCACTCGTTGGGAGTTACCTACTTTCCGCACTTGTATAATAAATAACTATTTCACAATCGTGTTATATATAATATAGAGCTTTTTAGTCGAGTACCGTGTTTAGGCCACGAAGCTTGCTGAGCGGCCTAAGTAAGGTACGAGATTAAAAAGCTTGATTATGACACTATTGTGAACAATACTTTTTGTACGAGTTCATTAACATTAATCATTTAAGTCATTAATACGAGTAGTTGTATAAGAAAACTAAATATTGTAAGTACTATATTGTCTAGTTCTACTATTCGACTTCTTTTACACAAGATAATTGTAATAGTTATTTCATGAGGAGTTAAAGATGCTTCATCACTGTCACTACTCATTTTCTCAGTTTTATTTTAGCTTTTTAAGCTTAGCTTTGAAAAGAAAAGTTATCTATCACACCACCTTTGCACACCACCGACGTCCGTAATGTTGAGTTGAAGTACTGTGCTGTGATTGGCTAAATACTAACTAGTATTTAGCCAATCACAAAGCGTAAGTAGATTTTTTTTTATGCCCTGGTTACAGCAGCTATTTTAAGTAGATTTTTGCCAGGGTGACGCGATGCTGCTACGTAACGAAACGCCATAGATTGGTAATTTTGTGTCGGATCGAGTCTCCTTAAACAAGGACATATATTATTGAAATACAAAGTTCTATTTTAATTTTTTTTTCGGTTGTCTAGAGCGTATCGTAACAGCTATTTCGGTTGTTTCGGAAGTAACATAGACTATTAATTGATGAAAAGAGTGACGTTGCAGTATTCTCTATGAAATCTTAATACACAGATTTTAATCAACGAGTACAAAAAGTTTATTTCGTTTTTCCAGGTTGCATCTTAAAGGAATAAAGGATTATTACAATTGAGAAGAGATCATTTCAGGTGCCTACTGACTAAGTTACCGCAAATTTTACTGACTAAATAATAGCACTTAATAGCTATACAACTACCCATCAACACTAAACTTACTCTCTTCTAATCAGTACCAAAGTTTGACATTAGTTTGAGTAGTTATGGGTCTCGGATGTGTGGCACGAACAAATACTGTAGGTAGACAAGTAAAGAGAAGAAAACGAACGTTTCTGTCCTAATAGGATTAGGATTTCTGAGGATTGTAATTTTCCCGGAGCGAAATTATACGAATTGAGTACTTTAGTAAAGGTCCTAATAATATATCATTTAGCCTACGGCTACCTGGTATAGGTACCTACTACCTCTTTAGTTACTTGGACCACAAAATAAATAATAGCTACTGCATGGATGAGGGATTGTTGCATTAATAATCGGAAATTTAAATAAATGGCTAGAGTTTGGCTATTGAAAACTGAACCTAGAAAAGCGCGGTAAATAAAAAAAAAAAGCGGCCAAGTGCAAGTCGGACTCGCCCATGAAGGGCTCTATAAAATAAATTGCGGTTTACGATTTATGACTAGGGTAAGTGCACCAGTGAATGAACGAATCCAGTGAATGAACGAAAACCTGATTATTTGCTTAAATTAAGAGTTCTGTATATTTCTAGCATACCGGGTATTTTTTCTCGTTTAGAAGCATTCACTGTTAGGGTTTTGTAACATTTATATCAACTCAGTCGTAACAGTTACTAAATGAGCGAAGCTTAAAGTTGACGGGCTATGGGCGTGGATTTTTTGTATGAGCTGGTAATAAGGGGACAAGATTGTTACCTTTTATTTGATGTGCCATTCTACTAGTTTTATAAACTTGTAACTTATAGTGTGTGGTTTTTGGAAATCATAAGAGCGAAATTGTGATATTCAAACATCTTTTTAAGTTATTTAAGTTTAGATTCTCGTTTTTTAGAAGGTGTTCTATAACTAGAATTAAAAACCGCCTAAATCCAGTGAATGAACAGGAGTGTTCATTCACTAGCAACGCCTGTTTTAATGTTTTCGCAAAATCTTATGTTCTAGTTATTGTAATAAGATTTAGTTTTTAGTAGCATAACCACCAATGGTTTGTCCATCGTTGGCCCAGTGTTCGAACAAACCTAATTTTCGAACATAAAGTTAGTTCATTCACTGGTGTATAGATTTCCAGTAAATGAACATCGACCCATAATTACCTAGTTCATTTATTGGTTTTTTGGAACCAGTTAATGAACGAACATTTGTTACAGTTTTTTAATTGTTTTAGAAAAAGTAAACCATTAACTACCACCCCGTGTGTTGGTATATCGAGATACTCCAAACAAAATCGCAAAACAGCAATTTAAACCAACAAACCATAACTATAACAGTAGTTCATTCACTGGTTTTTAGTTGTTCATTTACTAGAAAACCCTGTTCATTCACTGGTGATTTTCCATTTTTCTACCTAAAAGGTCAAATAACTTAAAATTATGGAAACTTAATGCAAAATCAAAGTAATTTAAGCAAACTAGAATACTTGTTTGAGCTGTACAAACAGTTACGTCCGATATTAAGTATAGCTATCTTACATAAAACAATTTTAAAGTCAAAAATATCCTTAAGCGTTCATTCACTGGTGCACTTACCCTATGACGTATTAAAAAAAAACTAGTTACTAGATCTCGTTCAAACCAATTTTCGTTAGAAGTTTGCATGGTAATAGTACATCATATATATTTTTAATTTAGTCAGAAGTTACAGGAGAGACACATTTTACCACTTTGGAAGTGTCTCTCGCGCAAACTATTCAGTTAAGAAAAAAATTATATTAAAAACCTCAATATCATTTTTGAAGACATATCTATAGATACTCCACACGTAAGGGTTTGACGAAAAAAAAAATGTGTTTCAGTTCTAAGTATGTGGAATCCCCAAATTTTTTTGTTTTATTTTGCTATTTTTGTGATCTTAATGCGGTTCACAGAATACATCTACTTACCAAGTTTCAATAGTATAGTCCTAATAGTTTCTGAAAATAGTAGCTGTGACATACGGACGGATAGACAGACAGACATGTCGAATCAATAAGGGTTCCGTTTTTTGCCATTTGGCTATGTTACCCTAAAAATCAGCGTGTTGCAAAATGTGCGATAAAATAAGAATGATACTTTAACAATTATATTTTTTCTTCGATACACACAATGCAACTCTGTTCAAGCAGAAGGAAGTAAAGGTCTAAATGTGGGCGCAGCAGCCCTACGTCATACACACACCGGTACATCACCCTACCGCGCTCCGCGGAGAAAGCCGGGGCGGTATGCGGGGCGAAGAGCAGTACGACGCACCGGCCGCCCGCGCCCCACCCCGCGACGCGCATAAAACCCGCGGCGCACCGCCGCGAGCGCCAAATTGTTCGAAATTAAATTGGCTTCCGTGCCGGACACTCCTGCCCCCAACAGATCCACCGCATTGTGGAACACACGCTCTACTGGATGAATGGCTGGAAGAAATCCATTCCCACCGGTGCTATCTTCCTCGACATAGCGAAGGCCTTTGACAAGGTGTGGCACAACGGCTTGTTATACAAGCTTTACTCGATCGGAGTGCCACGCCAGATGGTCCACACCATCAAGGACTATCTTACTGCCAGAGGCTTTCACTACAAAGTCGAGGGCACTCTCTCCAGCCCTCATACAGTGGGGGCGGGTATTCCACAAGGCTCATTCCTATCCCCGTTTCTCTTTTCCCTCTTCATTAACGACATACCCAAGATTCCTGGAGTGAATTATGCCCTGTTTGCTGATGACACCGCTGTGTACGCGACGTCTCATCGTCCGACCAGTTTGAGCAAGATCCTCCAGAGTGCCATCAGTGCCCTCGGGGACTGGTGTCGCCGCTGGAGGGTCGAGGTCAACGTGTCCAAGAGTCAGGCCATAATTTTCTCTAGGCGTCTTGGCTACAAAGCAATAATCGCCAAGCATACACCAATCCAACTCCACAACACCCCTATCCCCTGGGTCTCCTCCGTAAAATACCTTGGGGTCCACCTTGACCGTCGCATGAACTTCCACCACCACATTAAAACATTCAGAAATAGAGCTGCGTTTATAGCCGGGAGACTAAAATGCATAATCGACAAATCTTCCAAGATGTCCATTAGAAACAAGCTGACCCTCTACAAAGCTTGTATACGCCCTGTATTTTCCTACGCATACACGGCATTTGCGCACGCCTCTAAACTCAAGCTCAAAACCCTATATAAACTGCAAAACAAGTACCTACGTCGCTCGGTCAACGCGCCGTGGTACATACGGAACGTCGACCTACACAAAGATCTGCACATCCCCTCAGTTCATTTCCACATGAAACTCCTGTCCAAACACCTCCACGAAAAACCCGAAGCACACTCCAACCCACTCATTAGGAAATTCACGGACTACATCCCATCAAAATCGTCATCGCGGTTGAAGAGGCGTCCTAAAAACGTACTATTGGACAGCGATGGCGATATCACGCTAGCTCACGAGGAAGAGGTCCGCCTAGCCCAAGAACTCCAAAGTCCAAACTAGATGCAAAAACGGAGGTGGTGGTGAGACCACCAACTCAACTCAAAACCTGGCACTGGTAGATGAGGGCTCTGGCTCCACTGTTTCCCATGTATTTCAGCCTAGGGTGCCCTACAGGCCCCATCTGCGACGAGGTAGACTCCCATGGTCGCCCCCGCGCTACCCCCGGATCCCTTTCCCAAGGGTGCCATCTCAAGATCAAACGTTAACTTCTACAAACATGTCATCTGATAGGGATAGTGCCCCCCTCCCAACTATTGGGAGCGAAGACCCGACAGCCCTTAAGGCACCGGGCAGCTCATAGTGTATAGCTAAGTCATAAGTATAGCGTAAGCATAATTTTATATAATTTTGCCCCTCCCACCTCCTGGGAGTGAAAGACCCGGAAGCCCCTAAGGCACCGGGCAATTTGAAATTGTTTAGCTAAATAATTATAAGGTTAGAATAAGCTTAGTTTGTAAAAATCTCTGCTGGTTGGCCCTCTGCGGCCAACTCACGCTACAGTCACCTCTTAGCAAAAGGGCCCTGCGTGGCCTGGCTTAAAGTAATCCAAACAAAAAAAAAAAAACGCGAGCGCCAGTGTGGCCCACCGCCCAGTGGAAAGCACTACCCCCCTCCCCTCCTCTCCGAGGCAGCGCTGGCAAGTCCTCGCTCGCCCGAGCATCCCCACCTACCGTGAGGCAGTGTAACAAGCCCGCACTCAGCCCAGGTCGCCCTAGCACACGAGGCCGTGAGGCAAGTCCTCGCGTGCCACGGACCTAGGACGTGAATCACCCTCGAGTCCTCCCGAGGCAGTGCTGGCCAGTCCTCGCTCGCCCAGGACTCCAGGTTCCCGTAGTTTCGAGGCAGCGCTGGCAAGTCCTCGCTCTCACCCAGACTTCCGACTAGCCTTCCGCCGAATCCTTCCACTAACAAACGCCGTCCGTAGTAATAAGTAGCTCCGCGCTAACACCGCCGTACCGGTCTTAATTCACTATCGTAGTTAGAGGCTTTTAGACTTAAGGTTTTTGAAGTGATAATAAACGGGCGTTAGACCCATTTATATTGTTAATTTTATCCGTGTTTGCCTTCAGCTCCTCCTAGATCCCTAATCGCACCTCTGAGCTAGTCAGGAAACCCTCGCAAGAACCTAGCGTTCGAGGGATTTGTGTATGCCCTAAACCAGCACATCACATATAGCGCCCAGCATAATAACTCACATAAGAGTTGAACTAGCTCGATAGGGATAAACGAGTTTATTATTTTAAACCGCGCACACTATTAACTTCCGTATTAATTACCGCCGAATACTATTTCGCCCCGAGCCCCGATAACGTTCGCAGTTTAATCCGTATTCCTGGAAGCACCGTAACGTAGCGTGATAAGGGCACGATCAGATGCCGACAGGCTGGATATACACCCTGAAGAAGCCGGAACTCGTCAACGAAGCCGTGAGTAGAGACAAAGCGACCAAAGGCTTAACCGTAGAACAGATACGTAAGTGTCAAGTGGAGGCCGTGAAGGCAGACGAGGCGGTTAAGACACCAGAAGAACCACAGTCCGTAGCCATGGAAAACGACGAAAATAAGGGTTAAGTCAAACAGACTTAATAAATTAATTAAAGAGTGGATCCTCTCATACGACACCTCCGAGAACGCTGTAGAATGCGTGGAAAGGCTAGAGGAATTGGTAGACGCCAGTGGCATACAGAGAGAAGACGTGCTGCCAGCTGTACCACGCATCCTAAAGGGAAAGGCCCTCCATTGGTACCGAAATAATTCCGACTCGTGGGAGACATGCGAGGACTTTCTGGAGCTATTCAAACTCTATTATTACCCGAGCAACTACGAGGAAGACCTCAGTGAGGATAGTTGCAAGGAAGCAAGGGCAGAAAGAAAGCTTCACGGAATATTTAACAGACCTACAGACGTTGATGAGAAGGTACGGAAAACTCAGCGAGAAGGAAAAGCTCCACCGTATTCACGAGAATATGCTACGTGACTATAGATTGTATGTCAAAAAATAAGATTACAAGAACCTCAGTGAACTGGTGAGGCTAGCAGCTGAGTATGAAAAGATACCAGCTTCATCCTACGTGAATCGTCCGATGAATTACGCGTATACCCCACGTGCAGGCCCATTCAGACAGGAGCAATGGCGACAAGATCCCAGTGCGACACACACCATGACAAAGGGTCCCGGGTACGCAGCACAATACGCACCACCACACATCATATCTGGCCATACACCACCAGACCGACAGGCACGAAGGGTAACACCAGAGGGCAGCACGGGGGCAAAAATACATCCCAAATACGACCCGAAGACGTGCTGCTGGTCATGTGGCAAGCCGGGCCATGATGCCAGAGAGTGTAGGTCAAGGCGTCAGTTATTTTGTAGTGGCTGCGGCAGAATGGGCGTGTTTAGCATGGATTGTTGCAGAACAGGAACGCTCCCTAGGAAGGAATTCCTGGGGGAAGCCGACGATCACAACCGCGACGATAACCGGATTTACGTAGAAGCCAAAATAATGGGAACTACGCACATTTGCTTAGTGGGCACAGGGTCCACGAACACGTACATCAACGAACAATTTTATAACGCATGCCAAGGACAAGACGCGTTAGAAAAGCATACCCAGAGAGGTATTGTACTAGCCGACGGGACGAAAACGCAAATCAACAAAAGTCTATTAGCAAACATAGAGATGAAAGGAACAAGAATCAAGCACTGGCTACGAGTACTGCCATCAACCGCACACACAATCATCGGTATGGACGTACTTAGGCGTGTCGGGATGGCGGTGACTTGGGCAGGCGAGACTCTGGGTCGTTGGATGCAGCCACGACAGCGCAGCAACTACTCGTTCCAGAAGTGACAGGACAGCCGGCAGACGTAGGTGACAAAGTCGTAGCACGAGCCAACAGTGACCCGCAGCCCAAAACAGATCAAGTTTTAACGGCAGCACAAGACAGAGAACTGGCAGACATGTTGAGACAACAGTTTGAGATGTCCGAAAACTCGCCTAAAGTCGAGCACAAAATAAATCTGAAACATAAAGAACCGATCAAGCAAAGATATTATCCGAGTAACCCAAATAAGATAGCCGACGAACTATTCCGCAATCCCGTTTATGCCGTCACCGAACGCGACTGGTACGAAGCTAATCAAGCGCAAGTACAGAACGGAACAAAACCGTCACACCAATACTGCTTAGAAGCCGATAAGTTATACTGGAGGACACCCCGCCTTGCGCATAACAAGTATACAGACCCCGATTCCGTATGGAATGGAAAATTTGCGTACCCAATGCCGACATGAAGCACATAATAAGTCAAAACCACGACCAACCCAGCGCTGGACATTTAGGTATAGCGAAAACAATCAAACGTATATCACAGAGATACTACTGGCCGAGAATGCATACAGAGGAATGAGGCTGGCTTAAGGCACTCTAAGCTCTTCATAGAAGGAGTGGACTCGGGCTGGACCAGAAAACTCTGGAAATCCAGTAGGAAGCAACTCAGAATTATATCTGGGGTGTTCACAGGTCACTTCGGGGTCAAGGATCTCTTGGCCAAGATGGGACTATCTGATAGTTTAGACTGTAGAATGTGTGGCGAGGAGGATGAGACTATGGAACACTTATTGTGTGAATGTCATGCCCTTGCCAGACAAAGAATGAACTACTTTGGTAACGGTTACCCGCAACCAAAGGAATTCAAGGTGCTCCCGGCGAACTGCATCATCCGCTTTGTGGAAATGATGGAGCAAGCCTGGGAGCAGGTATAAAGGAGAGGGCAAATGCACAAAAGATCCCACTGGGTCGAAGTGCATCCGAAAGGGCCCTCACCTAGATAAGATAAGATAAGATAAGATGCATACAGAAATAATGAAATATGTAAGGGCATGTAACCCCTGTCAAAAGCATTTTAACTACCTTGGGGCGGTGTATTGGTCTATGGAGATAAACAAGGTAGTTCACTAAATTATAGAGTTTATTAATTGATTGTTCACACAAGGTTATGTTACACGAAGTTAAGTTAACACAGGCTATCTAGTTGGGAGCGATGTGCGAGTCGCGCTATACCGCGGCAGACTGACGAGCCTTCCCGGTCGCTCTGGTTTGTAAATAGATTTGCTGAATCAGCATGTAGCGAGTAGCTACATCACTCCCCCTTTTTTGAAAAAGATACAAACAAAATAAAAAAAATTAAGAAGGAAAAAAAAAATTTTTTAAACACTTAAATCAAAATATATGGAAACAATAAGAAAAAAATGTAAACATTTATACATACTCATTGTACACCTTATAAAAATGAAATAAACAATGTTAACAAAAACGAAAAGTTCTTTTCTTTCTGCTGCGGAACCCTGATATTATTAGTACACTGGTGCCTGCGTCCTAGGCGTAACATTGATCTGTGTCGGCGGTGGCATCTTGCTGACAGTTTTTAGAAGCCATTTCT
Organism: Epinotia brunnichana; assembly: GCA_963854355.1. Lineage (NCBI taxonomy): Eukaryota > Metazoa > Arthropoda > Insecta > Lepidoptera > Tortricidae > Epinotia > Epinotia brunnichana. Next base: position 18,169,159 of record OY977939.1, read on the forward strand.
TTGCACCGTTTTTACATTTGATCCTTATGACGTAACATAGAGTTATTAGGAGCACTGTTCCGCAGATTAACAACCCAATTCCAACATAATTGAGTTTGTTTTCCATTTGGCTTGATAAGTTTTGAACGGTGGCTACCGCTACTGCATTGTGATTGTTTTGTTCTTTACTTTGTGACCAACCCATCTTGCTTTATTTACTCAGATAAAAATATACTCCGAATTCGTTGCGTGAAAATAATGTTCTGATTTTATTTCGTTAAAATTACTAAGAAGAAAACAATCACTTTAGCTTACATGCCACAATCGTGTTCTACTTTTATCTATACACGCGTCACAGTAGAATTATGTCCGCAGTACAACATTGTCATAATAAATCTCATTGTGAGATGCTTACTATTATGCATACTGTGTGCTATGTTGCTGACTGTGCTTTGTACTTTAGTCGCTCGCCCGTGACCTTCTTATTACAATGTTGACTATAAACAATAAGTAGGTATAGTTGACACAATTGAATGATTTCCATACAGTTGCGTCAATTATACTTTCGGATATTGCGGAACCCAAAATGTGTGGGCCCGACTTTATGTTACACGTAAATACATATTAGTAATATAAATGATTAAATGGTAGCGACTGTCCTGAACCCACTCTGCAATAATTAATTAAAAAAAATTCATTCCCATGAACCGTCACCATACAGTGTTTCAGAATAGCCGCGCCGTGAAAACATAAAAAAATATTATTATTAGCTACGAAAAATGACGTAATTGCCTAGCATTATGTTGTTGCCATTGAAATACACTGGATTTGCATAGAGTCATGATATTACAATTAAATAATGATTCATGTGTCAATAAGGTAACGAACTGGCCTGTTAATAACTCTCCCGCTGCGTGTGGTACGAGTACATAGAATAGGTGTTGGGCTTGGCAAATCGTTTTGATTACTTGTAATATTTTGTTCTGTGCTGTTTTGTTCATTCTCATTTAATAAGAATGCTGGTTTGAGACGATCTATCGAGATTTCCGCTTGCCTATTTTGTAATTGCACTTTAAACATTTTACTTGATTTCCTTATTACTCGATATGGACCGTCATATGATGGGGTCAAAGGTTTTCTCACCATGTCATTTCGTATAAAAACATGGGTACAGTTATCGAGTTCTTTATAAACGAAAATTCTTTTTTGATTATTTGCCCTTTGATGTGGAATGGGTTTGAGATTGGCGATTATACTTCTGAGTCGTTCGACGTATGCCGACGGGTCCAAATTACCTACCTGTGACGAATTATAGAAGTCTCCCGGCAGCCTGATTGGTTGACCGTACACCATCTCTGCAGCACTAACGTCACTGTCTGATTTAATGGCTGCTCTCAAACCCAGTAACACCGTTGGAAGTTCCTCCAGCCAGGACGCGTTTTCTGCCAACCGGGCCGTAAGTGCTGCCTTCAGCGACCTGTGCCATCTCTCTAGCAGCCCATTGCTGATAGGGTGGTATGCTGTAGTGCGATTGCGTTTAATGCCTAAAAATTTCATTAAACAAGTGAACAGCTCGCTCTCAAATTGCCTACCTTGATCCGTGGTTATATGTATCGGCGCTCCGAAACGGCAAATCCAGTGTTCGTAAACCGTTTTGGCCACCGTCTCCGCCGTCATGTCTTCTATCGCGATTGCTTCTGGCCAACGTGAAAACCTGTCAATCATTGTGACCAGATACCTATGACCCTGTTGCGTGGTAGGTAAAGGGCCTACCAGATCTACATGTACATGCTCAAATCTTCCGGCCGGCTGAAATTCTCCTAGATGTGAGATGACATGCCTACTTACTTTGCTTCTTTGACATTCGACACACGCCCTGGCCCATGTACCTATGTCCTTATTCATACTTGGCCAGAAAAACTTTTTAACCACCATTTTCCTGGTGGTCCTAATACCAGGGTGGCTGATGTTATGTATTGATTCGAAAATATTTTTTCTAAATGAAATTGGTACAACAGGCCGTGGCGTGTTTGTAGAAGTTTCGCAATGTAACACTTCGTTCGAGCTAGGTATCGCTACGTATGCGAAACGTGACTCACTGGAATTTGACGCCGATACGCTAACATCCGCTCGCTGTGCCTGCGCTAATTCTTCGAAATCGACTACTGTAGGACATATTATAGTTTCAATTCGCGATAATGCGTCTGCGACTGTATTTTTAGTCCCCTCTATATGCCTAATCTCGTTAGTGAATTGGCTAATGAACATGAGTCGATTTGCTCTTTTTTGCGTCTCGTTGGCAGTACTTATCTTGCTCAATGCGAAAGTGAGAGGTTTATGATCAGTGTATACAATTAATTCCCTGCCTTCTATCAGGTACCTAAAATGTATAATGGCCATGTAAATCGCTAACAGCTCTCTGTCAAACGTAGAGTAACCTTTTTGCGTGGGCGAGAATGCCTTGGAGAAATACCCAAGAGGTTTCCACACGTTGCCTATTTTTTGTTGCAGCACACCTCCGGCCATGGAGCCGGAGGCGTCTGTCATGAGCGCTAGGGGAACATTTGCCGCTGGATAAGATAACGTAGCGGCGCGTTTGAGGCTCTCCTTACTTTGTATAAATGCAGCGTTCGCTTCGTCGTCCCACACTATTTTGGTTTTATCTTTTTTCTTGGCATTGTGTAGGAATTTATTTAAATGTGCTTGCGTATCGGCTGCTTGTTTAATGTGCGCTCTGTAAAAATTGATCATGCCCAGAAAACGCCTTAGTTGCTCTACGTTTTCTGGCCTAGGGAAATCGATGATGGCTCTTACTTTGTCATCGAGCGGCTTAATACCTGCCGACGAGACTGCGTACCCTAGGAAATTAACAGCGCGTCTCCCGAAACAGCACTTATTCAGATTGATTGTGATACCGTATTGCTGAAATATCGCGCATATTTTTTCAAAATGTGACCTATGGACTTGCTCGGACTCTGACGCAATAATAATGTCATCAATGTAACAGAATAGGGTGGATTTCTCTCCATGTTTTCCCACGAAGTTTTCCGCGCCCTGGAGGATTGAGTTCATGAATCTCTGGAACGTCTGCGTTGCATTTCGCAATCCAAAAATTAACCTTGGGAACTCAAAAAGACCGAAAGGACAAATAATCGCGGTTTTTTCTATATCCTCCGGGGCCATTTCGATTACATGATACGCTCTATTAATGTCCAATGTAGTGAAAATTTTCTTACCTGCCATGCCATAGGTGAAATCCTGCAATCTCGGAATGGGGTAGCGGTCGGGCTTGGTGACCGCATTCAGCCGCCTGAAATCACCGCACGTTCGCAGCTGCCCGTCCTTTTTGGGTACCACATGTAGTGGACTCGCCCAAGGACTTTTGCTCGGTCTGCATATCCCCATCTCCTGCATCAGCCGGAACTCCTCTCTTACCTTCTCGTAGCGATCTGGCGGCAAGGGTCTAGCTCTTGCGTATACCGGGGGGCCCTTGGTTTCGATGTAATGTTTAACATTATGCTTCGCTGGCTCCCTGAAACTGATTAACTTGGTGATATCCGGATATTTTTCCAAGATATCACGATAAGGGTGCGTGGCCTGAATTGTGTGAATAGTTTCTGTCTTACGCACCCTGGACCCATACACACACACATTGGAGGTGCTATCGACAAGCCGTTTGTTAAATAAATCTACCATTAACCTATTAGCTTTTAAAAAATCAGCTCCCAAGATGGGTTGATTAACATTGCATATGATGAATGTCCACACTATAGGTTTCTGTAAGCCTAAATCTAATTGCAGCGAGACTGTACCGTAGGTTCTTATCTGTGAACCGTTAGCTGCGTAAAGTTTATACGTACACTCGCGAGATTTTGCGTCACTGAATTTACTTACAGGAAGTGCACTTACGTTCGCGCCTGTATCAATGAGGTACGCTGTGCCGTCCTTCCTGTCGTTGATGCATAGGCGATGATTGTCATACATCCGTGCTCCCCCCATTGCCGTTCCAGGGAGCACGGAGTCTAGTTTCCCTGCCTCGACCTCCACGACGACCCTCCTTGCTGCTGCGGCGCCGATGGTCGAGGTGCCGGCCTGTTCTGCCACGAGCACGGCTGCTGGCAGTTCCTGGCGAACCGCCCGAAACGTTGATGGTACATGCACAAACTCCTATTACGTGGCGCTTGATTGCTACCCGACGCGAAACTATCATGCCTTCTGTTCCCGTTTCCTCTCGCAAATCGCTGTGTTGCACCTTGACGATCCCTTATGCTGCTGACCTCCTCGCACAATTGACCGAACTTGTGCGATAGCTTGTGCAGCTCTTGCTTCAACCCGGACTGCTCCTGCTCTGCTACCTCCTCTATTTCGCTTGCTCTGATGTTAAGTACTAATCTGTCCGCCAGGCTGCATAGCTCTTCTGTACTCTTGTCTTCATGTGCTACGAGTGCAGTCCTTATGTGTGCTGGCAATCTGCGAAGCCACAACTTTTTAATCGTTGGTGACTCCACTCCTGCGCTCTTCCCTAATTCTGCCATTCGCCTGAAAAACTGCGATGGCCTTTGCTCCCCCATCTGCGTCTCTTGCATCAGTCTGTCGAATTGTTCGTCTGACGATGCCTGCAGACAGCTCAACAATCTATTCTTAAGCTCGTCGTAGTCCCTGGAGCTGCTTTCCAGGATATCGCTTACGAGAGTCAGGTCATCTCTCCCCAGCTTGCTGATCACGAGGTCATATTTAGCCTCTTTACTTAGCTTCTGAGGTCCCACTATGGCCTCGAACTGCGCGAACCAATTTTTTGGAAGCTCTCTCCAAAACGGCGCAATCCTGCTCGAAACACTGACTGACAATATCTGCATTGCCGACGCTACGTCGGCCCCGGACTCCACCATGATTTAAAATTTTACTGCACTTTTAATTAATAAGTTATTCAATAAGTTCACTCACTCGGGGTCACCACTTTAACTACCTTGGGGCGGTGTATTGGTCTATGTAGATAAACAAGGTAGTTCACTAAATTATAGAGTTTATTAATTGATTGTTCACACAAGGTTATGTTACACGAAGTTAAGTTAACACAGGCTATCTAGTTGGGAGCGATGTGCGAGTCGCGCTATACCGCGGCAGACTGACGAGCCTTCCCGGTCGCTCTGGTTTGTAAATAGATTTGCTGAATCAGCATGTAGCGAGTAGCTACAGCATAAAGTGTCACAGCAGAAAAAAAGCGTAAATAACGCCAGCAATACATGGAAAATGGTGACAAGTGATTTAATCGGTCCATTTGTCAAGGTCGTCCAAAGGGTACAAATGGATAAAATAATCAACTTAGTACAGGGAACTAAGAAACCCCAAGGTCCGAAACACGTTACCAACGCCCCGAGTTATAGATAACAATAAGTTACAAGAGGTGTATGAACTGGTAAGGCGACACCAGAACAAAGCATCCGTGCAACAGAAGCAATATTACGATAAACAAAGGCAACACTAGGAACCACGCGTAGGCGACTTGGTACTAAAGAAAAACCAAGTACTATCTTGTGCAGAGAAGCACTTCTGCGCGAAACTAGCCCCTAAATACTTAGGCCTATTTAATATACAAAGCCGAACATCACCAGTAATATATATATTTAAAGATTTAAAACCGTATAGAAAATAAAAATACAAACAATTCTCAACTCTAAACGCAACCGAATATAGGCCCATCCGGCATAACAAAGTGTCAGTGCACGAAATCGTCCCACCGATAAGAAAAATCAACGAGGTGTCTAAAGGAAAAACAACCCTATTAAAAAGACACAAGGCTGACATTCGTGCACACGCACCCCGCATTCCAGACGACAATAACGAATAATAAAAGATTAACCCGATGACCGGTAAAGTAATACTCAAGTAAATACTGTAAATGTACGCTATGCGTTTAGATAAGTCCACAGACTAGAAATACCTAACACCAGCACGACACGGCCGTAGTAGCAAATAGTAAATAAACCGGGATCAGCATTGCGCACACGCAAAAATATATCAAGGGATATAAGGTCGAAAGTCAAGGTCAACCAGCGGACGATCTGCTATCCCGCAGACCAAGACAGAGTCAGCGGCGACAAGAGAAAAGGGGCTCCACAAAAGGAAGCACCGAGCCGGTAGAAAGAAAAAAACAGGGGGACACTGAAGGGGACAGTCCGCCTACTCCGATACAAAAGGCCGGCCACGTAGCAGGGCCCGCGTTTTTATTATATTTAACTTTTATTTTTTATTTATACCTGTTTTAGCATATATGTTTTACGCCGTTTCGTTTTTTTTTTGATTTGTTTCACAGTGTATTTCTATTTCCATTCCGATTGTAACGGTGATTTTTGCCGTAGTTAAAAATCTCCAGAGGACCCCGGGGACTGTAACGTGGGCGCAGCAGCCCTACGTCACACACACACCTGTACATCACCCCACCGCGCTCCGCGGAGAACGCCGGGGCAGTATGCGGGGCGAAGAGCAGTACGACGCACCGGCCGCCCGCGCCCCACCCCGCGACGCGCATAAAACCCGCGGCGCAGCGCCGCGAGCGCCACCCCTTCCAGCGTGGTCGTGCCGGAGGTTCCCCTTGGATTTTCCCCAAGCTACCCTCCAACCACGCAATTCGACTGCTATATCGGGTTCGTCCTATTATAGCAACAGTCAGTTCCAAAAAAAAAAAACACCGCGAGCGCCAGTGTGGCCCACCGCCCGGTGGAAAGCACTTCCCCCCTCCCCTCCTCTCCGAGGCAGCGCTGGCAAGTCCTAGCTCGCCCGAACATCCCCGCCTACCGTGAGGCAGTGTGGCAAGCCCGCACTCAGCCCAGGTCGCCTTAGCACACGAGGCCGTGAGGCAAGTCACCGCGTCACTTAGGACGTGAATCACCCTCGAGTCCTCCCGAGGCAGCGCTGGCCAGTCCTCGCTCGCCTAGGACTCCAGGTTCCCGTAGTTTCGAGGCAGCGCTGGCAAGTCCTCGCTCTCGCCCAGACTTCCGACTAACCTTCCGCCGAATCCTTCCACTAACAAACGCCGTCCGTAGTAATAAGTAACACCGCCGTACCGGTCTTAATTCACTATCGTAGTTAGGCTTTTAGACTTAAGGTTTTTGAAGTGATAATAAACGGGCGTAAGACCCATTTATATTGTTAATTTAATCCGTGTTTGCCTTCAGCTCCTCCTCGATCCCTAATCGCACCTCTGAGCTAGTCAGGAAACCCTCGCAAGAACCTAGCGTTCGAGGGATTTGTGTGTGCCCTAAACCAGCATATCACAAAGGTACTCTTAAACTTTATTGTACTTTATATTTAAGAAGAATACCTACTCAGAATCACTTTCCAAAATTTAAATTTTGACGATACATAATAATTGAACTTTTTATGATATTGTTCAATGTGTACCTAGGTATAACACCTATTAGCTGTAAAGCACTCTTTAATTCCCTCTCTGAAAAAGCCAAAATAGTCCAATTTATTATGGAACATTTACTTTCTAAGTTAGCGTAATGAGAAGGTAGATAGATTAGGACATCATACTAATTAAATACCTTTGACAATTATATTACTTTTAATTAACGGTAAATAAATAATAAATAAATAAATATTTGCGGACAATCTTACACAAATCGACCTAGTCCCAAACTAAGCAAAGCTTGTACAGTCGACGCTATGGGTACTAGACGAAGATAAACATACTTATATATAGAATCTGTGGCTCATCTTTCATTAGCCAGACTCTAACTTTGCTGTCGTAGGTAGTTTAGAAATATTTACACTTTCCAAGAATCACGCCAATACCTAAATAATACTATACATATTTATGTAAACTGATACAAAGCTGACAACATCAATGAATGTTTATTTAATTATATATGGTTGGAGACAGCCGCAGGCATCTCTAATTATTACTAAATTATCTTATCCGTATGCCTTTGTTCAAATAATGTAATAAACAGAGGGTGACATCATTTTATCACGCTTTTGAACGGATGAACCAGCATCAGTCGCATCGTTATACCTTCTGGAGGGGCATGGCTTTACCAATTAGGTAAGCTTTAGCTGTCAAAGATCCAATTGCTATAAATAAATAAATAAAAATCGTTCATTTCAGCTTCAGCCTAAGTCCCACTCAGGTACAACTCATTGCTTCATTATTAATTTAACCATCTTAACCGCATTCGCTATGCCGATTTTTTTTCTCATGTCTTTGTATTTGATTTTATACAGATTTTCTTCGTAGCACCCTCTAGTGAGAACCTATGAAGTCGCTTCATGAAAAATTAAAAAATGAAAATGAAAATGTTTTATTTCATAGATTGCTAGGTTACATTGAAAATAATCATCAAATCTTCATCCACTTTAACATACGTGAAAATCGATGTTATATGCTTTAAATACTATTCATTTATTTTATTTTTCGAAGTATAGTGTACCCTGTCCGTTCTAATTTGTAGGAAAGTGATAGAAGCATAGATATATAAAGTAAAGATAGGCCCAAGCCGCACGAGTAATTCGTCCAATGCGGTGGTCCTAAACTAGCAATGGAGGGCCACCGTGCCTTAGTCTGTGGCAGGACGCCATGCCGTTTAGCTGTCAGTGTGTGTCAGAGCCGACTGTCTCAAAATGCCCATTTGCGCCGTAAAAGGGTGCAAAAATTATGATACAAAAGTAAAAACAATACATGGGATATCTTATCATCGGTAAGTATCGTCCGTTTCTTTTTTATCGCTTAGTAACACATTTTCAAAAGAATTATTTCGTTACCTAGCGCCATTACGTTTTGTTATTTCGCAACGGCCAGTCAATCAAAAGTAACCTTGTAAGGGCGTCATTTTTATACTGGTGTAGGAACCATTGACTGTGGATATTGTTTGATAATATATAGCTATACGTTTGATTGTTATTGTTTCTTATACGTATTTTCTACTAATGTATGTAAGTAGATGCATAAGAAAAATGTACAAAAGAAAGTCGTTTGAAATGTATTTATTTGACGGTGGAAAGGCAAATCCACTGAAGCGACATTTTGATCAAAATAGAGTTATATATAGTGTCGTTGAAATCAGCGTCTTTTTCTATGTCGATTGAGCCGGGTTTCACGGCGATCTGATGACTTTCATGTCGCTTAAGGTATTACAAAACGTTACTTTATGCGACACACTTTTTGAGTAAAATCTAACCTGTGTCACTTAACCGTACACTCAACCATAACCATGGTCGCATACAGTATTTTCTTAAATCGTTTATTTTCGATGTCATGTCACTTAAAGTGTTTCTTCCATGTACATATTTCATAAGATAAGGTACCTACTTAAGTGTTTCTTCGGACATGTTGAAAACAACTGTTGTCGCATGATGGTGTCGCTTCAATGGTTCTTCCGGGATTTGTTTGGGGTTTTTCACTTAAGCGACATTTATTTTCGAACCCGCCTTGTCAAGGAGAATAACATTATTTTTATTAAATATCTATTAAAATTTGAAATAACACGTGCATATATTTCAACGCTCTAAGTTAACAAGAAATAAAGTTACGATTTTTTTAGAGAAAAAAAAACTTTAAAAAGCTCTCCTGTAAAATTAAAAAAATGTGGGTTCAGTGGTTTTGCCTTTCCACCGTCGTTAATATTTTCAACTTTAACGAGTCGATTCGTCGTTCATTGTTTGACGAAGAGACACATAATGTCATGTTATTTGGCTCTTATTCTATCATTTGCCACATTGTAAAGTGGTGTGCACCTACGAATTAATATTTGTGTGTTAATTATTGAGAGCCTTTGTGGCCTAAGTCACTAAATTGCGCCCGAGATATCGTCCGTGTGGTTTTCTATCATTTGTTACGGAAAAATCCTCTACCGCATCCCTGACAAAATTTCGTGACAAACCGTTCAGTAGTTGAGCCGTAAAAGTAAATAGGTAAATATACAAACTCACTTTCACATTTATAATTACTTATTTATTACATAGGTACCCACTATCTCTATGCGATGTTTACATCAACCACTGCCAGCCATTTCATTAATATTGAGAAAAGTCCCCCTTACAAGGTTACTCCGGCCACCCGAACGTGTGGTACGCAGTCCGTACAACAGATGGCGCCACTCATTTTTAAAAAGGACAGATGTCAAGCGAATTGTTCAGACGGGCCTATCTTTACTTTATAAATCTATGGATAGAAGATTTGTTGTGTCGCTCTGAACCGTAAAATGGCTCGAAAGTTTAGAGTACCTTACCTACCGACTTTATACTGAAAATAATCCTTTTACATATATCAAACCTTAAGATAGGAATCGTTATCAAATTTTACTTTTTTGCTGGCCATCATGAAGTATTTAAAGTGGCCTTCTATTATTACAAATACAAATACTTTATTTATTTATAACACGAAGTCACTTAAGGTTTACCTAAGTATTTAATAAGTTGGAATATTAACATAACTGTAATCGCAGCTCAGTAAGTAGACCACAATAGAAAGAGACAATAGAATACGTTTGTAAGTTGCATTTATTTTATTTCAACCTTTTTATACTTTAAAGTAAACTCAAAGTCAAAAACAGTATACACTTTGTATTGAATTTTCATACAAAGTATACCCACTTTTTTGCTCTTATGTGTAGCGTAGGTATGTATACCTACCTAAATGTTTAAAAAAAGTGTTACCGTGTTTTTTTTAATATTTATTTTATGAATTTGTGGCAAAAACCAAAATATAAAAATACATTTTCTCTGTGGATTTGAACCGTGAACCAAAAAAGAATACATCTATTAGGCATCTATTAAAACTACAAAGTGTTACCTTGATTTCAGGGTAGGTTACAATATTGTCAAAAAATTAATATAACCATATATAAATTCAGTTTATGTTATTTACGCTAGTAGCTCGATTTATTTTATAATGGTGTGTTTTATATGAATAACAGAAAGTTGAAAAATACTTTCGACCACGTAGGCAGGTCGAAAATAACACGTTGTGGGTCGAAAGTAACAAGACAAAAATGTTGGTATTTAATACAACATTATATGTTAAATCAACAATTGTTTATTTAAGAGTGCTCTTCAAAAAAGCGCTCGCTCAGAATTCGGTATTTTGACACGCGTAGTGCGTTTGTGTGTGTAAATACTACTACCACCCACACAAACGTACCTAACCCCCACATGCACAGCGAGATCGCACAAGCCGCGGGTGCCGTCCCTTTCTAGCTATATGTAAGTGCGATCGGGATAGAACTAACCGCGGAGCTTGCCGATGCAAATAGCTGTATAGCGCACCGTTGGAATTCACTCCGTGACCGATATTGATACTTGCACTAAAAAGTGGTTAGTATTACTTCGCTAACATGATGTTCTAGAACATCATGTTAGCGAAGTTAGATAACTTGAATAAAGTAAGTATTTGATTTTTGAGCACAAGTTTTCTATTTGTATTAAAATACTATGATATGACAAAGTATATTTAGTTTCGTTTTTTTAGTATAAAATAAACTAACGAGTTTTAAATTTGTCAGTAATAAGAATAATAATTTGTTTTACGGATATTAATAGTTTGCATATTATCTGAGTCTTATTTATATATAGTAATGTAATGAAATTATACCAGTAGACCCACTACTAGGAAATTACTGGGTACTTACGTATTCATTTCTTGAAGAATTTTTTTTTTGTTATGTACAGTAAAAAAAAACGGCCCTTTATAGAAATTGCTATGTCCGTATCTTACCAAAGGAACTGAAAATTATAAATTATACAAACACAGCGTTTTATCTAGAATACAATTAATTAATGCGTGATTTTATTCAAAAGCCTAAAACCTCAGATGATAAAAAGGAATAGATATGAAACGGGGGCTTGGCGCGTGTCGGTGCGACATGGCCAAATGGGCATGTCACTGCCCACCGCATGTTAGTCGCAATTTGCCGTGAATCTGAAATGTTTTTCTACGTTTACTCAAAATGCCGAATTGTAGCGTGGTTACATGCAAAAATAGGAATGAAACTAAAACCTACATGAATGGTGGAGTCACGCACCACATGTGAGTATTAGTATTTTCACTTAAGTCAGTAAAAACTAATATTTTAATAAATAAACGCAACGCCGCATCATTTCTCGGGATCGAACTAACATATCGAACGAAAAAGCATATTTTTGTTCTATGCGTTGTACATTGAACGTTCAATACAGTAAACCACGGCGCAATGTATTAAACCACTATGGATATGGACGATGCTTGAATTTTTTAGTGGTACGGCCGCTGCTTGGCGTCGCAAACTAGAGCGGTGCCAAAGTGCAGTTACAATTTACGCGTAATCGATAAAATAGAAGGACGATATCATACTAGTTATTTTATTTCGACTACTTTCGCTGTTTTATTTTATTTAATTACTTGTTTTGGTTGGGTGCCTATCTTAAAGGTAACTAATAAGATTAAAAGGCACAAAATGTTTACGGTACCTACTAATAAGATTTTCACTAAGTTGCAGTATGAACGGTAAATAGACATATTAAAATTGTATATACAAGTATATAATTTAGTTGCAAATGGCTTCAGAACAACTTAAAATGTGATATTATTACCAATTTTTTTTTTTAAATGAGTATTTTTTACTTTCATTTCAAATGTGATAATTGAAGAAGAAATCTCGGTTTCTTATTACAGTTTTCCAAAGAATCCGATTAGGTTCTAAACAAATGGATAGATGCTACTGGCAGAGGTCCTAACTGGTTTCCTGTACAGAGAAGAGTTAATGTGTTCGTAACATTTTCAAGAAAAATGTTTCCAACCACTTAATAAGAGCCGTACACTTTTCGAATATTTGACACCTCGCTTGCTTGAAACCTAGGTGTAAAATGTATGGTAACACATCTTCGCACATCTTTGGTGGATACTCGCCCTTAGCCTTAAATCTCGTAATATGAGTAATGGACATATTATTTCCCGCCAAAATGCGAGTCGAATCAGCCTGGTACCTACAGGTCAAAAATATCGATGTGACCAGAGTTTTAAATGTATGTGAACAAGAACTTATAAAAAGCCGTTTATGCCTACTCTGTAGGTATTCGTCAATATTTTTTACTTTTGCGATATATGGTAAGTTAACAACACGTGTTATTTAAACTTGTAGCTAGAAGATACCACCACATAAACTTACCATGTTGTTGAAGTTGTTACCCATCAATATCATAACATAATATTAATTTTAATATCAATGTCGATAAAACATAATTTTAACGTTTGTCGCCCCCCTAGTGTAGTGCGTTTAAGCCAATCACAGCCCTTGTTTGCATGTTGCCGTAGACTCACTGGCAACGCCCGAGTCTTTGTTTTTACACGGTTCAATGTGTGTGCCTGTGGACGCTGCGGTGGGAGAAAACTGGGGACATCGGTTTTGGTTGAAATTAAGCAGTACGGCACTTCTCCCTTTTTTTATGTTCTGAGCCTAAAACCTATGTCACTTATTAGGATTCCGTACTCAAAGAGTAAAACGGGACCCTATTACTAAGACTCCGCTGTCCGTCTGTCTGTCTGAATGTCTGTCTGTCCTTCTGTCACCAGGCTGTATCTCATGAACCGTGATAGATAGAGATTTTCATAGATGATGTATTTCTGTTGTTGCTATTTATAACAAAAAATACTAAAAAACAGAATACATCTTTTTATTTTTATTTTAGTTTTTATTTGTTTCTTTTTCTTTTACAATCTTACACAAATTGACCTTGCCCCAAACTAAGCAAAGCTTGTACTATGGGTACTAGACGACGATAAACATACTTATATAGATAAATAAATACTTAAATACATAGAAAACATCCATGACTCAGGAACAAATATTTGTGGTCATCACACAAATAAATGCCCTTACCGGGATTCGAACCCGGGACCTCCAGCTTCGTAGGCAGAGTCACTTCCAAGTTACTAACTAGGCTACAGGGGGCTCCTATACAACAAACGTGATTTTAGATATAGATATTTTGCCGTTTTTAGATATAGATAATGGTACGGAACCCTTCGTGCGCGAGTCCAACTCGCACTTGGCCGGTTTTTTTAACATTTATTTCGAAATAAAGTGTGATACTCGGAAATGTTGAAAGGAAGGTCAATCGTCGAATCCGACTCGGCTGGGCAGCATTCGGGAAGCTACGGCACATCTTTTCGTCCAATATTCCGCAGTGTCTCAAGACGAGAGTCTTTGACCAGTGTGTGTTGCCAGTGATGACATATGGCACGGAAACGTGGCCGCTTACTATAGGCCTCATAAGAAGGCTCAAAGTCACTCAAAGGGAGAGGGAGAGGGCTATGCTGGGAGTTTCTCTGCGCGATCGCATCAGAAATGAGGTTATCCGCAGCAGAACCAAGGTAACCGATATATCCCTCCGAATTGCTAAACTTAAGTGGCAGTGGGCGGGGCACATTGCACGTAGAACCGATGGCCGTTGGGGTGGAAAGGTTCTTGAGGGCAACCACGTACCGGAAGGCGCAGCGTGGGTAGGCCCCTCGCAAGGTGGACTGATGACCTGGTAAAGGTCGCGGGAGTCCGCTGGATGCGGGTGGCGCAGGAACGGCCATTGTGGCACTCTTTGGGGGAGGCCTATGTCCAGCAGTGGACGTCTTTCGGCTGATATGATGATGATGATGATGATGACTCGGAAATGTAATAAAACCACGTAAAAATCTCCCTTTCCAGTGTAAACCCCCGGTGTGTGTTATTATTATATATAAACGAAAATAATAACTAAATGCAAGGTAGGATCGTGCTGTACTTAACAAACGCCATATAAGCTTGTTTTTTAAAAAGTTTTTTATTCATCTTGTTATTTTCAATAATCCTGCATATTATGTCGCTGGTTCGTGGGTACTTGTACAGACAAATCACACAAACCCAAACAAGATAGGTCTATCTATTTTAGTTTAGGAGTTCCCATGACCACCTTCCATCATCAGATCCTGGAAATCATCCATCACCAAAGTGTTTACCAAGACAAAACAGATGAGCCCAAACTAGATGGGTTTATCTAGTTTAGTTTAGGAGTTCCATGACCACCTTCCAGCTCCATCATCAGACTCTGGAAATCATCCAGCATCCAAGTCTTGCCGTGCCATGACCAAATAAATGAGCCAAAATTCGATGGCTTTATCTTGTTGAGTTTAGGAGTTGCTATGGCCACCTTCCGACTCCATCATCAGACCAGCTCTATGATATTATGGCATTGTCACCGAAGATACTTAATATAAGAAGATAATTGTACCTAATTTGAAGATTTCGCCCAAACTATATGTTAGTTACTTAGTGTTAAAATTTGTATCACATCTTGCCCCAAGCGCAACGTTGCTCTGTTAGAGTGTAAGGCGTTTGTATTTTTTCTTCTGTATGTGTCAAAGTCAGACATTACACGTTACTTAGATTGAACAAACCGTATTTAATTTCATACTCCTGTTATACTCCAAAAACATGGTCCTAGATCGAACTGGATTGAAGATTTGCAGCCTAAAGTCTGTTATATTTAATAAAAGGAGTTAATTAGCGGAGAAATTAAGAAATTCGTCCAACAAGTGCAAGAGGTCAAGCAAAGGGCAAAGAAACAGCGGACATCGTGCTCATGTTGGATTGTTGAAATTGAAGACAGTGTTAAGCCTTCATTTATTCTTAATTTTCACCCATCACCCAACAGGTAGTAATTATAAGGTTAAGATTTATTACGGTTAGTATCATTTTATAATTGTTAAAGTTACTACTCACACCTAACTGTTAGGTTAACCCATGTTACGTCAGATTGCTACTTTACTTTCATTTAATTTCGTATGTATTAAATTTAATACTAGTAACTCATTGCTGTAGGGTCAGCCCTCTTAATAAACTAGTATATTTACGAACTGTAAAGTTAGATCATTATCATTTTACTAGACGGACATACATAGGTGTTAAAGGAAACAGTAGGTAAAACTTTCACTGGTAAATTAATCATTTAATTTATGCTACAAGTTACATCTAGTACGCAATTAGTAATGTATAAACTTATAATGCACTAAATTTAACAAAGTGCACTAAATGAATGATATATAAAAGGACACTTAAGTAAAAAATAATTGTGATTAGTTGATTACAAATACATTAAATACATTTAATTTTAATTTTGCACTGTATAACGTTTCAGTTGACTGCGCACGCCTCTCAAAATGACCGAAGAAAAGGAATTAATCAAAAAACGAGGCAGCTACAAAGGCCGGCTGACTACCTTTTCGACCTATGTAAACACTTTGAAAATTGAATCACTTACCAGTGTTTCGGCCAATGAGTTGCAGTTACGGGTTCGTAGAATGGAAAAATTATTTAGTGAGTACGATGAGGTGCAGTTACAGTTAGAGTGTTTGGCTGAAAGCGTTGGCTTTCAAATTAATGAGCGAGCTGAGTTCGAAACCCAGTATTACGGAGTCGTTGCTAAGGCACAAGATATGTTAAATTCGTTTCATAAACGGCAGGATGACCAGGGTAGCGACCGTGCAAGTGGTTCTCGTACTAGCAACCATAAACTAGTTAAACTTCCAGTCATACAATTGCCAACATTTTCGGGAGCATATGAAAATTGGCTTGAGTTCCACGACACATTCCTAAGCCTCATTCATTCTAATGACGACATCGACGGAATTAACAAATTTCATTATTTGCGAGCGTCATTGGAGGGTTCAGCTGCGGTTTTTATTCAATCGGTCGAATTCTCGTCTAAAAATTACGAATCTGCGTGGAAACTGTTGTGTGATCGTTACGATAATAAACGTTTATTGCTACAAAATCACGTTTCAGCAATCTTTAACATCGAAGCTATCACCAGAGAGTCTTCATTTGCTTTAAAACGTATGATCGACCAATTGAAAAAAAACCTGCTCGCCTTAGACTCACTTGGCGAACCCACTAAACACTGGGATACGTTACTTATATATATTGTATCACAAAAATTAGACACTAAGTCGTATCGAGAATGGGAAGAGTACAAAGGTCGCTTAGACAAAGATAAGCGAATTACTCTCGACGTGTTTTTAACGTTCATGCGAAACCGTTCTGACTTGTTAGAAACGTTAGAACTGTCCACTAATGATAATACCATTGCCGGTCGATTAAACTCGTCAAATAAAAGCACTCCGAAGTTAAAAACAATGGTGTCCATGCAAGATTCTAAGCAAAACAAGGTCATTAATTGCCCTAAATGCAGCGGCGAACACTATTTAAGCAGTTGTTTACAATTTCTCTCACTTAGTAACACTGCGCGTTTAGAGTTGTTACCGAGTTTAAAGGTATGCTACAATTGTTTGCATAGCGGGCATTACGCTAATCATTGTAAGAAGCCGGGATGCAAGTTATGTAAGCGTAAACATAACACTTTAGTTCACGTGACCGATTCCAAAACTAGGCCTAGCGGTGACAGCGCGTCCGGCCGCAGCGAGGAGGATAATGCGACTAAATTAAATAAATCGATTCCTCCCGGCAATCAATTAGCATCCGCACCGCCTGCGACTGCTTTTTATAGTATGGGGAATAGTTCGCATGATTTCTCACCCGCTCCCGCTACGATGTCAACGTTATCTGCGCAATTAGGTTCAGACTCGCGTCAAGGTCAAGATGTTTTGCTGTCAACTGCATTGGTGAAGGTATACGATGGCAATAATCGCAAACATGTCGCTCGCGCAATTTTTGACAGTGGAAGTACCTCTTGCCTGATGACGCAGAGTCTATGTGAGAAATTAAACTTACCTACACATTGCGTCAACAAATCTATTCAAGGTATCAATAACTCGACATCAAAGGTAGGACAAATGTGTCGAGTACCTATTAAATCCTTGGACGACATATTTTCAATGAACGTAACTTGTTTCGTTTTACCGTCCATCACTGATAACGTCCCGTGTCGTCAAATAGACTTGACGAACTTAAATATCCCGTGTGATATTAGTTTGGCCGATCCTAACTTTTACAAACCTGCTCCTGTAGATATAATATTGGGAGCTGATGTATTTTGGGACGTCTTAGGGTCAAAGGTCATCAAACTAGGTAGTGGGCAACCGGTGCTCTGTGAAACGCGGTTTGGCTGGTTAGTTTCAGGTCCGATAAATAACGGCCATGTACCGTCCACTACCATTAAATGTTGTTTTGGTTCCGTGTTCTCGCATACAGGTAATAATGATTTAGAATTTAAGGACGACATCCAAACCCAATTAGCGCGGTTTTGGCAACTTGAAGAGGTTAGCCATAAGTCGTCTCATTATTCACCTGAGGAGAAAATGTGCGAGGAACATTTTGTTAAAAATACCACGCGCTTAGCTGACGGTCAGTTTTGTGTGAGGCTTCCTTTAAAACAAAGTGAAAGCGTATTAGGTGACTCATTTCAACGCGCAAAACATTGTATGCTGTCATTAGAGCGTAGGATTAAGACTAAGCCTTCGTCTAAAGGCTTGTATACTGACTTTATGGCAGAATACGAAGCCTTAGGCCACATGTCGGAGGGCAGGCAGGTCATCGAGGAGAAGAAGGGATTCTTTATCCCTCATCACGGAGTCTTGCGCGAAAGCAGTTCCACGACTAAATTACGTGTCGTATTTAACGCTAGCAGCCCGTCTACCTCAGGTGTCAGTCTGAATGACATTCAGATGGTTGGACCTACCGTTCAGGATGACCTCCTGTCCATCCTACTCAGATTCAGACAGCATAGGTACATCATTTCTTCGGACGTGGAGAAAATGTACCGACAGATCTTGGTTCACCCTGATGATCGACACCTGCAGCAAATTGTTTGGCGTAACTCTGAGTCAGAATCACTACTGGTGCACAAACTGAACACCGTATCGTATGGTACGGCTAGTGCTTCTTTCCTCGCCACGAGATGTCTTCAGCAAATAGGAATGGAGTGTGACGATGAGACGGTTAAAGAGATCATCATCCACGATTTTTATGTTGACGATCTGCTGACTGGCGGGGATGAGGTTTCTGAGGTGGAAAAGATTCGCCATAAAGTGACTGCAGCACTTGCCTCCGCGGGAATGAACTTGCGCAAGTGGAGATCAAATGACCCTCGTCTTCTGTGTGGACCCACTCACTCTACAGTGGATTTAAATATAGGAGCCAATGAGCCCAGCAAAACTTTAGGTTTAGGCTGGCATTCTGAGTCTGATGAGCTGTGTTTTCCTATTGGAACCTTAGTTTCCAAAGAAAACACCAAGCGCGATATGTTGTCAGTTATCGCTCAGATCTTTGACCCATTAGGACTCCTGTCTCCATGCGTGATCACCATGAAAATGCTATTGCAGCGGTTATGGCTGCACAAGTTGTCGTGGGATGAACAGCTGTCACCAGAAATCTCCAAACAGTGGTTGGAAATATTGAGTAGCTTGCCGGCACTTAATGGCATTCGAGTCCCTCGGCATGTGATATGCAATTCACATCAGATGATGGATTTGCACATCTTTACGGACGCATCCGAACGGGCGTACGGTTCTTGTGTGTACGTTCGGAGTGTGGACAAGCAGAACCACACTTTAGTTCGATTATTAATCGCCAAAAGTCGGGTAGCGCCGATTAAACCTACGACTATACCTCGGCTTGAACTTTGTGCTTCACTGGTCGGTGCCCATCTTTATGAAAAGGTTATGGCCTCACTCCGAGCCCCGGTTAGGAGTACGACATTTTGGACCGATTCCACGATAGTTTTAGGTTGGCTGAAGATGATGCCAAATAGGTTACAACCTTTCGTGAGAAATCGAGTTTCTGATATTTTAGATATTACCGGCAGTTGTGTTTGGAGACATGTTCCGACGGATCAAAACCCAGCGGACTTGATTTAGCGTGGAGTGCACGCAAGCGTTATAAAGACGTTAGACTTGTGGTGGTCGGGTCCCAATTTTTTACAACGAGATGTTTCTCAGTGGCCATTGACTCCAAGCTCTAAATCATGTACCACACTGCCTGAAACTCGCGTTGATGTTTCACTGCACGTTAATATAAATAATGAGCCTTTTATAGACTTCGATCGTTTTTCAAATTTTTCACGGCTTAGTCGTGCTGTGGCATATGCTCTGCGTTTTATTAACAGATGCCGCAAACAAATAACGTCGAATTCTCTGAGTCATGACGAATTAAAGAATTCATTAGTGCTTATTACTAGAATCAGTCAACGCGAATCATTCCCTGAATATAATATATTATTAAATAAACAAAATTTGCAAAAAAAGAGTAAGCTTTTGAAATTCAACCCATTCTTAGATAAAGACAATTTAATGCGAGTTGGGGGCCGCCTGTCCAATTCTGAATTTTCTTATGAAAAAAGACACCCTATTATTTTACAGTCCACTCATCGTTTCACAAAATTGTTATTCAGTTTTGAACATAAAAGGCTACTTCATGCACCACCCCAACTCCTGTTGGCAACCATTAAGGAATCTTACTGGCCGGTAGGAGGTCGTAATTTGGCAAAGGCTTGTTACCATCAATGCGTGCGATGCAAGATCATGAAAGCCGAAGTGATCGCTCCATTGATGGGTAACCTGCCTAGTTCGCGGTTGTTACCAGGAGGTCACGCATATAGGAATGTGGGCGTGGACTACGCAGGTCCACTTATGTCCAGCCAGTCGCCAAGGTCGTGGTTGTACTTTGGTGAAAGTATACGTTGCCATTTTCATATGCTTCACAACTAAGGCTATACATTTAGAGTTGGTAGGAGATTTAACTAGTAAAACTTACTTGTCAGCACTGTCTCGCTTTATGTCTCGAAGGGGACAGCCAGATAATGTTTTCTCCGACAACGGCACCGCATTTGTTGGAGCGTCTAACGAAATCGGTAAATTTTTAAAGACAAACTGCAACTCGCTGGCCGAAAAGTTGGCTAGCGAAAAAACTCATTTTCATTTCCTTCCTGCGTATGCGCCGCACTTCGGTGGCCTTTGGGAGGCGGGTGTAAAGTCAACCAAATATAATTTACAACGAGTGTTGGGAAATTTTCACTTAACGTATGAAGAGCTTAACACAACACTCATCGAAATCGAAGCACTGCTGAACTCCCGCCCGCTTACACCTCTGTCGTCGCATCCAGACGATCTCTCACCGCTTACCCCTGGGCATTTTCTCATCGGTCGATCGTTTACATCGCTACCAGTCCAGGATCTGCAGGATCACACCTACCAGCACCTTTCTCGATTCCACCGAATCGAGCAGCTTCGTCAGCACTTTTGGGCTCGGTGGTGCAAAGAGTATGTCCCGGAGCTTCAACAGCGAGTCAAGTGGAGGCTCAATCATGACACCCTCAAAGTGAACACTCTCGTTGTCCTGAAGGAAGACAATCTCCCTCCGTTGAAGTGGAGACTAGGCCGCATTGTCGCCATTCACCCTGGATCAGATGGCATATCTCGGGTGGCTGATGTGAAGACGGCAACAGGAGTTTTCCGACGTGCTTTCAGCAAGATTTGTCCGCTCCCTGTGGTCAACGAGTCTGCTTGAAAGGCATGCTTTCAACCCCGGGGGCATGTTAAAATTTGTATCACATCTTGCCCCAAGCGCAACGTTGCTCTGTTAGAGTGTAAGGCGTTTGTATTTTTTCTTCTGTATGTGTCAAAGTCAGACATTACACGTTACTTAGATTGAACAAACCGTATTTAATTTCATACTCCTGTTATACTCCAAAACACTTAGTATACATACATACTAACTAATCATAATGGCCGTTGGGGCGGGGAGGTTCTCGAGAGGCGACTACGTACCGGAAACTGCAGCGGACCCTCCACAAGGTGGACTGATAGTAACAAGTAAATAAATTAAATCTATCAAGTATCACGATCACTCGTACAATAATAATTGACTATAGAACGCGTAGTTTAGACAAAAAGATCCAACCCACAAGACATCACCATTGAAATGTATGACTTTTGTTTTAGGTAGAAGGTTCAATTTTAAATGTTACGTATACTGTGGGTTTGAGCCTTTTCGCTACACTACGTCTTATCTGGCAGCTATGCAATTCATAACTTGTCTCGATTAGCCTCACGAATGTATCCCCAGTATAGTTTGACCCCGAGGTTGGTAACAACTATGCCTAGTCGGAGATCAAAATAATATTATTTTATCTGAAGAGTGGCCGGTTAGCTTCGTGAATAGCCACAAATAAACAGAGTACACGTCTGTCTCGGAGGGCTATTCAGCCGGTACTGAGATATATTCCCGCGCGACGGTAAATTTATACTAGTTTTGAATAATTATTTATAAATATAAATTTTGACTAAAGTTATATTTTTTGGACTGGATCTTGTTGGTACAAGCATGAACTTTAATGTTGTGTAAGATTCAATACACAAATAATTCAACAATAATGAGAAAATCCTTGAGCTTTCAGTAAGATTTTGTTGACAAATATGGTGTAATTGAGAACAGTTTACATATATATACGTGCAGAATAAGGAAAATTCGAGGCGGCTAGGCGCAATGGCAACATATTACGCTAGTGAAAATAGAATAAAACAAGTAGGTTCTCATATAACATCATGGAGTATTAGGGGCTCAAACTTATGACTCTGCGCTCTCTTCAGAAAACTACTATCGGTAATCGGGTATTTTCGGTTAAAGTATTCAGTAATTCGTAAATTGGAGGCGGCTAGGACCAATATGAGGAGTTTACCTATGCAAATAAGTAATCAGGATCTAGAAAAAGCTCTCCGTTTCTTAGAATTACAACGTCAAAAATCCGTCATTCTCGCTTATTCCTGACCAAAAAACGAGCGCCCTCTTAAAGACTTTTTCTACTCCTGTACCGTTATCTGTCATTTATATAGGCTGTAGCTCAAATACAATGACACCTATGTGTCACTTATATATGTGTTTACCGTACTTTTTTGGTTCATACATTTTTCATAAAAGCACTGTTTACTTTTTTTTAAATCTAGTGCAGTGGTGCCAACTTCGAAACAAATATTTCGAAATAAAAGTATTTATTTACGATTTAACATTTGTATATTATAAATTATTTACTACAATTATAATAAATCATCATCTATTGTGCGTTAAATTACATGTTTTATAAATTCTTGGTATTATTTATAAAAATAAACAGTTCGAATTCGGCCCGGGTCCGGATTCGGTTTGGTTCGGATGGCAAGTGCAAACAAATTAAAACCAAAACAAACCATAAGCAAGAGCTGTCACATTTCCGATTTCCCACCAAAATACAGTTCAAAATGAAAAGGCAAAAGATGATAAACTATTTAGTCCTAAACTATTAAGATTTTATTCGCGTTTGTGAAGACAAAAGTGTACGTTCCTTTTAAAATGGTCGAAGAAATGAATAACTGCACTCCTGAAGAAATTGCGTAAGTAGCAAAAGTACGAATAGAAAACTTGCTGCCTGAAAAGTTTAACTATTCTGTAGTCTGCTATTTATTTGAAATTTGTCGTAGAAAAAGTATTGTATGCAACGGTGTATAACTGGTCTAAAAACGCTCGTGGCGTCTTTAATTGCGATGCTCGCCAAGGCTCGCATCGCAACCCACGCCACTCACGTTTTAAGACCCTTCTTATACAACAGTTGCATAAAATAATATTATTACTTATTAATTCGCCATTTCGTATGCCAGTTTACGTCGTCAGATGGAGATAACCCAAAATAAACCCTCGAGCACTCGATTAAATAGTCGAGTAGATTACTTTTCTCGTGAATTGTAAAAACTCTATTGATGTTACTTTTGTACCCTTTCTCATTTTTGTTGAAACGTGAAATAACATAACCTTAAAACGGAACGGCCTAGACAAAAACGAATTTAAACAATGCAATTCATTAATACAATTCATCTAATCAAAAATGGTTTTGCAAATATTTAGATTACTACCATCCTTTTACGACTACGAAAACATCGAAAAACTTACTTTTGAATTGTAAAAACACGTAACAACCTCTCACACACCGGTCGCGGGCGCGGGTCGGGCGCGGGCCCGCGCCCGACCCGCGCCGGTGTGTGGAGGCCTTAACAGCGCGTGGCGCACGCGGCGACTAAATGCAAGTAAGGGGGGCACTCCTGGCTATCGGCTTACGGCGGCGAAGCGGCGTTCGCCCATT
Source organism: Epinotia brunnichana (assembly GCA_963854355.1). Taxonomy (NCBI): domain Eukaryota; kingdom Metazoa; phylum Arthropoda; class Insecta; order Lepidoptera; family Tortricidae; genus Epinotia; species Epinotia brunnichana. The sequence continues at coordinate 18,193,207 of OY977939.1, forward strand.
GGATAAATCTAGAGAGCAATTGCTACTTTCGACCCGCCGTGACTTTTGTACAAGTAGACTGGGGTTACTTTAGGAAAAAATGGGGCTACTTTGATCATTTAGAATGTAGTATAAAAGCAAAACTATTTGAAATGAAGGAGATTTAATCGAGTATACAGCAAGATAGATAACTAATATATTCACTGACACAGTTCACCCACAAGTAAAAACAATGATTTCGGAGAAACCTATTTGATCAAAGTCGCCCCGCGAATCAAAGTAACCCCAGTTGACGGTACCCGGTCTCCCCTACCTACGTGTTTTGATGTCGAATACAAACTTTGTCAAAAGTAACGTTTGACATGGCTTTTACTCCATCAAACTTAGTTTAATATAGGTATCTTTAATGAACAATCAATCCTTCATTAAAAACAGATTAAGGAAATATCAGAACACGTGCTTTGATTTGGGGAAAAGCTCGGCTATTACATTTTACTAAAGTTTTACCACGAAGTTCACCACTTGCCAAGAATTCTTGTTATAATCATAATTATATTAATTTGAGAAGTAAACTTAATAAGCCGCCAAGCCTGCTAACACGATGTTAACATAAATCTATTTTAACAAGTTTCATGGTTTTATTCGAATGAAAATAGAAACAACTAAAAGCACAGACGAAATAAATTTTGAATAAGCACTTTCTTGCATAAACGTCCCCTTTTAGCTCAAACAATAAATATAATTCTCAAACATGCAATGAAATAAATAAAAAAGCGGCCAAGTGCGAGTCGGACTCGCACATGAAGGGTTCCGTTAAATAAATTGCTTTCTACGATTTATGACGTATTAAAAAAAACTACTTACTAGATCTCGTTCAACCCAATTTTCGTTGGAAGTATGCATGGTAGTACATTATATATTTTTTTAGCTTTATCATTCTCTTATTTTAGAAGTTACAGGGGGGGGGGGGACACATTTTACCACTTTGGAAGTGTCTCTCGCGCAAACTCTTCAGTTTAGAAAAAAAATATATTAAAAACCTCAATATCATTTTTGAAGACCTATCCATAGATACCCCACACGTATGGGATTAAAGAAAAAAAAAATTTTGAGTTTCAGTTCTTAGTATGGGGAACCCCAAAATTTATTGTTTTTTTTTCTATTTGTGTGAAAATCTTAATGCGGTTCACAGAATACATCTACTTACCAAGTTTCAACAGTATAGCTCTTATAGTTTCGGAAAAAAGTGGCTGTGACATACGGACGGACAGACAGACAGACAGACAGACATGACGAATCTATAAGGGTTCCGTTTTTTGCCATTTGGCTACGGAACCCTAAAATCAAACTAATTATCATGGCTGAATGCCGTGATGCTGTGCCACAAATAGTGGAATCAAAATTTAAAAAAAACTACTTTCCGGTTAGGCCTTCAATTTTGTATGAAATTCCTTTACAGTTCTCTCGAGTTGATCCGCCCGAAACGTGATACTTTGAAGCCGGATATAACCCACGTAATGACCACATTTCATTGCATGTTTGAGAAAATATAATTAATTGCTCTGTTTTTTTGTCCTATATGTACATTATTGCAGAGGCCGGGAAATTGCAGTTCGTGGATGTGTTCACTTTGTCGGATGAAGCGAAGCTGAATCCGACAATATAGACGAATCCACGAATTGCCATTGGCGCCGAGGCAGATATAGTGCTTTTCTCAGAAAATGCGGGGAAATCAAATAGTTTTTTAAATTATCTAAAAACAGCGAGTATGTCAATAACCTATCAGGTTTCCACCCAGCTTATTTTTTTAAATATGTACACGGCATGACTCGAAATGCCAGTTTCAATTCACATACTTTAAATACCTAATTAAAAACATTACAATCGATCACAATTTTAAATGTTTACTTATTAAAGACTAGCTGTTGCCCGCGACTTCGTCCGCGTTGAACTTAATACTTAGAAAATATAATGCAAACAAACTTCTACCATCTTAAGGGATGATTTCCGAGGCAAAAACTATTATATATCCTTTGAAGGGTCTCAAATTATCTCTATACCAAATTTCATCTAGGTACATGGATTTTATTATTATCCAAACTTTCACCCCCTATTTCATACCCTTAGGGAATGATTTTCGGGATGAAAACTATCTAATGTCATTCTTCGGGACTCAAACGACCTTTATACCAAATTTCATCTAAACGGGATTCATCCAAATTTTCACCCCCCATTTCACCCCCTTAGGGAGTGATTTCCGGAATTACAACTATCCTATGTCCTTTCCCAGGACTCAAGCTATCTCTATACCAAATTGTATTAAAATGGGTTCCATGCGAATTTTCACCCCTAATTTCACCCCCTTAGGGGATGATTTCTGGGGTAAAAACTATCCCATGTCCTTTCCCAGGACTTAACCTATATCTACACCAAATTTCATCAAAATAGATTACATCCAAATTTTCACCTCCCCCCCCTTTTCACCCCCTTAGGGGATGATTTCCGGTATAAAACCTATTATATGTCCTTCCCCGGGACTCAAACTATTTATATACCAAATTTCATCTAAATCGGTGCAGCGGTTTAAGTAGCTCCATACAAATTTCCACCCCCAATTTCAGCCCCTCAGATATAAAAACTACCCTTTGTCCTTCCCCGGCGCTCATTTCATCTAAATCGGTTCAGCGGTTTAGGCGTGAAGAGGTAACAGACAGACACACTTTCGCTTTTATAATATTAGTATGGAAGTATGGATTATTAGTATGGATAGTATGGATTATTTCCGCTTGTCTGTGTAGCTGTAGACTCACTTCAGAAGAAAGAAGAAACGAAAAACTCATTCAAATATCTCAAAAAATTACGAAGCTACAACCGTTTTAATGTCGCTTGTTAGAGTGAGAAAACGATCAGGGACCGTGACGTCACGATCCTCGAGCGTCATAGTAAAAAACAATCGTTTCATTATAAAGGTGCGTTTTGCGGAAAAGAGACGCAACAAACCCCCTCTTAAAACTTTATACGCTTATAACTTAGTGATTACCTATATAGCCCCTTGCGTTGTTTTTTTTTCGAGATAATACAGCATTATGATTATTTTGTTTAGTGTCTACATCCCTATTTTCGATAAGATAAGATAAAATAAGATTTCTTTATTGTCAGAACATACATTTAGTTGTTTTGGGTAAAATAAAGTCCAACAGCTTGCCCATTTCGGACGTACAATATTAAACTTAAAGCTAGTCAAATATACTAAAACAATAACAACAATAGTATTTCCAAATAATTTTAACCATATTCACACATAAAATATTAATTTAGATCTATCCGACATCCGTATTTTCTTTTAAACCACGAACTTCGGAATTCGGAAATGTTCGGGTATCTCTATCTCTATCGCACTAACAAATGACAGGAATGCAGAGGGCCTACCGCGAAAGGCATTCGAAGTTTCCCCTCTCTGTCATACTTACAAGTTCGTACATGCGACAGAGAGAGAAAACTTCGAATGCCGTTCGCGGTAGGCCCTCAGATATACGAACTTCGAGTTTCAGTTTTCGTGGTTTGGCTGAATACGCAAAGAGCGCGCGCGCGTGCCATTCAAAAAAACCAAGTTTATATTGTTCGAATTTGTTGTTACATTTTGTACAAATTACGCCTTAATTCGACATTTGCGCATATAAGTTCGCATATCAAAATCGATTAATTTTATATTTGCTTTTGGTACCTATGTGTCTCGTCAATGTATATCGTAGACGGGATTAAAATTATTAATAGGCGAAAGAAAGGCAAAAAAAAGCAATTCCGCCATTTTGTCCGTAGTATTTCTTATTACTGTGATTTTGACGTTTCTTTTAGCTGACAGAAGTGGCGGCGATATACTTTAAGAATAATAAATGAAAAATTAAATGAAGTCGTATATTACGGAAAATAAATTAATTGTCGCAGTCGGATAAAAACTATCCTAAGTTGCAGCTGGAATAATAATGTACCTATATAAAATGTTTCATATTTTTTCGTCCATGGGATGCTGAGAACATTCGTACCACAGAAAGCTTAGTTTCAAACTGGCAGATTCTTTTTTTAATTTAGAGATTTATTATAAGTGGAGATAAATAGATAGAAGATAATGAAACTCCCATTCAAATATCTCAAAAAATTATGAAGCTACATCCGTTTTAATGTCGCTTGTTAGAGTGAGAAAACGATGAGGGACTGTGACGTCAATATACTCGAGCGTCATAGTAAAAAACAATCGTTTCATATGATGGTGCGTTTTGCGGAAAAGGGACAGAACATACCCCCTCTTAAAACTTTGGACTCTTATAACTTAATCATTACCTATATAACCTCTTGCTTTGTTTTTTTCTCCATTTGACTATATTTATTTTAAATTCTTTTTCGAGAAAATACATTATGATTATTTACCATATTTTCGATTCCTGAGCTATAACCACGAACTTCGGAATTCGAAAATATTCGGGTACCTCTATCTCTATCGCACTAACCATACTCGAGTGACAGGGATGCAAATATATGAACATTGAGTATCGGTTTTCGTGGTAGCGCCGCAGGTACTTTGGCTGAATGCGCCGAGCGCGTGCCATTGTCATTCAAAAAAAACAAATTCGTGTTAATTATATTGTTCAAATTTGTTGATTTCATTTATTGAAATTACGACATAAAACGACATTTGCGCATATAAGTTCTCATATCAGAATCGAATATTTTTTTATGGTTTATATTTTAGCATTTGTCTCGTAAAGGTCTATCGTAGACGGGATTTAAATTATTAATAAGTGAAAGGCAAAGCAATTCCGCCATTTTGACGAAAATTTGACGGTTCTTATCGCTGACAGTTGGAGCAGCGTTTGATTTCAATAAAAATAAATGAAAAATTAAATGAAGTCGTATATTTCGGAAAATTAATTAACTGTCGCAGTCGGATAAAAACTATCCTAAGTTGCAGCTAGAATAATAATGTACCTATATAAAATGTTTCATATTTTTCCGTTCATGGGATGCTGAGAACATTCGAACCGCGCAAAGCTTAGTTTCAAACTGGCTGATTCTTTTTTTAATTTAGAGATTTATTATAAGTGGAGATTAAACGGCATTGAAATCTAAACGCATTTTAATTCGTTATGAATTTTATATCGATAAATATTTTTGTTTCTTCGTTTCAAACTATTTAAGACATTTTTTAAAACGTTACTTTGACCACTTATAAAAGTAAGAGTTTTGTCTATGACAATTAAAAAAAAAGAAAAATTGGGAAAGCTAGCACACTATAGGTTAAACGGCGCGGGGTAGCACGGGCTCGGCTCGTGATTCAGCGCGCCACGCGCCGTTTAAACAGCCACGCTCGGCGCGGCTCGGCTCGGCTCGGCAAAGTTTGTACGATCCATCGCTTGTCGGTTTTTCGATACGGATCAAAGGCGCGCGCGCCATCTTCGGTTCGGCTTGTGTTATTACGCGCCGTCTAAACAGATGGTACGGAGCGCGCGTCGGAAGGAGTCACCCATTTTGAGTTTTACCTAAGTTTATTAATTTAAAGAATAGGGAAGATTACGCAAAACTCTTCGTAGGTGGCGACACTAGCAGCGTTGACATTGTATTTCGTTCCCACTTGCGGTATTGTCTATAAAAGCATCCTTGTCACTCATTTGGCAATTAATTGTGCATTTGTGTGTGAATACTGTGAATCCCTATTGTAGTATCCTGCACCTGCATTGGCTGCCAGAGTGGAGGTAGTCAGCTGTCAACCGCCGTGCCGAGCGGACGTGCCTGGAGTGCTTAGGTATATGTACCTGGTGTTACTGAGTATTTTACAAGTGGCGAACGAGGAAAACGTAAGTGCGATATTTTGTTAAAGGAAAGGGAAATAGTACCTAATTAGGAAAAAAGGTATACGAAAAAGAATTATCAAAGTTATTGGGTTATCCGGCCAATACATTGTGTATCGGTTAACTATAGAGGTAAAAAATATCAAAAGGAAATCAACTCTAAGCATATCGTGTACTGTGTTGACGAGTATTCGAAATAATAAGTATCTAGAATCCATTGTCCACCAGAAGTTTCTCGATGAGTAATTTCTGTTGTCGATGTTGTTGGTATGGAATTCCTTTAAATATATTTAAAATGTACCTATTGAATATCAAATGAAATAAATTGTGTGGCTAAATGCTGACAATTCGCGTGCAGTGATATTAACTTAAATAGGTAACTACCTATAATCCGTTTCTTGGTTTGTTTTGGAAACGCGTGCGATGAAATGATTAGATGATTACCACTACTGATTGTCACTACTTTGTACTTAATGTTAACGGCTACCTTTAAATATACCTATACTGTACATGCAGTGTAGGTAGGTACTATTCGGTATAATAAATCTGTGAGATATCTAGTCCATACCTTTGTTATGATTGGGACAAAAGGTTTGGATGAGTATTTGAGATTATATGGAAGGTCAATATGATAGACCATATCTGTGTTGATATAGCAAGTGGTCTTAAAGGTCAATTTGAGAGGCCGCGCCCATAAAAGTGGTATAAGAGACTTTTAAAATGAGAGGTCAATATTATAGACCATTGCGTTGTAATATGTGGTCAATTTGACAGGCTGCATGAATAAAAGTGATATGAAAGACTTTTATATAAGAAGTCAATATTATAGACCCTTGCGTTGTAATATGTGGTCAATTTGACAGGCTGCATGATTAAAAGTGATATGAAAGACTTTTATATGAGAGGTCAATATTATAGACTATTGTGTTGTAATATAAATATAGTTAATATATATAACGACATATACCCTACCACGTTATACGAGTGTAAAATCAGAGTAACGAAATGGCTAAAATTAAAAAACTATGCTGACGTAGAGAATATAATGCAGAATGTTACTTAGTAATATTGTATGATTAACACGCTCACTCAGTTACACACACGTACACACACACACACACACACACACACACACACACACACACACACACACACACACACACACACACACACACACACACACACACACACACACACACACACACACACACACACACACACACACACACACACACACACACACACACACACACACACACACACATACACACACTACACACACACGCATGCACGCACGCATGCACACAAGTATACACAAATCAAATAACTTTTATCCTTTGTTAGTTTTAGATTTTCAACATGTACCTAATACTTAATTTTTATATATGTCAGTTACCTTTCTTATGTATACGTTAGTTACCACAGTGGAAGAGCGGTGTCTCTTAATACAGGTATTATAAATACTTACAAAGAGGCACCAGCCTATATTGTTATATAGTATAAGTTACTGAATAAATCATTTTTCATATTTTTTTTTCATTTTTCAATATGCGGTCAATTTGACAGGCTGCCTAAATAAAAGTGATATGAAAGACTTTTATATGAGAGGTCAATATTATAGACCATTGCGTTGTACTTAATATGTGGTCAATTTGACAGGCTGCCTAATTAAAAGTGATATGAAAGACTTTTATATGAGGGGCCAATACTATAGACCACCTGGGCCTGGGTGTTTAATACGTGCACTGTAATTAGAGGTCAATTTGATAGACCGCGTGATTAAAAGTGATGCGGAAGACTTGTGATTGATAACCTGATTGTGTATACGTGTACTGTTTCTACGAGAGGTCAATTTGACAGGCCGACTGAATAAAAACTTACTAATAAAAACCACGAGGGCCTTGGTATTGTATACGATATGAAGTACCTATGTTGGGCTGTGTGTGTGTTACGGCAGGGTTGTCGTGTATTCTGATACAAATAAATCAAAATCACCAGGATGGGTGAATGCGCCGGATCTACGAGTAATACAGAGATTACCAGCTGTTAGATTGTGTAACGCATTTGGGTGCGTTGCGTGGATCTGGATCACTTTCTGTTTAGGAAATGACAGACGGCAAGTAATTCATGTAATTACTAATAATTTAGTAAGTAACTGGTTGGTACGGTGCCTACAAGGCGTGCCTTCCACATCGTCAACGAAGTTTTTATGGCGTTTACATTGGTTTACTATGATCATATCCCGCGACTGATATCGGTATATAGTTCTGTGCTGTACCTAGTCATTCGAGTAATAAAGGGATGCTAACACAATATACGGATGTTGATCCGGAAGTTAGAAATATTGCAAACAAGTGACGCATTAGAAGGTGACGGTTACACTTGGACTAAGCATCCACATCCAAGGTTTCTGACTTGGCGAGTGAACCCACTGATCTGTACGAGCTTTAAGGTTGTTGACTTAAGCATATAAAATAATTCGATCATCTAGATCGATTTTCGCCCATTTCCATTCGCTGTACCGATTTGAAACTTTGAGAGAGAGAGAGTACCTATGTATGGATTGGATGATAATCAAATTATGAAGTGGGTATATAGTGCCAACCGGTACGAGTAAAGCATGAGTCCCGAAAGGAGGCGGTGAAATGTAGGAAAATGTTGATTTGGTACAACATATAGCGAAACAAGTGTTCCATTGGTGGGCGGAGAGGCGGCATATATTATGAAAGAAATTTAATTGCACTTCCTGGCAGATTGTTGTACCTGTTTGTTTCCCAAGTGGATGGGGAGCGTACCTGATGTAATGGATGGGTACCTAAATAAGGTCATGAAGTGTATTTAATGTAACGTGAGGAAATATAAACAATTACAAGAAACCTTTTATAAATCTGAACAAAGGAAAAACAAAAATATATATAATTGCTGGGACGGTAAAACGGTAAAAGCGGTATAACTTATTGATGAAGACATTTGTTTACTAGCAGTCAACGTAATTACATATTGCTATTCAAATGTCAGATACTGATGACGTCATCTGAAATAGGTACTGATGACAACTATTTTAGCTGTTCAACAATAGCTAACATGCAAAATAAAACATGTATCTTCATGTTTTGGTTCGGTATCTGAGCACTTCATCGCGTCGTTGTTATTTGTTTGCCAACTAATTGCGGGACTATTTTGATGAGAATAAATTAATGCTGAGTCCATAAGTTGTTATTGGTGGAATACTTAAATATGCAACAGAAATAAAAAAAAAAGTTTTATAATCAATATTGATTATTGCCTTACCATTCTAATTGATAGACCCGTCCCTGGTTTAAATAATGGCTTCCTATATTTTACAGAAATTTAATATTTTAGTTAATGGGGTGCTTATCAATTATCCTGTCCTAACAGTCGATATCATTCGAAAAGATTAATGAAGAATTGCTGTCTGAAAACGTGGAGTTGAAGGAAACATGTTTGCATTGAGGGTAACTGTTGCGTGAAGGACATTAATACACAGCCCAGCCTGGAAACTGAGAGCAGACTGTTAGCGTCTCTTTTCATCAAGTAGGTACTGCATGTGCAGCATTCGTCGCGCGTTCATTCTAGGCGCTGGCGGAATGTATGGTATGTGTAGGTATGTGAAAAAAAAAGGATGTGTGGTACCGCTGTACAGAGATGGATGAATGCAGAACACTGGGGTTTGAAGAGGGAAAGTAATATATACATCAAATAATGCAGGTGGATGACTTGCGGTGTAATGCCGGAAAATGACAAACTTGGGACAGGAGATACATGCAAGCAATAAATATTTAAAGAAGTAATATACCTATACGTACATTCTTTGTTGGCGATGCATGAAGTTCAGAATTATTAAAGCGAATTAAGAACGAATACAGTCGTCATTAGATCTGATCAATTTAATAATGGATCTGGTTTTGACCCGTGAATATTGAGCAGCTGAGTCTAAGTGCATGCGTGGAGACAAATACTGGACCCATAATGCTTAGTGTACTATGATAGCAAGTATGGGGTATCCCTGACGATGTTTCAAAATTAATTTAATACAATATTTCTATAATTGAACTGTAGCTTGAGACTGGGCAACTTTAGTTAACTGTAACTAAAATTGACAAAGTTGTGTGGGATTGACTGAAGCGGATTTTGTTTTGCTGGATTGGATTGACACTTCCACTAATTAGAACGGAAAAATTCCCAGCATACTATTGCGGGTGGTATTAAATCGGATGAAATCAAATTACATGTATTACATACTCTCCTGACCGGTTTCGGCCTCGGCGACTGCCTCGACTCCGACGTTGATGTCGTTCATGTGCTCTGGTGTGGCTCACGTAGCCGATCTTATTTACGAAGGTTTTAGAAATATGTGTACTCGATCTTTCGGTCTTCGTTACATGTATTATTTGTGTGCCATAGGGGTTCGCTTCCATGCGTGTACATTGCAATACATGTGTGATCTAGCGGAAAATTAATAAATTGGTTTTCCTCCAGTGGGATGACTCAGAATGTTGTCATTTATAACAGAATGTATACAGAGGGATATACATGACTCGCCGGGTTTCTTACGCCGGGTTTTCTCGTGGCAGAGGTTCATTTTAACAACCGATGGTAGTTACAGGATGAATACCGGCGAGGAACATAATATTTAAATGCCTGCTTTAAATAATGCTTTACTGTGTTTATAACTAAAGCATTCTGTTTTGAATATGTACATAAGTAAAAAAAAATGGATTTTGTTATAAAGTAGCCCATTAAATTAATCTATTATTCACCATTTATAAACACACTTCAAAAAAATTAAGACTAAGAAGTATGCAATAGAAATTAAACTAAACAACATGAAATAAGACTATACTACTGTTATAGATAATAATAAAATGAAGACTAAGAGGAACTTATAGCAGTTGCCTGTCAGAGATCGCTCTTTGGTAGTGGGACCACCTGTTATTGGCCTGTTTTGATATGCTGTACCTACTCTGTATTGGTTTTCTAATATTATTTGTTATTGAGGTGTGCAATAGGAGCATTTATATTGTTTTGTAATGGGACTAAAATTTATAACTGAATGAAACTAGACTAAATCTAAACTGATCATTGTATAATGGTGCCGGAGTTGCTGGCGGCCGCGTTGAGCAATTAATAAAAATGCATTGTTACAAACAAAAACGACACACAAAATTTACCTACAGATTCATTTGAGTAAATATTTTCAAAAGCAACATAAATCCGATGAATCGAAAAAAAGAGTTAATGAAAGGGGATGGCTGGCGTGTGTCGACGTTTAAATTGAATAACTCGCACACAGGGCATTCGTCATTATTGGTGTCGAGAGTAAAACGTATAACAAACTATTAGGGGATAACTAGCTTGTACTTATCGAAGTTTCAATTAAATAACTCGCACACAAGGCATTCGTCATCTATAATGTCAATAGTAAAACGTATCACAAACTATTAACGCCTTACCCAGACTCTTTTATTTTCGTTAATAAGGAAGGGATGTAGTATCCTGCACCTGCATTGGCTGCCAGAGTGGAGGTAGTCAGCTGTCAACCGCCGTGCCGAGCGGACGTGCCTGGAGTGCTTAGGTATATGTACCTGGTGTTACTGAGTATTTTACACCTATATTCCTATACTGGTTTACTATTAGTGGTAGTGCTGCCTCTGGCGGCAGAACATTGCACTAATGTTCCCTATTGGGACGAGATGGAGTGGAACAATGAAATGGTTCAACTTTTCATTTAATTGTATTAAGAGGAACCAGCGATGTGGAACCCGAAAGATCCAGGTCACAAAAATCGCAACAATGTGCATGATGCTTGGACAAAAATAAGAACGAAATTCTGTGGTGGACGTATATCACTGCAAGAATTAAAGAGCAAGAAGGATAATTTAATGGCAACTTATAGAAAATTTAATGCGAAAGTGAAATAAAGTGCAACAAGCGGGAGTGGTACAAATGAAGTGTTTAAACCTAATTGGCCACTTTGCGAACAAATGACCAAGTTTCTGCATGGTGTATACAACATTACAAACAATTTCGGACAAGTGAAAATCGGACAATTGTTTTTCGAAACATCGATAGGTTACCAAAATACACATGTCAAATATAATATCTACTAGCTATAGGGCTGCGGCAGCGAGGCGTTTTCGTTTTCCCATATTTTAATTATTTTATAACAGACAAGCGGACGGCTCGGTTCAACAGCTCGTGATGATGACCCACGTGCCGCCGCGCCGTGTATACGAGCCTGGGGACCGATTTTTGACTTTCAAGCGCTCGAATCTTTCACTCGAAAACTGACAAAAATTACGAAATGCTCTTTTCAAATAGCGATAGAAAATTTAAAAGCGAGTGGTATTGACCACTCGTATTCAATTCTATCGGTAGAAAGTTAGTGCCTGCAATTTTGACACTAAAATCATATTTACTTACAGATACTTGATTGGTGTCGATTTAACGGACTACTACTGAACCTGACAAAAACGCATTTTATGCAGTGTGACTTATTGGGTAGAAGTCGACGCCCATTGATCGTACCTATCAGTCAAGTTGCGACAACCACATTTCTGGGCTTCCGGCTTGACCAGGGCCTTACATGGGAGGCGCAAATCAGTGCAGTATGCGGAAAACTCAGCAAGGCATGTTTTGCACTTTCAAGGCTGAACCAAACCCTAGAGCGTCAGGCAGTGCGCACTTGTTACTTTGCAAGCATTCAGGCAATTATGCAATACGGACTGGAGTTCTGGGGCCAAGCCGCCGAATGGCAACGCGTTTTCCGACTGCAAAAGCGCGCCGTGCGCACGCTGGCCCGCGCCAGGCATGACGATAGCGCCAGACCGCATTTTGTCGCACTCGGTATCCTGACACTATCGTCACTGCTAATTTTCCAAATAGCCGTGTATACACGGGTGAATTTATCACTATATGAAAGGCGAGGTGATAGATCTGCTTGGGTCACTCGAAATGCGCACAAACTATTAACAATTCCCCACAAGTTCACTAAGACAGCTAAGACAATCCACGTCGCGGGACCTATATTTTATAACAATTTACCAGACAGCATCAAAGAAGCTAACAGTCTTCCGACCTTTAAAGCTAAATTAAAAAAATGGCTTATTGAGCAATGTTTCTATACTATTAAGGAATTTTTAGAATATAAAAAATGTAATAATAATATATAATATATATAGGCGTAGGGATGTGACGGCCCCATCGCCCACCAGATTTCTGGTGCAATCAGTCAACGTAAGGCAGCTTGTGGCGGGCTGTTAGGGAGTAGTGACCCTACGTACCTGAGTGCTCCTGGGGGTGTCCTGTGGTCAGGCTGAGCCGATCGGGTGGTTGGTTGGACAGGCCCCCCACCTCTGGCTTGCCTTAACTGGCTGTCCAGAGTGGAGTCGCAAGAGATGTTGCTCGAGCGTAGATGTGGACACCTAAGTGGCGAGTTGGCTATATGTTTAAAGTCCAGTGCCACCTCTCTACCCCCCCCAGCCTCTCTGACTGGTGTTGCCCTTAGGCCATTTTTTAATGTCGCTATTGATAGGGGCCCATCTAGCAGTTGGCGAGTCACCGTCTGCCAGAAATAAAAAATGAGACAGTTTATTAGGCAGGCGTCCGATGTTTCACCCAATAGCCCAGCCACTAGTCCATAATTTTCACCCAATAACCCGTATTCTTTAGATTCCATCAACCAGCAATAGTCCCTATACACCCCAGCGGGTGCTGTCTCTGTGTGCGTCCCATGACACGGGCAGGGACAGCATCCGCTCGGTGTACTCCTTGCATTTCATTAAATTGTCAAAAGGGCCTCTACGTGTTGGCTCAGTTGGTACTTTGTAGGTACCTAGCCCCACGCACGCCTCCCAAAGGTCCGGGACATCATTGTCCCGTGAGCGGGAAAGACATATATAATATAATCTCCACTTATAATAAATCTCTAAATTAAAAAAAGAATCAGCCAGTTTGAAACTAAGCTCTGCGCGGTTCGAATGTTCTCAGCATCCCATGAACGGAAAAATATGAAACATTTTATATAGGTACATTATTATTCTAGCTGCAACTTAGGATAGTTTTTATCCGACTGCGACAATTAATTAATTTTCCGAAATATACGACTTCATTTAATTTTTCATTTATTTTTATTGAAATCAAACGTAGCTCCAACTGTCAGCTATAACAAACGTCAAATTTTTGTCAAAATGGCGGAATTGCTTTGCTTTTCACTTATTAATAATTTAAATCCAGTCTACGATAGACCTTTACGATACACATGCCAAAAGTTAAACCATAAAAAAATATTCGATTGTGATATGAGAACTTATATGCGCAAATGTCGCATTATGGCGAAATTTCAAAAAATGTATTAACAAATTTGAACAATATAATTAACACGAATTTGTTTTTTTGAATGGCAATGGCACGCGTTCTTTGCGCATTCTGCCAAAGTGCCTACGGCGCTACCACGAAAACCGAAACTCGAAGTTCGTATAACTGCATCCCTGTCACTCAAGTACAGTTAGTGCGATAGAGATAGAGATACCCGAATATTTTCGAATTCCGAAGTTCGTGGTTATAGCTCAGGAATCGAAACTACACCCCGTAAGCCGCGTCCGCTGCGCCATGTTTTCGTGGTTTTTAAACGTCAAACATGTTTTGCCAATCAAAACAAAACCCTATTTGTTTGCCGAACCTGACTGAAAACATGTTAGATGTTTAAAAACATGGAAAACATTGGTGCAGCGGACCCGGCTGTAGGTAGACACTAAATAAAATAATCATAATGTATTTTCTCGAAAAAAGGATAATAGAGAAAAAATCAACGCAAGAGGTTAGGTATATGTCCTGCGGACCACTCATGCATAAAAGAAGTACCTACCTAGGGCGGCACATAATGCACCCACAAGAAGTACAACATATCACCGCCCAAAGAATCTGGAATTTCCTGGAGGCAACGGGACTTAACGGTGAACTCTAAAACAAGGGCTGCCACAATAGATCACTTGCTGGTCGAAGCGGCATATTAAGGCCCACAAACAAAATAATAATAATAAATAATAGGTATATGTATAGGTAATCACTAAGTTCCAAAGTTTTATGTTCTGTCCCTTTTTCACAAAACGCACCTTCAAATGAAACGATTGTTTTTTACTATGACGCTCGAGGATCTTGACGTCACAGTCCCCGATCGTTTTCTCACTCTAACAAGCGACATTAAAACGGTTTTGAGATATTTGAATGGGATTTTCGTCATCTTCTATCTATCTATACCTACATATAAATGCCCTGACTGACTCACCCACTCACTCATCAACGCACAGCCGAAACTACTGGGGCTAGAGAGTTGAAATTTACACCAGAACTACCTTTTACAACGTAGGCAACGGATAAGAAGAGATTTTTGGAAATTCTACCCCTAAAGGGGTCAAATAGGGGTGCAAATTTTGTATGGGGGAAACTTTTTTATTTTAGCAAGAGACTCAATACGTTGTAGAAAGCTTACTTATTAGAATACAAATAAAGTACTGCCAGCGTTTTGGAAAATTCAGCCTCTTAGGGGGTTAAAAAGGGTTGCAAAGTTTGTATGAGCGAAACTTCTTTTTGTGATAGAAGCTTAAAAGTTTGTAGAAAGATTACTTATTACAATACAAATAAAAAAAAACAGTGTTTTGGTAAATTCCACCTCTAAGGGTATGAAAAAGGGGTACAATGTTGGCAAAGGGGATTTTTTTGAGCTAGAATCTCAAACCTTTTTAAAAAGATCGCAAGCGACAAACCTTTGCTGAAAGATTACTTATTACAATACAAGTAAAGAACTTTGAGCGTTTTGGAAAATTCCACCCCTAAGGGTGATTAAAACAGGTGAAAATTTGTATGGAAGCTTTTTTTTTGAGCTTGAGACTTGAAATTGTGTGGAAAGATTATTTATTAGAATACAAATATATAGGTAAATCAGTGGTTTGAAAATTTCCACCCGCTAAGAGGGGGATAAAGAGGTGCAATGTTTGTGTAGGAATTTTTTTTTAGGTAGAAACTTAAAACTCTGTAGAAAGATTAAGTACCTACTTATTAAAATACAAAAAAATACCTACTGCCAGCGTTTTGGAAAATTTCACCCCTTAAGGGGTTAAAAAGGGGTGCAAGGTTCGTATGTGAAACACTTTTTTTTAGCTAGAGACTAGAGACTAGATAGTTTGTAGAAAAATACTTACCTATTACAATAAAAAAACAGAGTGTTTTATTTTAAAATTTTCCCTGAAAAGCGTTCAAAGTTTGTATGGAGAGCAAGAAAATTTTAAAGTATGATTATTTGTAACTGCGATCTTAGCCTGTTTAGACTACAAAACTTATTTCAGCGTTTTTTTAATTCATCGCCTAAGAAGGTTAAAAGGGGGTTCGAACTTTGTATAGAGAGCAAGACATTTTTAAAGTAAGAAATTTGTAACTACGGTTTCAGACTGTACACTATGAGGGTTCAGAGAGGGTTCTTAGTTTGTATAGAGAGCAAGAGATTTTGAAAGTAAGAGATTTGTAATTTCGGTTTTAGATTGTTTTCTAAAAGTCTAGGTAGAAAATTAATTTCAATGTTTTTTTTTTAATTCATTCCTTCAACAAACATTTAGACGATAACATGTTATACGCGGACGAAGTCGCGGGCAACAGCTAGTAAACTAATAATCTTGTTAATTTAATTTACAAATGAATGTTCTATTTTTATTGTAAACATGACTTGTAATACCTTATTACCAATAAAGGATGTCTATGTCTATGTCTATTTACTTTTATGTATTTTTCGAGCGCTCGAAAGTCAAAAATCGCCCCCCAGGCTTGCGTTCGGATTGGGCCGAGCCGTATCTACACGGACGGCTCGGCTCGCGTAGGATCGTGCTACCCCGCGCCGTTTAAACGCACCTTAAGAAAAGGCGCAACTTGTCACACAAAGTTGCAATATTTGGAAAAAGACAGCCATACATTCCTTTCATTCTAACAATTGTTGTGATAAATTGCTAGGCCTTGAAACGTACGAGCTAACTAAGCGGGTTAAATAGGAGTGCAAAGTTAGTATGGGGGAAATTATTAGAATATATTATTAGACGAAATTTGGTATATAGTTTGTGTCCAGGCCCCGTAGCATATCACGCGACAAGTGACAGGATAGAGCTTCCGTCCCTGGCTGACGCCGTTCGATAGAATGAGACGACGCGCTTATCCTGTCACTTGTCGCGTGATAACGCCATCCATGCTACCCCCGTAGCATGGGATAGATTTCATCCCGAGAATTTGGATGGAACCCATTTAGATGAAACTTGGTATTGAGATAGTTTGAGTCCCTGGGAATGACAAAGGATAGTTTTTATCCCGGAAATCATCCCCTTAGGGGTGAAATGGGGGATGATAAGTTTGTATGGAGCTACGATATGAACGAGTTCCACGCGGACGAAGTCGCGGGCAGAAGCTAGTATTAGTATAGATGTATTTTCACGACCGGTAAGCTTAAGTGGGTAGTGACGCTACCTACGAAGCTGAAGGTCCTGGGTTCGAATCGAATCCCGGTAAGGGCAATTATTTGTGTCATTTGCATGAATATTTGTTTCTGAGTCTTGGATGTATTCTATGTATTTAAGTATTTATATCTATTAAATACATCGTCGTCTAGTACCAATAACACAAGCCTTATAGAGCTTACTATGGGGCTAGTCCGGTTTGTGTATGATTGTCCCCTAATATTTATTTGTTATTTATTAAAGAGTTGCATATCGCAATCATTAACTTTTATTTCCCAACTTTATCGTTAGTTCAAATTTTCATTTCGGCAAAGAGTCTTTAAGTCCGATGGTTGTACTTTCCTGAAGAAAATCATTCGTAGAGCTGTTGGCCACACGAGTACAAATTTCATTGGAGCATTGCATTGGGGCGCACAACTTATTGTGAATGGATATTTTTTTAAGAGATCGAGATCACCGATCATATATTATAAGTGGGATTCCTATTTATTGGACTTCTAATTCGACCTGTTTTTATTAGAGTCAAAGAATCACGAAGCTGATAAATGATAAAGACTGTTTGGTTTTTTCGAGATACATCATAGCCTTGATAAATAATGTATTACTTGTACTTACTTTTCAACTGCTGAAATGGTGAAAAAGGAGTCTTAAAATAGACAAAACACAGTTTCGTTATCAGAAGGCATGTTATTAGTTATTAGGTGTTATTTTATTACCTACTCGAATAATTTGTACCGAAAGTTTCACAAATTGATAAAGCTTATCTTAATCCTGCTAATATTGATAGTAGTTGTACCTATCTAATTTAATCGCCCACCGCGGCACCGACCAACAAATTGTGTAGATACCTGCTTCGTTACATTTTATACAGCATTGAACAAGATAAGGGCATAACATTGAAACAAAATAAACGTCACGCATCTCGTTTCTATCATTAAAATATATTTTGTGCCATTTACCAAAGAAAATCCGATTCGAAGGACCATACGAACGCGTACAAACAGGTGGTGTTAGTGATTGACTTAACGTATACATATTACCAGACACGCGCGTAAATTAATTCTCAAACACACACCAGCGAAGTTGTGTTACATATATTGTGTATGTCTTGAATATTTTATATTTATCAACATACCAACCGACGACTGTCACTGCCATTATATTTCATTACGTCGCCGGAGTTTGAAATGTGACCCTTTGAAGATAGAATCAAAAAAGTTTTGGAATCTCAGATCCGAGTGAACCGCACACCAGATAGATGTACACTCCCAGTTGACATTTTAACATTATTATTATAATTTCTTATCATATTCGTGTACAGTATTTATCTTATTAAAACTAAAACGTTTTATAAGAACGAATAAAACCCAATGGTTAGCATGCAAAGCCTGAGCCTAAATAAATAAACAAAAGTTGCTCAAAAGCTAATTTCTATTATAATTATCATAGCCTTTATTTTCTAAGTTACGTGAAACGGGGTTGATAAAATGGATTTTGTACTTCTAGTCCAATTCGCGGTTATTATGAGAATGTCTTAATTTAAGTTTTAATTAAAATTTCAAGTTTAATTTTAAAAGTGATGTTTAAGAAACCCTCTATAGGGTTGGGTACCTATCTACCCAACAAATAGCCTTTGCATAGAACAGAACCTCTTGTCCTAACAGTTCATCAGCTCTTATAAATGTACACAGTTTGCATTGCGGTTAGAAAATTACTTCAACTTGTTAACGAAAAGATTGTTTAAGTTGCCTACCTACTCTAGACTTGAAGTCTCTAGACTGAGTACTACTACTCTACTGTCGGCAGACGATGTGGCGTTGTTCTTAGTTTCACATTCTTATTACAACAATGCTGTAAGGCAACTGAATAAAATTATACTATAGTTCAGTTATTTACGCTAGAAAAATATTCTTCAATTGGGTTTTTTCCTCATTTCTTTATCGTTATTAAGTTCTTAGGATCTCGATTGAAATATCGTTGATAAGTCCTAAATGAGTATCAGTAGGTAGGTAAGATCCTCCTCATTGATGTAATTTGGAAAATATTTAGGAAGTATGACTAAAGCTGCTTACGATTTAATGGGGGTTTGCTTAACATAATCATTTATCAAGCCAGTAGCTGACCCGACGTCCTGTCCAAACAATATATTTCCTTGAGAACTTGTCGCGATATTTCGATTAAAATATTGAAAAAATAATGAAATGAAATGAAATGAAATATTTATTATTAACATATACAGACAGACATTTACAAACATAACTGTGGTCCCACACTAGGCTAGGCCTGTCCCGTGGAGACCAAGACAAATACTGATTAACTGTCCATGCGACTTAGCATGAAAACAAGACAAAGTAAAAAGAGAAAAGAGAAAAAAAAATACAATTAATAATGTTGTTCCTGTAGAAAAAAGTAGTTACTTACGGTATTCAAAGTTAAACCCACTTTCAGATAAATAAGTAGAGAACCTATATAAATTCTAATATTAAAGACGCATAATTTCTGAAAATATAATATTTATTTACAAGTCAGCCAATAAAAAAATATTGTCCGACGGCTCAATGCATATAAATCGCCTCGACGAACGAAGCTAAGAGCTAGTAGTTGCAAAGTGCCAAGTCGTCTGAACCGAAACTGAAAGTGCTTTGTGCCAACGCGCAGTTTATGACGTTTAGTAATTGCCCCTTTGTCGAGGCTGGATTACAATCTTGGGCCAGATGCTGCCATTGAATGTTTATTTATGGTTGTCATAGTTAATTTGCCTAAACGATAGGTATTTATGATTAAAACGTAAAATTACGAACATTAGCACGATAGAAGAATATAATAATATTGCTTATTCTGTGATATACTTAGGTATGCTTTGGTCCTCAGACCCAGAAAAAAATATAGACGGAGCTTGACGAACAACCTAGTGAAGCCGATTTTCAACCAAGCTAAATAAGTTATCAGAACATGTCTCGTAGAAAGTACTATTGTCACTTTAGTGCCCAGGAGTACTCGTATCCTCAAACCCTGGATTACACCGGGAATTTTGCGCTGTATTAGAAACAGGAATAACATGCAGAAAAGCGTTCGGAACAATCCAGATAATACGGTTTTAAAAATTACTTATAAACGATATCGCAACTTCTGTAATAGTTTAATCAAAAAATTAAAAAGGAAATATGATAGGGAACAATTAATTAAAGCGAATAAAAATCCTAGAGCACTTTGGAAAGCAATAAATAAAATAACCAATCGTAAACTGGATAAGACTGAAAGTACTGAATTGCTGGACATCAAAGGCTCACCTACAGATTCAGTCAACGCTGTAAACCAGTACTTCTCCAACATTGGCAAATCTCTCGCTGAAGTTATTCCGGTAGGTAGTAATTCAACAACGTATACTGCACGCGATACACCGACCTTGGATGGCCCTGTGATGAACTCATTTGTTATTTTTGAGACAGACCCGAGCGAAGTCCTTTCAGTCCTATCTAAACTAAAGTCTAGTAGCGCTCCTGGCTGGGATAATATCCCGACTCAATTCTTAAAAGTAGCCAGTAATATTGTAGTCCCAATAATATCGCACCTAGCAAATTTGTGTTTCCATCAAGGGGTTTTTCCTGATGTTCTAAAACAAGCCGTGATTACTCCGGTGTACAAGAGTGGGAGCAGAGATGACGTGTCTAATTATAGACCTATATCGGTGCTACCCTCCATTTCTAAGATTCTAGAGAAACTGATAAACACAAGGCTGGTCAATTACTTAAATAAATTTAATCTGTTATCGAAGGCACAGTACGGGTTTAGAAAGGGTATCTCGACAGAAGATGCTGTTACTGCTCTTACCTCACTAATAACTAGTAAAGTGGACGGTAATAAAAAATGTTTATCTGTGTTTCTGGATCTCAAAAAAGCATTCGACACCGTTTCTGTCCCCATCCTTGTCAACACCCTGGAGAAGATTGGTATAAGGGGTGCTTCTTTGTGTCTATTTAGTAGCTATCTTCGAAATAGGACCCAAAAGGTCAAATTGGGAAATCATATCAGTGATGAACGCGCTATATCCAACGGAGTACCACAGGGTAGTGTTCTAGGCCCTACACTCTTCCTTATTTACATTAATCAGCTATGTAACATGCGTATTGAGGCGGGAACCTTTTTCACATATGCTGACGACACTGCTGTGGTATTCTCAGGGGATACATGGGAGGAAGTGCGCCTATCCGCAGAAAGTGGCCTCACAAAAATTGCCGGATGGCTACAAACAAAACTTTTTACCCTTAACACAACTAAAACTAACTACGTTTGCTTCACAAACTACAATCGTACGCAACCAGACACAGACTTCTCAATCAGGATCCATACTTGCCACAACACGCAAACCATCTGTGCCTGCCCAGCCATCGAGAAGGTAGAATCCACTAGATACCTGGGGGTTATGGTCGACCAACGACTCACCTGGCACTTGCACACTGAGAGTATTATGGGCAGATTTCGTAAACTTATCTGGGTCTTTAAAAATCTTAGGCACGTAGTAACGAAGACCGTACTAAATCAAGTTTACATATCACTGGCCCAGTCAGTCCTTGCGTATTGTATCCCTATATGGGGTGGTGCAACTAAGACCAAATTTCTTGAGCTTGAGAGAGCTCAAAGGGCACTTCTAAAAGTGATGTTTTTCAAACCGTACAGATTTTCCACAAACAAACTTTATACACTCTGTGACTTATTATCTGTAAGAAAATTATATATATTTAGCCTTATCATAAAGACACACAAGACAACCACATATACACCGGAAACAACAAGTACACGTAGGAAAAGAACTAAAGTTATCCACACTCCCACAGTGAAATCTGCATTTGCAAGGAGACAACAAGCAGCACAATCTGCCAACCTGTATAATCTTATAAATAAGCACATAGATATGTATTCCTCCACCACGCATGAGTGTAAATCTAAGTTAACAGTATGGTTAAAAACCAAAAGCTATTTTGATATTCACACACGCACACACGCACACACGCACACACGCACACACGCACACACGCACACACGCACACACGCACACATATTTTAACATTATATTTTAAGTTATGCCTACACCTAAGTCACAACATGTGGAAGAGCGGTGATCTTCTTAACACAAGTATATTATATACTTAAAAAGAGGCACCAGCACAGATACTTGTATACGTATTTATAAGTTACTGAAATAAATTATATTGATTTTTTTTTTTTTTTGATTGCGCGTCACTGCAGTACTCACTGCCGCGAGGTTAGAGACTCATTACAACAAGAAATGTTAATAAATTTAAATATAATTATGAATTTAGTTAAGTTAATACTTCTTTATCTGTGCATGTATTGATCTTCTTTAAGTGATAAGTGAAAATTTAATTACTTACTAACTTGTATCAATCATTGTACATATTGCTGATGGGCCAAATAAACAAATAAATAAATAAATATTATTTATTTATTATTTTGACTACCTGGTGATACCAACAGTTGCGAAGGCCACGAATAATTCGTTACAAGTGAAACATATACCTAAAGCCTTGTACTATAAATATGTAAGCGAATGTTGGTACGTATACGGTCACGAATAAATACATATATACGAGTAGGTACAAACACTACATGCTTTGATAAAGGGTACCATGTAGGTATATATTTATTACTAAGCAATGAAAAAAGGCGGCGCTACAACGAAAATAAAGAACCACTGGAGCCTACGTAATGTCTATTTATTCGTAACTACATGCTAACATGAAAGACAGTTGGAACTACTTACACTTTATTTCAGTAGACGTGGCAATTATTTTAGCAAAGGCTTCATTTATTTGTTCGTATTCGTGACAACGTGACAACAAGACGTAATGATCAAAATAGAAGCAACTACAAACACAAGACTATAAAGGGTCCACGGACAGAACATGTCTAGTCACATTTTTTTTTTCAATTTGAGATTTTAATCTCAAAATGTTGAGCTTGTTATGAACTATAAAGTGACATTAAAATCTAATTTCGAAAAAAAAGTAACTAGACATACTGTTCTTTCCGTGTACCCTTCATATTTTATATGTAAAATTAACAAACCAATAATGCAATAATTATTTATGTTGCGATAAACTCAAAAACTACAGACCCGTTTGTGACGCAGTTGTCACTTTTAGTTTTTTTCTTGTATGCACTGTAATCTCGCAAATCAAACTATGCGTAAACAATAGTAGATTGTTAACCAAGGGTTGAAAGTGACCCATTTAACCCGAGATATTTCTGGCGCTCGAACGAAGTGAGAGCGCCAATTGTTCGAGGGTTAAATGGGTAATTTCACCCGAGTTAAACACTCTACTTTTCATTTCGACTGTGAGGAAAAATAATTTAATATCAACCAATAATCGTAATAAACAACTCGTTAATGCAGGTACATATAGCTGAGTGTCGATTTGTGAAAAGTTTTTATTTTAATGATTTGACGTAACTCTATTATCTTCGACTCCGTGGCTGACCGTAACAATAAAAAAAAAATACTTTCCACCCTAGGGGAGAAAAAGCTATTTTCCACCCGGCTATATGCCCATGAAAAATCAACTTTCAGAGCAGGAGAGATGAAAAGTAGATTTAACTACCTACGAAGTCTTATCGGTCTCATTAAAAAAAACCTTAACAGACCGTTGAACAAGGTTTGTTAAAATGCTCCTTTAGCATATTTGAAGTTTGTTAAAAAGTATGATTCTTAAACCTTTACTAAGCCTTTGCTAACTAATGGGCCGTTATTTAAGTTAAGCATTTCAAAGCATACTTAATCAAAGCAATCCACAAAGTTAAATATCCACAGCGCAGGTTTCGTCAAAAATGAGCACAGAGTGAGTATCCGCAACAAACTTCGTCTAATATTAAATACTTACAACCAATAATCAGCAACATGCTTCATCAAGACTCGGTTACAAAAATTAAACAAAAATATATATACATGGGAAAGAAAAACAATATTACGGTATTGAATTCCAGGCCCGATAAGTACCTGGCGTAAACGTCCCTAATATAAAATGTCTAGTTAAGCATTTCTAAGATAAGTTAGTAAGAACATATTTACGTTAATATAGTCAAACTTTTAATTTTCTTCTTTAGTTAATTACCACGTTACTAGACAAACAGTATGTTTGAGATACTTTAGAATTTAAGTAGAAAGTGAAAGTATAAAAGAACTTTAATCTATATCAATAACTATCACGGTTATTGAGATACAGCCTGGTGACAGACGGACAGACAGATAGACAGACAGACAGACGGACAGTGGAGTCTTAGTAATAGGGTCCCGTTTTACTCTTTGAGTACGGAACCCTAAAAATGTTAATTAAAAGTACTTAATACTCGTATACTTTAATTGACATAGGTTTATTTTGTACCAAATGCTCATTTACCAGATTCTATTAATTATGTTGGCAGCTTGGTAATAGTGAAACGTCCTAAAAACCGATTCGGAGGAAAAATAAAATAAAAATCTAATGATCTCTTATACGTGGCAGGAAAAAAATACTCGGCTTGTGACTCAATAACAAATGTAGTTTATAATGGAGACATTAAAATAAAAAAAACAATCCTTGCTAGCGGTCATCTTGGTAAAAACCATTGAGTGCGAATCGGCATCACTTTGCTGAGTATGTGGCGGGCACTCTGATCATGGAAGAATAATATACATAGAAGTAACGTTAAAATAGGTAGCAGAGACGTATACCTGTCCCCTACTTTCTTACGACGTACAAACGCGTCAGAAAGAGATGTATATGCATTTGTTATTCCTTAATTTGGAAGGTTGTCACAAGTTTGTTCCTGCGCTGGGGATGTACTGTGTCGACTGTTTATATCGATATATTACTCAACCAAATTATTAATTTAGATTTTAATAATTCACATTCGTAATATGTTTATGAAGAAGGTAAAAAGAAATACAGTAGAGTCTAACAAACCCAGCATTATTACAAACTAGAAAATCCCGGAATGTTTGGATTACTGGATTGTATAGAAATGTTATAACTACCTAATAATAAAAAGAGAGCAAGCGTCTAGAGAAGTATAGGCCGGTGAAGGAGGTGCGGGTGAAGTGTGCCGGATTAATCGACATAGCCGGCTATTGGAGTGACGGACTGATGAGACTCTACTATAGTAGCAAAAAGCAATAGTTATTTGTTATGCAAGGCTGCAAAGTTGTTGTTTTTGTTTGGCGCAAGTGCTTGTATTGAAAGCAGAGCTAGCGAAGGATTGTTAGATTGAACCATGAGCGAAGCGAAAGCTTTCAAGGCACGAGACGCCAAACAACTTTGCTGCCGAGCGAAACACACAACTTTTCACCTCACCACCGCGAGGAAAATTCAAAATGTAATGAAAGTAATTTGGACCATATAGGTACTCATTTTCAATAAACGTTTGTTTACATCTCATCAAAACCAAAGCATTTTATAATTTTTAAACGTAACATAAACATTTTCGCATCTTGAAATAGAGTCCACGCTTACATTAAAAAAGTCAAAGTATTTTTGGGTAGATACTAGGTACTCACGGGTAAACTAAGGCTCAAATACGCATATTTTACTTTTTCCGCTAACTCAGCAGAGCAGGCATTAAAATTCATTCTTCTGCGCTAAAATCTATACATAACTTCCATTATTTTAATATTACTGTGGCTTTAGAACAAAACAATACAATGAAATGTAGGTAAACGAGTTTTTTCTTAAATTAACTTTTTAAACGGTACGTTCCAAATTTGCCCGAAGCGTAAAATTTTTAAATGTAAAACTACATTTTAAAATTAGTTATTTGTATTGTATTTTTATAAGTCAGTCTAATTATTAATAAATCATGTGTACTTAATTAAGAAAGACTAAGTATTATTAAATTATTTTATGAAAATAATAATAATGAATTATTAGCTTTACATCATAACTAACATAAGTTTCTGAACGCATGATAATGAGCTCTCATTCCCAAAGAGAAAACAAATAAGAGACGGGACTTCGAACAAGGTTTTGGATGACAGTGACATTGTCATTTGATTTTGACATGACTTTTTTGTAAAAAAAAAATTGTTAGTTTTTTAATTTTTTTTTGTTATTTTTCGTTTATTTTTTAGTGTTGTTTATCGTTTTTAATGATTTAAAAAAAAATCTTTTCTTTTCTTGATGTTTGTCTATTTTTTAATGTTAAAATTTTTGTAGGGTCTTTTATGTTATTTTTAAGTTTTTTTTTATCTATTTTTCCTTTTTGTTTTACTTTTTTAATGTTTTTTGTTTTTTTTGTCGTTTTTTTAATTTTTTCAAGTTTTTGTTTTCCTTTTTTTAATGTTTTTTTTTCCTTTTTTTTTGTTTTTTTCCTTTTTTTTGTTTTTTCTCTTTTTTTTATGCGTTTTTTTTGTTTTTTTAGTTGTTTTTTTTTGTTTTTTTAGTTGTTTTTTTTTAAATATTTTTTTCCTTTTTGTTTTACTCTTTTGTAATGTTTTTTTAATATTATTCTTTTTTAATGTTTTTTTTTCTTTTTTAGATTTTTTTATCTAGAATCTTTCTCACTTTAGTGAGGTGAAAAGGATTCTATTTTTAAACCACTCACATTCGCTAGCTCGTGTTTCAATTCCACACTCGCGGTTAAATTGTAACTGCACCCTTGTATAACAAATAACTATTTATTATTTCCTCACATCGTTTGAGAAAAGCACTATACAAGCCTCGGCCGGAACAGGGATTGCTGGACTCGTTGTATCCGGCCTCGTCTACGACTCGGCCGTCTAGCCCAAACTCGTCCATCAATCCCTTACTTCACGGCCTTTGCAGTAATGTACTATAAGGTAAATACAAGATGATAATTAACATAAACTAAATTAAATTAAAACTACGTTAAATCTAAAAAAGGCCCTCGAGGCATTGTACCGAGGATGCTGGCGGCATTTCGTCGTTGAATTGCAATGCTGATGCGTTGCGCAAGAAAGCCGCCAGCTCTTCGGTCACCAGTTACATCAACCAGACGTTTCGCGATTTCCGCAAATAACTTATGTGCACTGGTACCCCACAGACCGAGGGTCTCGACGCCAAAGGGTACAAAGTTGTACTCTCTGCATATAGTTTATTTCACAATTATTTCCAAATCACAGTATATTAACAAAAAATCACCAATCTGTACACATATCTTTGCGGGTCGCAATGAATTCTTCTCGAACTAAGAAACCTCGCGCTTGTAGGTTTTATCCAAGTACCAACCGTTGTTTATCATAAGTAAATCAATATTGGCGCTTGATATTTCGTTATTAATACTAACGTGTTTTATTTTAAGATAATTCTTAATTTTATTTCGTCAAAAGCATTGTTTGTTTGACACACACATGTTTTCTCGTGAAGTTATAATATCCAAATACTACAATATACATACCTACTGAGA
Source organism: Epinotia brunnichana (assembly GCA_963854355.1). Classification (NCBI taxonomy): domain Eukaryota; kingdom Metazoa; phylum Arthropoda; class Insecta; order Lepidoptera; family Tortricidae; genus Epinotia; species Epinotia brunnichana. The sequence goes on from OY977939.1 coordinate 18,220,958, forward strand.
TAGACAGGCAACTCGACCAAATTGAGAAGGTATTTAATGCTTGCGTACAGGCGCCATCTCTTATGCGATTACTGCGATACTTAAAACTTTTTTTTGAATGTTAAAACATACAAAAAGTGCGTCGGTCGCAGGGTTTGAACCCCGGCACATCGACTCCAAATACCGCCGTCTTTACCCCTAGGTTACTGATGTCTTATGACAATTCGACGAATTTCGAAATACCTTGACAGCCTATAGCCTAGCAATCGCTACAGCTTCAAAGAGTTCGCCCGCTATCAAGTAGGTACCACTGTTTTCAATAAGAAACTGGTTTTGCATTAAGTTCTAAGTTCCCATAGCATGATAATATCCATGGTAACCGGCCAAAGTCACCATGACAAAATGACAGACAGAGAAAGAACGGAAGTAGGAGATAGCATGAGTCCGCCATAGCAATAGCACAGATAGAAAACTTGTCACTTGTCAGAACTTGTCAGATTTGATCTGAATTTGAGCAGTTGGGCGTCATTCATATTTTTGTTCCTAGTTGCGCTACACTGCTCATTCCCATAGAAAAAAGTTGGATCTCACGATAGAGCGTCACGTTCGAAATTCAAAAACTCTTTCCACGCTAGCGGATATAATGGACTTTTGCACGCAGATTTTGAGCGACAAAGCAAGTCTTTTCGAGCCGGTGAGGTGAAATAGTACATTATTGCCGTGGCCGGGAAGGAGACAATTGCAGGCTGAGTATTTTGTTTAAACGGACGAGCTTGCGAGTCCGTTTAATTATAATACGAAGCCTGCAATTGCCATTCCGGCTGAGGCTAATATAGTGCTTTTCTCAAAAATGGGGGAATAAAAAAGACTAAATTTAAATCAAGCGTTATTATTAAATACAAATTGAGGATACTGCAAATGACATACAATTAAACGTCATATTTTTTTTAAACAGAATCGCAAGTGTATTTTTCCACCGAAAAACGCAATCTTTTTATGACACATACAAAAATGTCGCGTTTGCAACAGAAAAATAGGACTTGATTTGGCTGAATACGACCTGTGCCGTCTTTTATATGTCAGTTTCTACTTTTTAAAAAGTTTGGTACTCGACAAATAAAGGAATTCATATGTAACATTCCAGGCGGCCTGCAATATTTTTTATTTTTTAATTTTGATCTGGCCTTCAACTATACACTTTACCTTCCAATATGTAGCGAGTTATGTTCACTTTGCGGGCCATTTTTGAGAAAAGTATCTTTTGTCAACCTTGATGCATGGCGTCCTGCAAAACCAAGGTCATTCATGTCCCTTTGTTGGAGTAAACCGCTGGCCATCTTTATGAAGACAAGACTTTTTGTATTTTTGAATTAAGTAGAGTCTGTCAGCGCCTTCTCTGTCAATCGGTTTTTGTATGGAACAGATGTCATGCAATGTTTTTAACATAATATATTGCATTATTCCCACTGCGCCCGTGTTGCTTATTTCTTAAAACTCTAATACCCTGTCACAATCTATCTTATAATATCGCACTCATTTGCCGTGTGCCATGCAGGACTGCCTGGACGCTACTTACCTATGGGAAATGAAAGAATAATTTTGTATTAAGACCATTTTTTATTTAGTCAAACTTAATTTAATTCCCCTTCAATAAAATTGTTATGGCTAAAACTTCTCATTTTTCTTAAGGCACACGAGTCTATTAAATTTTGTGAAAGATCTGTCTGCTTCCAGTCGCCTCCATTTAAAATTGCATTTGGTACAAATAGTCTGGTGACGTGTTTGGAATACAAATGACTGCTTTTCCATGTCAGATTTCTCCTTCTTACACGTGTGGTATCCATTCCTTTTAACATATTCGTCCTTTGGAAATCTAAAATCAAAAAGTTGAGTTAATATACCTACTTATTATTATTATGTCGATAAGTTATTGTTCCGAGGTCGATAAAAAAAACCGGCCAAGTGCGAGTTGGACTCGAGCACGAAGGGTTCCGTACACAGATGTATGAATATAAGGAGATCGGACATGGCGGCCGATTTGTATAGAGTGAGCCTGTCGCAAGTACATTAACCCACACAACGCCCAAGTAATTGACAAGACAAAGCACGCACACATCTAAAACACACACAATTGTATACCTACACGCTTATTTGACAATAAACGCGCATAATATCAGGCATTTTGGGAAAAAACGTAATATTCTCTGCGATCAGCACGCGTGCACAGTATGGCAGTATATGCCCATTGAGCATACAGCTGCGACACGGCCGCCGGCGGCTTGTCCTCTCTCTAGTATTCTATGCTCTGTGGTTCCTTACCATTATCTATAAAAACGGCAAAAAAATCATGTTTGTTGTATGGGAGCCCCCCTTAAAAAAATATTTTACGAGTATTTTGTTTTAACGAGTAGTATTTGTTGTTATAGCGGCAACAGAAATACATAATCTGTGAAAATTTCAACTCTCTAGCTATCACAGTTCTTGAGATACAGCCTGGTGACAGACAGACGGACGGACGGACGGACGGACGGACGGACAGCGAAGACTTAGTAATAGGGTCCCGTTTTTCTCTTTGAGGACGGAACCCTAAAAACTACATCACTATAGGAAAAACATAACCTCTTATACTTATCCGAAAAAGTCTTATTTCAACCTGTGTGCTAACTTTTTACCTTACCTATACCCGGTGATATTTATTTTTTGAGATAATAAAAGCATTAGTGTAAAGTAAGTTTTATGGTTATCTCTTTAAAATTAACCATGTAAACGTAATTCTTTGATTGCAAAGACCCTTACCTTATTCAAAGTGGATTGGTGGTGGTAATTACACCATTTAAAGTTACAATTAAAAAAAAATAACCAGATACATTGTTATGATGGAGCTGATTTGATTTGGGACCCAAAAAAAACAGTAGAGTAAGGGACATTTCTTTTTAGCTAGAATATTTTTATATATACCATTCGAAAGAGAGAAAAATTCTGAACAAAATTGTATACTCAGCTCATTTTTGTAGCACGCGTTGGTAGGGCGAAGGGTACCAAACTTAGTAACTCTGCTTAATATTTTGAAGAAGGATTCGGAATATAATTTAGTCAAGATGAAAGATGGTCTCTTGGAAAAAAGAAAAAGGGAAGTCATCCGGCAAGACAATTTTATTTTGGATACAAATGCCATGCTTACAGATTTCGATATGGATGTCGGTTTCTTTTTAGAGCGATTGGCTTGGAAAGGCTCGCTCTTTAAATGTTGATAGTACCTACTCGTTTTAGTACTGAAAGGGAAAGTTTTATTTTAAAACAGAAAAGTTTGTTATGTTATTATTCAAGTATATGAATCATAAAAAATAAATATGTCCTTAATTGTTGTTATTGTTTTGACAATATGGCCTAGGTTGATTTGTGTAAGATTGTCCCGTAATATTTATTTATTTATTTATTTATATGGTGTGAGTTTCTAGTCCGATTCATCGATCTAACAGGAATACAAAAGACCAGGTAGACCGACCAATCGGACGAAGCGGAATTGCGATTCCATGTAGTTCGATAGTCGAAACAACGGGAAAAAAAATCCACGTCGTCCGACTGGTCGGACAAAGCAGTCGGACCACGTGGCCACAGGGGACACAAAACACTGTTAATAGGACAATGTTTCCGTGACGCTGAAGATCGTAAGAAGTGGGGGCGCATTGCGAGGGCTGCTTTATCCACAGTAAATGCGTCATAATGAAACCACGACGACGCTGTCAAGAGTCAACGACTGAAGAGAAACGATACCTGCATCTCGGTTAAAATATTATGTCGTCTAAGTTTATAAAAACTGTGTAATCTGTTAAAATCGGCATCTTAGTAACTCTATAATATATTAATTGTTTTTTTTTCTATACCTAATTATAATTAAATGGTTCATCTTTTGTATATTTAATAGTGTTAAGGTAATTAAAGGCACAGGGAACTAAACTACCTCATGATCAAGTATCAAACGCATAGAGCTTAAAAGTTCCTATGAAATGACCTAACCCTTTTCAACTGCTTTTAACATTAATCTTCGACAACAGGGTTTATTAATTAAGCAGCGTTTATAAATTAAAACGGATCCCTTAAAGAATTAAATTTTATTGATAAAACAAACGCGTGCTCTGGGTTGAGGTGAATTCAAAAATATTTACTTTATCAGAATGTTCAACTCGCAAATTTTCCAGGGACTGTGGAATATGTTTACCAGATGTTTATATTCTAATTAATGTGTGTATACATGTTTATCCAGCTACTACAATATTTTATTCAACAAGATTGTTGAAGGTTTGAACAACATCCGTTCTTCCCAATCTGAGTTTGTTCTGAATGACGGACTTAATTTTGTATGAACGCCGAGATGGAAATACTAAGGCCTTGTTTGTTGTGCGAGACGCGGTCTGTCAGGCGAATATGGAAACGCTTAAGCCCGTTGGTAAATACTCCTAGGCCGCTCCGAGCCGCCAATCTCTCCGCTTATCATTAAACAAGGCCCAAAGCTACTTACTTAGGGTCACACTGTTTGACAGTAAGCCACTCGTACACAACCAGCCACTTCTTTATTTGGCAAACGCAACGTTGCAGCTTCTTGCAACCGCACGTTTTAGATGTCAAAATGGCTCCTTAGTCCCCAATTGGGAAAGGATGAAAATTTTAGAATTGCCTGATTATTTTTTTGGTGGTAGGAATAACCTTCCTTAGCTCCAGAAAAAAGTTGCAGACTTTTCATCAGCGTCAATTATTTTTGAAAAATATAAACAGTCTCCTCACTTACGTTTTGGGTTTAGGACGGCGAATGAGACAATTTGCTTGATCCGTCTCATATTACAAAAAAAATATCTTAAAAATTCGTGATAAACTGACACTGGCAATGATATTGACAGCTGCAGCAACTATATTTGTCATTTCCAGTGTCAGATATTTAAAATATTTTTGTAATATGAGACGGATCAAGGAAAGTTTCTCATTCGCCGTCCTAAACCCAAAACGTAAGTGAGGAAACTGTTTATATTTTTCAAAAGTAAATGACGCAGCTGAAAAGTCTGCAACTTTTTTCTGGTGCTAAGGAAGGTTATTCCTACCACCAAAAAAATAATCAGCCACTTCTAAAATTTTCATCCATTCCCAATTATTACTACCTACATACTTAATTGCACTCAAGAGCAAAAGTTTCGGGTCGGTGAAATACCGTGACATTTCCTAAAGTAGTGTTAGGTTCCACAGTTTTTTTATCTTGTCATGATCTTTATTACATTTGACATCTATGCAGAAATAACAGTAAAAAAAAACATGTTACCAGGTTTAAATCGGACTCGTAAAAACCCATGAAAAAAACAACGTTAACGGAGCGAGATATCGCAAAAATCGTCATTTTTGGATGTTGATATTTTTATGATAGGATCCCGGAAACTGCTAATGCATTTGGGCATTTCGAAGAATATGTAGTATATTATGTAAAAAGACTAATGTAAAATATTAAAACATAATTGCTGAGTGGGCATGTTTTCACTTCAAATGACTTTTGTAGTTCATTTATTATTTCTGTCAATACAGATTTACTTTTTGAAAAGATAAGTCCATCATCAACATTCAAACATAGGACACATTTGATTCCATTCACTTGCCCAACATACACACATTGGTCGGCTTAACTGTTAACTAGACCAAACTTCTTTAAGACGGAATCAAACTTTGTGTTCCAGCACCTGGGAGCCTGTTTCAGGCCGTATAAAGATTTATTTAGCTTACATACCGTGTTCGGTCCACAGGTGATGCCCTCAGGTACGGCCATGTAGATGTCTTCCTCCAGTTCTCCATAAAGAAATGCGGTTTTTATATCTAGGTGTATAATTTCCAGCTTGTGTTTGACAGCTTCTGAGAACAGCAAACGAATGGAGTCGTACCTTACCGTTGGAGCAAAAGTTTCTTGGTAGTCAATACCTGTTGTCTGTGCATAGCCCTTCGCACACAGTCGGGATTTGTATCGCAGACCCGTTGGCTCCTCCTTGATTCGAAACACCCATTTATTTCCAATCACCTTGGCGTTGGGAGGCTTTTCGACCAATGTCCACGTACCATTCTTGTCATGCGCGGCAAGTTCCTCTTCAATAGATTTCTTCCATTTTTCTGCATCATTTGAATTTAGTGCTTGTTTGTATGTTTCAGGAACTTCATCCAGAGATTGTTCTTCAGCACTGCACATATAAGTATTTTCTTCTTTAGTATGGCAAGTTTTTCCTTCTTTATTTCTAGGTCTTAATTTCATTTTTCCTTCAGGTACAGGCTGAATACTCTCTTCAGGAACATAGTCAGCGTCTGACTGAGTGCTTCTCTCAGTTACTGTTATATATGATCCGTCAGTTAGTGTTTCTTCACTGTCGTCTGACAATGCTGACATGTCAGCTGATTGCTCAGTTGTCAATTCAATTCAATTCAATTCAATTTTATTTCGGACAAAGTCCATAAATTGTTAGTAACATATTACTTAATTCTAGGGTTAGTATTAATATTAATATTGGTCTAGGTGTACATACATAGGGGGACATGCAGCTGCACCCAGTGCCTCAGCCACGGTGAGTCCCACCGGTCGACCAGCGTGCACAGGATGGTATTCGAGCTGGCGCGCCACCGTCTCAGTAGCGAGCAACACCTCTTCCTGATGATCGCGTGGAAGCCGTCGATCCGCCCCTCCGCGAACATGCCAGAGGCACTGCAGTGTCGCGGCAGCCCGAACACCACCCTGTACGCGTTGTTATATTGTACCCGCAGAGCGCTGTATGCCCGCTGCGTATAGCTGATCCATAGGCTGCACGTGTAAAAGGACTGAGTAAAAGGAGTTGTGTGTGGGGATTTCTCAGTGAGCTCCAAAAGAACATAATCTCTTTTTACTGTAGATTCAAGAAAAACAGCATCTCTGCTTTTAACCACTTTTCTTGAATTGGGAATTGGGATCACAGGTAATTGTCTTGCTCGACTACATCGGACATGCATGCAAAGCCTCCAGGCATATTCAGTTGATACATATATATATACTCCAATCGGAGCTCCCGGCGCTACCAAGAACACAGACTGATTGTTGAGTCATACGCACAGTGATTGCGCGCAGTGCCAACTTCCTTTGCTCACATACTACCCTGGTATGAATAAAGGTAAAATGTCGGGTAACGAGGCCACGAACTCGGACACAGAAGTCCATGTTGGACAATTGATGCGGACGCCCCCCCCGAACTTTGCGAACCAGCGGGGAAACAAAAGGACAAGGGACAGCCCAGGGACAGAACTTGAAAATTTCAAGGAAGAAATGAGGCAAATGATAAGCGATCTCATGGTCTCACAACAAAACGAGCTCAAAATTATAACCCCGACATTGCTCAAAATACAAGAGTCGAATGTAAATATAGAAAATTCTATCAGCTTCCTAGCCGCACAAAATGAAGAGCTGAAGAAGAAAGTAGAGAACCTGGAAAAGGACAGGCAGATGGACCGGGATTACATAAACCTCCTTGAGGACAAAATCGAGGACATGTCCCGCGACGGCCGAAAGAAAAATCTGGAAATTAAAAATGCACCTAAAGTAGAGAAGGAGACCCGAGGAGACTTGGTAAATATGGTGACTAAGCTATCCGAGACCATTGGCTATAACATAGTGCCGTCCGACATCTCGGACATATATAGAGTTCGTAGCCGGCAAAATGACAAACCAAATTCACCAATTATAGTTGAAATGGTATCGGCCATACAAAAGACAGATATACTCTCCAGATGCAAAGAGTACAATATTGCGAACAAAGAAAATAAACTATGTGCTAAACATCTTGGCTGGTCCACGTGCGAGACCCCCATTTACGTCACGGAACACCTCACAGCCAAGGCGGCCCGCCTCCGATTCCTGGCACGTGACTTGTCCCGCTCGAAGGGTTACGAGTTTTGTTGGACTTCTCTAGGCAAGGTATTTGTTCGAAAAAACAAGTCTTCACCTATTATACTGATCACAAGTGAGTTGCAGATACAAAGACTATTTCAAGAAACTTGACTAGGTAAACCTAAAGTTTATTGTTGTATCCTTATTGCACGTTTTTTGGCTTTATATCACTGGACTCAGTATTTCTCGTTGCTCAACCTTGCTTATGTAAAAACAGTTCACATCACATATATACACTACGCATTGTTACACATATGCACCACTTACACTGCTATACACTCACTATACACAAATAACATAAATAACACATATTATCCTACAACTCGCATACACAATCTAACTCAAACTAAACTAAATATTTACTCATCACGCATTATACATAAACCATATCTATATTCCAACGAATATACACTAAACTTATATAAGATATACACAAATCTGTACGGTTTCCTAATATATCACATAAATATTATACGAAATTATTGCTATACACGTTTACTTAAAAACATAAACCCGAAAGCTACACAGTCAGACCTGATTATAGGTTTTTATTATGGATGACACACTCTCGGCGATAAATCTAATAGATGATTTATACATTGCGCAATCAATGGAGTGTAACACTGAAAACATAACACAATATTTACACTTCAATAAATCAGACTTTACTATAGTTTCCCAAAACATAAGAAGTGTTTATAGTAATATGGATAATCTTTTATTAGTTCTGAAGAACTTTGATTTCAACATTGATGTAATCATCTTAAGTGAATGTCGATTGCACCCCGATAAACAGGTTCCAGCAATAGATAATTACGCAAACTTCTCGACCACTAACCACTTAAATCAAAATGATGGGGTTGTAGCTTACGTTAGTACTACCTGCAAGTTTAAGGTTCGGGAAATTATATTAACACACGCATCATGTTTAGAAGTTACAACTCTAGATGGCATAATACTAGGTATATATAGATCACCTTCAAATAATAAAGCAGACTGCTTTATATCTTCCTTAAGCTCACACTTGGATTCTATCAAATCATGTAAAAATATCATCATAACAGGTGATATTAATATCAATATTGCGAACAAAAATAACGAACAATCTTTTGAACAAGCAAACCGATTAAATTATCTAAATATGCTGGCAACGCACGGTTTTTTACCTGGCCACTTACTGCCGACTAGAGAAAGGGCATGCCTTGACCACTTTATGCTGAAACTTGATCAAAAACACTCTAATACGAAAATTGTGGTTTTAGATACAACGATTACTGACCACGCGATGATACTACTTAAAACCGGTAGCACACATATTACAAAATCCTGCAATAAAACAAAAATTAGTATAAATTTTGAAAAGGCACTTAGTACTCTCTTAAAGAAAAACCTAGCTGAATTATATAGCATAAATGACCCTAACAAACTAACTGAACTGTTTATAAACAAAATTAGAACATGTCTCGTAGAAAGTACTATTGTCACTTTAGTGCCCAGGAGTACTCGTATCCTCAAACCCTGGATTACAACGGGAATTTTGCGCTGTATTAGAAACAGGAATAACATGCAGAAAAGCGTTCGGAACAATCCAGATAATACGGTTTTAAAAATTACTTATAAACGATATCGCAACTTCTGTAATGGTTTAATCAAAAAATTAAAAAGGAAATATGATAGGGAACAATTAATTAAAGCGAATAAAAATCCTAGAGCACTTTGGAAAGCAATAAATAAAATAACCAATCGTAAACTGGATAAGACTGAAAGTACTGAATTGCTGGACATCAAAGGCTCACCTACAGATTCAGTCAACGCTGTAAACCAGTACTTCTCCAACATTGGCAAATCTCTCGCTGAAGTTATTCCGGTAGGTAGTAATTCAACAACGTATACTGCACGCGATACACCGACCTTGGATGGCCCTGTGATGAACTCATTTGTTATTTTTGAGACAGACCCAAACGAAGTCCTTTCAGTCCTATCTAAACTAAAGTCTAGTAGCGCTCCTGGCTGGGATAATATCCCGACTCAATTCTTAAAAGTAGCCAGTAATATTGTAGTCCCAATAATATCGCACCTAGCAAATTTGTGTTTCCATCAAGGGGTTTTTCCTGATGTTCTAAAACAAGCCGTGATTACTCCGGTGTACAAGGGTGGGAGCAGAGATGACGTGTCTAATTATAGACCTATATCGGTGCTACCCTCCATTTCTAAGATTCTAGAGAAACTGATAAACACAAGGCTGGTCAATTACTTAAATAAATTTAATCTGTTATCGAAGGCACAGTACGGGTTTAGAAAGGGTATCTCGACAGAAGATGCTGTTACTGCTCTTACCTCACTAATAACTAGTAAAGTGGACGGTAATAAAAAATGTTTATCTGTGTTTCTGGATCTCAAAAAAGCATTCGACACCGTTTCTGTCCCCATCCTTGTCAACACCCTGGAGAAGATTGGTATAAGGGGTGCTTCTTTGTGTCTGTTTAGTAGCTATCTTCGAAATAGGACCCAAAAGGTCAAATTGGGAAATCATATCAGTGATGAACGCGCTATATCCTACGGAGTACCACAGGGTAGTGTTCTAGGCCCTACACTCTTCCTTATTTACATTAATCAGCTATGTAACATGCGTATTGAGGCGGGAACCGTTTTCACATATGCTGACGACACTGCTGTGGTATTCTCAGGGGATACATGGGAGGAAGTGCGCCTATCCGCAGAAAGTGGCCTCACAAAAATTGCCGGATGGCTACAAACAAATCTTCTTACCCTAAACACAACTAAAACTAACTACGTTTGCTTCACAAACTATAATCGTACGCAACCAGACACAGACTTCTCAATCAGGATCCATACTTGCCACAACACGCAAACCATCTGTGCCTGCCCAGCCATCGAGAAGGTAGAATCCACTAGATACCTGGGGGTTATGGTCGACCAACGACTCACCTGGCACTTGCACACTGAGAGTATAATGGGCAGAATTCGTAAACTTATCTGGGTCTTTAAAAATCTTAGGCACGTAGTAACGAAGACCGTACTAAATCAAGTTTACATATCACTGGCCCAGTCAGTCCTTGCGTATTGTATCCCTATATGGGGTGGTGCAACTAAGACCAAATTTCTTGAGCTTGAGAGAGCTCAAAGGGCACTTCTAAAAGTGATGTTTTTCAAACCGTACAGATTTTCCACAAACAAACTTTATACACTCTGTGACTTATTATCTGTAAGAAAATTATATATATTTAGCCTTATCATAAAGACACACAAGACAACCACATATACACCGGAAACAACAAGTACACGTAGGAAAAGAACTAAAGTTATCCACACTCCCACAGTGAAATCTGCATTTGCAAGGAGACAACAAGCAGCACAATCTGCCAACCTGTATAATCTTATAAATAAGCACATAGATATGTATTCCTCCACCACGCATGAGTGTAAATCTAAGTTAACAGTATGGTTAAAAACCAAAAGCTATTTTGATATTGAAAATTTACTTCAGAGACCTGTATATTAAATGTGATACACACACACACACACACACACACACACACACACACACACACACACACACACACACACACACACACACACACACACACACACACACACACACACACACACACACACACACACACACACACACACACACACACACACACACACACGCGCACACACTTACCACATAGTATAATATAAAATGTTTACTTATTATATACATTATATTTTAAGTTATGCCTACACCTAAGTCACAACATGTGGAAGAGCGGTGATCTTCTTAGCACAAGTATATTATATACTTAAAAAGAGGCACCAGCACAGATACTTGTATACGTATTTATAAGTTACTGAAATAAATTATTTTGATTTTTGATTTTTTGATTTTGATGTTGTTTATAGGTACCCCTTTGTATTCTCACAGTATCCTATGAAGGTCATTTTTTGAGCCTTACTGTCCCACTTTTTCCGTTTTTCCTTAGGCAGGTGTACCATGGCATCACAACCAAACGTTCTCAGGTTGCTGACATTTGGTTTCTGACGAGACCACATCTCTTCTGGTGTTTTATAAGACAGAGACTTTGTCGGTGAACGGTTTATCACATAGGCGGCTGCATGAATCGCTTCGGCCCAATAGAGGGTTGGCAGCTTTGCGTTCATAAGCATACATTTGGCACGCTCCACAAGAGAGCGATTCATTCTCTCAGATTTTCCGTTGGATTGAGGAGAATAAGGTGTAGTGGTCTGATGTATTACAAGCCCCAGAGAGAAGGGTAGGCGTGTCTGTTTACCTTCACAACATGTTAAACATTGGTAGTTTTTTTTCTCTTTGACTAAGGTTACACCTTCTGCATTTTCTGTCATCTTCTGTAAGCTGTCAAAATTCAGATGTGCCATTCTTTGGTGCCACAGGTAATTGTCTTGCTCGACTACATCGGACATGCATGCAAAGCCTCCAGGCATATTCAGTTGATACATGTTGTTTATCAAGCTTGCATTTGCTACTATTACATTTTTGTTGTTTGTAATAGTACAGCCAGACTTGTCAAATTTTACTTGGCCACCACTCTTTATTATTTGACTTACTGAGAGCAGATTTGTTGCTAATCCCGGCACATACAGGACATTCTTGAACAAAATTTCATTTTCTTTGCCTTCTTCATTGTAGACATTTAAGCTTAATTACCGGAGCTTTCCACGGGCAAGATTTTATTATCTGCTGTCTTGATATTTCTTACAGATGGCGCTGATATGTCTCTGAGCATGTCTCTATGCTTAGTCATATGAACGGACGCCCCTGAGTCCACGTAAAAAGCATCACAGATACTGGTGGAGGCAACAAACGCAGCAGCATAGTGCGAGTGCGACTTGTCTTGCGGCTTGCCCTTCTGTTGCTTTTTGTTCCTACACTCTGCACTCCTGTGTCCATATTTATTGCAGCTAAAGCAGCGTGGACCTTTTGGAAAGCTTTTGTTATGAAACTTCTGACCTGTTGCAAATGCGGTTGACTCGCTATCGGTTTGCTTTACATCTTGCAATATTTTAGCTTTAACAGAGTCAGAACTTATCTTCATACCTGAGTTTTCTATAGCCATAATCATTGGCTTATATGATTCCGGTAGACCGGAGAGCAGCAGGGTGCCGAGCCACTCATCATCCACATGAAAGCCAATATTCCTCAGTTTATGCGCTGTGGTCATGATCTTGCTTACATATTCTTCAACATTCAAACATGCTGCCAGTGTGGTATTGCACAGGTCACGCAGCAGACCAACTCGGCGTGTTAGCCCGGAGTCATCGAAAGCGCGAGAAAGATTCATCCATACTTCCTTGGCGGTCGCGGCTTCTTGTACGTGAACATAAATAATTGGGTCCACTAGTAATATTATTTTTGATCTTGCCTTTGTGTCCTTTTTTAGCGTCTGGGGCTTGCCCTTCATATTCAATACAGTCCCATAACTCTTCATGCTGAAGATATGTTTTGACGGCAAAACGCCATGTTGCGTAATTGTCTCGGCCCGTTAATTTTTCGATTAATGCTAGTCCATTACTTGACGTCATGATTCAAACGTGGGATATTTCACTAATAAACGCAATACAGTTTACGATTGAACACAAAAACGATCACAGAAATTCGACCCGGTACGACATTTTTCTTTTAGGTTAATGTCCGGTACACTTCACTGTTTATACGTTCACTTTTGTAGATTCTACGTGGATTTGACTTTTAAACGGAAAACTGGGCCCATAACCTGATAAACTATGAATGAAAACGTAGTTTATAGCTTTGTAAAGCTTTAATAAAATAAATCAAGAAAACCGAGAAAACAAAAGAGTGGTTCGTGCAATACCACAGATCATAGACAAATACATTACTTTTAAGGTAGCGTTCAGAAGGCATGACATTTTATTCGATATTTAACAGTACTCTCTCAGTAGTAATCTGTGTGTCCTTATTGTCCGGGGTTGCCTAAAACTGTATGTAGTGCCTAGAGGCCTTAACGTGCACATTGCGCGCGTTCACAAGGGAATCGTGTCTCACAGTCCAAGCATCTTGGGCATTCCGGGCCCTAGCGCGGCCGCGTCGGGACCTTTATCGCCCCCAAGCAACAGTGATTCAACCCGGTCCACGGCAAATCACCAAGTCAGTTTGGAGAAATTAGGTGAACTTAAAACAAAAGTAAGGGTTTCAAAGCATGTACCTAAGGGTGCGAGGTGTTTGGCGGTGGGGAAATTGTGCTCCTTAATTGATAATTGTTCACAGACCAATGGCGTTGATGATTGGTTTTCGTTACTATCTTTTTCCTTTTCTGCCTTGAGAGTCCCGGAGAAGAATGAAAAGAAGTCGTTGACAAGGAAGGTGAAGGAAAACCTGGATAGCACGACATGTTCTTTTCCAGATGCTACATCCCACCGGGCAGGGTCGGTGTATAGGAGCATTGAAGGCAAGGTGCATGACGGTGACCTCAGAGGTGCGGTCCGCCTTCTTCTATCTGACTCGTCGCTGGCGCCTGCAAATGAGGAGACTATAGCGTCACTACAGGAGAAACATACACCTTTAAGGCCGCTTGTGTTTCCGCCGCCGCCGGATATCTCGAGCCGTTGCGGGTAACCGTTACCAAAGTAGTTTATTCTTTGTCTGGCAAGGGCATGACATTCACACAATAAGTGTTCCATAGTCTCGTCCTCCTCGCCACACATTCTACAGTATAAACTATCGGATAGTCCCAACTTGGCCAAGAGATCCTTGACCCCGAAGTGACCTGTGAACACCCCAGATATAATTCTGAGTTGCTTCCTACTGATTTCCAGAGTTTTCTGGTCCAGCCCGAGTCCACTCCTTCTATGAAGAGCTTAGAGTGCCTTAAGCCAGCCTCATTCCTCCACTCGTGTTTCTCTCCTCCACTTTAAAGGCCGATATTATGGTCCCCTGCGAGAGTCCCACAAATGGTTTTGGACCTACAAAGTGATTTGTAGAGCCCCCTCTTGCAAGCTCATCTGCTCTTTTGTTGCCGATGAAGCCCTTGTGCCCTGGTATCCAAACTAGTTGCACCTTATTGTGCCTTCCAAGTCTGTTTAGTGCTTGGACGCCATTATAAATTAGTCTAGAGTCCACTTTCGGCGCCGTAAGCGCTTTAAGGGCCGCTTGACTGTCACTGAGTATATAGATTCGGGTCTGGATGGGCTGCGCCCGCAGCATCTCAAGGAGCTAACATCTGTTACAGCGGGTAGCAATGGTCCCCGGCTGCTGGAATCCTTGACGAAGCTTTGCAATTTTTTGTTTGGGGGGTCGGTGAACCCCGCAATATGCCCGTATTTGTACGGAGCTTCCCTTTGCGCCCTTACCGAAAAAGGTGGCGGTATTAGGCAGATAGCGGTAGGCTGCACAATACGTCGGCTTGCGGCTAAACTTTGTTGTAGGGCTGCCAGGGCACCGATGGCGGATTATCTTCAGCCGGTCCAAATAGGCTTTGGCACCCCGCAGGGGTGTGAGGCGGCTATTCATGCCACTCGCGCTTTTGCGGTTGCTAATCAAGGGACCGATACTGTCATTCTGAAGATAGACGTCAAGAATGCTTTTAATACTGTTGAGAGGGACACTATTCTTGCAGGAGTTTCAGATAAGGTGCCTTCGATATATCCATTTCTTCATCAATGTTACTCCACAGCTAGCCATTTACTATTTAACTAGTGACCTGCCCCGGCTTCGCACGGATTTATATGTATAATACAATTATTACATGCATGTATTATACATATAAACCTTCCTCTTGAATCACTCATCTATTAATAAAAACCACATCAAAATCCGTTGCGTAGTTTTAAAGATCTAAGCATACATAGGGATAGACAGACAGACAGACAGACAGACAGACAGACAGCGGGAAACGACTTTGTTTTATACTATGTATTGATGACGCTCCGATTACTTCACGGGTGGGTGCCCAGCAGAGTGACCCGTTAGAACCTTTGATTTTTTGTTTAGCAATTCAGAACGTCATTGCGTCACTAGGGTCCCCTTTAAACGTGTGGTACCTGGATGATGGTACTATTGGGGTTACCCCACGGACGGTCCTGGAGGACCTTAGTAAGTTGGTGCCGGCTTTGAAGGGCATTGGGTTAGAGATAAACGCCGCGAAGTGCGAGCTCTATTGCTGTGGCAATGTTGACACCGGGGTGGTGACGAGCTTCGAGTCGGTGTTACCTGGGGTGCGGCGCCTTCATAAATCATCTTTGTCTCTACTGGGGGCTCCTATCTTCCCGGAAGGAATCGGTTCAGCGCGTTGGAAGAGAAACGTTTGGCGTTTGTGAGGGCTTCGGAGCGCTTGGGTAATTTGTCTGCACACGTCTCTCTCTGTGATTTGTTTTTTTTTTTAATTATTTATCCTGAATATTATAGAGCAAATGTAAATGAACCAAACTAAAGATAAAACCATTTATTAATATTTTTTCTGATTTTTCAGAAGCTAGTTAAGTTAGAATTTTTGTGATGTCTGAAATTTGAAAAATTATTTCCAAATTTTTAATTTGTTCCATACAGATTGTCAGTTCATTGCCTGGACTATGAGTTGCCCTTGGCCGAATCCGAATGAATGTTCTCTCCTTATTTAGACTGTTCAATTCTCATTCATTCCGAGTGGAAATGAATGATGCCGAATGAAAACATCCAACACCGTTAAATCGGTTCACTAATGAATTCATTTGGCATGTTTGTTTTAATCTTTGTTCAGACGTATTACTTTGAGTGAAAAATGCAAAATGAAACAAGAAAATGAAAGAAAAGTGAACCGTCTGATATCACCTTAAAGGTGTTATTACCTTGAAGTTACTGGTACTTATACTTTGATAACTAATATGAATCAGTAAATTAGTGTGAATGGGGCTACGTTGTGGCTCCGAAATAATAGGTACTTAACAGCGTTAACAAGGAGTAGACTAAACAGTAGGCAATACACACTAAACAGTAGGTACATTACTATAGAGGCCGGGAAACGAAGGGTTGCAGGCCAAGTAGATAAAGACCCAATTTTCATGAAGCTTTAAGCGGATAGGGATACGCGGCCGGCAACCCCGTTTCTCGCCGAGATTTGTATAGTGCTTTTCTCAAACTTGCAAGGAAATAAAAAGTAGTCAATTTGTTTTATTCGTTTCTGATAGCTGTCAGTGCTGTCACATCGTAACCTATAATTGTGTACCACATTTCTTACTAACAAATATTCCACTTATTCCCTAAAATAAGTATTAGTTTATAGTTACATGAACTTATATTTAACTATATAGACGAGGCACTACCACAAAGAAAACACTTATAATTTTTATGAAATTTTCATACGCCGTCATGTACCTAATTTTTGATTTCGGGGGCAGTAAATTATTCATGGCTACTTCTGCTCGCAATTCCGGAGGCGTAATAGTTCAATTCCATATCAATTTTGTCCGAACTCATTTCGAAATCGATGGCTTTTATTAGAAAGTTTCAAAATAATTACGAACTATTGACAAATCCGGCCAACAAGAAAAGAAAACTTTTTTCAATTTACGCGCCAAACCTTTTTTTAACCTGTTTAACCCGGTTATTAACATTAGTCCTACTCTTTTTTTTTTTGGTGATTGAATGCCAAGACTTTCTGTCACAATTTGACGTTTTGCGACGAAAAAAGACGGTTGCTTTGCAGGCCTAGGTGTGTAAGGTTGTATGAAATTCCTTTACATATCATTTTCACTAGTCGCATAGTACGTATCCGGATACGTAGTATTTCCGGGCCTAATTTGAAGTAAGTCATGTCAACATTTCATTGCAAGTTTGAGAAAAAAGACATTATACTCGTACTTAATCATATGCATAATCTATAGTCCAATAACTTTTATAAATACAATTTAAAAATACCATTGTCACACTGCCGCGACGTCCGATCAGGTAGTTATTATGAAATGTAATAGGGGCCATACCGCTGTTGTACAGGAGGTTTACCGAGCCAATAGCGTTGCGGTTGCGTCAACTAAGCGTAACACTACAGTCCTCGAGATTTTAGCTCCTATTTTTGACATCTGTCAGTTGAAGGTTGAAGTTGTAGTTATGAGGCGAATATCTGGATCGTTTGCCATATTTAGCGATTATTCAAAGGCGCCTATCGCTAAAGAGCGATCACTTTCAGACAACCTAATGATATTATTATTTTTTTAATTGCAAAAAACAATGCTTTGTCCGCTTTTTACGAAATTACTTTGTGTTTTATTATCTTTTGTTCTCTCGGCTGTTCGATGTAAAAGTTGGAGTTTTAAGCTTTATAGCGGAATACACCCCATGAATAGCGGATAAAATATGGGTTTCATAACATAAATACGTGCTTCACTAATAAAATGTATTTCCAAGAGACTACAAAAACTCTAATAAATTATAATTTGGACTGTGTTGTAGTATGTTGCGCAGGAAGCAACTGACAGGATGTTTGGATAAAAGAATTGCCGTTACAACACCTCATCTCTCGTTTCATATCAAATGCTGATTCATATTATTTGCTTCTATTTAGGTCTATTTAGTAACAAGTTGCCAGAGACAATCACGTCGGCTCCGTCACTACTGATTTTCAAACGAAAACTAAAAAAATGGCTTCTTGAGCACACATTCTACAGCTTCGACGAATTTATAAACATTGTGTGAATATTTTTAACTATTAATGCAATCATAACTATTATATATTATTTGTAAGTACACTTTTTGTGTAAAGCTAATATTATTATTACAATTTTGTAGTTTTTTATCAATTCCAACATGTAATATTGACAATTATAAAGAAATGAATATGAATACTTACACAATATTAATTGAACGAGCGAACAAATTTTTCCGTTTCAGTTTAGGTCAAAATGCCTTCGTATGGCCGGCTGTTCTCATCTACAGGTCGCATTTCTCAACCGATATTCGTGAAAATTTGTAAGCAGGTTTAATCATTATACTAGTACGTAGGTACTATAGGTAGGGTTTATTTTGTCGATTCTGTTTTTCATTTAAAACATGATGTTTTTGGAAAAAAAGACAGGCTCGCTAGTTCCACAGCTCCAGACTAGTCACAATGTTTACTTCTTGTCTTGTTTACGATACGATAGTGCATAATTTAAGACTTTCGAGTGTCTGTATACGTTTTTAGGAGGTGTCAAACTTTTAATAATGCCTCGGCCAAATAAACGGTGTCGCAAAATGCTAGAAAAATCGTTTCAGCGAGATAAAAATAGTGAAAGTGAAAATCAAAATGAAAATCATAGTAGAGAAAAGTTTTTTAGAGATATAAAAAACCAGCCAAGTGCGAGTCGGACTCGCGCACGTATGGTTCCGTACGTAAAAAAAAACACGTTTGTTGTATGGGAGCCCCCCTTAAATATTTGTTTTATTTTAATTTAATTACTTATTTTTAACGCAAATATATAACTACATATTTTGTGAATATTTCAAGCGTCTACCTGTTGCCGTTATCAACGTCGAGCAAAAACGAGCAAAAAATCACGTTTGTTGTATGGGACCCCCCTTAAACATTTATTTAATTCTATTTTTTAGTATTTTCTGTTATAGCAGCAACAGAAATACACCATCTGTGAAAGTTTCAACTGTCTAATATCACGGTTCATGAGATACAGCCTGGTGACAGACGGACAGCGGAGTCTTAGTAATAGGGTCCCGTTTTACTCTTTGAGAACGGAGCCCTGAAAAGAAAGACTCGCAGCAAAATCGCTTTTATGTCACTAATCCTGGACCAAGTGAGGAGCCGAAAGCCACCCTAGAGCTGAAACCAAATCACGTAAGTAGGTCTTATAGAAAAACGCATGTGTTTTGAGCTAACACGCCGCGAGGTCACACGGGCACTTTCTATTGTTGGACGTCGTTATACAAAGCTATAAAGCTAATTACTCGAAGTAGGTAAGTAGATTTTAAGATAACGTGCTATTTGCGGCGGTTTTCTTTGACGTTTTGTTTGCATATAATAAAAACGGTCGGGAATTTAAAGCTTTATTAGTTTGAACTAATAAAATAGGCTATTTGTGTAATTGCTTTATATTTTCTATCAGAAAACAAACGTCCTTCCTAAATGATGTTATCACCAGATGTTCGACAAACCATAATCCTAATAAAAGTTAGAACATTTCCGTTTTGTCTTCATTCTAAGTAAAAGGAAGTTACTGCAAAAAAAATTAGCTCGGCATTCAACATGTTAACATAACGTAGTTTGTATTTTTGACGACCGCTCAGCCTTGTCGGTTCGGTAGTGGCTCTATCTACGAATTTGCAAATTTCGGGTTCGAATTCTGGTAAGTGCATATATTATGTGTGTTATTAAGCACATAAAATATTTGTTTCTGAGTCATGAATGTTTTCTGTAGGTGCCTCTATTGTGAAGTCCAACCGCTAATTATCGGTACAAAAATGAAACGCATTAAATAACAAAGGATTTTATATGAATACTAGCTGTTGCCCGCGACTTCGTCCGCGTAGAACTTAATACTTAGAAAATATAATGCAAACAAACTTCTACCATCTTAAGGGATGATTTCCGAGGCAAAAACTATTCTATATCCTTTGAAGGGTCTCAAATTATCTCCTTACCAAATTTCATCTAGGTACATGGATTTTATCCAAACTTTCACCCCCTATTTCATACCCTTAGGGAATGATTTTCGGGATAAAAACTATCTAATGTCATTCTTCGGGACTCAAACGACCTTTATACCAAATTTCATCTAAACGGGATTCATCCAAATTTTCACCCCCCATTTCACCCCCTTAGGGAGTGATTTCCGGAATTACAACTATCCTATGTCCTTTCCCAGGGCTCAAGCTATCTCTATACCAAAATGTATTAAGATGGGTTCCATCCGAATTTTCACCCCTAATTTCACCCCCTTAGGGGATGATTTCTGGGGTAAAAACTATCCCATGTCCTTTCCCAGGACTTAACCTATATCTACACCAAATTTCATCAAAATAGATTTCATCCAAATTTCACCCCCCCCCTTTTCACCCCCTTAGGGGATGATTTCCAGGATAAAACCTATTATATGTCCTTCCCCGGGACTCAAACTATTTATATACCAAATTTCATCTAAATCGGTGCAGCGGTTTAAGTAGCTCCATACAAATTTCCACCCCCAATTTCAGCCCCTCAGATATAAAAACTACCCTTTGTCCTTCCCCGGGGCTCATTTCATCTAAATCGGTTCAGCGGTTTGGGCGTGAAGAGGTAACAGACAGACACACTTTCGCATTTATAAAAATTAGTATGGAAGTATGGATTATTAGGATGGATAGTATGGATTATTTCCGCTTGTCTTCCAAATAGAGGTGTAGCTGTAGACTCACTTCAAAAGAAAGAAGAAACGAAAAACTCATTCAAATATCTCAAAAAATTACGAAGCTACAACCGTTTTAATGTCGCTTGTTAGAGTGAGAAAACGATCAGGGACCGTGACGTCACGATCGTCGAGCGTCATAGTAAAAAACAATCGTTTCATTATAAAGGTGCGTTTTGCGGAAAAGAGACGCAACAAACCCCCTCTTAAAACTTTATACACTTATAACTTAGTGATTACCTATATAGCCTCTTGCGTTGTTTTTTTTTCGAGATAATACAACATTATGATTATTTTGTTTAGTATCTACATCCCTATTTTCGATAAGATAAGATAAAATAAGATTTCTTTATTGTCAGAACTGTGTACATTTAGTTGTTTTGGGTAAAATAAAGTCCAACAGCTTGCCCATTTCGGACGTACAATATTAAACTTAAAGCTAGTCAAATAATATACTAAAACAATAACAACAATAGTATTTCCAAATAATTTTAACCATATTCACACATAAAATATTAATTTAGATCTATCCGACATCCGTATTTTCTTTTAAACCACGAACTTCGGAATTCGAAAATATTCGGGTATCTCTATCTCTATCGCACTAACAAATGACAGGAATGCAGAGGGCCTACCGCGAAAGGCATTCGAAGTGTCCCCTCTCTGTCATACTTACAAGTTCGTACATAAGTGCGACAGAGAGGGAAAACTTCGAATGCCGTTCGCGGTAGGCCCTCAGATATACAAACTTCGAGTTTCGGTTTTCGTGGTTTGGCTGAATACGCAAAGAGCGCGCGCGCGTGCCATTCAAAAAAACCAAGTTTATATTGTTCGAATTTGTTGTTACATTTGTACAAATTACGCCTTAATTCGACATTTGCGCATATAAGTTCGCATATCAAAATCGATTAATTATATATTTGCTTTTGGTACCTATGTGTCTCGTCAATGTATATCGTAGACGGGATTAAAATTATTAATAGGCGAAAGAAAGGCAAAGCAATTCCGCCATTTTGTCCGTAGTATTTCTTATTACTGTGAGTTTGACGTTTCTTTTAGCTGACAGATGTGGCGGCGATATACTTTAAGAATAATAAATGAAAAATTAAATGAAGTCGTATATTACGGAAAATAAATTAATTGTCGCAGTCGGATAAAAACTATCCTAAGTTGCAGCTGGAATAATAATGTACCTATATAAAATGTTTCATATATTTCCGTCCATGGGATGCTGAGAACATTCGTACCACAGAAAGCTTAGTTTCAAACTGGCTGATTCTTTTTTTATTTTTTATTTTTTTTAATAGCCTTAAGTGTCCCACTGCTGGGCAAAAGCCTCCCTCTGTTCCCTCCACGTATCCCTATCCTGGGCAGTCTCCCACCAGTCTTGGTCGAAGACGTCAAGCTCGTCTCGCCATCTCCGACGAGGTCTACCGCGACGCCGTGTTCGGTTGTGTGGGACCCACTTGGTGGTGATTTTAGCCCACATGTCTTCCGGCATGCGGCAGATGTGCCCGGCCCAGTCCCACTTAAGTTTGGCGGCTGCGTGAGCTACGTCAGCTACTTGCGTTTTGGAACGCTGTATTGTATTTCTAATGCGATCTGTTATTTTCACGCCCAAAATACTGCGTTTCATGGCTCTCTGACAAACCTTGAGGGCAGATTTCTGAACTTTTGTCAAAGACCAAGTTTGTGCATGAGACGATCCGAGAGCTTCGCTCTCAGACTCAGTAGTATCTAAGGGCGGAATTACTCTTTTAAATTGATAGATGTTAGCGTTGTGGGTTTCAGGTCCAAATATGAAGGGATTGAAGCTTTCATTCGTTATCATCCTGTTAATTATGTATGTAAATAAGTTAGATATAAATTGCGTTAGATGCTATTCTAGGCTAAAATCAAGACTACAATTAAAAGCGTAGAAAACTCGCGTTTCGTCCAAAATAATTGGTTTAAAACATGCTTCAGCATACTAATTCAGTATTGTTGGATTAGTGTATCATTTAATGTGTGCTAGATCTAGATTTATGGATTCATAAATTAGACTAGTTAGGTTAATTGCAGGAATGGATCGCTGGCCAGCAAGAAAACGCGTGGACGGACGCGCGGGCTGCAGGGATATTCTACCCGCGAAGTCGAGAAAAGTGATTATCGATCGGAGCGGACAGGCGATGGAGGCTCCCTGGAAAACGGGCCTTATACCCTTTAGTTAAGGTATATTTTCAGATGAGGAGTCGGATTAGTGGCGTGATCGTGTTAGTATTGGCTATAAATACCCCGGCGGGCCGAGGAGCGTTTCACTTTTCTATGGGACGTCGAAGCGAGATCACGCTGCAGAAGGCAAAGGCGGCCAGGCTAGGCTGACCTCTGGGCGCGTACTACTTCGAGGCGGAACAAGGCTGGTCACCGCTGGGCTGCATTACGGCTGTTGCTGAGAGGAATTAGAGTTTGGTAAGGTCGCAAATGCCTTTGCGATCGTCTGGTGAGATTGAATATTTTATTTTAAAGTGTGACTAATCATAGTGAATTCTGGAATTTCTTAGGGAGTAATTATCTTGTGCGCACATTGTCTTGAATTGAGTGATTAATATTTAGGCAATATCTTTCTGCTCGTGAACTGATATGATCTTATATGATCACGTGTGTATTTTGAATATGTGGCGGTCTAATAGGTTTATCACCTAATAAATGCGCTTAAGACATCATCATATTAGAATTCCGTATACTCCCATGAAGTGAAGTGAACACGACTATTTATAGTACATGAATGTTCGCTAAGGAACGGTCCAATGGTAAATAATTCCTAATTGTATACCAGTATCTAGTGGTTAGTTGTAGGTACAAATGAGGGAAATCTTTATTAAAATATGTGTTAATATTATATTGTAATTTATTTATGGCGGAGGAGCTGGCTTGTTACGAGCGTCGAGGGAGATCAGAAGTGGCGGGAGCCCTGGGAACCAGAGAGGCGTTGGGTACGTGTCCCACTATTAAGAAATTAAAATCTGGTGAGTGACCTTTATAATCACTGTATTGAATGATTCTGAAACTTATTAATTTGTTTTTGGGCTATTATCTAACCATTTCAACGTTATCATACTTGTATTTGTGTATCGAAATCTAGTTCTACTGTATATAGTTTGGGGAATATGCTAGATAAAGTACGAGCGGTTTATGTATAGGTTATGAACGGATCTAGGTCATTGATTAAATAACTGACGATATTACAGGAATGTTGTTTTGTTCTACATATATATTACTAGTTGATTTGTCACTGCGATATGATTGGGTTCCGTGCGCCCCCACGAGATAAAGTGATCAATTATTATACGACAACCTAGTTATAGCAATTGACTCGGTCCGTGGTACGCGTTACACTATGAGGATAGATTGTTAAGATGCGGATAAGCGACAAATATTACCACAAGTTCATATTAATATCCGGTGGTTAGTATAGGTGCTGATGGGTGGTTACTTTACTAGATTAACGCAACTGAATAAAGTAGTTATATACACTCGTGGCTGTGTGCTCGGTGTCGAGACAACCATATCCACAGGGCACATTGACGACCCTGGCCACACGAGAATTCTCCCGAAAGGGGCTTCTTAGTCAGCAGAGATGTGCCCGCACTAGAGCGCCAGTCATAGATGTGTAGACAGAGTGAGTGGCTGAGAGTCTTCAATCTTGCAAATTGAGGGACCTCACTGGTCGAGCTGCTGTCTTAGTTCTAACAACCCTCTTAACAAGGGTTACGGTTGTGTTGGTTTATGAAGTAATCAGATGTACTTATAGATATATTGTGTGGAATTCCTTGAATGAATGAATCTAGCGTAGTAAATTAGTTATGTACACCTGTGGCCGAGAGCTTAGCGTTGTGGACAACCATATCCAAAGAGCACATTGACGACCCTGACCAATACGAGAATTCGCCCGTTAAGGGGTTTCTTAGTCAGTAGAGATGATGATCGCGCTTAGGCCTCCGTCACGGATGTGTCAACGAAGGTAAGGTTGGTGAGACCTTTCAGTCTTGCAAACTGAAGAGTTTCGCTGGCCAAGCCGTCGTTTTGCTTTAACCGAAGCTTCTTACCGTGAAGCTAGCTATGTTGATTTTACAAGGAAATCCAACACTTTCGCTTTAGTAACGGCAATAATTAAGTAGGTATCTTGTTAGGTGGGGTCGTTATTATCGGGATCTCAACAAAAGTATCGCAGTGGGTTGGTAATTAATTATCATTCGTCAGTTCAACTGTGCATTGTCGTATATTTAACATTGTTCCGACTATAAAGTGCCTTTGAGTTGATTGGGTGAGATTGGTTGCTAAGACATTGTGTTACATCCATTGAGATATTTTGGGGGTGAATTGTATTATAAATAGCTTAGGAAAAGTCAGTACTAATTGGTATTAGATTTGATAGAAATAACGATAGGGTAGGCGGAATCAACAGATGAGGTGGGATTACTAGCGAGTACGAGTAGCCGCGAGCGAGCGAGAGGCGAGCGCTACAGTTCGCTAACAACTCTAAGATTCATCGTTAGGGAGAATCGATATTATACTAGACATTGCGTCATTCATGTACCTGGAAGTAAAACATGTACTAATATTCTATTTCAATAGACTATCTTCGCATCATCATCAATATCTTGACTTACGATTATTTTCGTTATTATATCATCGCATCATCATCAATATCTTGACTTCTTCATGATTATTTTCATTATTATATCATCGCATCATCATCAATAGAGATCCCATCATGGCCAACACAAGTTGACCACTATTGTATTGCGAGTCTGTTTAAAGGGCGTCACCTACCACATAGCGTAATTTATCACTTCCCACAACTTAGTATAACAAGGAATTTATGCCCACTTTAGCCTCCATAGTTGTGCATCACTTAATGAAACTACAGAATTGTAAATTAATTCTAAGGAACCTGGTATAATTGTCTTACTTAAGTTATAGGTTCTACTAAAATGGGGTTAATGTACAACTTCAATTAACGTGTAACTTTTTCCCTTTATAGAAATACAAACTTCATACTTCTCGAAAAGGGCCTGGTTCTACTCACACAACGCGGGGCCTCATCCACTAGACGAAATCACACGCCAAGCCACTTCACCAGCGCGAATCACGTATAGCTTAGGTCTAAATAGGTCTTCGAGGTTAGGTTCCAGAGATAATAAATTCTAGGTTAGATTACGGCATTGTAGGCCTGGAGTCGGACGGTTTTTTATTTGACCGAATCTCTTTCCGTCCGGCAATATCCTAGGAGATGATTTGGTCTGTTAAAGTACTCAAGCTCGATTACTTTAACATAAATAACGAGAGATTCTGTAGCTGTAGGATAGATTTACCTAGACTAGAATAAAACCCAACCTTTCTAGTAGGATCGGCCGGAACTAACTCGGTTTTTCTATTCGCTTTGGTACGAGTTAGTATTTATAGGAACAAAGTGGATATCTAGTACAATCGAGTCTTGATTTTACTAGATTAATTAATCAAAGGTTCTTTAGCTTCAAAACAAACAAAATTAATTTGATATTTCTATGGTAAATAAATGATTTATTTTCTCGCTTACTATCTGTTTAATTTTATTCAATAGCTTTTCCTTCAGGTAGGATTCCATTTTCAGACGACTAGAAGCTTCTCAGGAGCTTCAGCTTTCAGATAGGGGTTAATTTAAGTTCAGAATACAAAAACATAAAAAGCAAGCCATTTATGAGGTTGAATCGTTACATTTTGGTGAGGCCGTGACCAGGATGAAAATAGGGTTTTAAATTCACTTTTTAGTATCCCGGGTTACTACAGAATAGAGTATTTTCGTTTTAAAAAAAAAAAAAAAGAAAAAAATTATAATAAAAGGAAAAATATTTTTTTATTACGTGATTCGCTTGGTGAAAGGGCTAATTAAATTTATTTACAGATTTTTCTGTGTGTGGGTTATACAAATAACCCACATTTTGTTGCCATGGAGTAGATAGAGAGATGGAGTTTGTATTTTTTAATGTTGTGTTGTGTATTATTTTCAGGACTTTCTTTCTTTTATTTTATTTCAAAGAGATTTTCACGCGCGATACGTACGTGAATTGTGTTGTGTATTATTTTCAGGACTTTCTTTCTTGTATTTAATTTCAAAGGGATTTTCACGCGCGGTACGTAGGTGAATTACTAATCAATAAGTTATATCACACTAAACTATGAAAAATATGCATAGAAATAATTTTGTTGTAGACGAAGGGCTAATATTATTTTGACAGAAATTCATTTGGGGGTACACATTTTTATTCCCAACTGTACTTTTCTACATATGTTTACCAACTGCTCATTGAGACGATTCTAACGAGCCCAAACTCGATGGGTTTGTGTCATTGTATCACGAAGTTCCTAGGCCCATCTTCCAACCCCAGCATCAGATTAGTTCCTTGTCATCATAACTTTAATTTGTCATGCGATTTATACATATGTGCGAAATTTTAGGCCGAACGGAAGTCGGAAAGTGAGTCTTATTTAAGAATTAAGTATAAACGTAACAGTACCTAAACACTCTTTTCATCGGACAGTCGTCTAAAAGTAGTGCCTATGCGATATTTGTAAATTAGGGGGGCAGCAATGTTTTGTGGGAGGGACTTACGATCTACCATTGCAATAGAGGAGGGTCTAATTTAAGAATTGAGTGGAAGCGTAATAGTAAATACTCTTTTCATCGGGCAGTAGTGTAAAAGTAGCGCCTACGCAAAATTTGTATAAAAAGGGGGCAGGAATGTTATGCGGAATGGCCTTACAATCTGCCAATGCCATAGCACAATTAAGTAGGTTCCATATACCTACATCAGGCGGTTGCGGTAGTAGTTATAATAAAGTTTAGGTATAATGCTTTTATTCCAAAATAAAATAAAAATAAAATAAAACGGATCTAGATAACCTCAAGATAGTATTTTGTTAAATTAGCATCTTATGTATTTAGCTACGATTATTTCATCCTTCATATTCAATTGTTGCATTTGAGTTCGCAAGAATAGTGTTGAGGTCATTGACATCTGTCCCGCGGTTGGGCAATTACTCGTTAAATAGTGGTTAGGAAAGTACCGGTGGATGATTATAGTACCAAGGACTTAGGAACATACTTAAGAACTCATCACATAATAGGGGTTAGAGTTATAGGTAACTTTCGTAAACTAGGGGAGAAAAGTAAGTACGCGTTATACCTAGTTAGTTGACCTAGTCAAATTGAATCCAATTCTCGGCGTTTACGATAAATCGATCGCTACTAAGTATTGTCCGAAATCTTAAGTACCTATAACCTTGCGGATATTTTCTACGTAATCGTCTTTGTAAAGAAAGTAATTGTAAGAATAGATAAGTAGGTAATTCGCGCGAGTTATATTCATTAACCAGTTAAAATGATAGGAAACTGGAGCGGTTATCTGTTACAAGAAAATGCGCATTCGAATCGGATTAGTTCCGGCTAGAAATTCAAATACCTAAGATCAAAGGTACACTATAATGGACTTTGTTGTTAGGTCATTAAGGTCAAAAGGTAAGCTGTGTGTAGGTATTTAAATGGTTGTCATCGTGAGTCAGTGAACCGGTTGTATGTACGCGTGAGATTTCAATTTTTAATTACGTAGGTACATAAAACCACTTTGGCAGGGTTAAAATAGTGACAGGTTTGAAGATAAGCAACAAGTAAAGGGCACCTAAATACCTGGCTAACTCCACAGAGGTATATTCCTGGCATGGTAGGACTCGCACATTTCCACATAAATACGCGGCCACTCTATCACATTCACTTTATAATGTGCACCAGTTCAATTATCACTACATTGATTTATGTTTGAATACACACTAAACCACAGTAAACACTTTAAACTGATTAAATAATAGGCCTAAATATGCGAGAATTCGGCTCGTTGAAGCCCGCGCGCAAACTAAAAACAATTTTAAACATCGAACTTAGGTCCGGGCGGCCATTTTGGAATCTAGCGACGTCGCGGCGCCAGTAATCATAAAGATTTTTGGCGGGAAATTGTTGTTTAATTCGATGATAAAGGAGTAATATTAATTAACTATATGTCGCGTTCGCTTATAATTTGGTGGAATGGGTGAACAGTTTTAGGATCATAGGATAAATATTTATGTAATGCATTAAGGTCGGTCTTAAATAAAGCGCGTCGCACGTAAAATATTTTGACACGGAAAATAATGTAGCCAGTTAGATGCGTTAATATTGATAGTAACTTTATGATAATGGCATAGTGTAAATTATTTCTAATAACTAGGTAATAATATAGTTGCTTAACTTTTGAGGTGGTTTTTCTCACGGGCCGGAATTGATATCGGCGAATTAAATATATAGAAATAGTATGCGACAAAATTAGCTTTGTGGAGGTTGCGGGCTAAGTATAAGCTAGTTAGAGCCTACATGTTTTATATTGGTCAATTCTAATAGGTATGTTAAGTACCTTAAAGCGTCACGCGGGTTTACGTGGGTACAATGTAATGAAAAAAATAATAGATAGATTGCGCCTTACAAAACTTAGCGAAATAAAGTTTTAGAC
Source organism: Epinotia brunnichana (assembly GCA_963854355.1). Classification (NCBI taxonomy): domain Eukaryota; kingdom Metazoa; phylum Arthropoda; class Insecta; order Lepidoptera; family Tortricidae; genus Epinotia; species Epinotia brunnichana. The sequence goes on from OY977939.1 coordinate 18,250,772, forward strand.
CCATCACACACTGTAGGTATAGCGAATTTCATTGTAATCAGTAGCTTAATTAACGCTAACGTACTTACGAGCGTGCGAATTAGAAAATAAGTAAGTAAGTAATAATAGATATATATATAGATATAAGATTAAGGCGCTATTGTATTAGGTCAACCTGTAAAAATAGTTGCTGTACTGAAATAAATAAATAAAATAAATAAAAAAATAAAATAAAAAAGGTAACACGTGTTGGCAAGCGAATGAAATAAAACGAATTCATTGAATAAGGATATTCCGAAATCCGTCTGTCTGGTTTAGTTACTTCATGAGTCATAATTATAGAGCGGGGTTTGTGAAGTTTCAGAATAATTTAAATAATTAATTATAATTCCAGTCAAGTTAGGTTTTCATATATATATATGCAAAACCAAGCACGCGTGATCTACGGTACGACATTATTAGTTAGCGAATAACTTTGATACTCAGGTTCTGAGGCGAAAGACTTCGCTGATAGGGATTTCCGAATCTCACGGGAGATTCAGCTCTAAGAAAGGGGGGCAGAAGGCTTAGAATTGTAAGACAATGTGTGTAGGGCATGAAATTGATTAACCGCAACGCACTTAATTATTAATAAGGTAGTGTTAAAGTCATGGGTTCTATCAAAAGGGCTGAATGCAGTTTAAATGTAGGTAGGTATAGTAAGTAAATATAGTACGGATCAATTCATTGATAGTTACGTTGATAGTAAAATTTATTACTTACGTATTTTAAACAATGGTTTCAGAATTTGTCAAGTATAAGATGGATAGTTGTCCCAGTCTGAAACCGAAAGATTAGAGCTTGTCAGACAAATACCATATATGTACCGGATCACGTCAGGTTACGAAAGATATTCGCCATGTTTATATTATATGGTAACAGGGCAATTCGGAGAAATTATATTAGTAATACCAAGTTGTGCACGTGTTATTATTATTATGTACTTTAAGGCAGGAGTCGTATATATCGCATGGCACTTTAAATTGGTTACCATAGTATGTGATACTGGAGTATGTAAACTAACTGTTCCACCTCTCTAGTCATTGTTGAGGTAATGTGAATTTCGAAATAGGTCGTTAATTTCGCAATTTATCTTAACGGCGCACTGGACGGGCGGTTTGTCCGGCGGGCTATGAATCGCGAGCGTCCGGGTTCGATCCCCGGTACGGAAAAATCTTTTTGTGTTTTTTTATTTTTGCTTTACTAACAATATTGTGGGCTACTACTTTTTAAACCTTTGGTTATTAAATTGAACGAATTTTACAATGTTTGGAGTAAGTTAAGGGTAATTGGGGATACTTATATATTTAGGCGTTTATAGTTTTAACATTATGCGATTTAGGTATTCATCAAATTGTGTATTTGTCTACGACATAGGGTCCGTCTATTTTTTTTCCATGAAGTACCTATGACAAAAATGACTTATCAGTTAATGTAAGAGGTTGTAATTAGGTATTATTTAAGGGTCTGCGGTATAATTTTACGGATGCATAAAATTATCATCGAGGCACTCGCGTAGGTTTATTGAACAGAACGTATGGTTGTTTATAAACGATGTTCGTATTAGGGCATATTTCCAAGTTCGGTTACAAAACTAGCGCAAAATAGGTCAGATATTGGTCACGTAGGAAAATTAATCCGACCCGTGGCGGGGATATTTTGATACTAGCGACGAACGCAAGTGATATTTCACTCATCCATGTAAGAAATAAGTAGTCGGCCGATGGATTAACTGTCGCATGAGTAAGATCGCGGTTGTTTTCCGTTCTTTCATATCCGTTTAAAAGAGGTTAGTACCTTTATTTAATTCAGTGCTGGATTAAAATAGGCCTTATGGATTAAAATGGGGAGATTTTAGAAGAAGGAATTACTTACGGTCGGTTGACTAGACACACTCTAGTCGAGTTCCTGGTAGCACAGTATTCATTGTTTCACTAACTTCACTTTAAAACTAACTTTAAATAATAATACACAATATTGACTCAAACACGAGTAATGACACGTTGGAATAGGCTGAAATAGGAGGCAAAACACTCGTTGTTGCACTATACAAGTCAGACGTAACTGGAGCAATTTATTCCTTCAAATAATAGCAATCTAGACACTAGTTATTATTGTTATTAAATTATTTGATTAATTACGACGAATGTTGTTTACAAAATTTGTCTAGCCAGGCCGCGGGAATTTGACATTTGCTGATTTGGGTTAAGATCTGTGGTGAGGCTTTAATGTACGGCCAAGTGGCGTGTTTAAACGGTTGTTACGGTTTAGGAAAAATTAGGAGTTGTGAATACATAAAGCCTGAGCTTACTTAGAGGTGGTAATTTAATTCTAATGGGGTTTTGTCATGTGGAATACGGTGGCGGAATGAAGGGGTTAATTCGGTTTCGAGTCAAATCATTTACGAGTTACAAGAGCATCTTACATTTATAAACTGTGTATCAGGCAAGTGAGGTATTGGGAATTATGTTAATTTTTTTTGACAAGAGAGTTCATATTTACTTAGACGGATTTTCCTTGCCTACTAACATTAAACTAGGACCTTTTATTAGATAGACCTTGCCAGTACGTTGTGTCTAGTTGATAAATCTAATGATTAATTTCCCTGCGCTTAAAGTTATTAAACTATAAATGTGATTAACAGGTCCTACCAATGTCAGAATTCGCGTCGATTTATAAGGGGCCTTTTGTAATTGGGGTTAGCATTGTGATTATAAAATACTCTGATACTACATTATATCCAAATGAGAAATCCTAGTAAGTGTTTGTATTCATACCAAAATTTGTAGACATCCCATTGAAATTGAGTCGCGCATTATGTTGGGTGTACATTATCGTTTGTAGGGCCATTATCGCTTGTATCGCGGGAGGGTTAGCGTAGTCGGTTGTCTTTAATCCATTCGGTATGATAGCTTTTGCGAGGGTACTACCACAATTTTATTTAGCATTTTAGACGATAAATATCAAAAAAATAATAAAAAGTAGAATAAGTAAAGTTATAGTCTGTGTTAAGAATAGTTACGCGATCCACTCACCGCTGGTTCAAATCGCGCGAATGAAACCGTAAGTACTTCGCGTTGTTCGTTTCACACTAGATATAAAAAAAAAAGGGGAAATTTAGTACTTTATGCTTGATTCCGTGCTTAAAACTAGAATAGAATAGGCAACTTGTAAGTTTGTAAATAAGATATTATGTGGTCGAGATCGTAAGGCGTATCTATAGTGTGCGCTCACGGGAGGTCGTGCGTCGATAAGGTTAACCGACTTTCAAAAAGGGGAGGGCTCTCAGATGGGTTGTATTTTACTTCTTTAAATCAGGTTGGACGTTAATTAAAGGCGCCTATATAGGTTGTTCAACAACAAATTAGGTACTTGTTATAAAATATTAACAAAATGGTTGGTCGTAGTATGGGAATTTAGGTATTTTTAATGCGTAACATTTATCGTCAGAAATATTTCTAAGTCAATAAATTGTCCAATATGTAGTTCACGATAGATTATACCGGTAGCTATTAAGGTAGATTCGAGATCGCTGCGTTGGGCGTGGCAAAATTAGCACTGACCCCTGGTCTTATGTTGATATTGAGAGGTTAGAGACCAAGTTATACTGGCTGTAAGCAATAAATCGATTTGAGTCGAGTCGATCTGCATTGGCGAATATCAAGGTTGGCGCAATGACCGCGGGATTGTCTCGCTATCAGTTGGGCTGTTATTCTGGGCGTACTAGGGAAGCACCTCACCTCACCTCACCTTTCACCACTAGCGAAAGTAGATCTATAACCGCAGCGCTGAGTCATCGTTACCATCGTCATCATATCAGCCGGTAGACAGCTACTGTTAGACAGGACTCCCCCAAAGAGTACTAGCGGTTATATCCCAATATTTAGTTGTTACGAATTGCGGAGTCTAGAGATATTTGTACGTGACCTTTTAGGATGACGTAAAATAAGTTACAGGATAACGGGACAGGAATGACTGATAAATGAAGTACTAGATGGTATAAATTTATTATTCTTTTTTTGAGTTGGCGGGAAATTTTAATTTTGTTCTTGTCATCCCTTCCTTTCGGAGAAAGTAGGTATACGGCGGATTGACGTCTCATAGGTATAAAGGGGGAATCAGATAACCTGTTGTCGTGCGTGTCAAATTTTAGATACTTAAGTTGAAATTTTAGATCGCGGCTCATCTTGGGTTTAAGGGATTCCTGACGGGTATCATTTTCAAGTTATACGGGAATGCAGGTTCTAGATTTAAGATAAGTTTGGAATCCAGGATGGCTGATAAAATTTTTGAAAGAAAAAATCGGCGCGAGTATCATTTTCGAGTAATGCACGGATGCAGATTTCGAATTTTGGGGCTAAATTTGGAGTTCAATAGGGCAGGGTCGGCTTTGGAGAAGAAGAGGTCGCGGCTACTGTATTCGATTAGCTTGTGATTGTATATTTTGAATTACGATACAGATGTGGGGTAAAGGCGACGGTGTTATGACAGCGTGACGGCAGTTGCAGTTGCGGGAGCGGAATTTCAAGCATCGATTGAATACTAATTATTGAAACTTACAGGTATCTTATGAGAACGAAGAGATGGAGTTCATAATAAAGGGAAGGATATGGGGCCGTGATCGTCTAGTGGTTAGGACCTTACGCAGTTATAATTATTCCGGCTTAAATTTATCTCAAGCATGGAATATGGTTATATATTTTGTCCACATGTTATGCGCTAGGTAGTGCATAAACAACGTTAAATATTTACATGAAATAATCCATTTATTACAGGTATATCTTAAGATGTATGATGCGTTTGTCAATACAATATTGACATCAGGCGTTAAATTTATGTGGGTCTTAAGGGCGTGGGTGTAATCTTCATTTAGTAATCGGCGAATCCTACGTTTACGTAAAATGCGGTATTGGCGTAAGACTAATTTAAAACTTATGAATTATGTATTGCGATTTATCTGGTATTTACTACATAAATTATAGTATTACGAAAATTTGAGATCCAACTATAAAATTATTTAAGTTGTGAGAATGGGGGGCAGTTATTTAATTAATGACTGATAGGTAAATGGTAAAAGGGATATGGCTTAAAATTTAGATATTTACGGGATACTCTAGGAGGGTTAATTAAGTTTGACTTGCTGTCTTTTATAATCTTCAAACATATGAAGGGCAGGTTAGTTGGCTGTGTGCGAATAGGGCTGTGCGGATCAATTAAAGCAGTAAAATTTTGTTTTGCAAAATAAGTAAAGTAGTAATATTATATTATCACTTTGTTCTACTCTTCATATCATAATTTTCTCGTCTTATAAAGTAAATGTAAATTCTCATAGCATATAACTTGGGAAGAACATTATATATCATTAATGTGGTTGTACTGTCGGATTCCGTTTAGTTGATCTAAGTCGTGTTTAGGGCAAGGGGATTAATTAGGTTGGGAGGGTATATGTGTGTGTTCGTTGAGTTAAGAGATGTATGAGTCCACGTGAGAGGTAGTGCTGAAAGTGTGATTGTATGATAACAATGGGCTTTTACCGACTGGTCGGAGTTCGCAGTGCAACCTAGGTTTGTTGGTACTGATTGATCTCTCCAAACCATTTTACACCGGTGTTTCCGCAGTTATAGTTTGGTTAGGTTAAAGTCATAAAATGACAAGGTCCTTGTGTGACTAACTGTGGCGACACTATACTCTACAGAAGCTAAGCTGAAAGGCTAAGCTAGTCTTATCTTCGTCCTACACATCTCTTCGTGGCAAGGATACTTCCGACACCATATTCTTCGGGATGATTTGTCAACGAACATTCATTCTGAAACTTAAGTAATAATATTTTAACTTCCATTACTGGGAATTTATCAGGAATTTCCTATTATATGTTAAGTAATTTGCAATGTCAAGATTACAATCTTGCAAGGGTTCAATGAACATGGTTTGTTGAAATTAAATTTAGTAAGGCTGTTATTCTTACACGATGGTGAAGTGTTGCATTTTGTATTTGAGTAATGCAAACGTATTTTATAGTAGTTACGACATTTCTACAGTAAAGCTGGGTGGGGCTTGGACGCATGTAGTCGGATTCTCTATAGGATGTCAAGGCACTTCCTAGAGACCCCACGGGGTTGATGAATGTTACTGTGTGCGACTGGGTCACGTTCGGTATAGAGATAGAGTATCATCGCGAACGACGATTATAATTAAAGTTTGTTTGATGTTTTGTCAGTATTATCACTATCGTTAATGGTGTGATGGTGCTGTCAGGACATTGAAGGGATTAATGCAAAATTAACCCAGTAGTTTATGAACAGTTTGCCTCTAGTGTGGAATACAGTCTGAAGTCGGATATCCTAGTCAAGTAGAAACATTCTCCACTGGGTTTGCTTGGTGGTTATCTTTGTACTCAGTGTTCTGCTGTTCGCATGGGGAGTTATTGTAATAACATAGACCGAGATATGTGGTTGAACCTGGATCCTTGGTAGCCAGAAGGTATCTGAGGGTTCGGGGTGTTAGTGCAACATCGTGGTCATTAGGATCTATTGGGCTCACAACCTAGTACTTTGTGCGAATGGGAGTATTCTGGGGAAGTTTTCTAGCGGCGCCGACCGAGATATGTGGTCTAACTTGAGTTTGTAGTGGCCAGGGGGCATCTGTGGGCTCAAGGTGAAGCTAGAAGATAATTATATTGTGTCATCGGCCGAGATATGTGGCCTAACTTGTACTGACGGAAGCCAGAAGGCAACTGGAGGTGCAAGGTGATGCAGTATAGGGGTTTGTATTGCCAGCCGAGATATGTGGCTAAACTTGAGTTTGTGGTGGCCAGGGGGCATCTGTGGACTCAAGGTGGTACCGTAGGGATGGGTATGTGTGTCATCAGCCGAGATATGTGGCTAAACTTGTGCTGACGGAAGCCAGAAGGTGACTGGAGGCACAAGGTGATACAGGGGCTATTCTTCAACGTCCATCACCAAGCAAACGTAGTGGTTAAACATTCACACGCCTAAAATACACTTGTTGGAGAGATCGATATATCAACGAATTGAAACTTCCCGAGTTATGGGGTTGGCAATTTTTGCAAAATTATAATCATAGATTATTGGTCGGAATTAATTGGGAGATTTATGTAAATAGACACAGCTAACAAATCTAGCCTTCAGTTAGAGTAATATTATATTTAAATTTGGTATAAAGACAGTAGGTTAACGGAATTATCTACTCAAAGTTATTTAAAAATTCACCATTAATAGGTCGCAATTCCTTGTTTATTGCTTAGGTATGTTTAAGATTGTGATAATGCTTCGCTCAAAATCGTAGATTTCTCGCTGTGCATGATCATGGGGCAGATTGAGACGATCCGAGAGCTTCGCTCTCAGACTCAGTAGTATCTAAGGGCGGAATTACTCTTTTAAATTGATAGATGTTAGCGTTGTGGGTTTCAGGTCCAAATATGAAGGGATTGAAGCTTTCATTCGTTATCATCCTGTTAATTATGTATGTAAATAAGTTAGATATAAATTGCGTTAGATGCTATTCTAGGCTAAAATCAAGACTACAATTAAAAGCGTAGAAAACTCGCGTTTCGTCCAAAATAATTGGTTTAAAACATGCTTCAGCATACTAATTCAGTATTGTTGGATTAGTGTATCATTTAATGTGTGCTAGATCTAGATTTATGGATTCATAAATTAGACTAGTTAGGTTAATTGCAGGAATGGATCGCTGGCCAGCAAGAAAACGCGTGGACGGACGCGCGGGCTGCAGGGATATTCTACCCGCGAAGTCGAGAAAAGTGATTATCGATCGGAGCGGACAGGCGATGGAGGCTCCCTGGAAAACGGGCCTTATACCCTTTAGTTAAGGTATATTTTCAGATGAGGAGTCGGATTAGTGGCGTGATCGTGTTAGTATTGGCTATAAATACCCCGGCGGGCCGAGGAGCGTTTCACTTTTCTATGGGACGTCGAAGCGAGATCACGCTGCAGAAGGCAAAGGCGGCCAGGCTAGGCTGACCTCTGGGCGCGTACTACTTCGAGGCGGAACAAGGCTGGTCACCACTGGGCTGCATTACGGCTGTTGCTGAGAGGAATTAGAGTTTGGTAAGGTCGCAAATGCCTTTGCGATCGTCTGGTGAGATTGAATATTTTATTTTAAAGTGTGACTAATCATAGTGAATTCTGGAATTTCTTAGGGAGTAATTATCTTGTGCGCACATTGTCTTGAATTGAGTGATTAATATTTAGGCAATATCTTTCTGCTCGTGAACTGATATGATCTTATATGATCACGTGTGTATTTTGAATATGTGGCGGTCTAATAGGTTTATCACCTAATAAATGCGCTTAAGACATCATCATATTAGAATTCCGTATACTCCCATGAAGTGAAGTGAACACGACTATTTATAGTACATGAATGTTCGCTAAGGAACGGTCCAATGGTAAATAATTCCTAATTGTATACCAGTATCTAGTGGTTAGTTGTAGGTACAAATGAGGGAAATCTTTATTAAAATATGTGTTAATATTATATTGTAATTTATTTATGGCGGAGGAGCTGGCTTGTTACGAGCGTCGAGGGAGATCAGAAGTGGCGGGAGCCCTGGGAACCAGAGAGGCGTTGGGTACGTGTCCCACTATTAAGAAATTAAAATCTGGTGAGTGACCTTTATAATCACTGTATTGAATGATTCTGAAACTTATTAATTTGTTTTTGGGCTATTATCTAACCATTTCAACGTTATCATACTTGTATTTGTGTATCGAAATCTAGTTCTACTGTATATAGTTTGGGGAATATGCTAGATAAAGTACGAGCGGTTTATGTATAGGTTATGAACGGATCTAGGTCATTGATTAAATAACTGACGATATTACAGGAATGTTGTTTTGTTCTACATATATATTACTAGTTGATTTGTCACTGCGATATGATTGGGTTCCGTGCGCCCCCACGAGATAAAGTGATCAATTATTATACGACAACCTAGTTATAGCAATTGACTCGGTCCGTGGTACGCGTTACACTATGAGGATAGATTGTTAAGATGCGGATAAGCGACAAATATTACCACAAGTTCATATTAATATCCGGTGGTTAGTATAGGTGCTGATGGGTGGTTACTTTACTAGATTAACGCAACTGAATAAAGTAGTTATATACACTCGTGGCTGTGTGCTCGGTGTCGAGACAACCATATCCACAGGGCACATTGACGACCCTGGCCACACGAGAATTCTCCCGAAAGGGGCTTCTTAGTCAGCAGAGATGTGCCCGCACTAGAGCGCCAGTCATAGATGTGTAGACAGAGTGAGTGGCTGAGAGTCTTCAATCTTGCAAATTGAGGGACCTCACTGGTCGAGCTGCTGTCTTAGTTCTAACAACCCTCTTAACAAGGGTTACGGTTGTGTTGGTTTATGAAGTAATCAGATGTACTTATAGATATATTGTGTGGAATTCCTTGAATGAATGAATCTAGCGTAGTAAATTAGTTATGTACACCTGTGGCCGAGAGCTTAGCGTTGTGGACAACCATATCCAAAGAGCACATTGACGACCCTGACCAATACGAGAATTCGCCCGTTAAGGGGTTTCTTAGTCAGTAGAGATGATGATCGCGCTTAGGCCTCCGTCACGGATGTGTCAACGAAGGTAAGGTTGGTGAGACCTTTCAGTCTTGCAAACTGAAGAGTTTCGCTGGCCAAGCCGTCGTTTTGCTTTAACCGAAGCTTCTTACCGTGAAGCTAGCTATGTTGATTTTACAAGGAAATCCAACACTTTCGCTTTAGTAACGGCAATAATTAAGTAGGTATCTTGTTAGGTGGGGTCGTTATTATCGGGATCTCAACAAAAGTATCGCAGTGGGTTGGTAATTAATTATCATTCGTCAGTTCAACTGTGCATTGTCGTATATTTAACATTGTTCCGACTATAAAGTGCCTTTGAGTTGATTGGGTGAGATTGGTTGCTAAGACATTGTGTTACATCCATTGAGATATTTTGGGGGTGAATTGTATTATAAATAGCTTAGGAAAAGTCAGTACTAATTGGTATTAGATTTGATAGAAATAACGATAGGGTAGGCGGAATCAACAGATGAGGTGGGATTACTAGCGAGTACGAGTAGCCGCGAGCGAGCGAGAGGCGAGCGCTACAGTTCGCTAACAACTCTAAGATTCATCGTTAGGGAGAATCGATATTATACTAGACATTGCGTCATTCATGTACCTGGAAGTAAAACATGTACTAATATTCTATTTCAATAGACTATCTTCGCATCATCATCAATATCTTGACTTACGATTATTTTCGTTATTATATCATCGCATCATCATCAATATCTTGACTTCTTCATGATTATTTTCATTATTATATCATCGCATCATCATCAATAGAGATCCCATCATGGCCAACACAAGTTGACCACTATTGTATTGCGAGTCTGTTTAAAGGGCGTCACCTACCACATAGCGTAATTTATCACTTCCCACAACTTAGTATAACAAGGAATTTATGCCCACTTTAGCCTCCATAGTTGTGCATCACTTAATGAAACTACAGAATTGTAAATTAATTCTAAGGAACCTGGTATAATTGTCTTACTTAAGTTATAGGTTCTACTAAAATGGGGTTAATGTACAACTTCAATTAACGTGTAACTTTTTCCCTTTATAGAAATACAAACTTCATACTTCTCGAAAAGGGCCTGGTTCTACTCACACAACGCGGGGCCTCATCCACTAGACGAAATCACACGCCAAGCCACTTCACCAGCGCGAATCACGTATAGCTTAGGTCTAAATAGGTCTTCGAGGTTAGGTTCCAGAGATAATAAATTCTAGGTTAGATTACGGCATTGTAGGCCTGGAGTCGGACGGTTTTTTATTTGACCGAATCTCTTTCCGTCCGGCAATATCCTAGGAGATGATTTGGTCTGTTAAAGTACTCAAGCTCGATTACTTTAACATAAATAACGAGAGATTCTGTAGCTGTAGGATAGATTTACCTAGACTAGAATAAAACCCAACCTTTCTAGTAGGATCGGCCGGAACTAACTCGGTTTTTCTATTCGCTTTGGTACGAGTTAGTATTTATAGGAACAAAGTGGATATCTAGTACAATCGAGTCTTGATTTTACTAGATTAATTAATCAAAGGTTCTTTAGCTTCAAAACAAACAAAATTAATTTGATATTTCTATGGTAAATAAATGATTTATTTTCTCGCTTACTATCTGTTTAATTTTATTCAATAGCTTTTCCTTCAGGTAGGATTCCATTTTCAGACGACTAGAAGCTTCTCAGGAGCTTCAGCTTTCAGATAGGGGTTAATTTAAGTTCAGAATACAAAAACATAAAAAGCAAGCCATTTATGAGGTTGAATCGTTACATGCACCGTAGGTAAGGATTGGAAGAATGCACATGTCCATGAGTTTCCGTTTTAGGGATGTAGGAAGGTTTCCCTTCATATACTCCTTCATGGACCAATAGCTCCTCCAGGCGTTTTCGGTGCGTCTAGCAACTTCTTTGTCTTGTCGAGCCTGGAAGGAGAGTATTTGGCCCAGGTATAAGTACTCATGGACATATTCCATTCCTCCGCCATCCACTTCTATGCTCCTTTGGACATGGTTAGTCATGAGCTTGGTCTTTGACATATTCATCATTAATCCGACCTCAAGGCTTGCTCTGCTAAGGTCTTGTAGCATGACACTGAGCTCTGTAGCTGACGATGAGAAAAGAACGATGTCATCGGCGAAACGTAGATTTTTAATTTAGAGATTTATTATAAGTGGAGATAAATAGATAGAAGATAATGAAACTCCCATTCAAATATCTCAAAAAAATTATAAAGCTACATCCGTTTTAATGTCGCTTGTTAGAGTGAGAAAACGATGAGGGACTGTGACGTCAATATACTCGAGCGTCATAGTAAAAAACAATCGTTTCATATGAAGGTGCGTTTTGCGGAAAAGGGACAGAACATACCCCCTCTTAAAACTTTGGACTCTTATAACTTAATCATTACCTATATAACCTCTTGCTTTGTTTTTTTCTCCATTTGACTATATTTATTTTAAATTCTTTTTCGAGAAAATACATTATGATTATTTACCATATTTTCGATTCCTGAGCTATAACCACGAACTTCGGAATTCAAAAATATTCGGGTATCTCTATCTCTATCGCACTAACCATACTCGAGTGACAGGGATGCAAATATATGAACATTGAGTATCGGTTTTCGTGGTAGCGCCGCAGGTACTTTGGCTGAATGCGCCGAGCGCGTGCCATTGTCATTCAAAAAAAAACAAATTCGGATTAATTATATTGTTCAAATTTGTTGATTTCATTTATTGAAATTACGACATAAAACGACATTTGCGCATATAAGTTCTCATATCAGAATCGAATATTTTTTTATGGTTTATATTTTAGCATTTGTCTCGTAAAGGTCTATCGTAGACGGGATTTAAATTATTAATAAGTGAAAGGCAAAGCAATTCCGCCATTTTGACGAAAATTTGACGGTTCTTATAGCTGACAGTTGGAGCAGCGTTTGATTTCAATAAAAATAAATGAAAAATTAAATGAAGTCGTATATTTCGGAAAATTAATTAACTGTCGCAGTCGGATAAAAACTATCCTAAGTTGCAGCTAGAATAATAATGTACCTATATAAAATGTTTCATATTTTTCCGTTCATGGGATGCTGAGAACATTCGAACCGCGCAAAGCTTAGTTTCAAACTGGCTGATTCTTTTTTTAATTTAGAGATTTATTATAAGTGGAGATACCTAATGTAAAATGCCATTATTTTGCAGATAAGCTTTGAAGCGGATACTGACATTTTATAAAAATATCACTATAACTATTTATCTATTTTTACAAGTATTTAGATATATCATCATCTATTTCCCACAACACAAGCCTTATTGAGTTAACTGTGAGTGGAGATTATTTTGTAGAGATTGTCCCATAATAACATTTATTCCTAGATAAATTTAATTCTAGGACATAAAAGATTTCTACTAAATAATGTGTCGGTAACTTACTTCCCATCACTAGTAATTCCTCAATTAAACCTTTTATTCAGTGCGGTTTCGAGTTGTAAGACCTTATACTTACTTTTACACATACCTCTTAAAAGTAAGCAGGAACCCGGGGCGTCGCAAACACTATGACAACCAACTCGTCTACTAGCGATATTGATAGGTAGGTATCCAAAAGTGAACGTTTTCGCATAGTTAGTTAGTCCGTCGCTACCGGTCTACGAGCCCGATAACGCAGAGTTGAAGAGTCTAAGTAACAGGCCTATCGGCCTTATAACGCACCGTAAAAAAAAACGCCATTTTCGGTCCCGCAGCGAACGTGTTAAAGAATTATCCCCTACATACCTACAAACGTATAAAACTAGTTATATGCTGATAAACTTTAACTCTTTAATGTTATATTAGTAGGTATAGATAAGATAGGATTTATTAAGTCCATATCAGTTATCTCCGAACTTACATACGACCATAATAATAGGTTATCAATTTTGTAATTACGAACCCAATTTTGATTAAAAGACTATAACTTCCATACCAAGTTCATACACGATTGTTGTGGCTAAGCGTATTTATAAATCAAGACTATTCAAAATAATCACGTGTTTTGAATAGGTAATCTCCACTTATAATAAATCTCTAAATTAAAAAAAGAATCAGCCAGTTTGAAACTAAGCTTTGCGCGGTTCGAATGTTCTCAGCATCCCATGAACGGAAAAATATGAAACATTTTATATAGGTACATTATTATTCTAGCTGCAACTTAGGATAGTTTTTATCCGACTGCGACATTTAATTAATTTTCCGAAATATACGACTTCATTTAATTTTTCATTTATTTTTATTGAAATCAAACGCTGCTCCAACTGTCAGCTATAAGAACCGTCAAATTTTCGTCAAAATGGCGGAATTGCTTTGCCTTTCACTTATTAATAATTTAAATCCCGTCTACGATAGACCTTTACGAGACAAATGCTAAAATATAAACCATAAAAAAATATTCGATTCTGATATGAGAACTTATATGCGCAAATGTCGTTTTATGTCGTAATTTCAATAAATGAAATCAACAAATTTGAACAATATAATTAACACGAATTTGTTTTTTTTGAATGACAATGGCACGCGCTCGGCGCATTCAGCCAAAGTACCTGCGGCGCTACCACGAAAACCGATACTCAATGTTCATATATTTGCATCCCTGTCACTCGAGTATGGTTAGTGCGATAGAGATAGAGATACCCGAATATTTTCGAATTCCGAAGTTCGTGGTTATAGCTCAGGAATCGAAAATATGGTAAATAATCATAATGTATTTTCTCGAAAAAGAATTTAAAATAAATATAGTCAAATGGAGAAAAAAACAAAGCAAGAGGTTATATAGGTAATGATTAAGTTATAAGAGTCCAAAGTTTTAAGAGGGGGTATGTTCTGTCCCTTTTCCGCAAAACGCACCTTCATATGAAACGATTGTTTTTTACTATGACGCTCGAGTATATTGACGTCACAGTCCCTCATCGTTTTCTCACTCTAACAAGCGACATTAAAACGGATTTAGCTTCATAATTTTTTGAGATATTTGAATGGGAGTTTCATTATCTTCTATTTATTTATACATAATAAATGCCTATGTCCTGATTGACTTATTCACTCAATCACTCACTCACTCACTCATCAACGCACAGCCGAAACTACTAATCTTAGAGAGTTGATTTTTGCACAGTATGTTGCTTTTATAACGTGGGCTAGGGATAAAAAGGGATTTTTGAAAATTCTACCCCTAAGGGGGTAAAATTGGGGTGCAAAGTTTGTATGGGAGAACCTTTTTTTTTTAAGCTATAGTCTTAAACTTTGTAGAAAAATTAGTTATTAGAATACAAATGAAACACTTTCAGCGTTTTGGAAAATTCCACCCCTACGGGGGTAAAATAGGGGTGCAAGGTTTGTATGGGGGAAACATTTTTTTTTTAAATAGAGACTTAAAACTTTGTAGAAAGATCAGTCATTAGAATACAAATAAAGAACTTTCAGGGTTTTAGAAAATTCTACCCCTAAAGGGGTAAAATAGAGTGCTAAGTTTGTATGGGAAAAACTACTTTTTTTTAAATAGAGACTTAAAACTTTGTAGAGAAATTATTCATTAGAATACAAATAAAGTACCTAGATTCAGTGTTTTAAAAAAATCTACCCCTAAGGGGGTAAAATAGGGGTGCAAATTTTGTATGGGGGAAACAATATTTTTTTTAAATAGAGACTTAAAACTTTGTAGAAAGATTAGTCATCAGAATACAAATTAAGTACTTTCAGCTTTTAAGAAAATTCTACCCCTAAAAATAGGGGGCTAAAATAGGGGTGCAAAGTTTGTATGTGGGAAACTATTTTTTTTTAGCTAGAGTCCTAAAACTTTGTAGAAAGATTATTTAAATACAAAGAAAGTACTTTCAGCGTTTTGGAAAATTTCACCCCTAAGGGGGTAAAATAGGGTGCAAAGATTGTATGGGAAAAACATATTTTTTTTTAATAGAGACTTAAAATTTTGACGAAAAATTACTTATTAGAACATGAAAAATACTACATTCGGAGTTTTACAAAAATCATTCCCTAAGGGGGTTAAAAAAGGGTGCAAGGTTTGTATGGGGAACACTTTTTCTGAGCTAGACACTTAAAACTTTGTAGAAAGATTACTTATAAAAATACAAAAAAAAAGACTTTCAGCGTTTTGAAAAAATCTATCCCTAAGGGGGATAAAAAGTGGTGCAAAGTTTTTATCAGGGAAAGTTTATATTTTTGAGTTAGAGACTTGAAACTTTGTAGAAAGATTACTTATTAAAATACAAAAAAAGAACACAAATCGTTTTAGAAAATTCCACCCCTAATAGGGTTAAAAAGGAGAGCAAGCTTTGCATGGGCAACACTTTTTTTTGAGTTAGACTTAAAACTTTGCAAAAAGATTACTTATTAGAATACTAAAAAACAACTTTCAGCGTTTTAGAAAACTCTATCCCTAAGGGGATCCTTAAGATCCTTAAGAAGGGTAGCCAGTGTTGTGTGGGAAAAACTTTTTTTTTACTAGACTTAAAACTATTCAAAATGTTACTTATTAAAATTAATAATAAAGTACTTTCAGAGTTTTAGAAAATTCCACCCCTAAGGGGGTTAAGAAAGTTTTGTATGGGCAACACTTTTTTTGAGCTAGAGACTTAAAAGTTTACGAAAAAAGTTCTTTCAGCGATTAGAAAAATTCAACCTCTAAGGGGGTTTAAAAGGGGGTTCAAATTTTAAATGGCGAGCAATTAAATTTTAAAGTGTGAGTAAGAGATTTTTAACTTCAGTCTTATTCTGTACGTTAAAAGACTACAAAACTGATTTCAGAGTTTTTCCAAATTCATCCCCTAAGAGTGTTAAAATTGGTTCAAAGTTTGAGTATTTCAAGGCATTTTTAAAGTATGAGATTTTTAACTTTGGTTTTAGACTGTTTGTTCACAAACTAGAAAATGAACATCAACTTTTTTTTTAATTATCCCCTAAAAGAGGGTTCAAATTTTGTATTGAGAGAAATCATTTTCTAAGACGATAAAAAGTTCTACGCGGACGAAGTCGCGGGCAACAGCTAGTTACTAATATGGTACGTCAAAAATGCGATGCGAAATCGTGAATCGTGCCCCCGTAATATGCATATTGCATAATGCGCGGGTTACTAATAGTAGTTTATGTGACTGTACATAATGAAGGGCATTAAACACGAGTGTGGTTCGGCTCGTTTCATAATAACATCACACGAGTGTCTTACTGCCTAATTATGTACAGTTACATACACTACTTTATCTATCCACATATCATAAGCCTCCATGATGCATTCAGGGGGGCTAGCACACTAGGCTTTATGTCGCGTTTTACGTGACGTTTCAGTACATTTTTGCCGACATAAAACCTAGTGTGCTAGCTAGGCAGGAGCCGCAAATTATGACCGGCATCGCGGCGTTGTTTTCTGGCAGCTGTCATAGTTTTTTCTTAATTCAGAGACAAACTAGAGTCGGATTCAACTATCATATCGTTCGATATATTACTTACGTGCGACATTTGTCAAATTTGTATGCAAATTGACAATTCATTTCGAACTAAAAGTCATCTCGACTGATATTAGAATAGAAGTCAAAAAATTTGAATGAAATAATATTATCGAAATCGATGTTATTATTTAGCAATAATAACATTTTCACAGATAAGAAATTAGTTTTAACAAAACAGTCTTTTTTATGGTGGTCATTATGTGCGGTTCTTGAACGCATCATGGAGGGTTTATGATAGTTGGATAGATAAAACTAATAACGAGAGTAACTTTTCTTAAATTTTGCAATAGCCTCGATTTTTTGCAGCATTTTAGGCGATTGGCACAACGTGCAGGGAGGCAAATTACAATACCTACGTATACTCGTATCTATGCGTCCAAAATATATTGGCACTGCGCTTTAGGAATAACTCTAGCCAGTATTGACTCGGATAGTTGCCAATTCGACAAGTTCCATTCAAGTTTTGGGTTTAAATAACTATAAATAAAGATATCTTAGTGTGTAGTGTAGTAATAGTCGCCAAAAAATATTTTGACATTAATATTGTATTCAACAGAAATGTCTGGTTACGACACTCTAAATTTTAACTCAAGGAAAACGTATAAATATAAATCGCCTTCTTCATTCACGATAAGCTCAAGTTGATGATTTTTTCCCTTCATTTAAAAGTATTTGAGCCTTCATTTATAAATAATTGAGGCTTTCGCAAATTCGCAGATTAAATCCGAAGCGCTGTCAACGTCGTTTTACATTTGACTAGCGCCATATCGATGTCAGTTTTCATGGAAAAGGAAGTTGCGGGCATAGGTTACCTTAGCAAAAAACTCATACCTTATTGAAATTACCTACTTAGTTTTAAATGTAGGTGCGTAGGTACCATAATTCGACGCAACTGTTTGTGGCATTTCACACTCCCAGACGAAAGCGGTTTATTGGGACTATTATTCAAACGGGGCAGTGAAGGAAAATCCGAAACTATATAAGAGATACGGAAATTTGCTTTTAGGAGTCACGAGATCGATTTTAGAAAAAATAAAAACTGCATTTAAGATTTACAAAGCAGTCTCATACACGGCTGGGAATGAACCCGGTCAAATCGGTCGTAAAATCAAAGTTCGTTTTTTTGTGTAGGTAAAGTAATAGTGCTGTAAGGAACAATTGTTGCTAAGGAATCCTAATTTTATAGTTTTATGTACGAAAATGGATCTCGCCATACTAAGCCGCTTAGAAGTTTGGGGAGATGTGACGTCTGAAACTAGACGGAATTGGTATACCTATTCGTAGTTTGTTTTATTTATTTTCATTACTTACATACACCAATCTTTTCAAAACTTTAATAAAATATCATTCCCATTCCCACAGGTACTTACGTGGTACTTACCCATAGTAGGTACCTACTGTTTGTAAGGGCTATGAAATTCTGCATTTTCCTGTGATTGTGTCCTTAGCAACAATTGTCCCTTACATCCAACACTACCTATTTATTTACGCAAAAAAACGAACACTGATTTTTAGACAGATTTGAGCGGGTTCGATTCCCGGCCGTGTAAGGTAAACGTCCGAGTGCTCGACGCTGTACTAGTATATGTCATGGGCACTCTATATCAAAGTGACACGGCTTAAATTCGAATGAAGAAAAATCCTCTTAGTTCGAATTTCACGCATATTGCTTTGACATATTAGAGTGCCCATGCCATATACTAGTACAGCGCCGAGCACTCGGACGTGTAACTTATGTATGAGGCTTTTTTGAAAATCTTTGAATGCAGTTTTCATCTTTTCTAAAATTTCCGTATCTCTTATAGTTACGATTTTTCCCTCACTGCCCCGTTTGAATAATACAACATGTATAGTGGAATGAGTGAGCTCTCAAAGGCTTCGACAACCGCATCCCGGCGGCGGTTGGACTACCGCGCAGCATCGTGTATGCAAACCGACCCGTTACCTATATCAGCCGATCTGCAATCTGGGGGCACGGTAGTGCCCCTGACAAGACGAGCCAAGTGCAGCGCAAGGGCACTGCCTACCTTTTCTCGAAGCGCTAAGGTTTGGATTATACAAGATAAACAAAATTCTTGGAATATGATATCAATATTAGACTTAAACATAGCGTTTCAATTGCATAGCAATCATCAAAAAAAAATTGCATCGTTGATGGATCGTGTGAGAAATAGTCAAAAGTAGGTACAACTGTCCCAACCTTTGTCACTGGATGGCACAGATCAGGAAAGTTGTAAAGTATAGGTATACAATAGCCGTGATCTGTGTTAGAGATGGGTAAATACCCGATATTTACCTACCCACGGGTAAATACGCGGGTATTTATTATAAAACTCTAAATTTCATGTGTTAAGGTTTCTCGGGATCCGAATATGACATAATATGATGTTTTTATGCATTGTTACTCATTTTTCATATTAATTATACTAGGGATGCAGTATTTTTAGTAGGTGCTGTCGATTGATTGTCAAAAACAAAAATAATTTTATTCTGTAAATAATAGTACATTATGATACAAGTGTGCTAAGTTGGTCATTACACTCGAGTCGGTTTTTAAGCCTGAGCCGAAGGCGAAGGCTTAATGGAGACGAGAAGTGTAATGACCAATGCTCACGTGTTTCATACGACGTTTTTCAACACATTTGCGAGAAAAAAAAAAAAAATGAAAATGTTAAAAGATATGTAACGCAAGCGACCGCGTCTTCCCAAGTCCGGCGGCCGGAATCGACGAACATTTTACTTAAAGATTTCAAAGGCTAGCTGTGTGAGTTATGTATGCGTGTGTTCGTAATGTATAGGTTCAACTCCGACTTTTGACAAAGTACGCCTCAGGCGGCAAGTGTATCAGAAGTTAATAAATTTGCGTGCGCGTGGGTCACCACATGATGCCGCGAAATTCTAATTTATAATTCACGAAATAATAACTGTAGTTAATTGTTTATGTAATAATATTACACTTATTTTCGTTGCAGTATTTAATTGTGTTGCGTTAGTATTATATTATACTGAAAGTACAGGGTAGGCAGCGCCTTTTTGCCTATATGGAGTGCACGCCACTGATGTAATGAAAAGGCACTAGTGCGATAATGTAATGTAAAAGTCACGGCATGGGTAATATTCTGCATTATTTTGCTAATATTTAAAAAGATATGTAATGAAAAGGCACTAGTGCGATAATGTAATGTAAAAGGCACGGCATGGGTAATATTCTGCATTATCAGTGTAAATACGCTGTAATAAGACCTACTTTACGAGCAGGTGTGTTGAAAATGTTTTTTTGGTACTGTATGTTTTAGTGAATATAGAAGTAACACTGATTGCGTAAAAATAAAACGTATTATTTGTTGTTTTCCATACTTAAGAGTCCGCAGTAAGCTCGATTCTCCATACAAACGTAGTTACGCTCTCATTTTAAAACGACTAGCTAGTTTGCTCTGAAACATTGTACTTAGAATAAGTTAAGTACCATCCAGGTCTGTAATTAGTTTATGTAGCTTCAGATACCATAGTAAAACATACAGCAAATTTAAGTTTTTCTTACAAAACTTGTTTTTGCTGTATTTCAAAATGAGAACGAAACTCCGTTTATATGGGAAGGTGAAATACGGCCGAGCTTAAAGGATGACTCACGCTAGAACGGGCCGTGTCCGGCCCGGGCCGTTTTCTAAGAAAAACGACGGTGTTTTTGCGCGGCCGAGCCATACCCAAGCCCAGCCGAGTCACGGCCGAGGCTCGAAAGCAGCTCGGTGTCGGCACGGCCCAGCCGTGGCTCAGCCGGGCTTGGTTATGGCTCGGCCGCGCAAAAACGCCGTCGTTTTTCTTAGAAAACGGCCCGGGCCGGACACGGCCCGTTCTAGCGTGAGTCATCCTTAATGCGGACTCTTAAGTATATTGAATTGCCACAAAGCTTTCACATAATATTTATTACTTGTTAGAGTTGTTAGCCCTTGACAACACAAATATTATTTACCTACGCGTAATTTTAGCATACCTACAATGTGACTCATATTTATATCTCACTCGCTCACTTCCCTCCTCTTTACCACGGCAAGATAACGCTGCCGCAATATTACAAGGTTGTATGTTACATTTTTTCCATAATGTGAGTTATGATTAGTACGTAATTCTGCGTGTCTTTAGCTATATTTTACTGAAACCTGTAACTTAATATCGTCAACTAATAGTCCGAAAATCCCGATGTTACGTGGTTCTATGTTGTGGATATAAAACTAACAAGGGCAACAAGGTTCTATGTTTGTTTGATTGTTATTATTGTATAAGTGGCTATATCATTATATAATATTAATAGGAATCCGAAATACCAAAGGAGCTGGGATGATGTTATTTCCAATTTATCATATTCTAACCTTTTAAACAATAGTTCTGGAGTCGAACGCGCCCGCCTAGCTGCTGCAGGAACTAAAGAGGCTGGTCACTGGCTCAGTGCTTACCCCTCGGCAAATACAGGTACTTTTTTGGGGCCGGAAACACTGCGACTAGCAGTTGGCCTCCGCCTTGGGGTACCCATATGCGCTCCACATAAATGTCACTGTGGCCACGACGTCGACCAGCTGGGGCACCACGGACTGTCTTGCCAGAGGAGTGCGGGGCGCTTCTCCCGTCACGCCGCGCTTAACGATATCATCCGACGGTCTCTTGCCAGCGTGAATGTACCGGCGGTACTCGAGCCGGTCGGAATCGCCAGAGACGACGGCAAAAGACCAGATGGGATGACACTAATTCCGTGGAAGATGGGACGGGTGCTAGTGTGGGACGCGACCTGCGTAGACACACTGGCTCCCTCCCATCTCAGCAGTACCACAAATAAGGCCGGTGCGGCGGCAGAGGTTGCCGAGGCGAACAAAAGGCGCAAATATAGGGGCCTCGATACCAACTACAACTTTGTTGCTTTTGGTGTCGAGACCCTTGGTCCGTGGGGCCTAGCCGCACAGGCACTCTACCGTGAATTGGCAAAACGGTTGGTGGACGTCACAGGGGATAGAAGAGCTGGCAGCTTCCTCGCTCAACGCATAAGCATTGCTATTCAGCGAGGAAATGCTGCCAGCGTACTCGGTACCTTGCCACAGGGGCCCATTTTAGAATTTGATTATTAGTTTTATCATTTATACTTGTATTATTTTTTAGGCTAGCTTAATTTTATTTTTATAATGTGTTAAGTTGTTATTTACAAGAAAATGTATAGATTAATTATGTCTTTAATAAATATAGTAATATGTTACATACGTTATGGAAAAAAAAAAAAAAAATGAGTCAGATAATCAAACTAATTATAAATGACATTATAATTGATTTCTTATCATAGTAATATAATTTGGCCAATTGTCAAAAAAATTGGTCAAAGTATCCGGAGACCGTAGGGCTGGCTCGTTCCTTGCCCAACGGATCGGCATAGCTATACAAAGAGGGAACGCAGCCAGTCTTATGGGAACCCTTCCGCAGGGATCCGACCTTGGGGATCTCTTTTGATTAAATTTATGTTTTTCCTAATTTTAGGTTAATTTAGTTTATTTAAGTTTTTTCTAAAGTTATGTATTGTAAGTAGGTTTTTAACTGTCACCTATATATTTTTTGAATTAAAACATCATCTATTGTGTGTTAAATTACATGTTTAATATAATTTATATTATTGCAAAAGATGGACTTAATGCCACAAAGCATTATCTGTCAGTCAACCTTAAGTCAAAGCAGATAATATTTTTATATTGAATTTGATAAGATAACCTTTCACTATTAAAGTGTATTTTATTGCATTTCATGTATAAAATCATACCTACTTATAACACTCAGGATAAGCATATAATACCTAACGTGTGATTGATCTCTTTATTAGAGAAGCGTGGGCTGCATCGTATCATTTATATTGTTATTTAATAGTGGCATGCTGACACCTATCCTTTATTTGAAAATAAGAAAAAACAGGTACTATGACATTTCATTTAATTTTGCTTCACAATATTAATATTCGTGTTTGAGAAAGCAAGTTATTTCAAGCAAAAAAAATTGTTTTTCGCAATGGAGGTCATTATGACGTACGGTACGTATACTCAATCGGTATTTGAAGTGAGCTACAAACAGTCTCACACAGAGGAAACATATATAAAAAAAATTTAAAACCCCAAAGAACCCGAAGGCAGAATAACGGCAATATTAGTGGTACTCCAAAGATTTTGAAAAAACCCGTTGTAGGAAAGACAAAAATAGATACTATCAAATCAATGTAGGTACAGGTGCCACGAGCAGATGTGGAGTACTACGAAACTGTTTTTAACGAATAGAAAGCCAAAATGGAACTCATTAAACATAATACTATATTGAAAAGATCTAAATTAACACCCTGTATACCGCTCGCTTGACTCCGAATCGCTAAACTTAAGTGGCAGTGGGCGGGGCACATTGCACGTAGAACTGATGGCCGTTGGGGCGGAAAGGTTCTCGAGTGGCGACCACGTACCGGAAGGCGCGGCGTTGGTAGGCCTCCCACAAGGTAGACTGATGCCCTGGTAAAGGTCGCGGAAGTCCGCTGGATGCGGGTGGCGCAGGACCGGTCACTTTGGAACTCTTTGGGGGAGGCCTATGTCCAGCAGTGGACGTTTTTCGGCTGATATGATGATGATGATGATACCGCTCGCCTGTGGCCTCGGCCTCCAATCACCTGCTCCCTCTATATATCCCGCATTTTTCCGATTTCAATGAATAATTTTAGTACTAAGTACTACGCTAGAAACAAACAAAGTCCTATGTTACTCAACAGAATGTTTACCTAACGGGACCAAAGTTCTATGTAAATAACAAATTGTTTATCTCCACTTATAATAAATCTCTAAATTAAAAAAAGAATCAGCCAGTTTAAAACTAAGCTTTGCGCGGTTCGAATGTTCTCAGCATCCCATGAACGGAAAAATATGAAACATTTTATATAGGTACATTATTATTCTAGCTGCAACTTAGGATAGTTTTTATCCGACTGCGACAGTTAATTAATTTTCCGAAATATACGACTTCATTTAATTTTTCATTTATTTTTATTGAAATCAAACGCTGCTCCAACTGTCAGCTATAAGAACCGTCAAATTTTCGTCAAAATGGCAGAATTGCTTTGCCTTTCACTTATTAATAATTTAAATCCCGTCTACGATAGACCTTTACGAGACAAATGCTAAAATATAAACCATAAAAAAATATTCGATTCTGATATGAGAACTTATATGCGCAAATGTCGTTTTATGTCGTAATTTCAATAAATGAAATCAACAAATTTGAACAATATAATTAACACGAATTTGTTTTTTTTGAATGACAATGGCACGCGCTCGGCGCATTCAGCCAAAGTACCTGCGGCGCTACCACGAAAACCGATACTCAATGTTCATATATTTGCATCCCTGTCACTCGAGTATGGTTAGTGCGATAGAGATAGAGATACCCGAATATTTTCGAATTCCGAAGTTCGTGGTCTACGAAGCTCAGGAATCGAAAATATGGTAAATAATCATAATGTATTTTCTCGAAAAAGAATTTAAAATAAATATAGTCAAATGGAGAAAAAAACAAAGCAAGAGGTTATATAGGTAATGATTAAGTTATAAGAGTCCAAAGTTTTAAGAGGGGGTATGTTCTGTCCCTTTTCCGCAAAACGCACCTTCATATGAAACGATTGTTTTTTTACTATGACGCTCGAGTATATTGACGTCACAGTCCCTCATCGTTTTCTCACTCTAACAAGCGACATTAAAACGGATGTAGCTTCATAATTTTTTGAGATATTTGAATGGGAGTTTCATTATCTTCTATCTATTTATACATAATAAATGCCTATGTCCTGACTGACTTATTCACTCAATCACTCACTCACTCACTCATCAACGCACAGCCGAAACTACTAATCTTAGAGAGTTGATTTTTGCACAGTATGTTGCTTTTATAACGTGGGCTAGGGATAAAAAGGGATTTTTGAAAATTCTACCCCTAAGGGGGTAAAATGGGGGTGCAAATTTTGTATGGGAGAACCTTTTTTTTTTGAGCTATAGACTTAAACTTTGTAGAAAAATTAGTTATTAGAATACAAATGAAACACTTTCAGCGTTTTGGAAAATTCCACCCCTACGGGGGTAAAATAGGGGTGCAAGGTTTGTATGCGGGAAACATTTTTTTTTTAAATAGAGACTTAAAACTTTGTAGAAAGATCAGTCATTAGAATACAAATAAAGAACTTTCAGGGTTTTAGAAAATTCTACCCCTAAAGGGGTAAAATAGAGTGCTAAGTTTGTATGGAAAAAACTACTTTTTTTTTAAATAGAGACTTAAAACTTTGTAGAGAAATTATTCATTAGAATACAAATAAAGTACCTAGATTCAGTGTTTTAAAAAAATCTACCCCTAAGGGGGTATAATAGGGGTGCAAATTTTGTATGGGGGAAACAATATTTTTTTTAAATAGAGACTTAAAACTTTGTAGAAAGATTAGTCATCAGAATACACTTTAAGTACTTTCAGCGTTTTAGAAAATTCTACCCCTAAAAATAGGGGGCTAAAATAGGGGTGCAAAGTTTGTATGTGGGAAACTATTTTTTTTAGCTAGAGTCCTAAAACTTTGTAGAAAGATTATTTAAATACAAAGAAAGTACTTTCAGCGTTTTGGAAAATTTCACCCCTAAGGGGGTAAAATAGGGTGCAAAGTTTGTATGGGAAAAACATATTTTTTTTAATAGAGACTTAAAATTTTGACGAAAAATTACTTATTAGAACATGAAAAATACTACATTCGGCGTTTTACAAAAATCATTCCCTAAGGGGGTTAAAAAAGGGTGCAAGGTTTGTATGGGGAACATTTTTTCTGAGCTAGACACTTAAAACTTTGTAGAAAGATTACTTATAAAAATACAAAAAAAAAGACTTTCAGCGTTTTGAAAAAATCTATCCCTAAGGGGGATAAAAAGGGGTGCAAAGTTTTTATCAGGGAAAGTTTATGTTTTTGAGTTAGAGACTTGAAACTTTGTAGAAAGATTACTTATTAAAATACAAAAAAAGAACACAAATCGTTTTAGAAAATTCCACCCCTAATAGGGTTAAAAAGGAGAGCAAGCTTTGCATGGGCAACACTTTTTTTTGAGTTAGACTTAAAACTTTGCAAAAAGATTACTTATTATAATACTAAAAAAGAACTTTCAGCGTTTTAGAAAACTCCATCCCTAAGGGGATCCTTAAGATCCTTAAGAAGGGTAGCCAGTGTTGTGTGGGAAAAACTTTTTTTTTTACTAGACTTAAAACTATTCAAAATGTTACTTATTAAAATTAATAATAAAGTACTTTCAGAGTTTTAGAAAATTCCACCCCTAAGGGGGTTAAGAAAGCTTTGTATGGGCAACACTTTTTTTGAGCTAGAGACTTAAAAGTTTACGAAAAAAGTTCTTTCAGCGATTAGAAAAATTCAACCTCTAAGGGGGTTTAAAAGGGGGTTCAAATTTTAAATGGCGAGCAATAGAATTTTAAAGTGTGAGTAAGAGATTTTTAACTTCGGTCTTATTCTGTACGTTAAAAGACTACAAAACTGATTTCAGAGTTTTTCCAAATTCATCCCCTAAGAGTGTTAAAATTGGTTCAAAGTTTGAGTATTTCAAGGCATTTTTAAAGTATGAGATTTTTAACTTTGGTTTTAGACTGTTTGTTCACAAACTAGAAAATGAACATCAACTTTTTTTTTAATTATCCCCTAAAAGAGGGTTCAAATTTTGTATTGAGAGAAATCATTTTCTAAGACGATAAAAAGTTCTACGCGGACGAAGTCGCGGGCAACAGCTAGTATTTAATAAATAATTGAATGATTAAGGTGTATTTTTGGCATAAGTATATTTGTGTTTCTACAATTGAGATATTCGTTTATCTACCAGATCTATAACCAGCGAAATATAGTTATACTTATTTTCAAAGCTAATTATCTCCGTTCGATGTTCATGTAACATACAACCTTGTAATATTGCGGCAGCGTAAGATAACGCCGAATTCTATGGCACCGCTTGTTCGCTTTGTTCTAGCATCGTATTAGCAATATTAGCATTCAGTGGTTTCGTTATCTTTTGTTTGTAGTGAATTTCGCTTTTTAGTAAGAAACTTTCATACACAGATTCAAGTCTATAACTCGGCTGCCCAAAGGAGAAAACAAGTAACTCACTTTTGGCAAATTTTACAGGAGAGCGAAAAAACGTAATTTGAATTTTTCGTCACCTAGTAAACCCAAATAACATTAATAAACGATGCAATGGCATTTGGTAGTGTAAAACTAGATCTTTGCCATATTTTTTTTAATTTTTATGTTCAGTTTAATCAGAATTGGGGGAAAATGTTTTCTGCGTAGAACTGACGTCGAATTTTTAAAGAAATCCCCACGTAAAAACAAGTATCTCTCGACTCACTTGTTTTTTACGTGGGGGTGTCTTTAAAAATATATGAGGATTATTGTATTTTTATCGACGAAGTTTGTATGTTTTGGGTAATCTCCGGAACAACTTATCCGATTTCAAAAAGTATTTGACCTGCGTGTAGACTGGACTTTTTGGATTGTTATAAGCTATATTTTATCCCACGGGTTTGCCTGCGTTCTTTGTAATACGCGGGTTAAGCTGCGTGGGTGGGTTATATATGCAAAATTTTCGTCCTCAAATAAGTAACGTTATTATTTTTAAATGTATGTACCAAAAGTCAGATTATGTATAAAGTAGGGCAATTTTTGACAATGATGAAGAGATATTCATTGTCACTACAATAATACTCGTAAAACATGCACAGTTACACTACACAACATAATTAAAATTAAATAAGTTCGGTTCTATATTGTACGTTTGGGAATAATTTATATGACTTTAAATAACAGATACTTGGTTTTAGATACATTTCAACGTTGTTTACAAACTTCTTACCAACGGTGAAACCAAGTATCTTCCAAACCCATTTGATTTCCAAGTATCTCCTCTTGAGTTACTTGTTTTTAGTGTAGAATCGTCAACATACTTGTTTTCAGCGTAGAATTAGTGCCCAAAAAAAGATACTTGGATTTTAAAATTACTTATAACTTGGAAAATATAAGGCTTAGAAGAAATTTTTGACGAAGAGGTAGATGCGTTTTCATGCCCTTTATCCAAATATCCAAAAAAACGAGAATAGAAAAAAAGTGAGTTACTTGTTTTCTTTATGGGGCAGCCGAACTTTCCAAATCAACGATTTCCATACAACGGTTCAACCCCTATTTCACCCCCTTAAGGGTTGAATTTCGAAAAATCCTCTCTTAGTACACGTCCACGTACTGTAAAGAATAATGTTCCCAATTTCATGCGTTTATCATAAAAAATCATACATTAATTATGTGAACTTTAATCTTAACCCCTTCAAGGGATGAATTAGAAAAAAAAGTAGTTAAGTAGTTCATTTGTACTCATACAACATTCTATAATAAATACCAAAGGTGATGCGATATGCGATGCGTAAGTAGATGCATGCATACCTGTTTAGGCGAGTCGGAACTTAGGTAGGTACTAGTCACAATATCTGTGCACCTTGTCATGTGACATCATATCGGCGCTCTGGATACGGTGTGAAACGCACTTCCCAAACACGGAACACTTTTGCTAAGTCATTAAGTTACTATGGTTGTATAACATACGTATATATTCCGAATGAGACTATTTAGAACGCATAATAGTATCTGTTGAAAATTCACATCTAGGACGTCGTATATCAACGTGTGGCATTGTAAGTAAGTACAACACCTTAAGAATGTTATATCTAGCTTTAGCAGATTCGGTTATACGATACGGTCTCAGCAGCTATGGAAGATCGTACAAAACCAATCCAGCCAATATATTTAATCTACAGAAAAGTATACTAAAAAATATTATACCAAAAAATATAAAAATAACTTACAGTAATAACTACTCTCACCTTTTCCAATATTGTAAGCACTGTTGTTGCACTTCCCGTGCAAAACATGGTCAAACTTTCCATACTCAAGGAAGAATATAAATACATTACCAACTCGAATGAATACCACCGTTACAATAGGCCAAGGAGTTTATCTAATGCACACATATTTTTATTACCAGCAATGAAAAACGTTTACGGCATGAGAACCAATCATTACATGCTTCCTAAAATAATAAATAGTCTCCCAAAACACATACAAGATTTATACCTATCCAACCCTATATCAGCTAAAGATGTAAACAAGTATTATATGTCAAGTAACAACTATGATTACGCCTTGTAACCAACCAAGTTATTGTTCATCAGTGATTCAGTAAACGGAATGTAAGTACATATATTGATGTAAACTAACATACCTACTTAAATAGTTAGACCGAACTATACCTGTAAATAAGCCACTAATGGCTTTAGCACCTAATTATGAAACTCTGCGATAAGTATGAATTATTTAGAACTTTAAATAAAAAAAAAGTTAAATGTAAGTAATAAATAAAGATCTCCTCAAACCTAACATGGACGTAAGTGACATGAGTTTTTGTTACGAACGTAAAATTTAACATTAATCTTACCTTAACGTAACTTTTGGGGAAAGCTTTTATTGCCAACTTTTTTTGTACAATCATCAACTACGTCATATCATAACATAATAAAAAAGTACCGTAATATTGCATGTAAAAATTTCGACTCAGTTACTTATCTTCGATCATCTACTCCAACCCCGCTATACTATAACTTTTTTTAACCTCACCTCACCCGTCACCCACTAATACAGGGGTCGGCAAACGTTCTAACCAAAGAGCCAATTTCAGTAAAACATATTAATTTTAAGAACCGTAAAGAGCCATTTACGCCATGTTTGATCTCACATTTCCTTGAACCTATCTTTATGAGGGCGAAGAGCCGCAAATGACCCTTCAAGAGCTGTGGTTTGCCGACCCCTGCACTAATATATCTTGACGCCGCGATTCGTAGTAACTAAGCTTAATCAGACGTCTAGTTTCGATAGGCATGATGAGTGAGGTGATACGCATGAGCGCGTACAGAATAACATCCTTGGAAGTTGAGTTCCATTTCGACTGGCAAGTTTTTATAATAAAAAGCGGCCAAGTGCGAGTCGGACTCGCACATGAAGGGTTCCGTTAAATAAATTGCTTTTTACGATTTATGACGTATTAAAAAAAACTACTAACTAGATCTCGTTCAAACCAATTTTCGTTGAAAGTTTGCATGGTCATCATATATTTTTTTTAGATTTATCATTCTCTTATTTTAGAAGTTACAGGGGGGGGGGGACACACATTTTTCCACTTTGGAAGTGTCTCTCGCGCAAACTATTCAGTTTAGAAAAAAATTATGTTAGAAACCTGAGGACTGCAACCGTTCTTAATAAGGTAAATGTTACATTACGTTTTTGGGGTAATGTAACATTTAGGTACCTTATTAAGAACGGTTGCAGTCCTCATCATTCTAAGGGACGCAAATGCACGTCCCATGCATCAGTCGTGATACTGGGCCATGTTTGAGGATTCTCACATTACGGGACATCTAGCAGGCTTTTCATTCTGTCTCTGTAACAGCAAAGGACGTCTGTACGCTGCTAATGTTAACGTGCGTTTTGGCACACTCTTTTTACCTGTTTTTCTGTGGTTTTAGCAGTATTTTAAATACTTTTTTAGTGCTAATATTAACATTTCCTGTAATAAAAGATTATCGTTTGACAATCTGTCATAACAACGATATTATGTCAAGTTATGTTAACCGCGTCACCATGAAGTTTAGGTTGAATACTTTTAGTCTAAGGTTGTATTCACTTTTCGTTATTATGTGATCCTGGTACCTTGTAAATTTTTGAATTGTAAATTTAGAACAAGAAATTCTAGAATTCTTGGTCTGTTGGGGTATATAAGCCCATACAATGGGCGGAACGGAGTTTTACGTCGACTTCCAAACCAGGAAGACTTCTAAATTGACCTGTGCGGGGTCACAGTTGGCCCCGCACCTCAAGAAGGTCCCTCCTACGAGTTCTGGCAGCGCGTTGACGAACCACGTCCTTTATCTGCACGTGCTCCTTGTGGACGCCAGTACGCGCCCCTCTTTGGCGTCTGTACGCCCTACCTGCACGCGCTCCTGGGTTGCGCGCCCTATCTGCACGCGCCCTTGGATTGCGCGCTTGGACTGCGCGCTCTACCTGTACGTGCCCTTGGACTGCGCGCTCTACCTGTACGCGCCCTTGGACTGCGCGCTCTACCTGTACGCGCCCTTGTTTTGCGCGCCCTATCCGCACGCACCCTTTGATTGCGCACCCTATCTGTATGCGCCTTGGACGGCGCGCACTATCTGCGCACGACCTACCTCACGTTTTCTTTACCTTTTTTTACGCTCAACCTCTAAATTCTGTACGGTGTGCCATTGTAACCCCTGCACTTGTCAAAACTAAAAAATAAATATACAACCCCGACCCGAATACCTTTTTTCCTTTCTGTAGTCTAGCTTTTCTAACTGTTCCGTGGGCTATCAATATCTTGGTAGTCCACGTAATGTGACAGGAATATCATTTTTGAAGACCTATCCATAGACACCCCCCACACGTATTAGTTTGATGAAAAAAAAATTTTTGAGTTTCAGTTCTTAGTATGGGGAACCCCAAAATTTACTGTTTTTTTTTTATATTTTTGTGTGAAAATCTTAATGTGGTTTACAGAATACATCTACTCACCAAGTTTCAACAGTATAGCTCTTATAGTTTCGGAAAAAAGTGGCTGTGAAATACGGACGGACATACAGACAGACAGACAGACATGACGAATCTATAAGGGTTCCGTTTTTTGCCATTTGGCTACGGAACCCTAAAAACGATGTCTATTCATATCTAGAGGGAATTTTCAACACTTAATCAAGTCGCTGATGGCAACAAAAGCCAGACTATCTAGACAGATAAAAATACAATCAATTTAATATAAATAAAAATATAAACTTAGGTACATTAAAATTGGATATTTGCAATTTGCCATAAGTCTCGTCGTCAATATCGTACTCAGCTTGTTTTATACAGCCCGCCCACCCACTTTATTTAAATCCTAAGGGGCAATATAGGATCAACGTATTCTACTTAATAATAATAATAATGTATGGTTATCTCTAACATGTTGCTAGCAGACGCCAATAACATGGATTTGTAGGTTTGATGTTTGCAGTCAAATCAAATGTTATTAGTGCCAGGTGTCCGCTAGGTGAGCGCTCTGCTTGTTTTCCTCTACGAACGGTTTTCGCACGTTATACGCTACGAGTGAAACCGCTTGGCACTGAAACTGTTAAAACTAATCTCACCAATAATATACAAATAAAAATAGCCTATGCTCCAAGGTAAACAAATGTGTATATGCTCTCAGAAAGGTTCGTCAGGTTGTTCTCTTCAAGCTGCAATAATAGCATACAACGGATATGTGGATTCTGCTTTACGATATGTCATTGTGACATGGGGAAATTCTGTAGATAAAGGAGATTTGTTTTTGATTCAGAAGCGTTGTATAGGAGCATTGTTTGGACTTAAACAAGATGAATTATGCCGCCAATATTTCTCCAATACAACGTCCAATCAATGTCTTCTAGGACAGAAAGATTACAATATACGCACAAATTGTACAAGCCCTATGCGAGACTAAAACTTACTTCAAAAAACGTTTTATTATGTGTATTGACATTTTTATCTTATTATTTTAGATTTAATATTTTCTTAGCACGGTCATCTTGTTCCATTATTTTAAATTAGGTATACTTGTAAAATCTGTACTCTCGGCTCCCAAGATACAGGCTGTGCCTAGTTTGGGGCTGACGGATATCTTTCTCTGTTTGTTAAAAATGTGTATGTTAACAGAATAGTTTAATTTAATCGCATGTAACGTTGTTATGGTAAATAAATAATTAGTATTTGTAATTTCAAATTATTAGACATAAATAAATTTAAAGATGCAGTTAAGTCATGGATTTTAGGAAAATGTTTGTATAGTTTAAGGAATACATGGAGCTTATATAATTTTGTATTATGTAATGAATGTATGTTTAATTATTTAACATTAGTGGTAACATACGTTGTAGTTGTTGTTGACATTTTTAATTGAACGTAACACAATTAATTATTAAGATAAGCGTGTACACCTGCAAAGGTAGACTTCAGTGAAACTTTCTTTATGCAACTGTATCTGCATCTGTATCCTGGATTCATTATACGCAATAAATTTCATTCATTCATTCATTCCAAATTCAATACGTACAAAAACGTTGCCACCTGGCCACGATTATTTTACTAGAAATAGAAAGTACCATCTAACTCCCGTTCACATGTACAACGCCTATAGACGTCGCAACACGAGGCTGAAGGTAAGCGTCCACATGTCCGCATCGCACTCATCGGATGAGTCGCATCAAACGGATCCGTTTCTAGGCAGTAAGTCCACCTGCATCCGCACTAAGTATCCGCAGCAATCGGAATGCCGACGCCGCAACGCAGTTATGGGGTTGCCGACGCCACTTTTCGTAGCAAGCGGACGAGTGAACCTGTGTGTCTTGAGATTCTGAGACAATAATGGATGTGAGTTTTGATGAAAGTGACGAAGAATGGTTTGTCGTGGTTGCTTGTTTGTTAGCAGAAGAAGATGAAAGGAAACAAAAACAACGAAAACATAATCGCTGGATACATGACATCGCAGTATGGAGAATATCATAAGCTATAATATGCTGATTTGCTAGATGACGACGCTAAATTCTTCCAGCATTATCGTGTCTTATGCTAAATTAACGTATCTTATTTAAAATTTATACAAAACCATTTGCAAAGTAAAAATAATAACAAGTAGGTAGATGTGGCGTGGCGGAATCCGCGCGGGGTGCGTCCACTTACCGGCAATCCGTATGATGTCATTGGCACGCATCGGAAAAGATGCCCCCGAAGCACCAGCGGCGGCATTACCGACAAGCCGATGCGTGCGGTATGTGCGATGCGAATAATAGTAGTATGAAGTCTCTATACAAAACATACCAGAATCCGTTGCGTGCGATGCGTCCGATGCGTCTGTTGCGGACAGGTATACGTTTACCTTTAACTACGACTTCATTGAGGTACCTCACGTGAACGTGTTAAAGCAAAATGTATTTTTTCACTAAACTGCTTAGATATTAGGTATAACTGAAGGTGAACAATTATTCAAAACAATAACGAATTGTTAATTTTTCTATAAATAAGCGCTTTCATAATTATACGCCCACCATGATAGGAATGCGAGCTTAAATGGCTGTTAAATTTAGATTTCATTCACAGTTTATAATTTGTAAACACCTCGGGCTATTCATGTCTGCAACTACTTATTACTTTCTGGTACAGTCGCGGAATGAAAAGGTTGACCAGTTTTCAAATAAATTCATTTAAGCGTTGCAAGCGCATGTTACCTTTTTAAACTGTGTAACAGACGAGAGTGTTGTATTGAAAATTATGTTGAACTGTTTGACAGCTCAAATTTCCTTAAACGAATGTTCCTTGACTATTGATAGTTGAACTAAAACCTTTTTATTCGTTTGATCTGGCCATTACGTTGTGTCAAGTTTGATAAATCTAATGATTAAATCCTCTTCTCTTATAATAATTAAAACTAGAAATGTGAGTGACTGTTCCTGTCAATGTCATCATTGCTATTTCTTGTATTCGTTTTTTAGGGTTCCGTACTCAAAGAGTAAAACGGAACCCTATTACTGAGACTTCGCTGTCCGTCCGTCTGTCTGTCACCAGGCTGTATCTCAAGAACCGTGATAGCTAGAGAATTGAATTTTTCACAGATTATGTATTTCTGCTGCCGCTATAACAACAAATACTAAAAACAAAATAAAATATTTTTTTAAGGGGGGCTCCCATACAAAAAACGTGATTTTTTTGCCGTTTTTATAGATAATCTGTCACCAGGCTGTATCTCAAGAATCGTGATAGCTAGAGAGTTGAAATTTTCGCAGGTTATGTATTTCTGTTGCCGCTATAACAACAAATACTAAAAACAAAATAAAATATTTTTTAAGGGGGGCTCCCAAACAACAAACGTGATTTTTTTGCCGTTTTTATAGATAATGGTACGGAACCCTTCGTGCGCGAGTCCAACTCGCACGTGGCCGGATTTTATTTTTACTCGCTGTCCGAAATTCAAAGAGGTCAATTATCGTAGTGGACGTATAGGCCATGTAGTGAAATGACATTCATTATGACGGAATGTGTCTGATACTCGGTCGATAAAGCAGATACTGATAACAGTGATCCCATAAAAACAATCCATGTAAAAAATAGGCCAAGTTTCGAAACTCTTTCACAGTAAAAAGTGGTGAGATGTTTCGTAGAGCCAAGTCAGGCATTCTTATTAATCTTTATGTGCATTTACTAATTTTTGCATCGGTACCTAAAACTATGTAAGTGTGATTGCCAAGTCACAAAATTTTATTTTGCAAGCAAATAAAGATTAATAAGAATGCCTGACTTGGCTCTACGAAATATCTCACCAAAGACTACAATATACATACTTACTGAGAAGGCATTTAATGCTTGCGTACAGCAGGCACCATCTCTTCTGCGATATTAAAACTTTTCTGTTAAAACATACAAAAAGTGCGTCAGTCGCAGGGTTTGAACCCCGGCTCATCGACTCCAAATACCGCCGTCTTTACCCCTAGGCTATGGATGTATAATGTCAACACGGCGAATTTTGAAATACCTTGACAGCCTAAGCCTAGCAATCGCTACAGCTTCAAAGAGTTCGCAACCTATCAAGAAGGTGGCACTGATTTCAATAAGAAACTGGATTTGCATTAAGTTCTAAGTTTGCATAGCATGATGTATCTCACCACTTTTTACTGTGAAAGAGTTTCGAGACTTGGCCTATTTTTTACATGGATTGTTTTTTATGGGATCTCATTTCTTTTTGTAGACTGGTCGTGTGGTGTCCGGCCTGAGAATAGCCCACTCCGAGCTTCTCCGTGGATGTCGTAAAAGGCGACTAAAGGAGTTAAATGACAAATACCTAAGTCAACTTAGAATTCCCAAGGAGGGTTAACGTCAGGCAGGCGGCCGGTTGTAAAAAGAAAATTGCCAAATCTTTTCAGCAGCATGGATATTGAACGATATAGGATATGTGACAGGGCTAGGGCGTACCCCACAGGCGACGCGCAGGGGCAGCACCCGGCTCCTGTGGGAAATGGACTAGGGTTGTCGCACCAGCCCGGGTGGGGGCGACGTAAGAAGCGAGCCCGGGAACCAAGGTATGAGAGACTGAGGTATGCGAGTTGGAATGTAGGGACGATGACTGGAAAGGGAAGAGAGCTAGCTGATGTACTGAAGAGACGACGGATAAATGTAGCTTTTCTGCAAGAGACAAAGTGAAGGGTGAAAGGGCTAGAGAGATTGGGGAAGGATATAAGTTTTACTATTGTGGAAGTGATGGCAAACGTAATGGCGTTGGCATAGTGTTAGACCACAGGCTGAAACAAGGGGTAACGAATGTCAGTAGAAAGAGTGATAGAATAATAGCTATGAAGTTAATGGTGGAGAACGTTATACTAAATCTTGTAAGTGTGTATGCTCCTCAGAATGGATGTGATGACGTAGTGAAAGAGAAGTTTTGGGAGGATTTTGATGCAGTAATAATGGAAATTCCAGAAAATGAAGAAGTATATGTGGGTGGAGATTTTAATGGACATGTGGGAAGACAGAATGTGGGATATGAAAGAGAACATGGAGGTTTGGGCTTCGGGAACCGTAATAGGGAAGGAGAAACCTTGTTACAAGCCGCTTCCGCGTTTGACCTGGCAATCACTAACACTTGGTTTAAGAAACGTGAGGAACATCTTATAACTTATAAAAGTGGCCACCACATGACGCAGATTGACTACTTTCTTGTAAGGAGGAATAAAATCAACTGCGTCAAAGACTGCAAGATAATCCCCGGTGAAAATTTAGTAGCACAACATAGGCTTTTAGTTATAGAAGTGACCATAAGAGTCCAGTCAAACTTTAGAAAACCACGGCCCCCTCCTAAAACGAAATGGTATATGCTGGAAAAGAGAGAGTGTGCAAGTAAATTCAAAGAGTGCGTGGTAGATAAAATGATAGAAATGAAGGATTTAGAAGGATTGAATGTGAATGAATGTTGGAATAAAATAGCAAATTGTATACAAGGAGTAGCAAAGAATGTTTTGGGAGAATTGAAAGGGAAATGTATGATAGATAAGGAAACGTGGTGGTGGGATGAGGATGTGCAAGAAAAGCTAAAACAAAAGAAACAAGCATTTAAAGACTGGCAAGATGTTGGAAGTGAGTTTGAAAGTGTGCAAGAAGCTAAAAGAAATGTGTACAAAGAGCGTAAGAAAGAAGCTAAGCGAGCAGTTGATATCGCCAGAGCAGCAGCACAGGACATCTTGTACGATTCGCTAGATAGTCCAAAAGGCGAGAAACAGCTGTATCGCTTAGCAAGAATGAAAGAAAGGAATGCAAGAGATATTTCTCATATAAAAATGCGTGAAAGATGAGGCAGGAAAGGTGTTGGTGAAAGATGATGTCATAAAAGAACGTTGGAAAGCCTACTTTGAAAGGTTAATGAATGAAGAGAATCCTTGGAGCAAAGTGCTGCAAAACCAGCCGGTTAATATAGGTGTAATAAGAGAAATAGGTATGGATGAAGTTAGAAAAGCTGTGAGAAGTATGAAAGGGAGCAAGGCTGTAGGACCGGATGATATACCAGCAGAAGTTTGG
The DNA here is from genome assembly GCA_963854355.1 of Epinotia brunnichana. NCBI lineage: Eukaryota > Metazoa > Arthropoda > Insecta > Lepidoptera > Tortricidae > Epinotia > Epinotia brunnichana. The sequence goes on from OY977939.1 coordinate 18,288,662, forward strand.
AAGGTTTTGAGTGAGGATGGATGTAAGTGGCTGACTTTATTCTTCAATAAAATGTTGCGTGAAGAGACTATCCCTGACGAATGGTGCGACAGTTTATTAGTGCCCATTTTTAAAAATAAAGGAGATATACAGGATTGCAACAATTATAGAGGAATAAAGCTCATGTCACATAGTATGAAGGTATGGGAGAAAGTGATAGAGAGACGAATGAGAGATGAGAGTGTTATAACGCAAAACCAATTCGGTTTTATGCCGGGTCGGGGTACAGCAGACGCCATTTTCTCACTTCGCCAATTGTGCGAAAAATACAGAAATGCACAGAAAAACCTGCATATGGTGTTTGTTGACCTCGAAAAGGCATACGATCGAGTACCTCGTGAGGTTTTGTGGTGGGCCTTGAAAGAGCAAAGTGTGCCTGGGAAGTATGTGGAGCTAATTCGGTCTATGTATGACAGATGTTGTACACGCGTCCGGTCAGCGGCTGGCACCACAGACAGGTTCAGTGTAACGGTAGGCTTGCACCAGGGATCAGCTTTAAGTCCATACCT